>OX451209.1:22111882-22838958 GCA_949628255.1 Macrophya alboannulata | reverse complement strand
TCGTTTTTTTTGTTGTATATACTTTTATTATATATAGAGATATAATTATTATTATTTATACAGGTATGTATTAAACAGATATAGATGGTTAAGCACGCAACACTGAGATTAACAATGTCTAAATAGAATTGTAATAATGGGGTGGGAGCTCTAAGCTCGAACCCTAATGTATCAAGTAAGGGTTAGCAATATTCTCTTTGCCTTTACATAGGTAAGCGAGTCTTGCTTGCGATAGCTAACATAAGCTGAACCCCTGCCTGAACCATGTACCTACATATACCTATATATGTAATATACATACACATATACATGTATATATGTATATATGTATATATCTTTTTCAATCCCTTCACACTTCTCCTCGCCCTGTTCCTCTTCGTCTCTCTTTCTCTCTTGCGACCCTTCTCTTTCTCTCTCCACCTCTCTCTCTCTCCATTTTCCCTACCATCTCGCTTCTGCTTTTGAGTAAAACTTGGTCCAAATAACAACCCACGTCGAAAGGCTGCTCCGCAAGCAGCCTCCCTTTCGTCGGCAACCAAACTCTACTACACCCCAGTCACCTTCAACTTCATCCGAATGAGCCACGAACCCATAAAAATTCTCCCTTCTATCCTATTTTTTTTCTTCCTTTATTCAGAAAAATCAAATGTGGTAAAAAAAAAAACAAATTCAAATTCAAAAAACAGAAAAAAAGAAAGCAAAAAAAAATCCCCATACGAAGAGAACTTCGGAAAATTTATAAAGGCGAACCATTACGTAATTACAATTTTATTTTTCAATTTAATTTTTCAATCTGATATTCCATCAAAGTATATCATTGTATATTTATATAGTAAATAAATGTATATAAAGTCTCGTATATATCGATAGATATCTTCTTCTATTTCTCAATCATCTTATTCGAGGATTGATAGGGAATTTTGTCAATAATTAAATAGATAATTAACAAGGAGTATTGAAATCGCTATTACCCAGAGTTATCTATGCGAACACATTCTTTGATGGTGTTCACTCAATTGGCGTTGAATTGGATTAAATTTCAATGGAATACACGAGCGAACGGTCTCCCGACTACGTCAGCGAGTCGGTATGGGTAACTCTCCACCTATTTTCCCCCGTTTACCCCCTTCTTTTCCTTTTCCCTTTCCCTTTCCCTTTCCCTTATCCTCAACCTTTTCCTTTAACCATTTTCATTCCCATTCCTCTTCGCATCACCTTTCATCTCACTTTACCTATAAACCTTTACCCCCCATACCCCCCCCCCCCCCCCCTGCAGCTATGTACTCCTAAAAATCTTTTCAATTGCCTGCGGATCATCATGTGTACGTGTTTTTGATACAATCAACATACGTATGCGTATACCGGCGAGTTCGCTTTGAAAACTTCATATCAGTCCGTTACTTACGGGTTTTTATGAAAAAACAAAATATAATAAAAAAAAAAAAAAAAAAAAAAAAAAAAAAAGAGAAAAAAGAAATCGATTTATGAACTTTTATGACTTTTCGCACATTTATTGAAATTTTATTATATAATTTTTTTTTTTTCATGCTACTCCCTATATACGATATTGATTTGACTATTTTTGTTTCACTCATTTTATACCGAACTTCGAGTTTATACTTCTATATGTACATATTTTCTACATGCGGTATAATATGCGCGAAAGTATTTAATTTCATACTGTATATCTATAATTTTGATCGACGAAGATTTTTTTTGTTTGGTTTCAAAAAAGAAGGGAAACAAAAAAATCAAATAGCTTGATACAGCTGTGCTCTATTCTGACGTGATTATGAATTATCGAGTATTGATTGAGAGGAGCCGTATTGGCAGTGAGTTTCCCCTCCATACCGTATGCATATACATATCTGTACCTATATACCATGTATCTACCTACCTATAGGTATACCTATAGCGTTATACATATTACCCTCTCGCTCCGAATCCATCCTCGGTGTATCTACCCATATAATACCTATGTATATTTTCGCAATAATCGATTATCGATAATGAACCCAACGAATATCAATAATAATTCTTTACAAAATCATTGGCAAAAGATTTATCAATAATTATATTTTATGTAATATATTATATGATCTATGGATATGAAATTTTTTTTTTTTTGGTGTTTCTTTTTTCATTTCTCATTTTTCATATTCTCTTTGGTCAATTTTGAACCCGCGGGGTAAACGAAGTCTGCAGGTTTATCATTTATCATCGTTATTTATTCGCGTCTATTTTAAATTTCTATCGTTCACTGCAGAGTTCGACGTTATAGTAGTACAAGTATGTACAGTGGCGTGGGAGGGATTGATAGATTAGAAAATGGGGTATCAATTGACAACCGAATTTATCAACTAGTGATATTTATATACTTATACATCGCACCCCTCTTATAAATAATCTAGTATATATATATATATATAACGAGTACAGCTACTGATTTTTTTGAAACAGATTCGATAGAAATTTTTGTTAAAAGGGATGCTTTGTTCTCCCTCTTTCGCAAAAACGTGCCTCTCGCACCTTTGATCTAATTCACGTGTAACGTATAAACCGAGGGAGAATATCTCGCTGAAAAGCAGACCTTTCGTGTTTGCCAATTTTTTTTTTTTTTTTTTTTTTTTTTCGCTTTACAACATAGGTAATTTTTTTTTACATCTTTTTTCCTCGCGTTTTTTTTTTTTTTTGTTCCTTCTTGTTTCTTTGTGATTAAAAATCAACGATTCAAGTATGTAACAGTAACTTGATTATTATATATATATATAAAAAGAATTCATATATATCGTCGAAGCGATGAAGGAAAAAATCTCAGCAATTGACTATATACATGATCACGGTGAAAAATGATTACCTATACACGTTAAAATTAAAATTATTTCTAATATTGAAATTCAAGGTACTCACCTCTCCGTGTGTGTCTCTTCGGCCATCCGGGGTATTTTCTGGTAGAAAATAAAGTCTGAGGGAAGCTAGAGGTTGATTAGGACCCCGACTGTCAAGCCACAACAGCTGCAGTTCACCGATGCTAACCAAATCAGCGTCGTTCCATAGTTTTGTAAGGAAAAAATTTCCTAAACGAAGTACACGACCGCTACCGATTCGCACAGCTTTGTAGAACGTGTAAGGCCCATGGCTAAAGCAGGCTCCTCCAAGGAGCTGAAAAAATAAAAATAAAAATAACAAAAATTTACCTCATTCATTTTGTTTTTTTTTTTTCATTTTTTTGTTTTTTTTTTTTCATTTTTTTCGTCTTTTAATATCCACAGGAGAAATCAATCGAATATTATTACTAAAATCTGGGCATAGATTACCGACCCGTAATTTATTGTTGTCACGGTGAATTATCCTAAAGTATAAAAGTGTAATAAGAAAAAAGAAGAAAAAAAAATGAATAAAAAAAAATGTATAGCACATATTCTTGTTTTTAAAGATAAAAATATGCGATTTATATATATATATATATATATATATATATATATATATATATATATATATATATATATATATATATATGTATATATATATATATATATATATATGTATTTGTATATTACGTAAGGCATATAATCCCGCTGCCTTCAGCTATTATACCATGACGGTTTAATAATTATTCTTGGTTTTATTTTGGTCACCTATTATTATAGTCACGATCATTATTCATCGTCAAAGATTCTCGTCTGTTTTTTTTTTTTTTTTTTTAATTAAATTTTTGATGTAACCGAGATTTCGAGAAAATTTTCATATACAAATTGCAGAATCGAGAAGAAATTCGAGTTAGATATAGGTGTACATATTTTTCATTTTATTAGACGGTTTATATTAACAAATCAATATACGTACAGCCGAGAGACGGACGGAGATGGATACAAGCGAACCAATTAAGGCGCATAAGGTAAAGATCGAGTCTTTATTCAGAGAATCATTAAGAGCTATCAAGATATTATTGGAGATAATTAACGATGCTTAGATCACGGTGGTGGGTATACGTATACTATACAAGAGGAAATAATATCGACGATATAAAATTATCATTCACGTACAAAAAATTCGGAAAACAAAAAAATAAAATCAAAATTAATAAATAAGAGGATATTATATTATCATTCATTTTCGGGAAGAGGGGAAACGGGCGGTAATAATACCGAGAATTTTGTCGCGGTTCGCCATTTTAATTTTAACAATTGAAATTCAATCAATTTATATCCCATGCATGTCCTAATGTATGTACAAATATATTTAAGGTAATTCGCATAGAAGAAAACGATTTAGCTAAAACAAAAAAAATCGATTGTAAAATAATTTTTTAAACGATCATAGAATCGATTAAAAACTTGGGAATTTTTGATTTCTTTGAAATGGGAATATAAATTTTTTTCCTTCTTTTATTAGTGCGTCATAAACGATATATATTACCTACGTACGTACGGTATACAGATTCGCGGTATTTCCACGTCAACTTCTATACCAACCTGAATAAGCCAAAAGTTGATTATATATAAAATTATTACTCCAGAAAAAAGGTTTCTTCAAAGAGATATATTATATATACCATATATATACGGCTGACGAATCAAAGTAAATAAATAAAAAATTTTGTTTCTAGATTATTTTTTTAACCATTGACTTTTCAGTAAAAGTTTAAACCTCCTGATAAAATTATTAAATTATCAAACGAAACGATTCGAAAACAAAATTCGCACAAACGGATTCAGCAATTCGGGAAACGAACAAGTGCTGACGGAATATAGTGTCATAAATTGAATTAAGAAAAAAGAGAGGAGGAGCAGAACAAAAAAAAAACTAAAATAAGAATCTTTAATCAAGAGTCTTTTCCTGTATTATATCACAGCTCAATGCAATACTTAATAAACCATTTTTCCTATAATTAATTATTCACTTTCATATCTCGTATATATGTATAGGTATGCATATGTATACATGATATGCATGTACAATACATATATGCATAGGTATAATTAACTATAGTGTTCGTATTTCGAAATATCTCTATATACTTATACAGTTATACCTACATAGGAAATTCTCTATTTAATATATACCTATACCTAGTACGTCCGAAGGTATTATATAGCTACAACCAACTGTATAACACATGTCAGTTTTTTTTTTTCTTTTCTTTTTTCTGTTCTTCGTTTTTATTTATTTTCTTAATTTTCTTATTTATTTATTTTTTTTTCGCCCTGAATTGTTAACCGATAATATATTTGACACGAAGCTGGACCACATACTCACAACTATACGCGCAGTCATATACAGCTATATCTTATATACTTATGTAACAAATATTATTGAAATATTGGTATATATATAAACTTGAATTACATGTGGGTAGGTATAGTTTCGCTCATTGATAAATTAATTTTTATCAAGATAAATTTGATAGAAGCACATCTCGCTCTCTTTCTCTCTCTCTCTCTCTCTCTCTTAATTTGTGTATATATAAATTAAATACATATAGATATGGGACACATGTACGCGGCTATTAACAACCCAACTTGTTGTAGGTTCATTATTCAGATGACCTCGATACGAGACGCATTATACCTAGACACACCATCATATCCATGTCTCTTTGAGTTAGGTTTATGTCTAAGCCTTTCCCAACTATACGTATACACATATGCATAGGTATGAGCTTCAGTTTTGGTGAATACGTATTATCGGTGTGATCATTTGTGAGGTTTCATTAAACACGATTATTTCGGTATTTCCTTAATTACCGATATATATGTATGTATGCGATATGTATATATGCGTAATATAGCGACATCGAAGATGCTTTTGTGTGAGAGAAAAAATAATATACTATAATGTATTATGCATATATATGTATGTATATGTGTATATGCGCGGGGGATAAGAGAAAATGTTAGATTAGATAATATTATATGAAAATAAGATAATACGAGTATACATATATCTATGTATATATGTATATACATATAATAATAAATACCTACTCCCGCACCGAATTCAATACAAAGTGAAATAAAATTGATTGGTTTTTGTCCCGGTGAAGTATAGTAGGTATATATATATATATATGTATGTATATTGGAGATTGCGTTGAAACAAAGCGTGACTCGCAAAAGGAAAGTTTATTGTATCGTGTCAGAAACACAAGTTTAACAAGACGAAGTACATTTACGTACATATATACATACATACATCGAAAGGAGGAGAGAATATATCTGCGGTAAATTGTCCCATGATTACCCAAAGCGCGTAACTCTAATAATAATAAAAATATAAAAATGAATCGCAGAGAGAAGAGAAAAAAAAAAAAAAAAGAAATATATTTCATAATATAATATCATCAATAATCTAATATGTGCGCGGATATGAACATGTTGCATTTATTATCTATATATATATAGATATACAAAGATAACTATTTCCTACAATTAATAGATATGGACAAAATCGTATATATGTACGTACGTACATACGTGATCGGTTAATAATTCTAAAAGAAAAATTTCTACACGGTGTATAATGTACAGGTACAACAACAATGGCGACTCCAATACATAATTACGTAACGAATAATCATCGTCTTTATTTTCGAATATTCTAGAATCAACGAATCGATTAATTATTATTCATTTCAAACAGAGATGAAGATGTCTACCTGGGCTGAACGACTCAAATAATTATCGAGTAATAAAATTGCTCACAATTAATCCCTTAATTAGAATTCGTGTAAATAATTAATAAACCAATTATTTATACATATACCATTATCGTGTATACAATATATTATTATTTATTTTTTTTTTTTCCGTTACATCGAAGGGTTGGAAATTTTGAATCGATGAGGATAAAAGCACACGGAGAAGGTAACGTACAACGTGTGTAGGTATATGTATATGTATGTACGACCAATTGATAGAATGACAATTGAATACCGGTTCTAAGCGCTCGTTGCTCGTTGCTCGGTTCTCGTAAGTGTGTTGCATTGATTTTTAAGTGGCCGTATCTGTCTAGGAACTGGAATGGTATATAGTATATGGTATATGGTATGGTGTATGGTATGGTGTGGTGTGGTATGGTATGGCATGAACCGAAGAGGAGAGACAGATTGAGAGAGCGAGAGAGAGAGAGGTGGGGGGAGTCTGGTGGTAGTAAGCCTGCAGGGTTTCCTCAGTCAGTTTGAAAACAGTCAGAAACACGCCTCTGGACTCTGATCGTAAGATGAGGTTTTCGTCGTTTTAGGATTTCACAAAATGGTGGAAATTACAGTTTTATATTCCACCTCTAGGACCTAATATCCTAGAGAAGTTATTCGTTAATGAACTTGAGATGGGTGCGAGTAGGATACGTACCAACACATCTACACATCTAACATATATACATCGACATGCATACCTACACGTACAATAATTTACTTCAAAGTAAAGTTGGACAGTTTTATTACGAATTTATCTAGATAAAAAAATAAAATAAAATTACTTTGCGTTCAAGTATATCTATACGTATACATATTTAATTAGTCATAGATACTAGTTTTACTCGGTCTTTGTAATAAAATAGGAAGAGCGTGAAACCTATGTCGAATTGTATATATACCTATGTATACATATATATATTATACCTACGCGAGAATTTTTCAGCATTGTGTCGATGTTGTTATTTGCGATGAAAATTATATATATATATATATATATATATATATATATATATATATATATATATATATATATATTCTCCCCCTTCATTTGTACGTAACCGTTAGCATAGCGCAGTATCAGTAATTGATTAGAATTAATTAAACACAATAATAATTGTGATCGGAGAAAATAATGATGATATATGTATATGACCTCGTTTTCTAACCGGACTGTACCCCCGCACAAGTCTGCTGCTTTTCAACGAGTTTGCCATTTCTTCTTTTGCTTTATCTACCTTCGATTTGAAATTCAACAGATTTTTAAATAGCTTTTAAAACATTTTATTTATATATATTTATATATATATATATATATATATATATATATATATATATATATATATATATATATATATATATATATATATATATATATATATATATATATATATATATATATATATATATATATATATATATATATATATATATATATATATATATATATATATATATATATATATATATATATATATATATATATATATATATATATATATATATATATATATATATATATATGTATATATATATTTTGTTCTGTTCTTTGAAATCTCTTGGAAATAAAATTTATCTTGAATGTGTTATTCGATTCCAACTCGCTGTGTCCAATCGTCTACCGTGAGGATCTCTTGAAACTATAAGGCTGAAAAGCATGGGCGCAGAATAATACAAATTTTATGGGGATAGCCAACTCGCCGAAAATCTCCCTAGAGTCACTGCTGGTCTAGCCACCCGAATACCCTAGGGATTATTTAGTGTGACGAGTTGGCTGTCCCCATAAAATTCGTATTATTCACGTATTATTCTGCGCCCATGCTTCTCGGCCTTATAGTTTCAAGAGATCCTCACGGTATATTAGACGATTTGATCGTTCGTTATTAATAATATCGAGATTAATGATTGAAACAAAAATATGAAAAAAAAAAACACATTGGAAAATGTAAAAATCAAAAAAATCAAAAAAACCCGAAAAACAAAAACAGTTCGTACCTATCATAACGATGTTGGAAATTAATTACACATACCTATAGATATAATTTATTGTTTTATACGACGCAATTCAAACTATTTGCAATATGGTTATATAATTAAATCAATAAAGTAACTATACATATACATATACATATTATATGTGTATGTACATTAGTCCAGCTATGAGAACCACTGGCATAACTATTTCCAATGTTTTAAGGGTACAGTCGATGTTGAAATTTTTTAAAGATACCGCATTAGTATTTATAGCGTTAATCTCATTTTACCACAGCTGCACACCGCGCTGTTCTCTATTGCAATGTCGCTAACTAAGTTATACACGAACCAATTACGTCATTATAATTTAGAAGTAGGTACGTACGTACGTACATACATACATAATATGTATACATATAGCGAAATGCTTTTTGAAATTATACGTGCATTTATGCACGCGATTAATAAATATATAGGAACAGTATTACACATAATTTTATATATCCACGCATCTCATCGGTAGTTCATCCGCCATTTTTTTTTTTTTTTTTTTTTTTTCACTTTTTCAATCTCCAGGAAAGCTAACCGGTACTGAGAATAACTAAATATATAATTATGATGACATGTTTTCATTGGTATCATTTTCCCCGGAAAGATTCGTCACAGAATAATCGATCTGTAGCAAATCTTCGTATGCGAATGAATATACATATATTGAAAAACAGAGGATGACGAATCGGAGATTCATGAATCTTGTGAATAATATTGAAAGGAAGGGAAATTATTGAACGATCGAAGAAAAAAAAATTATTGCTATTATTATTATTATTATTATTATTATTATTATTATTATTATTATTATTATTATTATTATTATTATTATTATTATTATTATTATCATCAAATTTTCGAAAGCAGTTGATAGAATTTCACTGCACTTTTTTTTTTTATTCCTTATTTTTTTTTTGTTATTGATTTTATCGCACGCGTAAAATTAGAATTCATTATCTACTCTGAATGATTCGCAATCGTATACGCAGGAATATCACTACACATATACGTACACCCCTGAGAGGTCGCAACGAAAAGAAAGATAAAGAAAGAAAAAAAGAAGAAAAAAAAAAAAGAAATAAAGGCAGAAAGTAAGAGAAAAAGAAAAAAAAAAAAAATAGAGAGAAAGAGGAAGAGGGAGATGCTATAGCGTATATGGTTACTACAGACGCGAACCCTCCGTCTCTGTATCTGTGTTGGTAGGTGGGTATACGTTTGTGGATACCTCTTCTCCCTTTTTGTGCCTATATATATATATATGTGTATATATATCCACATATATATAAATATATATAACATACATGTATATATATATATATATATATATATATATATATATATATATATATATATATATATATATATATATATATTCCTGCAGTATATGTCCGTCTCACTTTCCAATATATTATTTTCTCTTTCCCCTTCGCTCGGCAAGGCAACGCCGTATGTATTTGGATATACATATGTATATGTATATATAATATATATATATATATACATATATACATTGAATATATACACACGTATATACCACGTACAGGTATATATAGGTACATACGATACCGTATCGTCGTCCTTGTCGCTCGCGTTGCACGTGCGCTGCACGAGCTCCTGGGGTAATACCTAGATGTGTGACGAGCGGGCAACTACGTGTGCGTTTCGAAGCCTAGGGAGGAGGGCCCCCCCAAGTGAACGCGCGAGTAGTATATATACATACATACAAACATATATAACATCAACCTACTACATGGAATTTGACTCAGGTAGAATAGATACACTTGACGCGTCAGGGCAAACACCATAATACGAACTATTTTCGACTCGATTTTCATTTATTTATTTATTTATTTATTTATTTATTTATTTATTTATTTATTTATTTATTTATTTATTTATTTATTTATTTATTTATTTATTTATTTATTTATTTATTTATTTATGTTTCAGTTGCAAGTTTTTTTTTTTTTTGTTTTCTCTTCACTTCCTCGCGAATATTTTTTTGTCCCATATATAACGTGTGAATTATTTTTTTGTAAATTTGTCGAGAAAGAAAAATACCAATATCAATTTTTTTTTTTCACTTTTTTTTCTATTTTGTTCGTTATCGATGAAATTGTTTTTCTTTTTTTCTTTTTTTCATTATACCCACACCTACTGCTGCGAAGTTATCAAAAAAAAAAAAAACCCGTGGTAACGACTACATATACAAACGAGACTACGGTTACAGTAACGTGCGGGTTATATTTATTTAAAATAAATGTATACCGTGGCATATATATCGTCGTGCGCCGTATATATCGTATATTATACCATCTCTCTCTCTCTCGCTCTCAACCGAGGTATAAACTCATCCAAAACTTTCTAACGCAAGTATAAATTTTAATCGAATAACAAAGTTTTTTATCCGTGAGTAGAATTTTTTTTTTTTTTTTCTTTCTTACTCTTTAAATATTTGCACATATATGTATACACTTTCCTCGTATAGGTATGTATATAAATATACACATATCTATATATACATATATATATATATATATATATATATATATATATATATATATATATATATATATATATATATATATATATATATATATATATATATATATATATATATATATATATAGGAATTAGTCAGACGTCAAGAGTTTACAGCTTTGGGTTTTTTTTTCTCAATTGATTTTTTTCGTTCTTTCGTTTGAAGCAAACCTTGTATCACTCTCTCCGTGACACAGGTGATTAATCACGATATTACCGTGCGTGTCGAATGTTTTGCCAAAAATCTGGGAAATATTATTATTTCAGAATAATTTTTATGTATGCGGAAAGCTAGTTACGAGTCAAAATTTTATATTCTCTGGATTATTTATTTAGGAGAGTGTAATTCACTGGCCAACGACTGACTCGGTGTTTTGTTCGAAAGTATGTACACACATACATACATGTGTATATATATATATATATATATATATATATATATATATATATATATATATATATATATATATATATATATATATATATATATATATATATATATATATATATATATATATATATATATATATATATATATATATATATATATATATATATATATATATATATATATATATATATATATATATATATATATATATATATATATATATATATATATATATATATATATATCGAGTTATAGAAAGAGCCAATATACATACATATAACTTCGGTTTATAAGTTATCATATATTTTAATGCTTTCTTGGAATTATTCTTCGATCTTGGTATATATTATATATATACAACGTTGTAAATTCTTTATACTATATATATATATATATCTCCCACTCGATTGCCTTGGAAATCAATATCTATGTACAGATACAATTTATATTTCTTCAATTACATATAAATATATATAATATATTATTTTTTTTTTTGTTTTCTCTCCTTCTCTGTGCGAACTTAAAACAATAAATAATAATTAAATGACACTGACTACCTCTAACGGTATGACTAATTCATGAGTACGTTTAACACTTATATGTATAAGAAAAAAAAATAAATAAAAAAATAAAAAGAAAGGAAAAGAAACAGAATAAGAAAATTTGAGTTCGTACTGCACCGAATGGAGTTTGAGGAATGAAAATAATAATTAAATCACGGTTCCAATTAGAGCGTTCTGTTTTACCAAGAGAGCGGCGCGTAGGGAGTAGGAATGGGGATGGGAATGGGAATAGGAGGAGGGATCTCTATCCCTCTACTCTCGTATAACACCGCGTGAATCTCTGCTCTTATTATAATACTATTCCCGGCGTAGATTCGTGAACGGTTCATTGCGCACGCCTCGCGTGGCTCGTATATAATATACGATATACAAATATAATAATACATGTGTATAATAATACGTATTATAAATATATATACATATACATATTTATTCATAATACAGTCGATTATTTGAACGGATAACACAACATGTTTTGCTACTAACAGTTTGCGACCTCTGAGCCATCAAACTCCATACCGCGAAGAGCTGCAAGCACACACGTTCACTAATGCAGAGAGAGAGAGAGAGAGAGAGAGAAAAAGAGAGAAGAGAAGCTGGACCGTATAGAATCTATATCTATAGCATACAACTGCATGCAGTAGTATATACGCTGGCCGCGAGTCATTATTATACAGCTACAGAATAATTGGAATTTTTTGTTTCCTCTTCTGTTTTTTTTTTTTCCTTCTTTTTTTTTCCATAGACCAGTATACTAGTAGCTTTGAGGATTTAATTTTTGACTTTTTAATTCAGAGAGATTTTTATATATCGCATGATGAACGTTCCGAACTTCGGATAATTTTTTTTTGTTTGTAACAGAATAAAGAGCAGAATGTATTGATTACTATATTTCCGAGACAATATAGGAAAAGAAAAAAAAAAAAAAAAAAAAAAAGAAAAATTCTATGTTCATCTATAATAGATAGATTATAATCTTCGTGGCTTCAACGATAAAATAACCGCAAGTATAGGTATAATTATATGTATAGTATATGAGTACATAACGCATTAGTATAAGAATAATTAATGAAATAATAACAATGCACTGTATGACCGGTATAATACGAATTACCATGCAGCTGCTACTGCTGCTGCTGCCGCTGCTGCGGGAATTATATACCATCACACGTTGCATGTATGTACATACATACGTATGTACATACATACGTATGTACATACATACGTATATTATTCCTACTATACGATGAGAATCCCCGAATAAACGAACCCCTTTATACATAGGTGGTACATAGCGAGATATTATATACGTGTGTGCGTGTGTATATGTACACATATTATGGGTTTACACATACACTGTATACTACGACTGAAAGATCAATGCGATAACGGTGTAAATTTTCAATTCTGATTATATATTATACGATGTATATTTTCAACCGCGATGAATTCTTTATTGCCTATATGTTAGTATTAACTATGCATATACATACACTCGTACATTATCTATATCTATATCTATACGTGTGTGTTTAAATGTTGACTTTTCACTATAATGTACAGATACATATTATATATATATATATATATATATATATATAGGTATACATGGATACGTTCTCTATCGCGGTATACACATATACCTAGTCCGTTAACATATTATAGATAACAAAACATATTATCATAGTATTTTTCTTTCGTACAAAAAGTATCATATTATGTAAAAGTATACACATATACACGTATATGTATACATACATATATTATATATACGTATGAATGAATTGGAGGGAAAGAATTTTCGAATAAATATATATATATATATATATATATATATATATATATATATATATATATATATATATATATATATATATATATATATATATATATATATATATATATATATATATATATATATATATATATATATATATATATATATATATTCATATTATATATACATAATTTTGCGCAGCTATGATCAATATCAAGATCTACCTACTCTGCACAGCTCTCACTGTGATTGTATATACATATTCATGTATATGTATATATGTATAGATAATTTAGATAGCAATATATAATACTTTTGAATTAGCTGTTAAAGTAGTAGAATACACGTATGTAGGTACTTCTAGATCTATTAGTGCGATAACACGATATTACTACTTATAATATACCTATTATACTATGTATACTCGGTCAGAGTACATAAAAATTGTTATAATATGATAGATATAAGATCGGAAGTACATAAGCATACCGAGAGGTATAAAAATAAAATAAAAGAAAGTTGATATAAATCTACTATATATTTTTTTTTTTTTCTTTCCGTGAAAATTTCGGTTTAATCATCTTCATTCGGATATATAAATTTGCTATTTATCATAATTTCGTTCTAATTACGCGAATATGATATTACGCGAGATTATGATGACTCGAAATACCGAATCAACTATATTTCTGTGTAATTCAATTTGTCTGTAACGAAAAATTCTATCGGCACATCGAAAATTGTGACATGAGTTACTTACACTTATTTAGGCGCATCTCCTTCCGTATGTAGTGATAAAAATAGCCTGCAAACGTCTGCGAATGATCTCAAGTGTCGGCACTATTGTTTAATCGCGAAACAATTACGAAAAGATTAAATAAAAAAGCAGTTTTTATTATTAAAGTTTATAACAACGTAACTAAGCGAGTAAACAACCGTAACTAAGAACGCCATCTTGATTTCAATCCGCCGGTACGCCATCTACCGACGTTATCCCGGGCTTACCCAGATCGGTAATGCAGTTCCACATAGAACCACGCTCAAGCTACCCGTAAGGTATTATCGAAATATTTGCGAATATAAATATTTATCACAAAAAACTGTCACGGAAAACCCATTTTATTAATTATTACTTTTTAAAACACTGGAAAATGTCGATATCGTAAACTTGGAATGAATAAAAATTCTTCTTAGTTCAATAATTTTCATACGAACATACGTATTTGATATTTGTCATAATTTCGTTCTAAATACGCGGATATGCTATGACGCGAGACGACGAATACTCGAAATACTGAATCGAATATATTTCTGTGTAATTTAATTCATCTGTAACGGAAAATTCTATCGGCACATCGGAAATTGTGACATGAGTTACTCACACTCATGTAGGCGCATCTCCTTCTGTATGTAGTGATAAAAACAGCCTACAAACGTCTGCGAATGATCTCAAGTGTCGGCACTATTGTTTAAACGCGAAACAATTACGAAAAGATTAAATAAAACACAGTTTTCATCATTAAAGTTTATGACAACGTAACTACGCGAGTAAACAACCGTAACTAAGAACGCCATCTTGATTTCAATCCGGCGGAACGCCACCTATCGACGTCCCGAACTAACATAGAACCACGCTAAAGCTACCCGGAAGATATTATCGGAATACATGCGAATATAAATATTTATCACGAAAAACTGTCACGGAAAACCCATTTTATTGATTATTACTTTTGAATACACTGGAAAATGTTGATATTGGAAATTTTGAATGAATGTAAATTATTCTTAGCTCAATAATTTTCACACGAATATGTGTATTTGATATGTCATAATTTTGTTCTAAATACGCGAATATGCTATTACGCGAAACTACGATGATTCGAAATATTGAATCGAATATATGAAGAAAATATTGAAACCGAACGTAGATATACCACAGTCAGTATAAAATTACTCGTTTGATTTAATTATAGTCGATATGATTGTAAAGGTCGAAAGAAGGTAGGCTAGGTGTACAGATCCAATTTTACTCTCGGTTTTACATCGCGAATTTACTTTTACTAACGTGAATTATTAGGAATTTATTTAGAATTATTGAATTAATTCAAATTAAACGAAATTATTTCGAATTAAAATGAATTAATTCGAATTACAAGAATTAAATTGTATATTGTATAGATTAATGTGAATTAATTCAAACTAAAAAATTATTGCTTCGATTCAGGTCTGAGTTATTTATCCCTCGGTGAAAATTCATTTTTTTTTAATTCTAAACAGTAAAAAAAAAAAAAAAAAAAAAAAATCAATCGATAATATATTACGATGCAATGGCAGTAGATATATTGTATACCTATATACGCTTGGTTCTGTCCGTAAAATAGTATATCATATGTATATAGATACGTGTATGGTATATTCTCAGAAAGGAGAATAGAAAAAGGAAAAAAACTAAAGAAAATTTACGACATGTGTGTAACCTTTAACCTCTGCAGACTGGAAATAAATGTTTCCGTGTGATTAAAATGCCCTACTTTTGTTAACAACTAGTTTGAATAATAATTTAATCACATATAAGATTGTTGAAATTAAACTATATTTTTCATTTATATAATTATTTAATATATATGTATATATATGTATAGTATAGATATGTAAATATAGATTTATCGAGCAAGATAAATTACGCGAGTATTACTTCGTTAATCAAATTTTCATTTATCTATATATCTTTTTCAATATCTACTATATATACATAGTAGGTATAATGATTGAGCTTTTTCCGCCATCGAATTTACCCCAATATTTCAGCAGCCGCCCGTACCTCCGAGGCAATAAACTCACCCCACTCTTTCTCTCTATTTCTATCCCTTCTGTGTTTTTTTTTTTTTTTTTTCTTTCCTTCTTTCTGTTTCTCTTACTTTTTCTCTTTCTCTTTCACTTTCTCCCTCGTCGCTCTGTGAAGGCAATGCCAGCGAAGGCAGGCAGGCAGGCAGGCAGGCAGGCAGGCAGGCGCTGCAGAAATTGCCTTTGTACACACGTTTGTGTTGCGTCGAGTTTGAAAGAAAGAAAAAAAAAAAAAAAAGAAAAAAAAAAAAAAAAGTTGAAAATAAAATAAAATAACGACCATGAGACAAAAATCTACGTTTAGTTATATACATTCAGGTATATATGTACCAAATTACGAACAAGATATCCCCTTACTATACAATACCATCATATGTATGTACATATTTAGGTTTATATACATATATTCTAGTTATATATGATGTATGAATAAGCGCAATCAATATCATATGCAGATTTGATGTAAGATAAAAAAAAAAAAAATTCACCTCCGTCCTTGAATCGACTAGATATATACTATATGTATATGATTTACATCAAGATCCTCGCATGTACCATGTCGTATACATGTATATTCGTAGAAATTATTATTATCATTATTATTATTATTATACACCTGGGCAAATAACTACTGCAGGAATGAATTTGAAAAAAAAAAAAAAAAAAAAAAAATACAAAAGAAAGAAGGAAAAAAAAAAAAACTTATTCCACGCCACTTTATAATTAATCATATATAAATATATGTATAGTATATATACAAATGTATATTATCACTATCCACGCTTTATAACAATACACATAGTTTACATAAAGTGTACTACGCGCAGCCGTGCGTCCTCGTATACACACATGGTCAAAATCACGACGAACGTACGAATGTAGGTATACATACATATAATGTGTACATATATACGAACGAACGAATGAACGAACGAACGAACGAACGAACGAACTCGTCAGCCATGCGGTGGGAATGTGAATTTAGCATACATACGTTTAGATTCCATCTTTCCTACCTATATTGCAGAGGGTTTCGAGTAACTCCCAACACGCGTATATATACATACAGAAAGACACACACACACACACACACACAGTCGAGACATAGTTCTGTCTCTGTCCCTACCGCGGTGTTTCATCCCATGCGTATCTATCCCATCCTATGCTGTCGCATATACTATACTATATTCTATCTTGTTCTGTCTCATTTTATCCCGTATATACTCGCATAGATTGTAGTTTCAGAGCGCAGAGCGGATAGTCGGAGCCCCTCCTGGTACATTCATAGATACATACATGGATAGATACATAGATACCTTGTCGACCGAGAGAACCGAGCTGAACCGACGATCTGTTGTTTTCTCGTTTTTTTTTTTTATTCATTTTTTTTTAGTCGGAGAGTATATAATATATGTATTATAAAAGTAAATATTCCGTGTATACCTATATAATGGTATGTAACAGATATGGTATATATATATATATATATATATATATATATATATATATATATATATATATATATATATATATATATATATAGGTATGTATGTAAATAAATACATACATAAAGAGTATCGGTTTTCGGCAAGTTATCAAATGAATAAGAAAAAGATAAAAAATAATACATCTATATATATATATATATACATATATACATATATCTTCCCCGCGAGATATTTGATTTCCTCGTACTCCGGTTATCTAAATTTATGAAGGTGAAAAGAAAATTCTTGAAAAAAAAAAAAAAAAGGAAAAAAAAAATGATAAAAAGGTTATACGTTGGTATACGGGCCTCTCCTCCTCGTACACGCGAAACGGGTTTTATAATTGCTAAGAGTAAATTCGAACGCACTCGCCACGATTCATTTCAATATTAATATATAAAATCGCGCATATACATCAATAAATAAATAATTAATTGATTAAATATATACATAAACAAATATTTGACGAGTTAGGTATGACGTTTTTCATCATCGAGTTGGTAATATAAATAATTACTTGACCCAATCAAAACTGTACTCACATATATATATATATATATATAAATATAATACATATACCGTGTATGTATACAATACATATGTATAAGTGGTTCAAACCGCGGGGAAAGTGTCACATTATATAGTCGCAAGGCAAGAAACGTTGCATCATCATAATAATATTTCGCTCGGTTATTTACGAAGTGAAATAGGAATTCGCTGGTTTAAGATGTCGATTTGTAAAACTACATGGGTATATAGAATTTGCCTATATTATGATGATAACAACGATAATAACAATGATATAATAATTATAAAATATTTAAGAAAAAACATGTAATTTTCGATCGTTACCAGGCATTTATAAACGTAGCATTATATTAGTAGTTTTTATTTCCTTAACTTTAATAAAGTAAAGTATATATATGTATACATGTCTATATATACCTACCTACGCGTCTGCAGTATTAGTCAAAGTTACGTGATTCTACCGGTAATTTTCATCCCCATCCAATCTCCTCCGTAGCGAAAGAGGATTAAATTATTCGGCTAATTGTAAGAAGGTGTGCCCTGGTGCAATTCCGCTACAGTTATACAAAGTTTTCATCCCTCCACTCCACTCCCCACACATACAGACACAGAGCGATAACATTCATTCGGCAGTAATACCTTTAAATTTAAATTTATACTCTGCGGCTAGCGTAGATAAAAATAATTCCTGCACGGTTCAGATATATATTTAAACAAATTATTAGAGTAATAAAAATATGTAATTTGTATTCTCTGTACATACATACATACATACGTATATGTCATATACATACACACACACACACATATTAACGCGTAGAATTATAATCTATTGTTTAAACGATGATTCAATTCAATTACACAAATGAGATTCAGACCTATGCATGTATATGTATATACCTATACATAGATCTGTGCAAACGTGTTACGTAATAACCGTTTCTTCAACTTGGAAATTCAATTCTTTAAACCGCGCACACCGCGGTATCCGAGGCGGTATCGCACTATAATCGTACTATTTGTGGAATAATTATATCAAAACAAATTCTCTGTACAGTTATATATAAATATATACGCATTGATTATCAATTTTTGTTCGATAACTGACAATTGAATTATTGATGATAATAATAATAATAATAATAATAATACAAAATACAAATATCAATTCTTTGGTTTGTTTTTCATCTATTTTGAACAGAGCGAAGAAAATAACAGACGAGAAATAAAGAGAGAAAAAAAGAGTAAGACAAGAAACCGAAAGAGAAAAAAAGAAAGAAAAAAAAAAAAAAACTATTCATATATGGTATATCTAATTTTTATCTACGTAGATGAATCCGAGAACTGATGCACCTTGCTTAAAAGGCTCTCCCCCGCCCCTTCTATTCCTCCTTCGCCCCCGCCCCGTCCTCCCGCCGAAGCTACACGGTCTTTTTTTACAACTTAAAGAGCGACCCACTGGTCTCTTCGGTGCTGACTGCTGACAGTCCTAAGCCATCCCCACCACACAGGTTGCTGCTGCTGCTGCCCACTAGCCAACGTGTAATTTAAATGCCACCGTATCAGAGTCAGTCAGCCTCGCGATAAACAGACTACTGTATCTTAACGATCCGATTGAATGGATTTATTAACAGTTTACTGAATAATAATACGAGGTGATTTTTATTATACTATTATCGTATGTGAACGTGTATGTATCTATGTATGTACGTATGTATTATATATATGTATGCGGGAGGGGGTACGAATGTTTTTACTGCGGCTCGATGCTGTGTATATATAAAAGAGAGGAAATCAATATTTAACGAATTGGTTTGTTTATAATAGAATTGAACGAGTCGTAAATAAGTATCCGTGTAGGTTTTCATGAGAATAATTTTTTTTTTTTTAACGTTCGACGAATCTCTGTCTGTGCGTGTTTCCCTTCTTTCCAGAAAATTTAGTCCCTTGGTTCGGTGGGGGATAAAATGTTTGTTATTAAGGTCGTTCAATTTTTGATTAAAAGAAAAAAAAAAAATAAATAAATAAATAGAACAAAGAAAATAATAAGATTAGGTTATTACAGAGGGATTAATTTCCCTTTTAAGAAATTCATTTCATAACTTTCATTTGAATCGCGGTCAGAACAACTTTCTTACCCGACTGTATTCATGACTAATTTTATCTATTAAAGTTTTACCATTTATCGTACAGCTCGAGACAAAAATAATAATACCCGTTATTATAAAACTTCTCGCTTATTTTATGATTTTTATTTTTGCTTGTCTTTCATTTTTTTTTTTCATGTTTTCAGTCTTTTTTTTTTTTATTTCTTGTCTTTGTTTTTTTTTTTTTTTCAATCATATGAATACTTCACTTTTTTTCAAGGCTAACAATTGAATTTATATTTTAAATCTAAATATAACTCGGTTATGATATAGGTACCTATACGTATACTTCGGACGCGGGCAGTAGCAGAACTAAATTGAATCACTGGTATATATGTATGTATATACGTATATTAAGTATGTGTGTACATACATATTTATATACTAGCTATATCACCATAGTTTTATTTCATATATTATTATTCATTACCACCGCGTATGTATGTATGTATGTACGTACGTACTGCGAAGCGAAGCGCGATACCAATCTAACTCCCAATAAAAAGTACGAACTAATATATTAACAACATTATGACTTACTCATCGTGGAAAATGATCACAACAAAAAAGAATAAGAAAATAATGATAATTATTAAAATAAAACAAATATAATTATGAATTCAAAAAATAAGCATCGCTTGTTTACTTTAAATAACGATTCATGAATATTCACACCTCTCTTTCAACACTCTATAACATTTCTTTTCTTTAATGTTTTTCATTTGTTCGTTTCATTACTTGTACGTGCACTTGTACACTATACCTATATGTATACATACATACATATATGCTATTGCCAATATCGATAATTATTATCTACGATAATGACTATATATGTATACGTACAGTATGTACATTTTAATACACTATATTATCACGGGTCAACGAACATATTATAGTCATTTACTATACATAGAAAGAAGAAGAAAAAAAGAAAAGATTTTCGAATGTTTTCAAATCAGAGACTATCCGTTTTTAGTTGTACATACAGCGACGACTTGGTAAAATGAAAATGAGATATAAAATGAAGAAAAAGTGAAATAATAAAAAAGATAAAGTGTCAGGTCTTGTTTAAACCAACGAATGAAGGCAATGTTAAATCGGGTTAAGGCACTGCTATAAATACTTCACGATCCGAGAGAGCGAGAGAAGATCAGAGAGGTAACCAGTTTGTATAATAATATCGTTCGTTCGTTGAGGAGGTACACAATGGTATGGATGCCAGATGTCTTGCTAGAGACGATTCACCACATCCCCACCGCATACACTATACACCAGTGTTATCCACTAATTTTGATAAGCAATTATTTAACCATTTGCATATCTATAAATATGCAAATTAATTTTTTCTATCATATCCCATACACATGCACGATGAATAGACATATTTCGTTTGTTATTTATTTATTTCTTTGTTTTTTAATTACCAAAATAACATTTCATTTTTATCATATGTGAAAAAACAAAAAAAAATACGTCTAAAACTCACCTCGATTTTATCCATTTTTAGGGTTGTATGTGTCACGCACTAGTTTCACATTCATCTAAATTATAATATTTCTTTTAACACATGTAATTTTTTATTTGTTTTATTTTTGTTTTTTTTGTGAAATAATTATTTATTCATTTACTTAATTAATTATTTTATTTATATACGTTGTTTGTTTATATCTATCTACGGTGCGTGTTTATGCCTACATACATATATTACACCTTTTAATACACCGTGTTACACGTGTGTGTGTTTTTGTATTTGTGTATTAGATATAGGTTTTGACGCGCGCGGACCAGCGACTCACGGTGCGGCGCACGCCGCTGTCCCATCAAGACTACTTTGTATTTACTCTAATTATGTGACGTCACGGATACACTTTCCCCCACTATTACTACCCCGGCCACTCGGTTCTGGTCTTAAAACAGTCTGTTACGGCGCAGGCAACATGGCCGCCTCGGTCTAACCATCACTCTCCCTCGTTTTACATCGGCTGGCTAGACGTACCCGAGGTATTCAGAGTACGTTGAGTTATCCACGAGCTGTCATAACGAACGAACGAACGAACGAACGAACGGTTCGGTTCATTCAAGTCGAAGCAATCTATACCAATAACTCATCGGTTTCTTTACTCGCTTGCGGTTCCCAGTTTATTCAGGTTTTAATTAGTTTAAAAGAAGTATAAGAACAGTGCAGTGGTCCCCCCCGCCGCCCTACGCAATCCTATGTTTCTCAGTTGACTTATACATACCCATGTGTACGTATACATACGTGTTCTGTATCTGAGCTTCCTAACTTCGCCGTAAACGGTAAGTCCGAATGCGAAATGTACACGTGACATTCGGCTAACCGGAGCGGCAGACTTGGCCAGTCGAGGACTGGCTCTCGTATGTGTACGTCGTTGTTTACGTCCCGTGAGCGGGATAGTACACACGTGGCTTCTTCTCTCTTTTTTTTTATTTTTTTTATTTTTTTTTATTTCTTGTTTTGTTTTGGTTCATTAGAAGTGTGAAGAAACACTATTATACCGGTAAGTGGTAAGACGATGAAACCAATCTTTTTTCTTTTCCTCTTCTTTCCAGTAACTATTCAGACTTTCGATTCGATCCACGCAATAGCGATACATACTTTATTTTTTATTACTGTATTTCAGTCTCGTCGAGTCGACTGTCAACTCAGGGCTAATTTATAAATGAATATTGATAATTCTAATCGGTATTCCCAGAGTTGTTTGAAAAGTTTCAATTGTGTTTTTCATTGATAATTTTGTATTATTGAATTGAGTTTTCGTTTTTAAAACAAAGCTTTACGCTTGAATTATCAACTTTAATTAAGTTTTAATTAAGTTTCAAAATTGATGTTTAAATTCTACAATATTTACGGAGTATAGTTATATATATATATATATATATATATATATATATATATATATATATATATATATATATATATATATATATATATATATATATATATATATATATATATATATATATATATATATATATATATATATATATATATATATATATATATATATATATATATATATATATATATATATATATATATATATATATATATATATATATATATTGAGTTCAACGAAAATTGCTTGGGAACGGTATTTATTACCGTATACTTAACTAATTGTTTCAACCGGTATTACAATATCCGCGCTATGGAGAAAAATATATCCTACCCCAGTAAATTAAATCTAATTATATACTCTGCGTAGAATGTATCCTTAATCATTGTTTCTCAACGGCCAAGGGTGATTTTAATAAATAATCTTCAAAACTTCGACACGCTGAATATTCCAAGTCAGCTTCAATCCACTCAAATATCAATATAATCATGCTTATGAATATTAGAGACTCTTAATAGAATATTCATGAAGAGATAAACAACCACGGTCCACGATCAGCAAGAGTTGCATTTTATTATATTAGAATATTGTAAAGTAGAAATATGAAGATCGGATTTTTTATTAGAAAATTTGACGAGTGTTAAATTTTTCGTTGCCTTATGTATGTATGTATTGTACCCCTCGCGTATGCATATATTTAATATATCCGATGTTGAAAAAAATGAAGAAGCTATGTTTGTATACATTCTTTTTTACCTGCAAAGTATTTCTCCGTTTAGTTTTATTTATTTCTCTACATTTTACCTGCTATATTAATTTCAGGATCGTCCGAACGTTTTCTTGCCTCTTATTATTTAGCGTAATTTAGGGTAATTCAGGTTGATAGCTTGCTTGCTGAAGAATAGGGAGATAATGTTATAAGGTGATTAATTTTGATGTATGATCATTTCGGCTATATTTTCACTGCGGTGCCGCGATGCGGCGTTGGATACACATTTACGTAAAACTTGAACCTGGTCGTTATAACTCCGTTGTGTATCTGCGGTAGGTATCTCGAATCCCTGTTCTGCAGCTTCCTCGTAAGAAAAAACGTTTTATGGATCTCGCAGGGCATTTTTTCCGTTCTTTTTTTTCCTCGTCTTTGCCGCGTTATTAAGCAGAGACGCGCTAATTATGGCCAATTTTCAGACGAATAATTCAACCGAGTATTCGGTATCGACTTTTTAACCATCCAAAATATATTAAGCGTGCAGTAAAATGGGTGTATATTTATAAATTATATGCGGAGTGTTTTTTCCGTACATACGTATACTGGAGTTGGAAACTATAGTTGGAATAATATCAAAAATCTTTCGTAGGAAATTTGTTTTGCCAAAAACAAAAAGATAATTTCTAATCCAGGGTTGAAAAAAAAATCCCGATTTACAGAGAATAATAAAAAACAAAAAAAATCTTCTTTCTTCGTTTTGTCTCATTTTTTGTTTGAAAAATTAAAATCGTTATGTTCTTCGGGTTTTTATACATTCGAAGCAAATTGTCGTCAAGAATATTAAATATTTTTCAAAAATCTTCACAAAATTTCGTTCAATCATTTTAAAATCAAAGAACGTTTGATAAATTGCGAGATACATAATGTTTTGCAATTTCTTCCGGCTACTCTGTCCTCTGATGGTATCAAGAGAATCTTTTTTACCACCGTCGACCTTATTTAGTCGAAAATTTCTAAGCATTCGAAGATTTGATAAGCAAAAAGTCAAAATCAATTACGACCAACCATGATTTGTAGAAAAAATAAATAAAATGAAATTGGTGCTGAAATTTCTATTTCTTGGTAGATGAAAATGTAGATTAGCACTTTTAAAGCTGATCAAGCTGTGATCCGTTGACCTGAATACTTTTATTTGCAGACGTAGTAAATTTTTTCCAAAATTTTCTGCAGTAGGCATATTACATTTTTATTTACTCAATCCTTCAGCAATCGTATTCCATTCGCAGTATAATGCCAATGCAAAATCCCTTCAATATATTATCTCGTACTTAGTAATTAAATTCATCTGGAGGACTAGATGAATATTCATTACAGGCATAATGATTTTCTTTGTTCCAAACACAACGTTCCAGGGTATATTCAGGTAATAGTAATTATAATCGATATTGTCCGAGGAATTTTTTTTGTATAATTATCGCCTTACATCGATATCATATAATAATAATCCTTCCAATTCGAAATGGTTATTTTTAAAAATCGAAAAGAAAGACAGGAAAGAAGAAAAATTACAATTTATAAACTTATAAAACAAAGATCTGCTCAAAAAAATAAAATTGTATCCAAATTAATTGTATAATATTTAATCTAGCGAAGATTGTTGATGGAATAAAAAAAAAAAATATTGAAGAGTATACAAATTTCTTATACCATAACTAATTGGAAAAAAAAAATCGTTGGTACGGTTCAATAAAATCAAATTTCTTAATTTTCTGTTCGTTTTATGTCATAATTTATAAAATCTTGTATGAATTAAATTCTGGTATGGAATACCGAATCCTTCAGGTGATTTAAAAATTTTTTAGTCGTTATACCTACATCAATGATCGAACAGAGCGGATTATCACTCTTATAATTATAAAAATTCTGGCGTAATAATATTAATGCTCGTAAACAGTAATGTCCAGATTATGGTAGACCATTTGCTCGTCGATCCATGGCCGGAGAAGAGCTATGTTCGCGTAGACACCAGGAATTTGGTTTTCTCCGCAGCCAATTCCCCAGGCAACGATGCCGACCTGGGCGTAACGTGTTGGGTCGGATTTTAGCGGACAGACAAGAGGACTTCCACCGTCACCCTGAAAATAATAGAAATCACATTATTAAATGTAATTATGTTATAGAAAATTAAAGAGGTACTATGAAAAAATCAAATCTGAAGAATTTCAAGAAAAAGCATGTGAACTAGTTTTATTTTATTTTTTTTTCCTAATCGAATTTCAAGTGTGATATTTTACCTTGCATGTATCCTTGCCGACTTCTCCACCAGCACATATAAAGCTAGGATCTAGAATGAAGTATTTTCCAAGTCGGGTTGTTCGCAAAGAGGTTTGGCAAACCGCGCGAGGAACGACAGGAAGTTCTACCCTCTTCAGGATTACCTGGTAGTGGCCTTCTTTCCCTAAAATTTTATTTAACGAATGATGTAGTGCCAATTTTTTTTAATAGTGTAAAAAGGAAAAAAAACGTTTTGAGTAACTTTGTAAAATTAACTTCTCAATGAGTATTTTTCCGTTCACTCATATTTTTTTTTTTTTCTTTCTTTGATTTTTGGACCTCTAATCGCGACTCTATTCTCATTTTCGGAAAAATAGTGCTGGCAAAAAACAAATGTATATATAAATTTTTAATATCAATTTACCGAATATGTCTTTTCCCCATCCGCTCGCGAAGCACCGTGCTGCGTCATAGGTTTTATTATGCGGTGGAAGACACACCAAATCGACGTTCTCCGCCAGATCGACAGGGGTTTTTAAAATCAAAAGAGCAACATCGTTGTAGAGAGCACCCGAATGGAATTTCTCGTGTACGATAACGTGTTCGACGTCGCGATCCTGGTGTGGATAAATCTCGTTTTTGGTCTGCGTGTCCCACTCTCCAGCTCGTACCTTTAATTGGGAAGCCTGCTTTCTGCGTCGGTGTTAAAAAGGAAAAAGAAAATTAATTATCATTGAAAAAGGCCAAACATCCGCTTAATATACGTCTAATGTGAGCTTAGAACAATTATCCATCTTTTTCGTTTTTTTCTTTTATTTTTATCACGCAATTTCCGATTCTCGTTAATAAGTGATTATCTTTTTATTGGAATTTGAGGTAAATTTTGGATTTTTTTATTTTTTTCATTTTCCTGTGATTCGACTGACCCTTTAACGCAGTGGGCAGCGGTCAGAACTGCTCTTTTGTGAATCAAGGCGCCTCCGCACTGATAAACGTTGAGCTTTTCGGAATTAGTGCCGATAACTTCCTCGCGAAGAATTGCTACCATCCAAGGAAACTCGCCAAACTGAGCCTCGTTGTCCTTATGTCCGGTTATCCTGAAGCCCACGCCTTCAGGGTGCCGTTGACCACAACCGCTTCGGATTGGTGGCGTTGGGGTGATTTTTTCATCAGGTTTCAGCACATCTGGTGGCTTGCAACAAATGTCCAAGTAGTTGTCGCACGAACCCTTCAATCTGAAATAGTATAGACAAGGCCATGAGATTCTAGCTTGAAATTTCACACCTTTTTTCACTCCGAAAAAGTGCGACGTTATAGTTGATCAGTATTTAGGAATTAATTTACCAATTTAATTAAATTAACATATTATCGCCGTTCCTGGTTCGACAAGATAAAACAAAAGTAAAAAAAAATCTCAAAACTTCAATACGTGCAGGTAAAAGTCACATAATCTATATTATAATCACATTACGAGTTTATTACCCCATGCAACGGAATTACAGCGAAGTAAAAAGTGGATCGATTTAAAGGTCGGAGGTAGTAGATAACCTGGGAAAAATTGATGGTTTATTTTACCCAAACTATAATAAACCACAACATCGAGTATGTAAATTTCAAGAATGCGGTAGATATCGGATATTGATAAGCATCGGTCAAAACATCGGGTATATAAATTCCAGGATTCCAGATAGTGATATAAATCTGGTATTCTAAATAAAGCAGAATCTATAAAATTTCGCTTTTTTCACGAATACATGTTCGCCATTTAACACGAAGAATAAATTATGGGTCAGTGTCCTCTTTCACGACACTCAGCCAATGAGGTGCATAATTGCATCGCTGTAAAATACACATCGCATTTTTACGTTGTATCCAAAACGACGAATATAATAATTATTCAGTAAAATCTATCAACATGCGACAATCATTCCCAAATTATAAAAACGTGGTATAATGCCTATACCACGATAAAATTACATCAGAATTTCATCAACAGGACCAAAAAGTATCGTCAATCCATAACACAATAAAAAATTTTGAACAGTACAATTTTTTTTTTTTTCTTTTTTCAAAATTATCACCCAATTTCGTGCAATTTTAACCAGCGTTATAGATACACGTGAGGTACGTGTACCTATCATGCATATATGCATTCCAGCTTTAGCAATTCTTCCTTGAGACTGCATCCAACGGCCTGAGGGCAGATGGAAAAGAGGACACTTACCCACCAGGCTGTGTACTGTTTGTATGGCTAACGCCACCCAACCTGATATCAATAAGACCAATTCCTTCGGTGATGATTGTGTTATTTTGACACTGATAGTAGGGTACACATTCGCAGGCGGGCTCGTCCGTTCCCCCTGAATTTTCAACAATTGCATTGCTGGTGGACGCCGGTGTACTGCTGGTGAAAACGCCGTGGATCAAACAGTCGAGACTACCAGGATCGCAATTTGTGTTTTGTGTTTGGGCCAGGGAGGCTGCGATCAGCGCAAAAAAGACACTCAATTTTATCAGACGCCTCATCGTGGTGCAGACCTGAAACAGGAGAAAATTAATAATGAAAAACGGTGAAAAATGAGACTTGAATTTGTCGAGAGTCTGATAGAAATTTCGATTATTCTCTTGGGTTTAGTTCATAGTCATATTTTATGTAACTTGTGATCGTGGTGAGACGTGGTCGTGACGTTATATTAGACGCTGTTATTTTGATCGGTTTAGGATATTTTTAGTTCTACTTGTCCTCGGGCGTCGATATGTTCCTATTTTACTAATTACCTACATCTATACGTTCGAATAACCAATCAGATTTACCGTAAAGAGAAAGGAAGGGAGTTGTTAGAGATATTATTTTTTTTTTTGTACACTACATATAGACACGACTGCGAATACTTTATTTGCAGGTTTTCGGTGGATCAGGTAATTAAAATCCATCGCAATATATGTATACGCGATACTATGTGTATAATGCCTATTTATTAGGTGTATATGAGCACTTTATTATCCGCGGGTCATCAAACTCGTTAATAATTGTTATTCGGTTATATTGGACAGTTCTTCGTCTGTGTTGCTGCCAGAACGAGAAGGTATGTGCAGTATATTGTATGCCGAGAACCTTATATTTCAATTAATATTCAAGTTTTCGTATCTATCTAATGACCCTGCGCTTAATTGTCTGTCTTAATAATTTTTTTGGAAAATGATAACGACGTAATACTGATCGGTATAATAATGATTATATAGCGCCTATCGGGCGACCCGAATTTGGATAGAAAAAATATCCATCTATGAGTTATGTACGCGTATTCGAATCTGAATACTCGATTTTCACGTTCGTTGATTTTGTTTGCCTTGGGACGAAGTTTGATCTTATATATGAAATTATCATTCGAAGGAAGAATTTGCCGTGAAATTTATTTTAACAAAAATTAACAGAAACCTGTTACACCAGTTATGTATGTACATACATACATACGTATGTATGTATGTAGGTATACTTGGTTTGCTAGATGCTGACGTTGGAAAATTAACAGTCAGGTAAAACGTGCTTGACGTACGCATGTATAAGTGTGCATACATAAAGCCTCTCCCGATTTTAAAAATTCGACTGCATTTCTTAAGAAGATGAATTTTATTCACACTGTACAATTTTTCCGCCTGTATATCATACCTGCGATGGAACGGGATTAATTGTAAGAGATATTCCAGACGCGGAATATTGATTAAAAGACAAAATAAAAATTGGAAAGCGATTCCAGGAGATATTTTTTGGAGCAAGAAGCGTCGTTGTTGAAAAAAAAAAGTTAAAATATATATTTTTTTTACGATACTTTAATAAACAGTATTGATTTATCCCATGTTTGATATATAGGTATACATATATGAGTAATGATCATTCAGCTTTTAGTGACTGTGCGCGACTGTGACGAACTGCACGATTTTTACAACGTTTGCGTTCCGACAAAAATCTTATCGCAATTTATAATTTCGAAAATTTCTGCACATACGGATATTTGTATGGGGATTTTATTCTATATTACCGTCCCTGGATCTAACGCAACTCATGCATGCGGCGTGGCTAATTTGTAGCCTCCGGCAGCTTTAGAAATAAATAAACCTGATTAGCATACTCGTAATCCTGTCCTTGATGTTGTCTCGGATTGCTATCTCGCGCGCATCTCAACTGGGATGGTGAACTTTGAAAAAATAGTCAATCTTACGTGTGTGTATTTCGGCAATATATCTATACGGATACGTATATGAAGTTAATCGAATTTCACAAACTAAAATCTATTATCTGATATCTGAAATCTTGTGATTTTAGTTCGTCGTTATGTTTAAACAAGCAATAACATTAATTCGATTTAGATTTTGAAATTTATAAGCATAGGTATATTCTAAAAGAAGGAAAAAAATTTCAAACGACGCGCGATGACCCCCATTAATATCCTGTGATGTCACTAAAAGACCGGTGATAATATCGGCGGTATTAATTCACAGAAAATATATATTGAAATTAAATAAATATCTGTACAAACAGATTTTGACAGAGACAACCTGCTGAACGCGGTTTTTATTGATAAGAAAAAAAATTTATATCCTTGCAATCACAATTTTATACAGCCAATTAATGAATAGACGTATACCTATATGCACGCTGGAAACCGGCTAGTCACTTTTTTCTATTCGGAACCGAATATAGTTGCAGAGGTCGAAAGCCCGTCATTTAAAAGAAATTTTTTTTTTTCTTTTATTTTAGCCGGTATTGCGATCTGCAAAATTCTATTTTTCAATACAGAGATCACACAGTTATATTGAACGCTTTCACACGGTCAGATAGGCAAAAGTTTCGAAAGTATAACACACAGCTTTTACGTTGAAATATTCTTTTACATATTTGAAAAATGCAGCTTCGGAATCGATGAATTGGAAACTTTGCTCTGCCTCAGAATCCGAGTGCTTATATACACTGAATCGAGTGTGGGTAATAAAATCCGAGAACTATGATCCGGTCGTCGAATGAATTACGACTTTCCTTATACTTTTATACGAGAACCATCTGGATTTATATTTCTATCATCGGATGATCGATGTATATACGTTGATCAAAAACTTTCTTTTATGGCATAATACCGGGTGAATTTGACCATTCGTATTCCCTGCGGGATAAACTAGAGTAAAAGTAGTTATCACGATGATACTCGAAAGCTTTTTAGGATTTACAACGTTTTCTCACTTCGAGATTCACGCTCTTGTATATCCTCAAATATTCGACAATTTACATTGACCGGAATATCGATATACCTCTTCACTGGCAATAAATTTTCCGCTCATACGAATCGTATATATTTCGCTTCAGCTATCGCCCGGACCTATATGCAGACCGCAAATAATATGTGATTAAACGAAACTCCACAAATTGCAACCGGAAGACAGCATCCGAAATTGCGCAACTTCAGTATACCTATACACACATATGTCATAAAATTTATATGAAACTCGTACGTTTCGCGTTGTGGTCCTTACCAGCGGGAAAGTTATAATCGCAACAGCCTGGTTTGCTTGCGATTATCTACAATTCAATACCCGGGCTACGATGATCGAGCCTCCATTTGGTTACCCATGAAGCTGATAGTAAGTCCCGTGAATTGTTTTAAACAATAGTTGATTATGGGATGGAGAAATTCAATTACGAATCATTTAAGGTCCAACCCAGCGATCAATAATTGTAATCAACATTGTTCTCGTTGTCAGACGTGAAGAAAAAAATCGAGGTAAAAGGATGAGAAATATCTATGTCTGAAGATTAAATTTCCTGCTACCGGACTGTACGAATCGTGGATAATTTTTTTTTTTTTGTAACTGATAATTTTATGAGGTAAGAAATGATCTCGTTTTTCAACGCTGTATTTGTATATTGATTTAAAATGAGAATTTTATATCAAACGGGTTGATAATTATTTATCCGTGAACTCCGACGTTTCACCTTTGACATGAAAACTTTTTACGCACTGATATTTACCATCCATTCTATAAACAAGATCATTCTACGTTTTAAAAACAGATTTGGTTATCGTCGAGATTATATATATAAGTATATGTATGTATAAATGTCGAGTTCAATTTTAACGTGGTTAACTTTGTACCTCGTTTAGAGGAAAAAAAAAATATATATATAAAATTCTGCAAATTATCGCGTGACGTATAAGGTAGAAAAATAATTGTTATATTCACAGAAATGTATCGGCGGTAATAATCTACGGATAATTTCAACGATTACAATTCAGTATATAGTATAACGTATCGGGGCACGTGCGTTTCCGAGGATGAAGAGAGAAAAAAAAATAGAAAAAGAAGAGTGGGGGGAAGGGGGGGTATAAAAACACGTTGAAAACCAAAAAAAAGAAGAAGAAGAAAATTTTAAACGCATGTCCTTTTGAATAAAATTTTTTTTACTCCTCAGTTAATATCCTCTACCCTCGTATAACTTTGTCTGCATAATTTTCACGAGCAATTATACGGGTGGGGTTGTAATAATACACTCAAATTATACAGATGGGTACTCACCACAGTCGAAGGAGAAGAATTTCTCAAAAACTGACTACAAACACAGTCGGATGAAACAGACCGGCGATGAAACGAAGGCGACGACGCGGTCGCACGGCGTATATCCACGGCCATCCCTTCTCCTTGTTATATATCACGACTCCCCCACCTATCCCCCACTCGGTATTATACAGACTTGGCTCATGCAAGTACTTTCAAGTGCAAACCTTCCTTGTCTCAAATGTATAAGGTATTAACAATCACAGCATTGGGAATTCTCGTTTACCCTCAATGTCTCGGAGGCTGGGGTCCGGGGATCCCCGACTCTCTTAATATTGACCATACGGACACACCTTAACGTCGGGCCTTGACGTTATACGGTAAACACTTTCTTGGAAGGATTGAAAAAATTTTTATTCACATCTCCGCGCGTGTACTGAGTAATTTTTTTTCTAAGGTCATGGGTGAAGCGAAATTTCTGTATATTATAGCTTTCGAATTCGGTCTGAGAGGGATGTGAACGGTGTACAATACGGCCATGAGTGCAGCAATCAGAATTATCAATCATCAGACGAAGTACAATTTCAAATTTCAGATTATATTCCAAAGACTTGTCACTTACTCGGACCTGATCTGTCCATGTCTCCGTGGAAATCGAATATCCAAGGAAAATTACGATTCTATTTATTTTTTCACTCTCGATCATAGCCCCCGGTGCATATTTAATCACTGGAATCGTGAGACGAAGCAATATTATGTATACCGAGTGGCGTGTTTCTCGATGTAGCGGTCAGCGCAGCTCACAATGAGACGATTCCTTCCTATTATTGTAGTCACAGCTTACATTCGGCCGCCACTTAATAAAATCCATAACGGGCGTAACGTTACCAGTGCGGCTATTATTTATCGTGAAGTAATTAACGACATCGGTCAGATAAGTGGACGAGTGGAAGAATGTTGTTCTTCGTCGTATTACCGACTTCCGAAGATATCTAAGTACGCATATGGACGGTGATACGGCATCTTGGAAAACGTATGAAATATACGTATGGTACAGTTTTTGGGATTCACTTATTTACGGTTAAACGGTATTTCCGATAATTACTGTAGTACTGTTACATAATCGCACAATCCAACTTCCATTATTCAATAGAAATGGACAGAAGCTTAGGTGACGCGCGTAACGAACTAACGGGAATCTGTCACTTATACTCGAAAAGTAAACATCACCGTCATCGTATTCATTCCTCTTTACATTACGATGTACTCTTTGGACTGATTGTGTAGTTATTATTTGCACGTAACATCGTCGAACGAACTTATTGATTGGTTGTAGCGATTACTAATTAGTTGTAGGACTGATCACGCGACTGATCATCTGCTCAAGGAAATATTGTGAATTTGTAAAGGCAATCTCTTATTAACGGTGGAACAAAATTTCTGAGAAGCAATATACAATACTTTAAAGTTTTCCCCAAAGTGTACGAAATCAGGTTTTTAATAACGGGTATAAAAACGTATTGGTATAATATATTTCATACACTACGACACTCGAAATCTCTAGATATTTATGTGTACAGTTTCACAACTTGTTAATGTCTTGCTGATTCGGTGTCAAGATCATACTATTATTACGTGATTTATTTTGGTAAGTAAGAATCGAGAGGCAGAGAGAGGGATAGAAAAAGGAAGAAATCATGTCTTCCAAGAACGATATTTCTTGTTTTATTTCCTAAGGGTTATCGTTAAATGATCAGTGGTCAAAAATCGATTTTTTCAATCATTTATAGTTCCTTCGCTGTCGTTTATCTCCTTCTCACAACCTCGGAAGACATGAATGATCTGCAGAAATTCACTGTCAGCTCTTGACATCCGCTCTTTTTACTTTCAGCGGTAAGCGAGTTCATTGAAATAAGGTTGAGAATCCACGGCGTATACGTAAACGTATTGGTTTATTTAATCGCGATTATTGAATGAATCTGTTCGAAGACCATTAAAAACTACCGAGACATAGTTCATCGTGGAATATAATTGTGTTGCAGCGCTCCCTGCATCGGTTGACGATGAAAACGATTCGGAGCGTACAAAAAATGTGAAACAAAAAATGCGACCGGTTTTCACAACGTGCACTAAGAAAAAAAAAATATATATATGTATATTGTTGAATAAACTAAAAATGGTGGTTGCAGACAACGAAACGAGTGTTTGTCCAGCGAGTGGTTGTTGCAACCAAATATGCCTTTTGATTTCAACCGTTTCTCGATCGCGGAAACAAATCTTTGATACACTATACGCCTCGTGGCAATACGTTAAAAAAAAAAATTAGCAAGGTCGATTTTTTAATGCCTGTTTCGCTAAGAGTCATAAAAATCTGAAACTGCGTTTTTTTGACGTCCTTCAAGCATGTGCATGGATGCACTGTGCCTATAATTGTAGAATTAATTGCAACGTTTTATTGCCATAACAACTTATAGATTAGTTTCAAACTTACGAGCGAAAAAACAAAAAAAATTTACAAAAAACAAGCGGATTCTGTATTCGCATGTATCTCAGCTTGTAAGTTGATTATGAGCATGACTTGCCTCACCGCTACGAAAGCTTAGTTGCCTATGATCAGGCGCTTGGTTCCATTCCGCGCCACCACAGGGTGCCGTTGTATTTCTGTATTCCATCAACAGAATAAAATGAATGGTAAAGAAAAATCCACTGTACATATAGAAAATTTTATTTCAATTCCATTACATTTACAAAAAAAAAGTCTCTCTGGCTGTGTAATTACCAATAAATCAGTCAGTATTTATTCTTACTTTATAGTTTACGCCATTAATCTTTTATCGGGTCGTAGCCTGATAGATCGAGGCGTCAAGACGCAATTTTGTCATTTGATTATCGATCCATCCTCGAACGTGTGTAACGCTAGCGAAGACACTGGGCGTCTGTAAATTCCCGGAGTTAATGCACCAGGAAGCAACGCCTACTTGGACGTACCGTGTTGGTTCGTTGCTCAAAGGACACGATAAAGGACCACCGATTTCTCTCTAGAAACGGTGATTGAGCGAAAGTTTAATGAAATTTTCAATGATAAGGATCCGATTGCAAACCGGTTACCAAATAATGCGAACGAAGAAATGAAACAGAATTTAAATGGTACAACTTTGCATCGAATCTTAATAAAATCTAAGGAATATTACCGGACAGAATGTTTGGCCGGAAGATCCACCGGCACAAATAGAACTGTTGTCAAGTTTGAACCTTCTTCCGAGAGGAGTGCTTCGTAGATGTGTGGTGCAAGCTGCCGTATCCACGTAGGGCTCTACACGTCTCTTCATCAAATTGGTCTGACTTCTCTGGGTCTTGGCGTGCTCTGGGCCCACTAAAAAATCGCACAAATGTAAGATGACGTTCTTGTCAAGCTACATGACGCAGAAGGATGCAAAATTTAAAAAGTGAATACTGATTTGAGGAAAAGTAGAGAGATATGTAAATAATTTCTTACAGTACTTGTCCCAGCCGATAGCCACGCATTTATCTTCCTGAATAACATCGCTGTAATCTGCTAAGCAAGTGATATCAACGAATCTATTGATTACCACTGGCGTCTCCACGACTAGTAGAGCAACATTATTTTGAAGTCTAATCGGGTTGTATCTTTTGTGAACAATCGATTGTTGCACAACACGTTCCTGGAACATCACGTCTTGGTGCGTCGTCATGGTGTCGAATTGTCCAACTCGGATTACCAACGGCCCTGACGAGTTTCTGCGAAAAAGAAATAAGCAGTTCGGTCATTTTTTTAAACCCGATGAAACTCACGATGTTAAATAACAATTTTTATTACCCTGTTTGATTGCGTGACGCTATGCATTGCGCAGTTGTTAACACCACTCTCTCATTGATAAGAGTGCCTTGACATTGGTAGACTTTTATCTCCTCGGTCTCGTTCTTACGCTGCACAGTCTCCTCGCGAAATACGGTAACCATCCACGGGAATTCACCGTGTTCAGCCTCCTCCTTGTCTAGCCTGGGTATTTGATGCTGGCCTTTGTTAGTATGGCGAAGTCCACACTTAGGTGAAGCGTTTGTTGGGTCAGGTAAACGGCAGCAGACTTCCAGATAGTCTTCGCAGACTGGCTCCATGTCAGAGTTCACGCCCGTCGAAGCACTGGAATAACAACGAGGGATCATCTAGCTATTAATTATCATTGAACAATTATCGATTGTTTCATATGCGTTTGCTGTTAATTGAAAACCACGAGATCTGATTTTTGTTGAAAATGTTTTAAGGCGAGATGAGAAACAAGGTGAAAGTTGGCGCGTAGTGATTGAACCGGTCTCTACGCCATTGTAAACTCATTTACAAACCGTGGAATTTCCCTTTTTTTTGTTTTAAACTGCACGGATTTTGTGAGTGGTTTAAACTTACCGAGCATGCCTGATGTCGATCAATCCTTGTCCATTTGTGATTACCACGTTTTCCGAATTACAGTAATAGTAAGGTACGCAAACGCAAGGTGCAGGCGCCTGTGTCGCGGCGCGTCCGCTCGCCCGTACATTAGTCTTAGTTTTTTTGTCTGATGACGAAAAGGACACAATTGACAGAAGGATAATCAAACTAAACACTGCACCTTTGAATAACCACATCTTGTCTTTACGGGCTCAATAGCAATGACTGTTTCATATATTGCAGGCCTACTTACGCCGTAAACTTTGCAATGATACAGCCACTATCTCAAATACGGGGAGAGGCATGTCCGCGTTTAGGTCAGCAGAGAGGGGGACTGTCCCGACTGGTTTTTACATTTTTCGTTCAGATTTGGCCTTGGCAAGTTTTTATTTTTACGATACAATTGAAACGGTGAGATATTTCTGCGAGGGAAAATTCAAATTCATTTCGATTTGATTACGAAACGGGAATATTTTAGATCCACCGAAGCCTTTGAGTTCTAGTGGGGAAAATAGGATAAACCAAACGCAATAGTAGAACGAGAGTAACGGAATTTCCAATGCGTCATAATATTCGGAGTTAACGGAAGAATGCACGCTTCCACAAACCGCCATTACGAGCCAACAGAGCGTAACTTATTCGACCATGAAGTAATTATTGTTGACTCATAATTACTTCGCCGTAACTTTCTGTTTCGAGACAACATTTTTCCTCCGTATATTTAACATCGTGACTATTTGCTGCGAGACGAGAATTAACAAAACGAAAACATTTAACTATCGTTATGATAACCTCAGTATTTCTCTCGACTGATATATTTAATCATTATTTACAGTTTAGTTTCTGACTTTTGACCAGGTTCGACCTCGACCTGCACGAGATAGGGCTGGATACAGAAATACACACAGATTATGTCATGGCGTATTATTCCATTTATTTTATATGAACATTTAATAGATTGAGCTTAAAAGAGTTATGTCTTGTATGTTCGAGCACGGATTCAGAGCATCGTTACGAATTCCTGCGCTGATATTTTCTCTCATTACGTGTAACCGATATTTATTTTTACTATCTAGGCGATATAAGACGAAGTGTCGAGATTGTACTGGGCCATTTTACTGTCGATCCATCGTCGAGCCTTGGCCACATTGCCGTAGACGCCAGGCGTCCGATCAGCTCCACAGTTAATCCCCCAGGCGACGATACCGGACTGGACGTATCGGTCCTGGGAATTTGCTAATGGGCAGGCCAACGGACTGCCACCATCGCCCTGTAAATTGAAAAACAATGTTACTCACGTTTGTCTTTCGCGAGAGAGAAAAAGGAGTTCTAAAATTTTGAAAGAGCTAAGTCCGTACAAACAAACTTGCGAATCAATCAAATGAACTGAGTGACAAATCTTACCGTGCATGTATCAAGTCCAGGTTCTCCTCCTGCACAGATGAAGCTCGGATCAAGAATGAAGGCCTTTCCCAGTCTTGTCAATCGCAGGAAAGTTTGACAGGGAGTGTGGGGTACAACAGGCAATACGATTCTCTTAAGAACTGCCTGGAACTTGCCGGATTGTTCTGCAACGAGTAAAGTAAAAATGAAATGAAATTATTAACCGAAGAAATAGCGACGATCGAAGGGCAAAAACTGTCTTCCGATAGGTGAGAGACAAAGTCCGTAAACGTGCTGAAACTAATTACCGAATTTATCTTTTCCCCATCCAGTAGCAGTGCATCTAGCAGCGTCGAAGTTCGCCGTCTCTTGAGGAAGACAGATGCAGTTCACGTTAGGTGCAATTTCAACAGGAGTCTTAAGAATAAGCAATGCAAAGTCCCAATGAAGATTCCTGGTGTTGTAGTTCTCGTGCAGCAAAATGGCTTCGACCTCACGTTCCTGATGTCTGATAGGTTCCGATACCGTTTGGGTATCCCATTCGCCGGCCCGGATAATCAAGTCCGACGGTTTTTTACTAAACAACAAAAAAAAAATGTCAAATTTAGAATTTAGAATTGAATCACCAGTCGAAATCGCGTCGATAATCTATCTTTCTACTAACTTCTCGATCGTGTGGGCGGCCGTAAGTATTACTCGAGGATGAATCAGGGAACCACCGCAAGCATATTGGTTTTGGGTCGCAGGCGGCACTGCCTTTTGGAGGATAGCCACCATCCATGGAAATTCACCAAATTGAGCCTCGTTTTCATTGTTGCCGGTAATCCTTATCGAAATTCCGCCAGGATTGCGGTGGCCGCAACCAGGCTTAACCGGAATCGGCGCAATCGTTGGCCTTGGTGTTGGCACTGGTGTTGGAGTTGGACCTGCAGTTGGAGTTGGACCTGGAGTTGGCACAGTAACGCCAGTACCGGTATTGCCATTGGTAGGTTCGGTAGTGCCACCGTTGGTACCAGGAACTCGTAACTCGTCTTTACAACAAACGTCCAGGCTTCCAGGACACGGTGAGATTCTGAAGGAGCATCAAAACGGCAATGAGTATGAGTACAGAGTCTCATGGACATTAATTCAAACTAATTCAATTATAAACCTCAGGTTTATCGACCAACTGACCTCCTATCGATTATCGTTGCCCCGTCTGTATTGAATGTACCATTGAAGTTGCACTGGTAGTATGGAACGCATTCGCAATCTGATGAGCCGGTAGCCGAGGTGGTGGCTCTGTTGAGAGGAGGTAGCGTCGATCCATTGCTCTGTTCACCAATAGAGTCGCAAGCAACGTTGAAAACTGCACGACACTGTTCTTGCAAAGTGGTTTCCACTTGGCGCTTTTCTCGGTCCGGAGCTGCGCTCAATAATTGGAAAAGTCCAAGAAACGCGATTGCCAATCCCAGGTATCGCATTTTTCAGCCTTGATTCCTCGCCTACGAAGGTCTGAGGCTTATACTCTGAAACCACCAAGTGTATTTTAATTTTATACTCTTTCACAACTTTTTTTGTTTTCATTTTTTATTTGTTTTATCGCACCAGCGAGAATCTTGGGTTGGATACGCACTCGAGCTAACCGTCCTTGACTTATGGAGATGAAAGTTAAGCACATATCTTTATGTGTATATATTAATTTGGTAGATGGAAAGACGGCCGAGCAGCTCTCCGAAGATTATCAGCCGGCCAAATTGACGTTAGTCGAGAAATAAAATTCAAAATTTTCGTCCTTGATTTTAATGAAATTCAAAAGAACGCTTTTATTTTTAAACCAGCTTGAAAGTCATCGTATTAGTCGTCGCTATCGGGACTACAGTGCCCGAAGTTGGGCGATCAATGTATAACTACGTTCGCTATAGGGACAAGATAATTCTGCTAATCGCGACAGAAAATTCGCCGCATTTTCAAAATGGAATAAATTTTTTAGGGATTCGAATGATCGGAATGAAAAAAAAAAAATTTTGAGATATATTTTTCTAGGGTGGGTTAATTATCCTTAAAATTATACCGATCGTGGTTCATTATTTTATTTATAACGGTATTGATCCGTGATAATATCGATATACATATAATTCTTACTTACCGAAAGAAAACGGAACGTGGAGCTGTACTCGAAATTAAGACACGGAACGACTTAACTAATCGGCAGACCTTTGGTGAATTGCACGTTTAACACGTCGATTGGTAACCGAGACCGGTCTTTCCTCCCTCTTTTCTGACCATATATACTTGTTTATCCTCAGAACTCTTCTTCTCCCACTACCGATATACACGATCGAGTGACTGCGTCATCACGCCGCAGGATTCCCTATCGCAAATCTCTGCCTATAACACGCCTTCCACGAATCAATGAATGTATAATTGATTGGCTGTTCATCCCCGCTATAATAATGAACAGTTGTTGGTTCCACATATTCTATAAGGCCGTAAGGTTAACGTGATTAAATTATTGCTCATACTTCACTTCTGCATACACATGTCACTCACGATTATTGTATATCATGATAAAGTCTTTGATTGCAGAGACTCGTTTTAAAACAATATTTTACTCTTCAAAGTTGTACCACGTTGATATCACCGACATTGAATTCGGGATACTTATATGAATAAATTATACATTAATTTTGATTTTTTTTTTTTAAACGTTAGTAAAAACTTACTCGCCGATTTTTTTTTTTCTCTTTTCATTCTTTTCCTCACTCGCGAAATAATTGAGTTTCTAAAAACTTGCTCACTTCTCGCAAAATTCAGACGTAAGTTCAAGTTATCCTTGATTACGTATACACAACTGTATGCGTAAGAAATTGTATTTACATACCAGTATTTTTTTTTTTTTTTTTTTTTTATATATATTTTTTTTCATATCTGCAATCACATAGAATGACATCAGAAGTTTTAGACGCTAATATTATACAGACGATTTTTAGTTGACGTATCTACATATCGTCAGGGTGTTATACCCATATCGGAACTTTCTAGCTGTTATACGAATATTCCGTAACATATTAATATGATCATAACAAAGTCGTTATATAGATTCTTCGAAGTAATAAAAACGTACCGTTTTTACCAATCATTCATCGTAGACTATTTTTGGGTTTGATTAATTGGACCGTGCCAGACTTTGTTATGAGAGAAAAACGCGTTATCACTTATTTGGTAGACCTGCACTCGTCGGACACGCATCATACTCACATGCTTCGATATTCGATTAATATCCGACACTATTTTACACAAAAGTCTATCGAATGTTTTCTAAAACAAGTAAAAATTAAGTTATTCCGTTAATAACCCGGACGAATGATTATAGAGAAAAATAAATCGTAGATAGTGTTGGTTTGCATTAGGTTGTTAACTGACATTGAGAATTTCAACTTCTCATTTGCTTCAAAAAAAAAAAAAAAAAACTATTCACTTTATCTACGTGTCTGTACTTGAAGGCGTAAGTGGTTGACCCTGTACTTCCCTTGTTATTTTATTTTATTATTATTTTCTCTGTTTTCAAGAGGAAAAAACTTTAATCTAATGAGGTCAAGTATTTCCTCGAGGTGATCAGAGATTCGTCATAAAATATCTGTCCGAGTAGAAAAAAAAAATTAATTCCGAATAAAAAGGAAAAAAAATTAGAAAAATTCTATCACAGTCGAGTATAGTGTTATTTGTGAATAAATTGTCAAGAGTTTGTTACCCCTCACGTGGACATCGCGAGATCTGGCCTTGAGAATGGATGTCACTCGCGGTCAATTTAATACGCTGCATGTAAAACTGGAAACGATTCCCCAGTAAAAGTCACAAACAGATCAAAATCTATGAACGGAACGGGTAAATGAGTCATATATGGGTCAGTGTATAGAGTACCGCTACGCCGTGTTAGTGCAATAATATTGTGTACAAATATATGCACGCTTTTCTCCGTGACTTAATTGACAATAATGGTCGTATCAGTCACGCTACTGCGTCGCCTATGCCTATTTATGACCGAGCTATAACACGTTGTTAGTTTTTGTCATCAGTCATCCCATCCCATTGTATGAAAAACTGATTGTCCACGACACTGATTACACAAAGGGATGAGTTGGCTAAAGAATTATTTCGGAAAAACGCTTGTTCGATGAATGGCCGGTTGATCGTAATCAGCATATAAAATTAAAGAGGAAATTTGTACGTGATCCCAATCACAGTTAAGAAACTTTCGAAAAATTATATCTTCCTATATTTGATTTTTGAAAAAAGACGAAACGAGTAGAAAAATCTTTGCAAGATTTGAGGCTGCAGTTTCACACGTTTATTAATTTAATTATCTATTATAATTTATCTTCATATATGGATTTAACTTTAGATAATATAGAAAATATTCTCAGTTTTTGTTCATATAGACTAACAGGTTAATAATTTTTGGTATCATTTGATGGTGGGCATTGGAGCTCGTTAAAAAATCACAGAAATTCACTATCCTGAATTTGGTAATTGGCGGTGTCTGGAAATGGCTACGTTTTCTATGAAATTATTTGCACGTTATTGCGGAAGAAATTATTCGAGTGGTGTCAATAGGATGAGTGAATGTAATAGCACTGGCAAATACAGTGATATATACTAATTCGAAAATAAATACGTAGGACTAGACGCGACACACCGTGAGAGCGATTGGAGCAAATAATTAAACAAATTATTATTCGTTGCTCATAGAACTCCGTAATTAGCCAACTGCTGATCAATCCATTGGCGGTGCTGAGAAACGCTGGCGTAGACAGCCGGGGTACTGGAAGCTCCGCAACCGATGCCCCAGGATACGATTCCGACCTGATAACAAAGCTCGAGGAATCATTATTCATCCTCGGAGTGCAAAAGTGAAAATTACAAAAATGTAGAAGGCCACTAAACCAAAATATCTGAAGAGGTTTATCGCACCTGAACATATCTTCCGGAAGATGTTGGGCAGACTAGAGGACCTCCTCCATCACCTCTGCAAGTATCCTTGCTGAGCTCACCTCCTGCACACATGAAGCTACCGTGCAACTGGAAGTACTGACCAAGGCGCGTGGATCTGAGACGCGTCTGACATTCGGAACGTTCAATAATCGGCAGATCGACTTGTCGGAGAACGGCTTGGTACTGTCCCTCGACACCTGGAGAATGAAAACCGAGAAAAAACCACGTTTTGAAGTTAATTTTGTCGAACTTTGACTGGACACCCTGTTTCTTACCGAATGAATTACGTCCCCAGCCAGTAGCGAAGCATCTAACTCCTGGAGTAAGGACCATCCCTTGCTGTGGCAAGCAAATTGGACGTACGTTCATCTGGAAGGTGACATCGGAGGTGAGTATAAGGACGGCTACATCGTGGTAAAGTCCTCCGCTGTAGAATTGCGGATGCCTGATGACCATCTGCACTCCAGTCTCCTGGAAGGGCAGGGGTTCATTTGTCGACCTTGTGTCCCACTCACCGACGCGTACCACAATATTATTCATATCTTGCCTGTTCAAATTGATAGAGAGTAACATTAGGTGACGATTTTTGGTAGTAATCGTAGAGACTGCGCTAATCACAATATGGCTATTCTTGAAAACGGAAATTTCTTACCCGGCGACACAGTGCGCGGCGGTCAAAACCGACCTTGTGGTAAGCAAAGAAGCACCACACTGAAAAAGCAAAGGTGCGCTGGTCTGCCGTATCAGAAGTGCCACCATCCACGGAAACTCAGCGAAGAAGGTAGCCCCGGGACCATCTGCGAGTTGTGGTCCTGTTCAGAGGATTCAGTGATCGATAATTATACTTGGATCCGTTCTACATATTTTTTTATCGATGAACTGGGCCATATTCAACTTACCTGTGTTGTAACCAGTTCCCCTGATCCCGCAGGAGTCAGATGTCGAAGTTGTTCCTCCGATTATGCCCAGAGTCTGTCTTCCGTTGGCCGGATTCCCGGTCATCAGGATGCCTTGTAGCCGACAGCAGACGTCTTGGGCCATCGGGCAGATCCCGAATCTAGGATCAATGATCCCTGCGCCATCTTGACTGACGACAAACCCTGCCGAGCACTGCAGAGAGTTTACACAAATGCAGGCACGATCTGTGCCTGGGTTGAAGATGGGTCCTAAAGTGCCTGGAGAAGAGGGCTGCGGAGTATTCGGCGGAAATCCAACCGCGGAGTCCTGGCCGTTGGTCGGAATTCGGCAGCAAATTTCATCAGCAGCTTGACAAGTTCCGCCCAACTGTGACTGGCGACCGATTGGAAAACGAGGATCTATGCTACCTGCCCCAGAGACGATCACGAATCCCATAGAGTCGCACTGCCAAATTTTAACGCAAACGCACATTTGGTTTGGGGTAACAGGTGTCATAGATGTTAACTGTGGCATGGATGTTGGGAAGACCACCGATGTCGTCGGAATACGACAACACACTTGAGTAGCGATTGGACAGAGACCTTGTTGTTGACGTGGGTCGATTACACCAGCGCCAGATACGATTATTACGCCGGAAGCGTCGCACTGATAAGGCTCAACGCACACGCAGTTCAAATTTGGTGGTGGTGTCGGAAAAACTGTTACTGGTGGATTCGTTGGTGTCACGGTTGAAATGATCGGTGGAATTGTTGGGGTCATCGTTGGTGGCATGGTTGGTGGTATAGTTGGTGGCATTGTCGGTTGCATTGTTGGTTGCATAGTTGGTGGCATTGTCGGTGGCATCGTTGGTTGCATAGTTGGTTGCATTGTCGGTGGCATAGTTTGTGGCATTGTTGGTTGCATAGTTGGTGGCATGGTTGGTTGCATAGTTGGTGGCATTGTCGGTTGCATCGTTGGTTGCATAGTTGGTGGCATTGTCGGTGGCATTGTCGGTGGCATTGTTGGTTGCATAGTTGGTGGCATCGTCGGTTGCATAGTTGGTGGCATTGTCGGTTGCATAGTTGGTGGCATTGTCGGTGGCATTGTTGGTTGCATTGTTGGTGGCATAGTCGGTTGCATTGTCTGTGGCATAGTCGGTTGCATAGTTGGTTGCATAGTTGGCGGCATAGTAGGTGCGACTGTAGGTACCATAGTTGGAGGCATGGTTGGCATCATAGTCGGAACAGCCGTAGGTATAGCAGTTGGAATGGGTTGAGGTGTTGTATTGGCAATGGGCATATAGCAACAGACCTCTAAGTCCCCAGTGCAGCGTCGAAATCTGCAACAAAAAATCAGTTTGGTAATCCCAAAATCGCATCCATGAAATATCACCGGTAAAATATGATACAGATATACAATTAACGTATGTACAAAATTTTTTTCGAGACTTTTACATGCAATTACTCCACGCGGAGTTCAGGAAACTCAGAAATACCTCATAGAAAATTCATTAAAAATACTAAATTGACACGAAGTCGAAACAGCAAACTATACAAATGTGTCACAACTTTACCTGACGTCAATCACTCCAACTCCATCAGTGATGATGGTGTTGTTCGAATCACAAAGATAGTAAGGTACGCAAATACACTGAGAAGCGGCCCCCGGCGTCGTGGTAATTCTCTGGATTTTCGGATAGCCCAGTTTGTGTTTCAAAATATGAAGTAGAAAAAGGGGGACTCCACCAGCCGAAGCTGGTGTTACCCCGGACATGTCTCCAGGCCAGACGATGTTCTGTATAGGTCTCAAAAAATGTCCCCAGGAAACGATTGGCGCTGTCATTACAAAGATACTAGCGGCGATCACTAGCGCAAATATTCTACGACCCATGATGCCCAGGGCCTGATAGCTCGAAACCTGTAGCCTCTCCGAATCCACGAGCAACTTTGAAGCCTCTAAAACGTAACGCGAACCTTTATGTCTGCCACATTACAGGCGTTGATTGACCGCGATGTAAAGGCCTTCAGAGCCGCGATTCGGACTGCGGTGGTAGGCTACGTCCCGGTGAATGATCCTGTGTGTCAATTGCTAAGCACATAATTGCGTTCATAGCGCGAGCTTCGCACCATGCGGTTGGAAATCTATGGGTCTAAGTGAGCCCAGTTCAGTACGGAGTTATTACCTGAACAATTAGTGTTTTGATCGAGAGATTTATATCCTGAAGCAAAAAATGGTCACTGTACTGCAGCACGCGAACTGGGTACCCTTGAGTTTTTTTTTTCTTTTGTTTTTCTACTGCAAGCTGAAGGTCGTAGCAAAAACCGAATTCATGATTCGCATGATGGACTCTGTTGAGATGCGTTGAACAGGTGAATGCATATGACCTACATTCTACTTTGTAGTATAGCAACAATACTAAATAACTTATCCATCTAATCAACACTCGCATCCCGTTGAGTGACTGAGTATGTTCCTGCTTTGTATTACTTAATGATTCGTCGGAATTATTTTCCGTGCATCGTTGGGGTAAATAAATAATTGCATAATTCATTATCTCCTTCTCTCGTTGATTCAATAAATAATTGAACCGGACTCATGTGAGGAAGTAAGTTTCAGATTTGATCAGTTGGTCTTTCATTCATCGGACGAATATTGCACCGGCTTGCCTGTGGTAAGGCAACTCTGCACATAATTCGGTATGCTATCAGAAATTTGGAATTAATTATTAACAATGTGTTACTATACTAAAGACAAATTTACTGACCAAAACGTGAAGACCGTCTACCGTTACAGATCTGTGTAACGCATGTGATGTGTGAGTACACCATGATATTTTAAAGAACCGTAATTATTATTCAACAATAAACAACATGTTTAAAGACACAGGAGATCTGCCGCCTGTCTACTTGCGGGTTAAATAGTGGGCTTTTAACCAGGGCGACGCCACCTTCCAGAGAGATTCAATTCACGAACTATGGGTTGCAGATAATACGGCGCGGTACTGCATCGATGATGATTATTTAAATATTTCATTGATGTGAAACTCTTTCATCGAATTTCCACTTTTCAGGAGATGAGTTTTTAGAATTCATTGGACTGATACAATTTTCTTAAGTCTATTGCACAATCAAGGAATAAGAATATCTACCAAACAAAGGACACATTTCTGTTTGCGTATATAGGTATAATATAGGAGCACTTAAAAAAATGATCCTTCTTAACGAGATCGACGTTTCTTATGCACGTGAAGATTCCTTCCCTTATAGTTTACCATTTTCCTTCCCCTGCCATTTCATTTTAGGCTGTCATTCGAGCTAAGATACTTATGATCATGTTATACCCATAAATACATACCTTGATGTAATGCACTCACAAATTATTGCAGTTAATTTTTTTTTTTGTGGAAAACACAGCTAGGCTAAGGTCAACTAGACGCACAATCGCTGGTGAATTGACCAACCTTCCCGTTCACTATACACGATGTGTTGCATCGCTGACGTAGTGCGTATGTATGTAGTACGTGTCGAGTTTTTTTTATTTCACATAGCGGAACACGCGAGTTCAATAATTTAGCATTGATTCATCAGGAGATACAATAGACTATGGACAAAGGCGCAGGCATTAGAAATATTACGAATGCAGTTGTCCCAAAATACTGACTAGTCAAATAGTTATTAGATTAGATAGTGCTCACTTACAAGGATCTTCACGATTTCGAATATACGCAAAATCCAGAACTGTACTGAATTAACAGATAAATTTAAAAGACGGTTCCCACAATTCTAATCCATCATTGGGCAATTGTCATTACCATTTTATAATACTTTGCATTAAAATTATTTCATTGACCTGATTGGCGATCGAATGTAATTATGATGGGAAACAATGTGGACTGGCGCCTATGCTGCGGCCATAAGTAGGCCAACGATAAAAATCTGACAAATCGTTAGAATAAAGCAGAGTACAATTATTGCTGTGTTTTTATTTTGCACAGAATGCTGTTTATTAAATGTCATATTCATGTCACAGAGACAGGGTGTTCAAGATGTTCACTAGAGGCCAGGTAAAATATAGTCCGAAGACCAAAAATCCCAGGTACCGCATCTTATTTGATATTGATGATTCTCAATTCCCTTTTGAGGCAGGTTTACTGCATCAACGCTAAACTTCCAGGATATATTATAGTCTTATCCTCTTCCCATTCTTGCTGAATATATGTGGACCGGTGTTCATTGAACAGCAACACGGACGAGCATTATCTGGCATTAGCAAATTAAAATCCGAGATCAAACAACTATCACAATGTTTCTTTGAGCTTCTGATAAAAATAATCGTACACTTAGTTTTTTTTTAATCTGCTCAAATCACTTGGAGAACATATATTCTTGTATAGTGTTGAAGTCCCTTATAAAAAGTTCACGTCCAAGTCAAAACTCGATTTGCGAGATTTTAGATCGAATCGGGTTCCGGTTAAAGAAGACGAATATGTCGCTCGTCGTAGGATTATTTGCATTCGGTGAATGCTAATGTATAGGTACACTTGCACAAGTATAAATGCTTTTTTATTCTACAAGATTATTGTAATTGAAACGATGTTGCGTAAACTGATAAGATGATGTCATTTTTTAATAGGGATTATCCTCGCCCCCATACTACGGACTCTATCCACGGGATGTAGTGATAGACACGGGTGTAGAGTCCAGGAATCCCACTGCCACACGCTCTTCCAAGACTCGTGATTCCAATGACGTCGTACATACAGCGTTGCTTCATACTGTCACCACGATGTATCACCAAAGGGCCACCAGAATCACCCTGGAAAATTTTTTTTACTCAATTTTTAACCCATTGTGGGAATGAGTCTTCGCGATTGCACACGCAGACGAAATGTCGCAGATGAAAATAAATGCATCGTAAGACTGACAGCAATGGCATTATCGATACATTCGTGAATGACTATAAGTCTTATAACCGAATGCTCAGAATGTGAAATGGAATAATTTGATGTATGAATTTATGCCCAAAAGGCATTTTTAGGTAAATGGCTTTTGCAATTTTTTGGACAGCTATTCAGATGTGAGTTGAAACGTTTAAGTTTTAAAACATTTCCAGGAGCTTCGAATACCGATTATTAAATTTTCTGACTTGCTGGCACGCATAGTTTCCTAAATCGATGGACATTTTTCATAACGAATACTCGCGATGAGTTCAGTTTCAATGTATACCTGGCAAGTGTCTTTGCCTGGACCTCCGGCACAGATTAACCAATCTTCAACTATTCCATTAGGCAGCTTCCTGGTCGGTTTGTCAGACCCCCATTTCGCATTACAAGTTTGATGATCGACGAGAGGCAGTGTCACTTTCATAAGGACATCCGATCCTTTGTCATCGACTAAAAACCATTAAGATTATATAAAAGTTGACAATTTGATCATTGGTGAATTAACAGGTCGAAAGCTCTTGAAAACAATCACGAGAACATCAGGTGGGATTAGTTTCGCCGAGTTCAATTTGCATGAATCTTGAATGAGATGAGAAATGTAAAGTCGCCTAAAGATTTGTATGAATCGAGGCGATAGAATGAATTTACTTTACAATTTTTGACAGTGCAGTTAATTACAGCATCTAAAAATTGATTTATCTCGATTCTATGCCGATTTTTAATAAGTGAACACACCAAGAAAAACGTCGATAAGTTACGTATGTTCCAGTCCATGTGAAATCGGCTAAAATCATTCCAACAATCCTCAGCAGAAGCTCCACAACATATTCAACATGTTTGTACTTGGTGATCGATTTCATGTGACACACTACTCTGTCGTTTTCGCGACATTAAGGAAAATTTTAGGGGATGACAAGTACTTACGCCACTCCACGCGACCCCATCCGGTCGCTACAGCGTCCTGAATACCCACAGTCGATGTAGTTCGCAGACAAGCAGGCCTTATCCAAGCGTTGAAAGAGACTGGTGATTCGAGACGAAGAAGTGCAATATCGTGATATTCCACGCCAGGTTTATATTCCGGATATCTAATCCGCTCGGTGACACGACGGTCCACTGGTGTAGCGCCATCGTCCGAACTCACCAAGTTCAAATCACCGACACGCGCCCATTTGGCCTCACCGCTGTATATTAATTGGAAGTTGAGGAAATAGGGTGAAAAGCAATAGTATTATCGGACTATTGATAGTGCACAATACAAACTGTAGATAATTGCCTGGCGCGCAAAGAAAAATATGCAAAATATCAGCAGAATAGGAGCGATTATCACTATAAATTCGTCTGGACGATAACTTGGCAATACTCACAACACTCTTGTGACGCTACAGGTAGCAGTGGTCATAACAAAATTTTCCGAAATTAAGGTACCACCACAGTACCACCCAATCTCGTTAAGGTCCAGAATGAACCCGATTGCAGCCATATGTGGGAATTCCATGGGCTGAGCCTTTATTTTTCCCGTAGTCGCCGAAACATTTACTGGCTGCAGGTCATTGTCAATGGGAAGTGACGGTGGACAAGTTGAAGCATCGTCATGTTGAGAGTACTCCATGCATTCTGAAATCCAAAGATCATCGATGCTTTTACAAGAACCAGGAAGCAGATGTGACTTCATAGATTCAGATTGTAGTTCCTCGTATGTAAACAGGAGGACGACGAGTATTCACGTTGGCAACGATTGAACGATTTTCTCAGAAATATACAGCCAAAGTCAACGAATTAATAGGGATGGCAAATTCAGTTCATAATATTAAAAAGTCCAGAGAACGTTTAAAAAACGAAAAGTTAAAGATGGAACTCACTTCTACTGGCAATCGAACCTCTTCCATCACTGACGGGCTTCTCCGTAACGACTGGAATAGAAGTCGTCGTGGTCATAGGTGGACTCATGGGACAGCAGACGATGGGCTCGGCCCCTGAAAACCCGCACTGCGTGTCCGGTGATTTTCCGGCCTTGAGTTCCTCCAATACTGGCGGACAGTCCTTCAGCCGGGTGCAGCCTCCAAGACTACCGTTTCCCAGGGTACAGGAATCGCCTGGAATGTCTCAGATCTTTCATTAGCGATAACCGCAGCCGATTTAGCATAATTTCGACTTACCGGTGCAGGTGGGAAGAGGCGTCCATTCTCCACTAGCCAGGCAGTATATGTCAGTGATTCCTTCAGTGGTAAACCCAGGGGCACAGCGATATACAAGCCGGCTGCCTGAGTCTACCTCAGTACCCGCCAAAACGTCGCATTCCATCTTGTCCTCGCAATCATCTTCATGAAGCTTCCGTTCACCATTAGCTGGTTGCGGTGGAACCGAACAGGTGTACGGAGTTGATGAAATCGTGAAAGTCGGTGCACGAGCTGTAGTTGTAGTTGGTCGCGACGTTGCAGTGGAGGTCGCGGAAGTTGCCGTTGACGTTTGTCTGTTTCAAAGAAATTGACTGATCATTAATTGAGCGGTTTCCGAGACATTATGACGGCGAACTTTAGTGAATGGCGAATATTTACGTATTCTTATTGCGGTACTTAGATGAATTTTATTGCAGAAGCAAGGCAGGGAAAAAAGAGAAAATATTTATGTATTACGAATGATGGCTGCACGACGGGTATCGCTGTCTGCGTCCGACGTATAGCAATACGTCCTGAATCCAATTCATGTAAATAGACACCTTAGTGTACAGAGAGTAGGAAAATTTGTCGCAGGTTTTCTCGCCATTGTCAATATCGACGCCGAGTCCCACGCTAACGATTCCCATTACGTACCATAGGTCACCTTTCTTAAATACCAACCCACCACCGCTGTCACCTTCGCAGACACCGGATCCTAAAATTTATATTTAAATTATATCGTGGCGTATGATCCCCTGGTTGCGAAAAAAATTAATAAGGATTGGTAACTGGACGTACCATTATTGTAACCTGCACAAAATTTGTCACTGCTGATGAAAGCCTCGTTCTGGGCACCGTTGTTGGAAGCCCTGCACTGGCTGTAGGATACGTAGGGCACAGTTAGAGTCTGCAGGATGCCACTGGTCGTGCCTGTGTTCGTTCTCCCAAAACCAGCTACTCTCCCGTATACACCAGGCTCGAGGAACTGATCGCGGTATTCGGAATCGTCCAAGCAGGCGGGCAGAAGAATACTCGAAAACTCAAACGGGTGCTCCAATTCTAGCAACCCGATGTCCGAGACGTAGTTTCCAATCAGCCCGTAGTAATTGCAAGACGTGTATACATTTTTCACCTAAAATCAGAGCGAACATCGGGGGGTCAATCATTCCTAAAATCATGTTAGATCTAATTGAATCAACGTCTATCGAGTTTCAGATGATCTGTTAAATCTGAAACTAAAGTGAAAAGGACGTGAAAAAGTGGTGCAAACGAACCGCCGCTTTCCTGACAACGTCGGGGTTATGCACCGGCGAATCATAGTCCCGGAAAATGTTCCCTGTGATGACGAACAGTTTCTCGGGATCCCTTATGGTCTTGGTTCTCTCGTCATAGACGCAATGGGCAGCAGTCATCAGAAGATTAGTTTGAATTATTGTAGCGCCGCATAAGAAGACTTTCTCATTATTTGTCGACGACTTTATCTGCAAAAAAAGACTCGCATGCCACGGAAAGTCGCCGACTTTTGCTGCAGTTCCACCGAAGACGAACGGCTTCTGATGGGTTATCGCTACACCGCAAACTGGAATAATCATTTAAGGATCTTAGGCTATGAACAATTCGAAAGTTTTGGCATCGGTCATTTTTTTTTTGTTACAGTATATCATCGGTGCCATTTACGAGTATGATCTGAATCGAAGAAGGAGGTTACTATCATGGTAATAATTATTGGATTGTTGTTGATCTTGTTGAGCAAAGGTGGTTAATCGTAATCGTTTGCAAACCTGGTATGCATCTGATGGGCTGCGGATCCCATTTCCCATGCACGTCGCAAGTCACGACCCCTCTCCGGATTGTGACGAAGTCCGTGTCCTTTTTGTAGCCGTGACGGCAAGTCACTTCAGCTCGCGTCTCTGGGAGTACAGGAAAGTTGCAATTCACCCCGTTTCCGAGACGGGAGCACGACACCGTAGTCGACACGGAGCTTAAAGGCTCGCATTTTACCTCTGCAACACCAATTATACATATAAAAATATCCTTGTACTCTATTTTCGATATTCCAAAAGGAAACTTTATCGTGGCTATTCACCAGTACAGTTCGGGATGGCCGACCATTTGCCTCGGGCTTTGCAGTATACGTCGGTGTTTCCTTCAGCTCTGTACCCAGGGTTACATCGATATACCAACTGGCTGCCTGGTTCTAGTAGAGTACCTTCAGAAACTTCGCAGTCCGTGATGTCATCGCAAAAATATCGTTCGAGTTTATAATGGCCATTAACCGGCTGCGGTGGTGTCAAACAGGACGGCGTTACCTCGTTTGCAGTCGCTCGTCGACGACGAATGTATCCGGTTTGCGTCAGAAACGATGACCTGGGTTATCAAATCGTCTGATCACTTATGAGTGCTTAGAATTTTTTTTTTTTGCTTCATTTTCAGGGAATAGGGAATACTCTGATCACGAAATTACCTAATGGCAAATATAAACTTGTTTCATTATGACTCACCCAGTATTCGAAACGTGTGCACCGTTCACCCGAGAATCGTTCCAGATATCTTGAGCCCATCCAAACTTAAGAAGAGCTACTATCCAATAGTTGGCAGAAAAATTATTATAATTTCACATATATCTACGACGCGCTGTCTCTTCGTACGAAAGGAATCGATTGATTTAACAAAACTTCATTGAGAAACTGAATCATTAAATAGGGAATTTTTCGCATTCAACGGGCACCACTAGCATAAGCTGCCAGCTTGCGGCATATCTGTCTTGGGTTGTCCACGACTATAGTATAGATTCATCGAAGAGGCAATCTTGGAAATTAGAAGGTTATCTTTCGTGTGGTATAACGTATATGACGTATTTATACCTATACTGCGTGTTATAACCGGTTGCACAAGTTCTCATCTTGTTTTGAATTCTTCACAAGGTGGGAATTACCGTTGTCTGCGGAATAGAATATATATATATATAATATTAATATCTATACGGCCAAGTTTCCGGAGAATCAAACAGGAAAAATAATTGCGATTCCAACCAGTGAGTGTAGAAAAATTAAGAAAATTATCTTCGATCACGTTATATCAAAAGTCTTGAAGATAGAACCGAACAAACCTTGTTCATCTTCAGAAGCGAGAACGCGAAATTATACTTTATCCTGATCTGTCACCAAACGCTTCATAAAGTTTTTGATTTGTGAGATTTAATGAAGTATTATACGACGTGTACTAGCGAGAACAGCGCTATGTATCGTAATTATTGACAACTCACCAAAAAGCCCTAAGCACGTGACGGTGAATTTCACCGCAGAAACCGGCATCGTGATAGCCTGTAGGATCAATCAGAATCCCATAAATATCGAAACACCACTGTTAACTTTCACGTATTTTTGTAGCTCCCCACTCATCGACGACAACACCGACCTTTAGGCGAACCTCGATGAAGCGCGATGAATTAATATTCGCATTCTAATTTTTTTATTCTTAGTTCACTATAGTTTGGTAAAAGAATTTCGAATTCCAATTTCTGGCTAATATTTAGCTACTGCTTTATTTTTCGATACGAGCAAAAATCAATTCGATTAACTAACGAAAGCTGATATCCTTCACGTTCTCGCAAAAGATCTTGATTCGTCGACTTGTACCGCGCTCTGTGATACCAACTCTGTGTCGATTTTACCTCACGACTTTGAACTGAAGGATCGATTGGGAGGACACTGAATTCATGAAGCATTATCCTCTCTTCGTAAGCTTAACGCATATATTGTTATGATTAATTAACAGTTTAAACGAGTTGGTCACCTTGAAAGCAGTAGGAGTAGGGTACCTATGAGTTGGATCTTGGTAGATAAGATGGAAGCGTTAAACGATTTTTCTGTCATCAACACGGACAGACTCTGTCAAAAAAACTAAATGACTAGAAGTTGACAAACGGATAATAATGGTAAAACATTGTTTAAAGGATTTTTTTTTCACGTAGAAACATCCAGTGCATTTTTCAGGATAATTCACCAATTTTCAATCAAATATTGAACCAGTGATTTTACTAAGTAGGATTATTACAATTGAAACGTTTTAGTGAAAACGAATAAAATAATGTAGGCTTAGAAAAGAGTCATGTGTTTTCAAATTTATCCGTATTTTTTAATATGGATTATCCTTGCTTCCAAACTACAGACTCTATCCATGGGACGTGATGATAGATGCGAATGTAGAGCCCAGGAAACCCAGTGCCACACGCTCTTCCAAGACTCGTGATCCCAATAACGTCGTACATACAGCTTTTCTCTATGCTGTCACCGCTGCGTATCGTCAAAGCACCGCCATTATCACCCTGAAAAAGTGCTCGATGCTTTAATATCAACCCGTTGTGTCAGTTGGAAACGTCTGGAAGTGGCACAAGTTTAGGAATTGTTGAAAAATAAACCTTCTAGGGGCCTCCGGTATTGATACTCCCATTTTCTTATATATTTTGATAACGCATGCTTGCGATAAGGTCCTTTGGTATATTTACCTTGCAAGTGTCTCTGCCTGCGCCTCCGGCACAGATTATCCAATCTCCGACTATTCCGTCAGGCAGCCTACTGTCCGTTACACCAGAAGTCCATCTCTCGTTACAAGTTTGACGATCAATGAAGGGCAGTGCTACTTTCATAAGGTCGTCGGATGCTTCCTCATCGACTGAAACACATCATAGGATCAATGTTGCAAATTTTTTCGATTGCTGAATTAACAGAACGACAGCTCTCAAAAATAATCTCGAGAACACTCGGTGAGAATAATTCTGTTAGGCTGTATTGGGATGGAACTTAAATGAGGTACAAGATCCCGACAAAAGGAATATATTCTAGAATTCCAATTTTCAAATCTTTCGACAGATCAATTTATACAACACGATCTAAAATTTAAATCATCTCGATTTAATGCTGACTTGCAGGTCACCATATCAAACGAAAAAGCGTGAATAGAAGACACATATTTTGTAGCTCACGTAAAATCAGCTAAAATCCCCACGACAATTCCCCGCACTAGCCGAACAATCAATTCGTCACGTTTGCACTCGGCAATTGTTTTCCTATGACACACTACTCCATAGCTATATCGTAATATCAAAGAAATATTAAATGGTTGACAAGTACTTACGCCACTCCACGCGACCCCATCCCGTCGCTATGGCTTCCTGGATTCCCACAGTCGGTGTGGTATGCAGGCAAGCAGGCCTTATCCAACTGCTAAAAGAGACTGGTGATTGGAGTCGGAGAAGTGCGATGTTGTGATATTGCACGGGATTTTTATAATCCGGATGTCGAATCCGCTCGGTGATACGAAGGTCCACTGGTGTAGCTCCGTCGTCCGATCTCACCAAGTTCAAATCGCCGAGACGCACCCATGCGGCGTTACCGCTGCATATTGATTAAAAGTTAAGGAGATTGGTTAAATGCGATGATACTATCGGACCATAAACAGTACACAATATAAACTGTGAATGTGAGAGTGGTACAGTACATCTGCAATAATATCTCGATATAATCAGAGCGGTCTTCCGCGATAAATTCTCACGGACAATAACTTGACAAGACTTACAGTGCTTTCGAGGTGCTACAGGTGACGGTGGTCATAACAAAGCTCTCAGAGATTAAAGTACCACCACAGTTCCAACTGATCGTGCCAGTATCCGAATCGAACCCGATCGCAGCCATGTGTGGGAATTCCATGGGCTTAGCCTTTGATTTTCCCGTCGTCCGCGATACATTTACCGGCTGTTCATTGTCAACGACAAACGATAAACACGTCACAATATCGACATGCTGAGAGTACTCCATGCATTCTGAAATGGAAAGGCCATCATTCGCTCATCCAAAACCCACTAAGCAAATGCATTTTTACAAATCTGCAGTCAAAGCTGACAACTTAATCGTGAAGGAAACTTCAGTTTGTCAGATTGAAAAATCGAGAACACATTCAAAAACGGAAAGTAGAAAATGCGACTCACTTCTCTTGGAAATTACACCTATTTTATCATGGAGGAAGTCCTCCGTATCCAGCGGAAGGATAGTCGTAGTTATCACAGGCGAACTCCTCGGACAGCAGACGATGGGCTCGACTCCGGAAAACCCGCAAAGCTCGTCCGGTGGTTTCCCGGCCTTTAATTCCTCCAGTGCTGACTGACAGTTCTTCAGCAGTATACAGATCCCAAAACGGTTGTCTGTCAAGCTACAGGGGCCTAGGATGTTTCAGATCTTTCATTAGCTACAATACCGAAAGTGTCAGAGCTTTTCGAGAGTTCAGCCGCAACGCCAAGACTAATTGTAAGCATTTACAGTTTGTGTAAACAGAAACATCCCGTACAAACATTGTGCGATTGCTCTGGACTGGTCACATCATCTTACTCCGACGGGAGCTATCTGAGAGGGTACTTTACAAAACGGATGTCATCGTAAATTTTGTCGCCGATGGACATCTTATATCAACTTACCGATACAGGTGGGTATAGACGTCCATTTTCCATTATCCATGCAGTTGACATCGGCGAGTCCTCCAACGGTGAACCAGGGGTTACAATGGTACACCAGCTGGCTGCCTAGCTCTAGCTCAGTACCTTCAGAAACGTCGCAATCTACGTCGCCTTTGCAATAAATTTGGTGGAGCTTTCGTTCACCGTTGGCTGGCTGCGGTGGAGCCGAACAGGAGTTTCGGGATGAAATCAAGACAGTCGATGGACTAATTGTAGTTTCAGTGGGCCCTGACGTTGTAGTTGGGGTCGCAGAAGTTGCTATGGACGTTTGTCTGTATCGAGAAATTGACAAATTATGGATTGAAACTTCAAGTGCAGGAAGCATCCAAAGGAAATTTATCAGAGCATCGTCGATGGTGAAAACAACGTAGCTTTTATAAGTGGAAAACAGTTCTCAGTTGATATTTTTACGGTTTGGTAAAATACGTGGATATACAATCAATAGGAAAATATGAAATGACGCAATCAGATATTACAAATCACGGCTGCATGAAGGGTACGGCTGCTTGCTCTCCAAGTAAAACAACACGTCCTGAATCCACGTCATGTAATGAGATACCTTGGTGTAAAGGGTGTACGAATATTTGTCACACGTGCTCTCGGCGTCGTCAATGTTGGCACCAAGTCCTACGCTGACGATACCCATAACGTACCATAGGTCAGCTTTCTTGAATACCAACCCACCACCGCTGTCACCGTTACAGACAGCCGATCCTGAAATTGATATTCTGATTATTCGAGGATTATAATTACGATATAAGTGGAATCGACTAAGCTCAAAAAACGCAAAAATAGTGACGTAACATCTGTAGATGTAGGAATTCAGATGTTTTCCGATTTCGCAGACACCAGCAAGATAAGCTAAAAGAAGATAAAAAATAAAAAGATGGATAACCCTACGTATATGTACCATTGCTGTAACCAGCACAAAACTTGTCTCTACTGATGAAAGCCTCGTTTTGGGCACCGTTATTGGAAGCCTTGCATTGGGTGTAAGATATATAGGGCACTGTTATAGTCTGCAGGATACCACTGGACACTCCAGTCTTTGTTCTTCCAAAACCAGCTACAGTTCCGAACGCACCAGGTTCAAGGAACTGTTCGCTGTAGCCGGAATCGTCCAAACAGGCGGGTATCAGAATGCCGGAGAACTCGAACGGCTGCTGCAATTCTAGCAACGCGATGTCCGAGGCATAGTTTCCTGTTAGCCCGTAGAAGTTGCAAGACATGTACACTTTCTTTACCTAAAATGAAAGCGAACATCGTGGGGTCAGTCACTGCTCAAATCCAACAATAGACGGAATCGTGTAAAATTTCGGAGGAGTTTTATGAATGCCTGCAAATTTCCGAAGTCTGGAAAGCCAGTATAGGAATGCAATTTTCAAATTGATGCACTTAGAATACTCGCAGTGATATGAACGCCTGCTGGTAAAAAATTTGAACCGGTGGTGCAATCGAACCTTAGCCTTTCTGACAATTTCGGGATCGTGGAGCGACGAATCATAGTCCCGGAAGATGTTTCCCGTGATGACGAAGAGTTCTTCAGGATCCTCTATGGTCTTAGTTCTCTCATTGTAGACGCAATGGGCAGCAGTCAGGAGAAGATTGGTCTGAATTATAGTAGCGCCACATAGGAAAACTTTCTTGCTTCCTATCGACGACTTCGTCTGTATAAAGATACTCGCGTGCCACGGAAAGTCACCAATTTTTGCTTGCATTCCACCCAATATGAACGGCTGCTGATGAGTTATCGCTATGCCGCAAACTGAAATCACCAAGCAAGGAACTTGTGATACGGACACTGCGAATTAAAGTTTCACTGATTTGTTGTATTTTGCATATAGAATGATATGACCCAATCACAAAATCAACTAGAACTTAATTATGCAGATAATTCAACACTTGTTTAGCTCGAATGCAATTGAGATTCTCGTGACTGAACAGCATATGAAGAAAATTTAAGAGGCCATAAAAAGCAACCGATAGACAACAGGGATGATATGAGCATAATCTGAATCGATGCCAAATTATCCGTTCAGATGATTCACAGAAGGAAGAAAGGAATACTTGAAAGCTCAACCAACTTTGTTGGGTTTGTTAAGCGAAACTGGCTAATTGAAATCGTCTGCAAACCTGGTACGCATCTGATGGGCTCAGGCTCCCACTTCCCGTTAATGTTGCAAGTCACCAACGCTCTCCGAGTTGTTATGAAATCGGTATCCTTTTTGTACCCGCGACGACAGGCTACTTCGGCCCGCGTCTCTGGGATCACCGAAGAGTCGCAGTTCACCCACTTCCTGAAACGCGTACACGACACCATAGTCGATACGGAGTTCAACGAGTCGCATTTTACCTCTGTAACACAATCGGCGTGTGGGACTGAGGGTTCACAATTTTTTACAGTTTCTTATCCAAACCCTGTAAACTCTATCAAACCAAACACCAAGTAGGGGTATTCCTAAACTCGATTCTCGATAAACCAAACGGATACTTCAGGTTACCTACCGATACACTCGGGGATGGTGGACCATGTGCCTCGGGATGTACAGTAGACTTCAGTATTTCCCTTTGCTCTGTATCCCGGGTTGCATCCATAGATCATCTGGCTGCCTGGTTCTACCGCAGTGCCTTCCGAAATTTTGTTTTGGTCAAGCTTATAATGGCCATTATTTGGCTGCGGTAGTGTCAAACAAGAGGACTTCACCTCGCTTGGAGACGCTCGTCGAAGACGAGTGTTTTCGATTTTCGTCAGAAACGGTGATCTAGTTCAAGAATTCAATCGATCACTCATAATTGCTCGGCTTTTCTGCTCTTACAGATTATAATCAACATTTCATGGTGCAGCGATTTTTCAGTCAGATCATCAAAAATCACGTAAAATCAACCTCTTATCGTTAGGTTCATACGACAGCAGAGCTGAGTATAATTTAATATAAATATGTATGCAATTATGACTCACCGGCGGTTTGGGACGTTGACACTTTTCACCTGAGAGTCGTTGGCGATATCTTGAGCCCATCCGATTGTAAGAATAGCTAATATGTATCCAAAATCGAGAGAAAAATTATTGATTTCATTGATATTTACGCCGGGCTGTCTTTTCGAACCAAAGCAGATCGATTAACATTTGGCGACAATGATGCAGGACAGTTAAATAAAACTTATTTGTCGTGAATCATTAGATATAACATATTGTGCTTTTTATGTACTCGCATCACTGTAAGCTGGAAATACTTGAACCGATTTTCTATACCTTGACAAAGCATGGTTATCGGAATTTGAATATTAGCATTGAACTGCGATGACTTTTGCAGAATGGTTGCCAGATTGAGATTTCCTATGATTCAGATAGACATTTTTTTATGCAACTCGACGGTGAGTAAAATTACCAATAATTCAAAAGACAATTTATTTCGAAAATGTCATCTTTTCGTAAAATTGGTCAAGTCAAAAAGTTCATATCTTTGGCCACTGTCGCAAAATTTGCAAAAAAAAAATCAAGAAGTCGACTGGCGAAGACCGACCAAGTTGACGCGAAATGCCTCATATGACCATATGTACATACATACCTATATGTACATAGCACGGGTTATAACCGGTCGCACAAGTTTCTGGTGTGTACTTGAATTTTTCACAAGGCAAGGACGTGCAGTGTACGAACAAGGATATGATAAAACATGGGCTTTTCTGTTTTTAGTCGAAACTCTGCACTTTCTTTATAACGTTTTAATTGGCAGGGTGGTTGATTATCTTCTATAAATCCATAGATCACTATGAAACAAATAATCCGAACTAAAAATTGAGGATATATTCGTCGATTCACAAGAGCAGAGATATCATCCAAGGATTGAGGAATCGGTAGTAACCCATCAATACTTCTGAATGGCTTCGAAGGCATATCAATTTCTGAATTGTTCATGAGATCGTATTCTTCCGGTAGTCGAATGCAAATAATCCATACGTTTTTTGATATTACGTATAAATTTTTTGAAATAAACTTCGTTCTTCTCGGGCAAGTGATACCAATTTATTGATCATGGTATCTCATACGATTGATTACTCACCTCTCACGTATAAAAATGACGATAAATATTAGATGGTCTGTCAAATGTTCATCGATTTCTTTGATTATTCGGATTAATTAATTAACTACTGTGGGATAGGAATATCGTATCTTTTTGTGAGAACAGCGCTTTGTATCGTGACTTGTTGTAACTCACCAAACAGCCCCAAACACGCAGAGGTAAATTTTGCAGCAGAAGACAATGTCATGATTATTTATATAAATCAGAATTACAGATATATCGGAATATGACCAACTGCAGTATCGACGTATTCGCACATAGCGCCGAACCCGTCGACGCGAACTGCAACCTTCGACTGGACCACGGCGAAGCGAAGCGGAGTTATATTCTCATATTTAATAGAAGCTACGTGTTTTGCCATTATACGTCCTAAATCCGTACAATAATTTACAAATGATTTCTTGCTATCATTTATTAATTACATGCGGGGCATTCCATGCCAACTCGATCAGGGTTGAGCCTCACAGTTTTTAATTTGGTTGCAGCTTTTCTAGGTGATGATAACACCTTTAAGACACCCTCAGTCTTTATTTATTATATATTTTTAATGCAATCGTCTTTCGAATACGATAATATTCAAACCTTTCCGTAGATCCACCGTTTTCAAATTCTCAAAAAAATTCTCCTCTCGGTAAATCGTTTTAAGATCGATCCCATGATGGAGTGTCTTTTCGTTTACGATTTAATCGAGCACTCCGATAATTTTGGGTTGGCAAAAATCGAATTTTTATACCAATCTTATTCACATTTCTATCATGAGATCGATCTCATGAGACTATTTTCTAGAGGTGCTATCGTCACTTTGAAAAGTTTCAACCAAATTGAAAATGATGCGACTCAAGCCTGGTCGAGTTGGTATGGAATGCCTTATACATAATCTATTAGCTAAATACTCGATTAAAAACCAAACCTGAAGTAAACGGCCTTTACCTTGTCACAGAACATTCTGATTGGTCTGCTCCCTTCTTGAAGCGATTCGACCTAGCAGCTTGACTCTGAGTCATTATTCCGTGGCGAGTGCACATCATGACTTACATCTGAGAATTGATTGGCTGAACAGTTCACTTACGAATCATTACAATCATTTTGATACTAGAATGTTTTTCTTGCTGTAGGATTTAAATTTCACAACTATACGAATTTTTACCAGACTTTGAATTCGTTACCACTTCGAAAAGTCTTGGAGTATTGTGGAATTTGAATAAAAGTGCAAACAAGTTGATCACGTCAAAATACGTAAAGATAGGTTACCTGTGATTTAAATCACGATGCATGATGCCCTTCATCTCCTTTCTATTATTTATAAAATTATAAATACGTGGTATGTTCACGAGATGTTTAGAAGAATGCAATTTTACGAAAAACGCCGCTGCGTTGCGTGTCTGGCCTGTAAAATATGGGTGCAGGTGATAATTTTCAACAAGAAAACACAGGAGGAAACCAAAAAAACATAAATTATATCAAATCCCTTTCTCATATATGAGTTTTAATCACACGTTACATTATTATCGTAGATGCTATATATCATCTCGGTTAAGTTTCACATTTCCAAATCGTCAATTGCTGACTCGAATCCGAAAAATCCAAGAAATGCCTAGATCGATTTTGGACAACAGACGTCTTGGCTGCGTATACATCGTTTGAACCGGAATCTGATCATGTAATTGAAACAATAATAAATAACAATTTTCATCGATATTTGCAAATTGGTGACTCCAGATTTAAAATACTGACCTTCCGTCGAATGTTCCATCAGGGTTCGTGATGGGTGTCTGGAAACACAGTTCGTTTCCAGAACAGTTGCAATCTGACTCGTAAAGTCCTGCACATTTGAAAATTTTTTAATTAGAAATTTTGTCATGTGATTTTTGGTCAACCAACATTAGCCGAAGCTATTTCACGGAGTAATTTTTTGAAACAGATTCGAAAACTGCAGTGAAACCTTGAACAGGGTTTTTTTTTTGTACTTACCGCTGCAGATGGCAATAAGCATCCTTGTTCCTGTGATTCCGCAGTGGCCATCCACGGTTCCATCACTCTCGATTCCCCAAGGACATTCGTAAATCAGCACACTACCCGATTCTAACACAGCGCCTTCGGAAGGGTAGCAAGTTACGTTTCCCTTGCAAAAATCAGCGTGGAGCCTCCATGTGCCATGGGATGGTAACGCGGGTGCTGTGCAGATGGATCCTGGTGAGTTTAAAGGCGTTACATTCGATGCAGGATTCTTTGTTTCGTCCCATTTCGTCGTCACAGGCTCAGGTTGCGGAACAATCGGTTGTGTAGTATGATGCGTTACTGTTGGTCTTGGTGTGGGTCTCACAGACGGATGCCTGTTTTGAGAAATTAGTTAATCATTCGTTGAGCATTGTACACAAGATCATCATGAAACTAGGTGAGTAAAAATAAGTCAAAAGGAAACTTTGTAGTAGCACCAACCGTCGAATCCTGTATCTCGTTTCATGGGGAATCATGCCTGTTATTTATGTTTTTTTTTTTTTTTCTTGCAGTGCTTTGGGATTTGCCGTTACACAGGCGAGACAGAAAAATATGAGAAAGTACATAATATAGTATTACGATTGCCGGCTGCACGAAGGAAATTGCAGGTTCCGCTCCATGTGGAACAACACGTCCTGGATCCACGACATGTAAGTGGACACCTTGGTGTAGAGGGAATACGAATATTTGTCGCAAGTTTGCTCGCCGTTTTCAAAGTTTACACCAAGACCCACGCTGACGATTCCCATAACGTGCCATAAGTCGCCTTTCTTGAAGACTAACCCACCACCACTGTCACCTTCGCAGACAGCCGATCCTGAAATATATGAAAAGTCAGTTTCCTCGCTTCTCAATTCACATTGTCCAAGTATCGTATTTGCGTGTATCTACGCGACGTACCATTGTTGTAACCCGCACAAAATTTGTCACTGCTGATGAAAGCCTCGTTTGGGATGCCGTTATTGGAATCCTTGCACTGGCTGTAAGATATGTACGGCACCGTTAGAGTCTGCAGGACTCCACTAGAAACGCCTGTGTTTGTTCTCCCAAAACCAGCTACTCTACCGAATACACCGGGCTCAAGGAACTGCTCGCTGTATCCTGAATCGCTCAAACATGCGGGTAGAAGAATACTGGAAAATTCAAACGGGTGCTGCAATTCTAACAACCCGATGTCCGAGACGTAGTTTCCTGTTAGCCCGTAGTAGTTGCAAGATGTATACACGTTCTTGACCTAAAAATTGAAGTGTATTGAGTTTGCGGTAAACTTGAAAAATTGAAAATTCCGTGCATGCACTTTTTTCAGAGAAGACGAAAATGATTGGTGCAAACGAACCGCGGCTTTTCTAACGATGTCGGGATTATGATTCGGAGAATCGTAGTCACGGAATATGTTCCCCGTCATAACAAAAAGTTTCCGGGGATCCGTCGCGGTCTGGGTGCTCTCGTCGTAGACGCAATGGGCAGCAGTCAGCAAAAGATTGGTTTGAATTATGGTAGCGCCGCACAAGAAGATTTTCTTGACCCCCGATACCAATCTCTTCTCCACGAAGATACTCGCGTGCCACGGAAATTCGCTGACTTTTGCCAGATCTCCGCCCAAGATGAGCGGTTGTTGATTCGTATGCGATACGCCGCAGACTGAAATTACAATAGAAGGAAATTTTACTATGTATCTATACGATTCCAGAGTAATACAAAACTATCCATCCAAATGATTCATGAAATTAATTCAAGACGGTCATATCATCGGAATCATAACAAACCTGGGACGCATCTGATTGGCAGCGGCTCCCATTCCCCGTTCGCGTTGCAGTTCACGACCGATCTCCGGGTTGTTATAAAGTCCGTGTCCTTCTTGTAACCGCGACGACAAGATACTTCAGCCCGCGTCTGCGGAGGTACCGGAGAGTCGCAGTTCACCCACTTCCCATAACGGGTACAAGACACCAGAGTCGATACGGAGTTCAAAGACTTGCATTTCACCTCTGTAACAGAACCAGTCGGAACCGTGTAAGGTCACTTTATTTTTCTTCCTCGATTTCCTGACGTTTTACGTGAAACTCTTATCAATGAACCAAAAAGAAAAAAAAAATATCTCTTGTTTCAACTTACCAACACACTCCGGAATGGGCGACCATTGTCGACGATTGCCTTGGACTCTGCAGTAGACGTCGGTGTTTCCTGTAGCTCTATACCCAGGGTTGCAGCGATATATCAGCTGGATGCCAGGTTCTATCGCCGTACCTTCAGGAATTGTACAGTAATCGATGTAGTCGCATAAGGCACGATCAAGCCTCCATTCGCCGTTGGCTGGCTGGGGTGGTGCAAAACAGGAGGACGATGACTCGCTTGAAGTCGCTCGGCGAAAGCGAATGTACTCGGAAACTATGGCGGGTGCTTGTGTTGCATTCGGTTCCGGGGACATTGATCTGATTAAAAAAAATTTTGCTATAAGTTGATCGGTATCTTTCGCGTCATTAAGTGGCAATCACAACTGCAGCAGAGATACTGAAGAAAAGAAAAAAATTAAATATGTATAATTGTGACTCACCCACTTGGTAAAAACTGAACATTTTCGATCTGAGAATTGTTCGAGACATCTTGAGCCCATCCGACTGTGAGAAAAGCTACTTTCCAAAAGACAAGAGAAAAATAAATAATTTCAATGATATTCACGACAGGCAGTTTTCGGCTTAAAATATCTCGAAAACTATGCAAGTTTTTGAAAAAAATGTTGAGACATTTTTTTGTAGCAAGTTTATTTAACTATAAGGCCGTATAGTTGAATTTTTGCAAAAAGAACTTTCAGCCATCGAAAAACGTGCTTGAAGTCGAAGCTGTTTCCACACAAAATCTAATTGCCGGAAAAATATTGCGGTCAGAAAGACTCTATGTGCACACTGAGGATTATGAGCGGGAATTAGTTGTGCTACCAACATTTTCTAGTTCTTATGAGTACATTGGAAACACTAAATGGCTGCAGTAGAAATATATAGCAGCTGCATCATTATCACAAAACGACAAATCGTATTTCGCTCACGCACAACACTCTCAAACGTGACTGCGAACACAAAGAGGGATATCCATCAAAAGAAGCACGTGTCACCTCTGCTAGCCAGTGACGTCTACCATAGGTTGACCATCACTGGTATATAATCGTCTAAAAGTCCATTCAATAATGTTTCTGTATAAATCTCAAAAATTAGAAGGTCAATGGTATTGGGAATGTTACATCGGTCGTTCATGACGCAGATGCTTAAATCATATATTGCGCTTTATAACCGGTCATACAAGTTTCTCACCTCGTTTTCTATTTTCTAATCTAATCGAAAATCTACGAGTCGGATTATATCAAGTCGAGTTACCGGAAATTAATCGAAACAAACATTTGGAATGCGAATAAAGTTCATGACGACAGTAATGCCACATTTCGACGGCTGAGCAGAACATCGTATAGATCAAAATCGGATCGCAGAATCCAGTCCAAGAAGACCGTATTTCCTTTGTCTTATACTCACACAGAAATGTGATAAATGTTATCGAACCAAATTCTTCGAAACGATGTTGTTGAACCAAATGTTGAGATACGATGTTGTTCTGCTCAGCCGCTCATTTCTTTTTAATATACCGCGTCTGATAACCGGTCACACAAGTTCTTAGTTTGTTTTCAGTATTTTTTTTTTTTTTTTTTACCTGGTGAGGATTCTTGGCGTCTGAACAGCAGGATATAAAACGCCGAGCTACCGAGAATCGAACAGGAAAAATATTTTCGATGCGGTTGAAATTCACAAAAATTTAGTCATTTCACATCAGGACTGAGAAAGTGGTGCTCAAAATATGACTGTACAGTCGTGCCCCAGGCACTGACAGAGAAAACCGATCTAGCCTTTATTCGGAACAATGAATGATGCAAAGCACTTTCTCCTAAAACCATCAAGAATTAGAACGGTAAAAAGCGTTCTGTTTCTTCAAATTATATGAATTTAAACAATCGCCTCGAATGCACTGTCCCAGTAAATTAACTACTCGACATAACTGAAGGAAGACCCTGGCGTAACCAGCCATTTCCAGACGCCGGTTGAATAAAAAATCAAAACTTGGCTTGGCAAATTTCGGATACACAAAGTTTTCAGTTCACTGTAACTTCTCATTTTTGCATGAGGGTAGTCTTCGGAGCGCCGTGTCGCGACGCTTCAACATACAGAATCGCGGAATTGGGTATATCTTAAGAACACTTGAGGGGACCTATGTGCCAAATTTCAAATGAATCGAACAAGGCGTCTGGAAATGCTGGGAGTGATCCTTCATAGTGTTAAATAATTTGTCGATCGAAGATCATTTTTAAAATTTGGAGATAAATTGCACAGGATTCAAGGTGTTTTGTACTTTTCATTCATTTAGGATTCTACATCATAGCCGACACCGGCTCGATTGCGGAAAATTTTGAATTCCCGAGGTTGAGCTGACGAATGTCATGCGCGAGGTATTTCAGTGCACCTCAATGCTTGAAACCGGTAAATATTTATTATTTCGCAAATCAAAATTCCACTAAATCGTCCAAGAATTCGTATTAGTTAATATCCGATATCTATAACACGATTGGTAATTTTTAACACGAAGGAAATATGACACGTATCGTGTATAAATCTACCGGGTATCTCCGATGATAAAATGAGGAAAAGTAGCGAATAATTTTGATCATATTCTATCAAAATGGTTTCAGAAATGAAATAATTCAGCCGGAAATCGATCGGCTGCAGGTAAATTCGTATAGACCTGTCAAATCTTGTGCGGAAAATTCAATGAATAAAACCTCTTTCTTCTTGGAAAAGCTACAGCGATTTAGTGACTATAGTATCTTACGGTTAATGGTGATTTGTTTTATTATTACAATTTGATTAAGTGTATTACGTGATATGTGTCTATGATAATAATGATAGCTTACCAAAGAGCCACAAGTTCACGGATATAAATTTGGACGCAGAGACCGACATCGCGATAGTCTCTGCCGATTGAAATTACAGAAATATCGAAATATACTACTAACAGTTTCGACGTATTCACACATAGCGCCCCACTCGTTAAATGCGCGATATTAACCTTCGACTGGATCGCGAGGAAGCGCGGCGAAATAATGTCTTCTGACGTATGATACTTGGTAGAAGCTAGTCATTTCGTGGGACATTTCAATCTGGAGAAATATTTTACAAAAATCTGATTTCAGACTTTTGATATGAAAAATTTATTGGACGGAAAGTCTAGTCACGAATATATATTGTTACGGACTTTTCAATCCGACCACGTTTTACCTGCATACGATTTGAATATAATTGAGACTTTGATTTTTTTTACTGTACGTCAATTCGCTACCAATGAGGTAAATCATCGCAGAATTTTTATGAAGGTTAGAACAAAGTTGACTACCTTGAAAACAGTGAGTGTAGGAAACTTGTAACGCTGAATCTCGGTAGAACAAAATTACGTATATGAAATGATTTCAAATGAATGAACGTCGTGGTAGGTATACGAGGGAATATTTGAGTTTTGGATTTCCGTAACGTTGTAATCGTACGATTTTTTTTCTATTAATTTTTTAAGAAACGAATGATAACTCGTTAGAATCACATTTTTAATTTATTCAAAATCAGAACTGACCGGGTAATAGTGTTACAGATGAGAGAATTGATTATCAAATTATCAAAATCAGTAAAACCCAGACCAAAAAAAAAAAAAAAAATAGCAAAGTTATAAATTTTCGCCAAACGTTGTGAGTCTACGCGGCTATAGACGCGTATAATTTTCCAACACTTTGCCTGCGTACATGCAAATATTCATACACACGAGAATGTTGCATAATTATAGTCTTGGTATGTAAAAGTGACAATATAAAAATCCTCAGTACTTGTACAACAACGAAAACACCTACACGAGACTGTTGGCACAACGGACATACAACGTTTAAATTTGCAGTAGACGATTAATAAATGTTTCGCCACTAGTTGGCACCCGATTCAATTGATAGGTCATTGCATATTATGCAGAGTGGCCCTTACACCCCGTATCAGTAAAAAAACGAATTTCAATTTTTAAAGTTCAACGTACAACGTACGGGATGGCAGACCTTAGTTATTTTTGCAAATCGAGCTCTGACAATGTCCACGTACGATGCGGAGGTAAAATAGTCAAAGATTTGTGTTGCATTTTTATATTATGGGAGCAGCCAACAGTAGTAATTACGTCTCGAAAAGTCGAGGGTGAATATGATGGCTGTTCGCATGTATAGCTTGGCGTTTTGCAATTACTGTTTACAGAATTAATCTGTATGGACCCCAGAATTTGGATGTTCTAGGACATCCGTGAATGGCCGTCTATCATTTTTCCACATGCCTTCCTTATGTATCACGTTATTTTATAATTCTAATAGTTATCGATTGATTATATGGTTGTTTTTATATAATTTGGTCAAAATGAGATATTTATAGCCTGAAGCTACATACGTATACCTACCAATTGGCTATCACGTACATGAAATAACGTCTCTACAAGAATCTATAAAATTACAAGGATAACGGGTTTTGGGAAGGCACATACATGGTCTATTACCCATTTAGGCAAAAATGTGTTTTTATTCAGCAAGTTTATCATAATTGAAATGTTGTAGTATAAACCGATATAATAATCCAAGTTTATATACAAATATTCTCTATCTGCATTATTCCAAAGTTTTTATTAGGGATTATCCTCGCCCCCAAACTACGGACTCTATCCACGAGATATGATTGTAGATGCGGATGTAGATCCCAGGAAACCCAGTGCCACACGCTCTTCCAAGACTCGTGATTCCGATAACATTATACGTACAGCGTTCCTTAATGCTGTCACCGCTTTGTATCACCAAAGGACCTCCATAATCACCCTGAAAAATTTTTTGTTACTCAATTTTCAACCTATTGTGTTGATAAATCTTCACGAATGCACGATGAAGGAATTATATCCCAAAGTTTCGTAACCGATGACTTAGAATGTAAAATAGAATAGGTAACTTGATGTGTGAATTTATGCTTGAAAGTGATGTTTTAGAAAAATGGCTTTTGCGTTTGTGTAGACAGATTTTCAAAGGCGAGTTGGAATATGGGTAAAACCACCTGTACGTGGCAAATTTGTTGATTTGTTGAAAAAAAAAACCCTTTAATTAGGTACTCCGATGAGCTCTTTTGGTATATTTACTTTGCAAGTGTCTCGGCCTGCGCCTCCGGCACAGATTATCCAATCCTTAACTATTCCTTCGGGCACCCTACCGTCCGTTACACCAGAAGTCCATCGTGCGCTACAAGTTTGACGATCGACGAGGGGGAGTGTCACTTTCATAAGATCATCCGATGGTTCCTCATCAACTAAATCACATCATAATATTATATCAGAATCGACAATTTCCACATTGCTAAATTACCAGAACGACAGTTTTTGGAAAGAATCTTCGGTACACCTGGTGAAATTAATTCTAACTAGTTGTATTTGGAGGAATCTTAAATAAGGTAGAAACTACAGCATTAACTCAAAATTTGTACAAATCGCATCCGATGTAATCGATTCGACTTTCGACTAAAATCATTGCGACAATCTCGAGCACAAGCCCAGCCACATATTCGACCTCTCCGCACTCGGTAATCAATTTCACGTGACACACCACTCTGTTATTTTCGCGACATCAAGAAAAATTTTAGGGGATAAAAACCACTTACGCCACTCCACGCGACCCCATCCGGTCGCTATGGCTTCCTGAATTCCCACAGTCGGTGTGGTATCCAGGCAAGCAGGCCTTATCCAACCGCTAAAAGAGACTGGTGATTGGAGACGGAGAAGTGCGATGTTGTGATATTGCACGGGGTTTTTATAATCCGGATGTGGAATCCGCTCGGTGATACGACGGTCCACTGGTGTAGCTCCATCGTCCGATCTCACCAAGTTCAAATCGCCGAGACGCACCCATGTTGCGTTACCGCTGCATATTGATTAAAAGTTCAGGAAATGGGTTAAATACGATGGTACTATCGGACCATAAACAGTACACAATATAAACTGTGAATGTGAGAGTGGCACAGTACATCTGCAATAATATCTCGATATAATCAGAGCGGTCTTCCGCGATAAATTCTCACGGACAATAACTTGACAAGACTTACAGTGTTTTCGAGGTGCTACAGGTGACGGTGGTCATAACAAAGCTCTCAGAGATTAAAGTACCGCCACAGTTCCAACTGACCGTACCAGTATCCGAATCGAACCCGATCGCAGCCATGTGTGGGAATTCCATGGGCTTAGCCTTCGATTTTCCCGTCGTCCGCGATACATTTACCGGCTGTTCATTGTCGACGGCAGACAGTGGACACGTCGATGTATCGACATACCGAGAGTACTCCATGCATTCTGAAATGCAAAGGTCACCATTCACTTATTCAGTATCCACCAAGCAGATGCAAGAGATAGAACAAATAGCAATGCATTGGAAAACTTTGAGCATCCGTTCTCGGGCTGGTGGCTTTATAGACTCGAGAGCACAATGAGTAGGTTTGTATACGTTAGCTCATCAGTTGACCGAATTTTTTAGAAATATACAGCCACAGTGGACAAATTAATCATGAAGAAAATTATAGCTTATGTTAGATTAAACGACCAAGAAAATATGTAGAAAAATGGAACTCACTTTGCCTGGCAATCACACCTCTTCCATCACCGGTGGACTCCTCCGTAACGACTGGAATAGAAGTCGTCGTGGTCATAGGTGGATTTATTGGACAGCAGACGATGGGCTCGGCCCCAGAAAATCCGCACTGCTTGTCCAGTGATTTTCCGGCCTTGAGTTCCTCTAATAGTGACCGACAGTTCTTCAACATGGTACAGAACCCAGGACTGCCACTCGTCGAGGTACATGGATCACCTATTATGTTTCATACCTTTCATTAGCCATAAGACTAGCCCAAGTTGAGCTCTAAAATCAAATCATTCCTACACAGATTCTGTGAATTTTCAACAGTTCAGACCCGAGGCAACGACTAAGCAATTACAGTTTGTGTAAACCGAGATATTCTGTACAAAAAATGTGCGATTACTCTGGCCTGATTACATCATCTTACTCTGACCAGAGCCGTTTGAGATGATACTTGATGAAGTGGATTTTATCCTATGATTCATTGCCGATTGGGCATCTGATCGATTTACCGGTACAGATGGGTATCGGTGTCCATTTTCCACTTGGTAGACAGTACACGTCAGTGGATCCGTCAGCTGTAAACGGATAGGCACAGCGGTAGACCAGCTGGCTGCCCGATTCCAGCTTAGTACCCTCAGGAACGTTGCAATCCCTGTCACCCTCGCAGAATTTTCGGTGGAGTTTCCGTTCGCCGTTGGCAGGCTGAGGTGGTGCCAAACAGGATACTTCCATTTCTGAAGTGGAGATAGATACCCCTATGTGTGGAGTGGGTCTGAAAGCGCAGGAAGCATATCCAAGGGAAAGTTACGCGAGCATCATGAATGGTAAAAGTAAAATTGCTTTTATAAATGGCAAACCATCTCTCGGGTATTATTTTTGCGATTTTTTAGAATATTTGGATATGAAATCAATTGAGACAGATGAAAAAATGCAATCGGATATTACAAATCACGGCTGCATGAAGGGTACGGCTGCTTGCTCTCCAAGTAAAACAACACGTCCTGAATCCACCTTATGTAAATAGAAACCTTGGTGTAAAGGGTGTACGAATATTTGTCACACTTTTTCTCGCCGTTTTCAATGTCGACGCCTAGTCCAACGCTAACGATCCCCATGACGTACCATAGGTCGCCTTTTTTGAATACCAAACCACCACCACTGTCACCTTCGCAGACAGCCGATCCTGAAATTTATATGGCAATTATGAGACGACGTATGATCCTTCGCTTGCGAAAAAATGAATAAAGATTAGTAACTGGACGTACCATTACTGTAACCCGCACAAAATTTGTCGCTGCTGATGAAAGCCTCGTTTTGGGCGCCGTTGTTCGAAGCCCTGCACGCGCTGTAAGATATGTAGGGTACAGTTATAGTCTGCAGGACACCACTGGACGTGCCTGTCTCCGTTCTCCCGAAACCAGCTACTCTCCCGTATACACCAGGCTCGAGGAACTGATCGCGGTATTCGGAATCGTCCAAGCAGGCGGGTAGAAGAATACTGGAGAACTCAAACGATTGCTGTAACTCTAGCAACGCAATGTCAGATACGTAGTTTCCTGTAAGCCCGTAGAAGTTGCAAGACATGTACACGTTTTTCACCTAAAATCAAAGCGAACATCGAGGAGTTAGTCACTGGTGAAATCGAGGGTATGTAGGTACCACTATTCACGGAATTCTGTGAAATTTCAACGGAGTTTTCTAAATACTATTAAACTTCTGAAATCCATTATGAATATGAATGCATGCTGATGACCGATGGAAAATGGTGCGAACAAACCTTAGCCTTTCTAACGATTTCGGGATCGTGCGCCGGAGAATCGTAGTCTCGAAAGATGTTCCCCGTAATGACGAAGAGCCTCCCAGGGTCCAGCGTGGTCTTAGTTCTCTCGTCGTAGACGCAATGGGCAGCAGTCAGAACAAGATTGGTTTGAATTATGGTAGCACCGCATAAAAAGACTTTTTCATTATCTGTTGGTGACTTCATCTGCACAAAGAGACTCGTGTGCCATGGAAATTCGCTTACTTTTGCCTGAGTTCCGCCCAGGACGAACGGCTTCTGATAAGTTGTGGCTAGGCCGCAAACTGAAATCACCATGCAGAAAACTTGTGATAAGACAATTCAGATGGTTTACTGATTCCTTGTATTTTTCACACAATGATATGACCCAATCACAAGATCATCTCGAACTTATTTATGCAAATAATCAAACGATTGTTCAGCTCGAATGTATTTGTGATTCTCGTAGCGACTAGAGAGCGCACAAAGAAACTTTAACAGGGTGAGAAAGCAATTATAATCGATATAAAATTATCCATTCATATGATTCACAGAAGGAAGAAAGGAAGAAGTTACTATCATGGTAATAATTTGAAGCCCAACCACCTTTGTTGGGTATGTTAATCGAAACTGGCTAATTGAAATCGTTAGCAAACCTGGTACGCATCTAATGGGCTCCGGCTCCCATTTCCCGTGTACGTTACAATTCACAACCCCCGCCCGAGTTGTTATGAAATCGGTATCCTTCTTGTACCCGCGGCGACAAGCTACTTCAGCCCGCGTCCCTGGGAGCACCGAAGAGTCGCAGTTCACCCACTTCCTGAAACGGGTACACGACACCATAGTCGTTACGGAGTTCAACGAGTCGCATTTCACCTCTGTAACACAATCGGCGTGTGCAGAGACTGAGGCTTCACAGTTTTTTCAAATTTTCTTATCCAAAATCAGGAAACTCTATATTTCGAACCAAACACCAAATAAGGGCTGTTCTTAGACTCGAGTCTCGATAAACCGAACGAACACTTCAGGTTACTTACGAATACACTCGGGGATGGTGGACCACCTGCTTTGAGATCTACAATAGACTTCGGTGTTTCCTTTTGCTCTGTACCCCGGGTTGCAGCGATAGATCAGCTGGCCGCCTGGTTCTACCGCAGTGCCTTCAGGAATTTTGCAATCTGCGATGTCATCGCAGGCATATTGGTCAAGCTTATATTCGCCATTAGCTGGCTGCGGTGGTGCGAAACAGGAGGACGCCGCCACGCTTTCAGAAGCTCGTCGACTACGGATGTATCCGATTTTCGTCAGGAACGGTAACCTAGTTTGAGATATCGGCTTATCTTATATATTTTTTGCTTAACTTTCAGAAAATTGCGAATAATGATAAATTCATTACTCTTGAGGACGCTCATCGAGGTCGGGTATACCCGGACAACATTGTAGGTATTCGAGTCGTAATCGTTGCTGCAAATACTGATCTAAGTGAAGCATCAGCTAATCAGTTGCTCAGTACGTTTTGCATCATTATCGAGTAATCCCAATTGCAGAGAAAATTGTAAGGGAACCCAATTAGAAATTGAGAAAAATCGAATAATTATAGTGAATCGTGTTCGTTTTTCAATGACCGTTCTTGTTATCATACAGATATTGAATTCAACATTTAAAGATCCATGGGATGAACTTCTACTGACAATCAGAACAACGTTTTCTTAGTCAGGTATATTCAAAAATGATATAGAACCTGACTAGTATTATCAATTTTGAACTACAGCAGAACTATGTATGAGGAAAATATTTACGTATCTTATGACTTATGACTCACCCACCAGACAGAACGTGAACATCTTTCGTCTGAGATTTGTTCGAGACATCTTGAGCCGATCCGACTGTGAGGAGAGCTACTCCCGAAGAGGTAAAAAAAATGAATAAGTTCACGGACATTAACGCTACGCTGTCCTCTTGTATGAAATGGATCGATTTACATTTTTTGGCAATGATGAAGGATTGTTAAATTAAGTTTTTGGGGATCATTGAACGCGTAATGTACGTTGTGCTTTTGATAACTCGTTCAGTAGCTAGACGAAATACCGTCGAGCTTCCCAAATTCGCTAGCTCTGCCGGGTAAAGTGAAAACAATTATAGATATACTTAAATCATATATCGTGTTGTAACCAGACGTAAATGATTTTTGATTAGAATAAGAAATGTAGTAATAGAAACATATCAATACGAGTTTCCAAGCATAAAACGTATCGAAAATGTGGTATATGATCAAAATTCATAATCACATTTGTTATTTATACACCGTGTCTTATAACCGGTTACGCGAGTTCTCGGTTCGTTTCGAGTTTTTGTTTTTCACCTGTCGAGGATTTCCAGCGCCTGGACGCAAGGAAATAAAAAACCGCGTTACCAAGAATCTAACCGAAAAAATATTTTCGATAGGGTCGAAATTCACAAAGATTCAGTAATATCACATCAGGGCTGAAAAAGTGCTGACCAAAATTTAACAGTACAGTCGAAGCCCAAGCTGTTTTTACTCCACCTCGAAGCTTCAAGCCCATGAATGAATTTCTGAATTCGCAAATCTAAATTCGACTGAATCTTCCAAGGATTCGTATTAGTCCGGTAATCCAATCGTAATATATTCGCGAACAGACTATGTATCGATAGATTTTTTTATCTTAGATCCCGTGTAATGTACAGAGTGACTCGTAGTTTTACCACAAACGTGACACGCGACGTATCATATCAAAACCTATCCCGTATTTCAGAATTAGAGAATATTTTCGATCACATTCTATCAAGATGTTGTCAAAAAATGAAAAATGATTCAGCCGAAAATCGATCATCTAGGTACAGGTGAAGTCGCGAATGTCAAATACGTATATCTCTTTGAGTGAAACCTTGTTCTTCTTGGATTCGTTTTATTTTTGGGATTTGATTAATTATTATGTGACATGTAAGTCACTATAAGAGTAAAATGATAACTTACCAAACAGCCACAAGTTCGTTGATGTAAATTTTGCACCAGGGACCAACATCGCGGGAGTTTGAGTCAATCGAAATTACAGAAATATGGGAATAGCCCACTAACACTTCTGACGTATTCATACATAGCGCCCCACTCAATTATAATACACGATAATAACCTTCGACAAGCCCGCGATGAACCGTGGTAAAGTGATGTCCTCTTACATATGTGATGCCTACTACATGGCGCTGGTTTTTTCATGGTACGTTTTAATCCGATCTAATAACTCACAAATTTGATTTTTAGTTTTTGACATGAAGAATCGATCGGGATGACTGTCCACTCACGAATCACATCATGGTCTTTTCAATCCAACCATGTTCTACTTGCACATGATTTAAACCTTAAAACTAACTCAATTTTACCAGACGTCTATTCGTCATGCATAAGGTATAAGTCATCGCAGAATTCTTATGAAAGTTCAACTGAGTTGACTACCTTGAAAGTAGTAGGAGTGGGGAACTTGTAAGATGAATTTCGAAAGAGCAAAAGAAGGAAGGAATCAATTACAAATAAACGAACAATCGAGTAATTAGTTTACGGTTTCAATAAGTGGGGGAGAAAGTAGGGTAGGTAATTATATGACACCCCTATGAGGCAATATTAATACTTGCACGTTCCCTACGTGATCGTTCTCTTATTTATAGGATCGAAAAAGATATGTTTCGAATGGCAAAATTTGATAAACGAAAGCAATTCAATTAATTAGGGTAAAATGGCCCTCCCTCAAAGTCGATAAGAAATTTGGTAATCCATTAATTGAATCTAATGCACATTTCCTATTACATTCTTTTGTTAATTTTTGAGGGGGCCATATTACCCGATTTTACCCTACATTTATACACATACCTCATCAGATTCGTTCATATAATAATTCAGAGACATGTGGATATGCGTGATTTATTTTATTTTATTTTCATTATCGTTGTAAGTATAAATGTACATTACAATAGCTGTCAATAAGATATTGAAGTAATCTCCTAATGATATCATTCATTTAAAATATCAGAAATATCGCAGCGTTGATTTCGGCACTCTTACATCAAATCTAAGTTTTTATGGCCGATTTTGGACAGCATACGTCCAGACTACCTGGGCAAGGCGACTCAAATCTGAAAATGTAACAAAAGAGTGATAAAAAACAATTTTCACCGAAATTTTCAAATTCGTATTAACTCCGGAATGACCATACTGACCTTATGTCAAGGTGTGATAAACTATCAGTTTCTATGACAATTCCGTCAGAGCACCGATAGTATGCGACGCATTCGCAATTTGACTCGTTAAATCCTGCACAGTAGAAAATTTTCGGATTATAAATTTTTGTCGAAAAAGTGATGACCATTATTACTCTTTCAGGTATCATTGTGGTCACCCTGTGCAATCATTTTCGACTTTTTACGTCAACCAATACACATCAAAACAAACTGAAATTGCAATGAAGTGCCAGCTAGTCAATTTATTTTTTCTGACTCACCGGCACAATTAGGAATAGGTGACCACTTTCCCGAGGCATGGCAATAAACATTGGTGATTCCTTCAGCCTTGAAGCCAACGTCACAGTTGTAAACCAGCTGACTACCCGGTTTCAACGCAGTGCCCTGAGAAACATTGCAATTAATGTTCCCCTCGCAAAAATCTTCGTGAAGCTTCCATTTGCCATTAGATGGTTGCGGTGGTGCAGAACAGGAGGATGCTGCGGGGTTTGGAGTCGTTAAATCCGGTGCAGCACTAGTCAGTTTATCCCACCAGTTCGTCACAGCTGGTGCAATAGTCGGTGTCGTTATTGTTGGTTTCATTGTCGTCGATGTTGCCAGAGACGAGTTCCTGTTTTAAGAAATTCTCTATTCATTCGTTGAGCAATTTTTAGGATGTCACGTAACTGTGAGAGCAAAGGAATCCGAAAGAAAACTCATCGGAGCAAGGACATTCAAAAAAGAAAAATTAGAACACGTAATAAGTCATTACGAATCACGGCTGCATGTGGGGTATGACTGGCTGCGCTCCACGTAGAACAACACGTCCTGAATCCACGTCATGTAAGTCGACACTTTGGTGTAAAGAGTGTAGGAATATTTGTCGCAAGTTTTCTCGCCATTATCAATGTCGACACCGAGTCCCACGCTGACGATTCCCATAACGTACCATAGGTCCCCTTTTCTAAATACCAAACCACCACCACTGTCACCTTCGCAGACAGCCGATCCTGAAATTGAGCATGAAAATTTCTTCAGAAACTCTTGCCTCGTTGTTTAAAAGTATAAAACATTAAGAGAGACAACGTCACGTACCATTACTGTAACCGGCGCAAAATTTGTCGCTGCTGATGAAGGCCCGGTTTTGGACAGCGTTGTTGGAAGTCTTGCACTGGTTGTAGGATATGTAGGGCACCGTTATGGTCTCCAAGATACTGCTCACCGCGCCTCGGCTTGTTCTTCCAAAACCAGCTACTCTCCCGTATACACCAGGCTCAAGGAACTGATCGCTGTAGCCAGAATCATCCAAGCAGGCTGGTAGAAGAATGCTGGAAAATTCAAACGGTTGCTGCAATTCCAGCAAAGCGACGTCCGAAACGTAGTTTCCCGTAAGTCCGTAGTAATTGCAAGACGTGTACACGTTTTTCACCTGAAACCAAAGGGAATTCGTGAAATAGTTTAATTGTCTTGGACTCCTGCATGCAATTCCTAAAAAATTATGTAAAGAAAAATTACTCAAGAACGGTGAAAGGCAAAACGTACCTTGGCCTTTCTAACTACGTCGGAATGATGATTTTTAGAATCGTAATCACGAAATATGTTTCCAGTGATAAGAAAGAGCTTCCCGGGATCCTCCGTGGTCTGGGTTCTTTCGTCGTAGACGCAATGGGCAGCAGTCAGAACAAGATTGATTTGAATTATGGTAGCACCGCATAAGAAGACTTTCTTGCTTCCCGATGGTGCATCTATCTGCACGAAGAGACTCGCGTGCCACGGAAAGTCACCAATTTTTGCCGCGATTCCGCCGTAGACTAACGGCTGCTGATGACTTATCGCTACTCCGCAAACTATAATAATCGCAGTGCAAAAAAATTATCTTGAGCGTTTTTCTATTATCGCAAATTGAACCGTAAACGAACCTGGTACACATCTGATGGGATCTGGCTCCCACTTCCCGTTAATGTTGCAATTCACGACCCCTCTCCGTGCCGTTATAAAATCCGTGTCTTTTTTGTACCCGCGACGACAAGATACTTCAGCCCGCGTCTCTGGGAGTACCGAGGAATCGCAGTTCACCCATTTCCCGAACCTGGTACAGGACACCGCGGTCGACGCAGAGTTCAGAGACGCGCATTTTACCTCTGTAACAAAATCAACCAGGCTCAAGAAAAAGAAGAGCACTTAGAAACTTTTCTCCCTTAATTTACTGTAATGTCATTCATTGAATTTATCTCTTTACTCACCAATACAGGAAGGGATGGTCGACCATTTACCTCTGCTACAATAGACGTCGGGGTTTCCTTTCACTCCGAACCCCCTGTTGCAGCTGTAGACTAGCTGGCTGCCCGGTTCCAATGCAGTTCCTTCAGGAATATTGCAATCTGCGCTATTATTATATTATACGTCACAATTTTGAGAAGTGTAAAGCTTCCAACATCGAAAATAGCAGAAATACTCGTGCTAGAATTTTTCAATTGAGTAAATAATCGAAATTTCATTCCTAGTTAATAATCGACTAGGAAGTCGAAGAGAAAAATTTAAATACCATGTTTCGTCGGAAATCTTCGGAATTTTCGCAGAAACGTCTCAGTATGGTTCTTAATGCAGTAAAGGTATGAGCTTTTCCCTGGGTATTGATGCGGTAGTATGTATGTGAATGTTAATGTATAAATTGAAGAATGCATGCAATATGTGTATGTCGAGTATGATATTGCATATAAACTTTCTACAAATGAGTTATATGTCACTTATATCTAAAATAATCCAAAAGCTGGAATATGATGTTATAACAATCCGGAGAATTATTTCTCGGTTGTCAGTCTGGTTTCTAGAATAACCAAAATCTAATCTTTGTTAGTCCCGGAGAATTATTTCTCCATCGTTAGTTTGGTTTCTCACAATTGTTGGAATTAACCATGATACATAAGAGGGTGATGCTCAAAAAATTCTCATTTTCCGGTGCTTCCATTGTAAACATTTCTCTAGAGTTTCAGATTTTGAAACGAATAATTACGGACGTGAGGAAAAAAAATTGAAACTTCGGAAAACCCCACGTTATTTAGACGTAAATTTCAAGGGCCCAGGGGCACCATCAAATATTAAAATAAAAATTCCGAACTTCGGGAACATTTTTTTTTATTTATTTGAAAACGTTTTATCCACTCGGAGCGAAAAATTTCAAAAAAAAGTCAAAATAACTGTCACCCTAATATACATATACAATGCTGATATTTCATATACATTTTCAAAATAGTTGCATTGTAGTGTATTATTAGTAGTATGTAATACACTTGTAATTTATATATTACGATTACCTGTATCTCGAAAAGCAAATAAAGAGACTCGATCGAATGCAATGGGTACATATTCATTTTTGAGAAAATAATTATTAGTTGTCTTTTTGGAAATTTTTCCCAGTCCTAATCGACCGCACTTTCCTAACTCGCCCAGTTCCTAATCGACTGCGTTTCCTAGCTCGCCCAGTCCTTTGAAATTTTAAGTCGAAAAATTGCTCCTGGTATCCGGAGAACACCTGACCCGAGGAGGTGTGCTGAAATTTTTGGCGGGAAAACCCTATGAGTCTATGTCTAAGCAAGCATGCATTCGTATAGGTGTGACTCTCTTTCTCTCTCTCTGCATGTCTCATTCGCTTACGAAATTAAGAATTTTCTGAAATATAAAGTCGAAAAATTGCTCCTGGTATCCGGAGAACACCTGACCCGAGGAGGTGTGCTGAAATTTTTGGCGGGAAAACCCTATGAGTCTATGTCTAAGCAAGCATGCATTCGTATAGGTGTGACTCTCTTTCTCTCTCTCTGCATGTCTCATTCGCTTACGAAATTAAGAATTTTCTGAAATATAAAGTCGAAAAATTGCTCCTGGTATCAGGAGAACATCTGACCCGAGGAGGTGTGCTGAAATTTTTGGCGGGAAAACCCCCTGAGTCTATGTCTAAGCAAGCATGCATTCGTATAGATGTGTCTCTCTGTCTCTCTCTCTCTCTCTCTCTCTCTCTGTGCATCTCTCATTCGCTTACGAAATAAGGAATTTCTGAAATTTTAAGTCGAAAAATTGCTCCTGGTATCCGGAGAACACCTGACCCGAGGAGGTGTGCTGAAATTTTTGGCGGGAAAACCCTATGAGTCTATGTCTAAGCAAGCATGCATTCGTATAGGTGTGACTCTCGCTCTCTCTCTCTCTCTGCATGTCTCATTCGCTTACGAAATTAAGAATTTTCTGAAATATAAAGTCGAAAAATTACTCCTGGTATCAGGAGAACATCTGACCCGAGGAGGTGTGCTAAAATTTTTGGCGGGAAAACCCCCTGAGTCTATGTCTAAGCAAGCATGCATTCGTATAGATGTGTCTCTCTGTCTCTCTCTCTCTGCATGTCTCATTCGCTTACGATATATAGAATTTCTGAAATTTAAGGTCGAAAAATTGCTCCTGGTATCAGGAGAACATCTGACCCGAGGAGGTGTGCTGAAATTTTTGGCGGGAAAACCCTATGAGTCTATGTCTAAGCAAGCATGCATTCGTATAGGTGTGACTCTCGCTCTCTCTCTCTCTCTGCATGTCTCATTCGCTTACGATATATAGAATTTCTGAAATTTTAAGTCGAAAAATTGCTCCTGGTATCAGGAGAACATCTGACCCGAGGAGGTGTGCTGAAATTTTTGGCGGGAAAACCCCCTGAGTCTATGTCTAAGCAAGCATGCATTCGTTTAGATGTGACTCTCGCTCTCTCTCTCTCTCTCTGCATGTCTCATTCGCTTACGAAATTAAGAATTTTCTGAAATATAAAGTCGAAAAATTGCTCCTGGTATCCGGAGAACACCTGACCCGAGGAGGTGTGCTGAAATTTTTGGCGGGAAAACCCTATGAGTCTATGTCTAAGCAAGCATGCATTCGTATAGGTGTGACTCTCTTTCTCTCTCTCTGCATGTCTCATTCGCTTACGAAATTAAGAATTTTCTGAAATATAAAGTCGAAAAATTGCTCCTGGTATCCGGAGAACACCTGACCCGAGGAGGTGTGCTGAAATTTTTGGCGGGAAAACCCTATGAGTCTATGTCTAAGCAAGCATGCATTCGTATAGGTGTGACTCTCTTTCTCTCTCTCTGCATGTCTCATTCGCTTACGAAATTAAGAATTTTCTGAAATATAAAGTCGAAAAATTGCTCCTGGTATCAGGAGAACATCTGACCCGAGGAGGTGTGCTGAAATTTTTGGCGGGAAAACCCCCTGAGTCTATGTCTAAGCAAGCATGCATTCGTATAGATGTGTCTCTCTGTCTCTCTCTCTCTCTCTCTCTCTCTCTGTGCATCTCTCATTCGCTTACGAAATAAGGAATTTCTGAAATTTTAAGTCGAAAAATTGCTCCTGGTATCCGGAGAACACCTGACCCGAGGAGGTGTGCTGAAATTTTTGGCGGGAAAACCCTATGAGTCTATGTCTAAGCAAGCATGCATTCGTATAGGTGTGACTCTCGCTCTCTCTCTCTCTCTGCATGTCTCATTCGCTTACGAAATTAAGAATTTTCTGAAATATAAAGTCGAAAAATTACTCCTGGTATCAGGAGAACATCTGACCCGAGGAGGTGTGCTAAAATTTTTGGCGGGAAAACCCCCTGAGTCTATGTCTAAGCAAGCATGCATTCGTATAGATGTGTCTCTCTGTCTCTCTCTCTCTGCATGTCTCATTCGCTTACGATATATAGAATTTCTGAAATTTAAGGTCGAAAAATTGCTCCTGGTATCAGGAGAACATCTGACCCGAGGAGGTGTGCTGAAATTTTTGGCGGGAAAACCCTATGAGTCTATGTCTAAGCAAGCATGCATTCGTATAGGTGTGACTCTCGCTCTCTCTCTCTCTCTGCATGTCTCATTCGCTTACGATATATAGAATTTCTGAAATTTTAAGTCGAAAAATTGCTCCTGGTATCAGGAGAACATCTGACCCGAGGAGGTGTGCTGAAATTTTTGGCGGGAAAACCCCCTGACTCTATGTCTAAGCAAGCATGCATTAGTATAGATCTGACTCTCTCTCTCTCTCTCTGCATGTCTCATTCGCTTACAAAATTGAGAATTTCTGAAATATAAAGTCGAAAAATTGCTCCTGGTATCAGGAGAACATCTGACCCGAGGAGGTGTGCTGAAATTTTTGGCGGGAAAACCCCCTGAGTCTATGTCTAAGCAAGCATGCATTCGTATAGATGTGTCTCTCTGTCTCTCTCTCTCTCTCTCTCTCTCTCTGTGCATCTCTCATTCGCTTACGAAATAAGGAATTTCTGAAATTTTAAGTCGAAAAATTGCTCCTGGTATCAGGAGAAAATCTGACCCGAGGAGGTGTGCTGAAATTTTTGGCGGGAAAACCCCCTGAGTCTATGTCTAAGCAAGCATGCATTCGTTTAGATGTGACTCTCGCTCTCTCTCTCTCTCTCTGCATGTCTCATTCGCTTACGATATATAGAATTTCTGAAATTTTAAGTCGAAAAATTGCTCCTGGTATCAGGAGAACATCTGACCCGAGGAGGTGTGCTGAAATTTTTGGCGGGAAAACCCCCTGAGTCTATGTCTAAGCAAGCATGCATTCGTTTAGATGTGACTCTCGCTCTCTCTCTCTCTCTCTGCATGTCTCATTCGCTTACGATATATAGAATTTCTGAAATTTTAAGTCGAAAAATTGCTCCTGGTATCAGGAGAACATCTGACCCGAGGAGGTGTGCTGAAATTTTTGGCGGGAAAACCCCCTGAGTCTATGTCTAAGCAAGCATGCATTCGTTTAGATGTGACTCTCGCTCTCTCTCTCTCTCTCTGCATGTCTCATTCGCTTACAAAATTGAGAATTTCTGAAATTTTAAGTCGAAAAATTGCTCCTGGTATCAGGAGAACATCTGACCCGAGGAGGTGTGCTGAAATTTTTGGCGGGAAAACCCCCTGAGTCTATGTCTAAGCAAGCATGCATTCGTATAGATGTGTCTCTCTGTCTCTCTCTCTCTCTGTGCATGTCTCATTCGCTTACGAAATAAGGAATTTCTGAAATCTGGAGTCGAAAAATCTCCTGGTATCAGGAGAACATTCGACGCGAGGAAGTGTGCTGAAAATTTGGCGGGAAAAGTTTGGCGCCTCATTGCTTGCAACCCGCACGCTTCCGTGTAATATTCGACTTGAGGTTGCATATCGTTAGGCGCCGCTAATTTTTTGATATGTAATTGCTGTAAATCGAAAAAACCACTTACTTCGATTATACTCCCCATCGCAATAAATTAAGTTCTCTCATTTATTTTCTACCATAAAAGTTTACCAAGTCCTCTCAATTATTTTCTACCATACGTAATACTATAGCCTTCTCATCTGCAGGTCTAATAGCCTACGAGTATGCGTATTGCATATAATTAGGCGCCTACCGCAAAAATCATTTCTGGCTATTCTACACATGAGATAAAATTTTGCAAACTCCTTATTTTGATAACGATTATTATTGATTGCTACTTTTCAAAACTTAAATTTACTTTTCTAATAATCGTCGAAATTTTGACTCATACCCCTTATACCTTGGTCTAAAATAAATCGTAAATTTTGTTGAAATTGAGCTCAAAATGAAGAAATTTTAGTTTTTCAAATACTGGTGCCATATATTTCCGCTCGTACTTTGATAATTTTTAAATCTCCTCATGACTTCTCTCAACTAGACCATATAAGTGAAATACAATGAAGAAGTTAATAGTCTGAATGTACTATGACTCAACTCAATACACCCCGAGAAAAACGAGTGGCCAAAAAAAAAAGAAAAATTACATATTTGCTAATAAATAACCAATATCAAATAATTTCAAGTAGAAATAAAATAAATCTGAAAACCTATTCGCGGATGTTCATCAATTTTCTCATTCTACTTCTTATTTCTGTACAAATTTGACGATTTCATTCAGCAACACTTAATGCTAGGTGATGATTCCGAAAAATTGGAATAAACTGAGGGTTATATTTTTTCACAAAATGCTGTTTATTGAATATCAATAATCGTGATATAATACAAAGACATACAATTAAATAATAATAATAATAATAATATTAATAATAATAATAAAACAATTATATTTAATGTGGGGGACAGAGACAGAGAAAATAGAGAACGGCATCTAAATTAGGAGAATTGGCTTTAAATAGACAAAAATAATAATAAAAAAAAAAATACTGCGAAACTTGCAAAGCTGGTAAAAGAAAAAAAAAATTAAAAATCAAATGAACTTTGCATCCTAGAGGCATGAACAAAAATTGAATGTCACCATTTCTCAAGATGCCGAATATAATTACCGTGAAAATTATATGTGCAAAAAGCCGTAAATTATTGGGTATTGTATATATGTATATATCCCCATATAATTATCGACGGCCGTGAATGGAAAATTAATTTTTGTACAATTTTGTAAAATGTGCAAATTATAAGTGACTGTGCGATTAGAGGAGGAGTTAGGGTGTGTAAAAATGAAATTAAAATATTTTTTTTTTCTTTCTCCAATAACTATTATATCGTATAGGAGAAACGATAAGTATCAAACTAAATTTTGCCAATTAAATTTGTACCCCCAGCAAAATTATTAGAAAACAAAATGGCTGTCTCTTTTGGCCAATAATAATGACCCTTAAACACTACCATACATTCGTCATACACAGTATTTATTTACTACTCAAGTAGCAAGATCTGTTTCACTTATCATCTACGTATAATCTCTTTTGGGCCCAAGAGAGAGGTAAGACGAGATATTTATCTTTATCTTAACGCATTATCATCACGAAATTATAAACTATATAGGAACAATTCAAGTAATACTAATGATAGTAACAATAATAATAATAATACTCGATATCATTAATCGTCGATTAATAATCTGGCTTAATACTGAACAATATTAATACAGCAAGTTATAACTGGTACAGGAAAACATTATCCTAACAATATATATGTATATATATATATATAGGTATATATATTATTTTTTTGTTCTCAACAAATGTACTAAAAATTAGTCACAAATACGCCTTTTCATAATCTAAGACGTAATCTAACTCACGCGTTGCGTAACCTTTTGTCATTATAGCAATAATATCATCTTTTTTGAAAATCGTGGCTCGATTGATGTTCGAGATTTTTTCGTTTTTGTTCAGTTAATGAACTACTAACTAGACTGTTTAAAATTCTATATAGAAGCCTGCTCAACTATAAGAAATTTAGACAGTCAAGTTTTGTATTAAACTGTGACATCAAAGGGTCAAATTTTCTAAAGTTAGAAAAAAAATAGAAAGAGTTTAAAGAGAAAGAAGGAAAATTATTTAAAAACGATATATGATATGGTACTTTATAGCAGGACCGAAGATCCGATCGTCTCTCAAAACGATTTGGACGTAACCGAATACTTTTGGCTTTTAATTACGGTTTTCTTACGGAAATATGTTTCACTTATACTTGTGCTTTTGATTTTTGTTTTTATTTTCATTTATTTGTTTTATTTTTTATTTTTTTTTTTCTATCTTGATTCCACTATTATTGGAAAAAGTTAGGGTAGATCGTATATCGACTGTGTCAATTGTCGCGGAATAAGAAACAAATTGATATTATAACAGCCGGAATGGAGGTAAGAAAATTTGTTTTTATATAACACAAAACAAAAACAGAGAAAAAAAAGAAGTAATCGTCATTCGTTAAAATCAGGATATATGTGGGAGAGAATACGAAAATTGGCCAGTTTTTCGTGGGGAATACGGAAGGGGAAAGGGGGGAAAGGGGGAAGGATGGCGATTTGGATATAAGAATTTTCTCACCTCATTCAGACGGCACTTATATGTATAAAATAAATATATAATATAAATAAAAGAATATCAAATCGTAGTTTACTCCGTTTGCGCAATAAAGACAACCGACACAGAGTTTCGAGCATCCTAATTATAAAACTTTTCGCATATTACGTATGCATGTATGTATGTACATACTTCGGTACTTTCTTTCAATATGTTGTTTTTTTTTTCTTCATCATTATTTCTTTCGATAGGTCAAATCATTTTTTTTTTTTTACTTCGAGATTAATTATTAATATTTTATATATTTTTTTTTCTTTTCTCAGTCTTTTTCTTGTAAAAAACCAGAAAAAAACACACCAACTGGATGAAATTGTAAAATCATGATTATAATACGAAATATAATGGAGTTATACATATATATGTATATATATCAAACGATGTCGTGATTATAATAATAACCGTATCAGCATCGCGGTAATAAATTTTATCGTTTATCAAAAATTTACCATACGTATAGAAATAACTGAAGTTTTTATATTATCTTATGACAGTAATTTGAAAAGCAGTGGATGATTATAGAATATAACATTCAGATTCGTTCTCGTCACGATTAGTTTCTTAACTCAGTTTTTCCATATACGATAAAAAGCGCAATGGTAAACCAAACGACTCATATATTCCCGTGCTTTACGGTTTATAATGTTTATGCTTATGTTATGTTATGTTATTAGTACGGTCAACCATGATCAGTTATAAAACAAAATAGGAAAAAAAAGAAAAGGAAAGTAAGGATTTAGTAAAAGTTACAAAATCTTATGGTAAAAATTTTAAGGTATGTAGTACGTATACAGCGTAGCGGACCGCCGTCGTGTGAACCAGCAACAAAATAAAATAAAAAAGAAGAAGAAGAAGAAGAAGAAGAAGAAGAAGAAGAAGAAGAAGAAGAAGAAGAAGAAGAAGAAGAAGAAGAAGAAGAAGAAGAAGAAGAAGAAGAAGAAGAAGAAGAAGAAGAAGAAGAAGAAGAAGAAGAAGAAGAAGAAGAAGAAGAAGAAGAAGAAGAAGAAGAAGAAGACGATATGAATCAATACAAAAAGAAAAAATTAAATGATGACAAAATTTAATAAATTAGAATATGAATAAAGATTAGAAAATATAACTACGAAAGTCGATGTGGTTCCGTAGGTAGATTTTTAATTTTATCAAATTCAGAAAAATTTATGGCGAATCTTAGACTCGAATTAACCTTGACGTCGTTTAATAACTTTAAAAAAACCATCGAAATAAAAACGCAATAGCTTTTTCGCGTTTATACCGATGTTATAAAATTAAAAACGAGGTATCATATATACATCTAGTCAAAGAATCGCCGAAATATATATGAATATATATAATATACATTGATTAGAAAATTAAAAAAAAAAAAAAAAAATTAAAAAATAGCTGGACGAATTTCACGAGAAGAGAATAAAAGAAAATTCGTCGTCATCGAAAAATTCGCGCTGTGGTTATGTTATGTATACCTATGTAAAGGGAGAATGATAATTAATGTTACGTATAATAAATCGCTCGAGTTCACACGACCGCGCGTAGTAACGCAACTTCGATCATTTTTAATGTTAACGTTTCGCTGTGCGTTCCAGACGCTGCAGTAGTTAGATTTGTAGTGTATAGAAGAATGATGATGTTCATTAAAACCGTCTCTTACTTTGAACGGCGTTTACCAGTCGAATTTCTTAGTACCTTCAAAGCGTTGACAGTAGCTACTGCCTCCGGATTTTTGTTCGATGGGCAGTACTTTATGGTATGGGCATTGTCACCGCTCGCCCCACAAATCGGACATGTGTAAGCCCTGATTTATAATGAATCAAATTAAAAAAAATGATCAAAAGGAAAAAAAAAACACCTAAATTTAAATTTGATGAATATAATCTTGAGAGTAATATGTATTATCTACTCGTTGATATTATTTTACGTAAAAGATAAATAACGAATGTTATTTGTACCGATAATTGATGATTGATGATTGACTATATTGAACAGCGCGAAATTCTTTTATACCGACGATCGAATAGCAGCTAATAAAGATCTAAATATTGGTAAACATATCTCAAGGAAGAAAAGCCCGCGGCGGTTCTGAACAGTGAACATAAGCCGCGGGTGAGCAGGCGTCAGTTTGTAAACAAAGTCGCTACACCGAGAGACGTGCGTACGAAAAGGTCGAAAACTACTACCTCTAGAGTTAAAAGAAAGAGAGAGAGGGGAAGATAGCTGAGGGACAATAATATACAACGATTTATAGACCGCCGCAGCACGTGGCCTCACTTCAAACCGTCAAACAAAAAGAGGGTTTCTGTTGACAGAGAATTCTAAGAAAGCCAGTGGTGATGATAATAATAATGGTAATGATGACAAGAGTCGCACATCGAAAGCGTAAATACTTAGCGAGGAAAGAAATCCAAAGAAATAAAGACGCGATATCGCTATTTTAGTTTTTTTTTTTTTTTTTCCAAACTTTCATAATGTTTTATCTCACCTTAGAACTGGGCAGATCACACGGCCGTCCGCATCTTTAAGAAGGTGACGACGATAGTAATGTGCCTCCTCCCCATTGTTCTTGCAAAATACGCATTCGGTCGGCAATGGTTTCTTACTTTTTTTTCGTCGTGGATTTGGCGTGGGGAGAGCTGCACCGGCCTCTAATTCGGGACAGTACTCTGAGTCCTGTCCGTTATTCTTAAAGTCTTCCATGACATCTTTAACAGAGAAGAAACGAAGAAATTATTATTAAATTATTTTCAAAAAAATAGAATAAAAAAATGAGAAGAGATATTGTCGAAGTATGCAGGGTGGATAAATAGATGTAAATATTGACCCAGGTCATGTACGTATACACAAGGAACCCTAAATCGAGTTCTAACCACATAACAGGGTGCGAGATCCGTAGTTGTTTGATTTTAAAAAATATAACTGCGGTACATCACCGTAAATATACATATATATTGTATGAAATAAAATATGTATCATTTAGAAGGAGTTTTGTCAGTCGGTATTCTACAAACAAACAAAGCCACCGGCGTTAAGTGGAGGAAGAAAAGTCGAAGGATTTATTTACAACGCGATATAAACGAAGACGAAAATAAATACCTCTGCCGCGGCTGATCGATAATTGATAATTGAGAATTGATTATTTATTGATTTAATGTCTCTACTTTTTGTACTAAGAGAAAATCTCGAAATCGGTTAATGAATTTAAAACCAGCTGGGGAAAAAATGACTAAAACCTGCAGGAATAAATATCGAAAATTAATTGAATAATTTTGATTAAATAAATTCTATCAGGATAATTAAAATATTTAGACATCAGTACATATTTTATTTTTCGGGCTTCGGTAACCCAGAGAACATTATTTTTGCGTAATATTCATCTGTTTTCAAACTGTCATCGGCTTTTTACGTGACCTTCGTAAAAGGCGAGCCGAGTAGAGTAAATTCACGATGCGGCGGTGTCTCCGTGTGATCTACAAAGTATGTTGATTACTGCTGAAATATTATGCTAGAATTTACGTACACGCTTCGGATATAACTAAAAGCATTCTTTATACCTACTAAGATACGAATTCGACAGTTAAACGAAGATATAAATTATGGTAAATAATGAATAATGATACGCAACGAGAGAAAAATTCAAAAAGAAAAAAACAAAATTTAAATATTACGTACACACACACGAATTATAAAGAACTAACCTGAAACGTAATCACATCACTGTGCATCAATCATCTCTTCACTGTATAAACGTAATTGTCAAACGCAAGACGAGTTGGCAGATATTTCGGTCTATCGATAATCTATACTTTCCCGAAGAATTATTAACAGCGATTTCAAAGAAATTTTTGAACGTACCATATAAGGTCTCGAATTACATCTCTAATTATATAAATGTAGCGAATAAAGATTCAAATATAATTAGGATTTCCAGAAATGCAAGAAAATCTACATAGACTAAGGCTTTCTTTTTATGAAACCTGTTATATTATTCAGAATTTTTTTTTTCTGCGAAATTCTTTCAAACTACAATATCGAACACGAAATAAATCAGAAAAAGAGACAGAGAAAAAAATGATAATCGACTTACCATTGCGTCTTGTGAAGACATCGGGGCTGATAGTGCAGGTAAACAACCGTTTCAGTTCCTCTTCTAAACTGGGATTGAAAGGGAAGAAAGAATTGGCCACGATTGGCATCGGTAGTTGTAATACTTTCATTATGAAGATGAAAAATAATTATAGAACAGGATAGCAGGTAGTTAATGAAAAATAAAAGACGCGATGAAAAACGAAGGATGAAAAATCACCGAGGTGACGCAAAGCGCGACACGTCCACTCGGTACGATTACTCTTGTATAAATGAATTCGGACCGGCACTCGTCGCTAGTTGAAGACTTTCAAACCCCTTGAAGCGTCACGCAAGTGATAGTCACGTGCGCTACTGGTAAACTTCAAGAAAGTCGTTTTTTGAATACCGTAATCTCATTGGCCGCGTCTAAGAACGTACGAAATTAGACAAAGCGCGCGCAGCTACCCTTTGAATAATTTATACTTATTCGCTGAATAATCTCGTCTATAAGAGCGGCGAAAAAGCAATATAAATAAAGCGGGGGGCCCCCCATTAATAAATACTTTTATTTTATGGGATATATGGAAATATGAAAATAAAATTACAAAAACGATATCACTAATCTTCATGTTTATTATTACTGTGTAAATATGTAGGCACTGAACAAATAATGTTTCATAATTTGTTTACAAACATTTACACTTACTGATTTTTTTTTTGTTCAATCAATGAATGCTCTCCGCAAGCAGCCTGATAGCTACATATCGCAATCTAAGCTGCTTTATACCACTTTTAAAACGTTACTCTCTTAAAGTTCATTCATTCCCAGCATTGTATGCACTTCCAATCTCTAGGCGCGACCTCAATAATATTTTATCAATATATATATATTTTATTTTATTTTACTTTATTTTATTTTATTTTCATTATGTATACTTTAATTTCTATACGCTAATATATTGTTCTCTAGTCTAAAAATTACCACGATTATAATAATAATAATAATAATAATAATAATAATATATACTTCGAAAAAAATTATAATAAATCATATGTCAAACATATATTTCGTGTGTGAAAAGAACTAAGAGTAAACGCAAAACCCTAACTTTGGCTAATTATTGATATTTCTTAATTGAAGAGTACGATCCAAGTTTCATTACTCCGTCCTAAGTTTAATATCATGCTCTTGAATCTTGAAATATCAGACTAAATGAATTAAGGTCAGTATGAAACTATGAAGGCTCGGTGTATTTCGCCGGGGGTTGATTATTAAAAGTGATTGGGTGAAAATACATCCGGTATTTTTATTTTTCATTATATGGTTTTTGTTTTTTATTCTATTTTCTTTTTCTTTTTTTTTTTTTTTCATTTTTTATTTTCTTTTTTTATTATTCATTCATCTTTTTGCGATACTGATTTATGAATTACTCCTCACATTATTATTTATTTAATTAAAAAATATCTTTTCTGTGTCTCGTGTATAAAACTTACAGTCAGAAAAATCCAAAAATATATAAAACTCTACATGACTGATCCATAACTCTACATACACAGTCCTATAATCATCAACATCTGAATAACATTTCTATACAGAAAATAATACAACACTATATGTATATCATTCATTATCATTTTTCATCTTCGTCAGAATTATCAACATTATACACGAAATTATTACATATAATGAAATTCCTTAAAAATGATGGTCGATATGAATAAAAAATTAAAATTAAAAGAAAAAACAGAGAGAAAGAGAGAGAGAATACGTGTTGTATACACGGGACACACTTTCTAACATGTTCTAGGTGACTATTGAACGAATTCCTGTCTCTAAGTGAAGGCATGTATTTGTCAATGAATAAATGTATTTAATTTAATGATTTCGGTATGTTGATGCTGCGGTGGTCCGTTTAGAATAACTATATAATCATTATAAATATATAATAGGTCCATGCGTTTTTATGCGTGTACAATGTATTTTTATATTTTTTTTTTCTTTTTTTTTTTCTTTTCGTTTTTTTTTTTTTTTTCTTTTTTTTTTTAACGTAATTATGTGTTTATGAGAGTGAGAGCGTGTATACTAGGAATGTACATAGTGTACGTAGTTTTTTTTTTCTTTTTTTTTTTTTTTATAATTAGGTTTGTGTATAAAACGATTGGTTATACATAATTATATACTCATTACTTCATTTATATCAAACGACACATGTAATTAATGATATCGATATTAGTCTCATGGTGTGATAGCCTTAGTAAATGGCATCTATTGCCAATAGGCTAGTCTTGTCCTGTCTTCTCGTACAATGTCAATGTGGTCACGCGCATGCATCATCACAAATACAGCACGTTTATATTATTATATCTGTTACGTGATATCAATACAGAGATTTTCAAGCGAGTGGCCACATTTCTAAAATTTATAACTAGATTTATTTTTCTGTTTTTTTTTTTTTTTTCTAATTTTTATTTTTTTTTTATTTTTCTCCTCTTTTCTTTTCATTTTTTTCTTGTTTTTTCGCATAAAACATTTCATTATTTGCCTATTTTTTTTGTTTTCTCGTTTTTATTTCTATTTCTATTTTTTATTTTTTTTTGTTTTTATGCGATTTTGGGATAAATAAGAGCTAAGAGTGGTGATCTTTGTACTGAACTACCTTATACCTTGGCTAACAAATTACATTAATAAAACACTTAATTGTAAACAATCATTTGCATTATTATTTTAATACATTGTTTTTTTTTTTTTTTTATGTTTTTTTGAAACTGGACACATCGTTACTAAACTCATTCATCTCAAATAAATATATTTCTTAATTAAAAAAAAAAAAAAAAAAAACACATCAACAGTTGCTTCAAATTGTCAATTAATTCTGTATAGTTAGGAACAAGTCCCTCATTTATTGGGACTTGTTAATTCAAATAAAAAAAAAACATACGTTCCGCATCTCATTAAATTTTCTTTAGCATTCTTATATACACTGATTAATCTCAGTCGATTCATTGTTAATTGATAAATTCATGTGTACAAATAGAAAATTATTTAATCTGAGCATAGAAGCAAAGTTTTATTCATTTTTTTTCCTTTTTTTTTGTTTATAATTATTATTATTAACTTTGCCCTTGGTTTGTGAAATATTAATGAATAATTGAAACATGAAGGGAGAGATGGGCGGGTGGGGGCTTTTTCTCAGTTACTAATTGTTCGGAATAATAATACTAGTGAAAATTAATTATGAAACGTAATAAATAAGGAATCTTTCTCGGTTTCGTAAATAGTTTATAGATTATCTTAAATAAGATCACATGCAAGCGTATGTTTTATATAATTTTAAAAAACGTAGCCATTTACTTGCGAACCGCTGTACTGTTTATTAATATTTAATATTAATACTTCTAGTCGTATACTCTTGCTAGAGTAAAAGTGGTCTTTGTGCGCCCCGATTATATATACCTAATCTTCGGGGCGTGCATAGGCAATACAGAGAGCTTCAGCATGTATTTTGCTCTCTTGATATGCGATAGAACTATCCTAACAAAACTTGTCGTTACATTTTTCTTTTTTTTTTTCATTTGGTATGTCTTAGTCTTATTTTATTCAAAAAAAAAAACATAATAATAATAATAATAATAGTAATAATAATATTATTATTTACTTAATACAAGTTCAATGAGACGTAATGAGTTTGTTGAAAATTTAAATTATTCGTGATGATGAGCAGATCTACTTCGTATTTTAGCCATTGAAAAGTGAAAATAGGTAATAGTTTGTGTAAACTTAAAAACTTAAATTTATCGGCTTAGAGTGTTCGTAAAGTAATTGTAATATGTAACAATTATTATTATTATAATATAATATTATAGTCGATGTTGAAAACACAAGAATTTATCCACTGTTTTCGTTACCTTTTTACATAACAATTCCCTGCTATGAAAAAAAAAAATTAATTGCACACTCATATCTGTGAATAAAAAAAAAAAAAAAATTGGTTAAAAAATAAATATATTAATCAACACAATGTGGATTGTTAGCTACTTTTTAAATAATCGTTAGAAACAAAAATATCTAATAGTTACTCTGATCGCTGCGCTATGATTTGAAAAATCTTTTATACTTATACAGCTGATTCTATCACTGGATTCTATGCTTCTCTAGCCCAACTACTTTACGCACACCCTTGTAATTATTTATGGATCTTTAGGATGTACGGACATTATTTTCTTATTCTTCCTTTGCTTCTTCATTTTCTTATTATTTTTATTTTTATTTTTATTTTTATTTTTATATTTATTTATTTGTTTTCTATCGTTAAAAATATCAATGTGTTATGGAAATACCTCTATTATATTCTTAGGTCTTATATTATTCACCTTCAGCAAGCAGGAATACTCATATCCAGTCATTATCTCGTGAGTACGGGTTTAAACGTGTGCTTTATATTTGGTATCCATACTAGTAGATACTAAATTTTAAAGAAACCACACACAAGAAAAAAGTTAATTAATAATAATAATAATAAACTAGTCAATTTGAAATGCAAGTTGGTATTTTTCAACAAGATATACCCGGATTATTGATTACCTATTTGCAATAAATTTTTTTTTTAAACAAAATTGCACTATTAAAGCAGGTATATCTTCGTTCTCTTATATTTTTAATTTTTTTTTTTTTCATTATTTTTTTTAAATAGCGTTTCAATTAACATTTTGTGACAAATAATATTAATTTTAGGTTTCACTATTGCACCGATATTTACAATGGACGTTATGCTTCGTACCGTGTCAAAGAAATTTTCTTTGATACCAAATCAATAATAATTAATTATTCAGTAAATAAAAACCACTTAAAATTTGTCTAAAGAAAAAAAAAAAAAAAAAAAAAAAAAAAAAATGCTCGCGTTAATTCCTAATAACGTTTTCTAAAACATCTAATTGCGGCATGTTTTGAATTGTTATAAGGTAAAAAAAAAAAATTAAAAAAACAAATTAATAAATAAATTGGTCCTACGCGCATGTAGACAAAGATTTTTCTTCGTTTCTTTGCATTTTTTTTTTTTTTTTTTGTTTTTTCTTTCTGTTTTACATGTTACACATGGACATGGTCGTTACTACACGTAAGTTCAATTATTAAACAATGAGATTTCTTTCATAAAATTGCTATTCATTTGGAAACTAAACCTATTTGTGTTCTATACTCGATTCATATTCCCAAAGCAATGTACAATATCATTTTTCAAATGAAATTGATCGATCAAAAAGGGATTTATTATACGAAACATAATTATGTTTCTTATTATTTAAAGCTCTCGTTATAACAATGTTACTAAACATTGTTGTTGGATTTATTTAAATATGTGGTATATGGAATAAACGATACAGTTATCAACACCGAAAACTGAACCATTATATCCTCAAATTCTCTTCTCAGCTCTTTCTTCCTTTATTTTTTGGCCAATAACTGTATCGTTTACTGTGGATGATAATTGTTAAGAAAAAAAAAACAATAAAAAAAAAATTATGAAATTTCTTGACCGTAATCAAAGCTACCTAATCAGAACAGTACGTGTAAAAGTAACAGCTGAGGGTTGATAGTAAAATATTTTATCTCTGCTGAACATTGTATCTGAGATTACTATTAATTAAGACGATAAAATCAAATCATATAGATAATTTTTTTTTGTTTTTTTTGTTTTTTTCTTTTTGTGCCAAATAGAAACAATAAAAGAATCTTGTCTGATTCTCGTCCCTGAATTAGTTACATGTATATTAAAAAAAAAAAATAAAATAAAATAAAACAAATAAAAACATAAAATAGAAACAACCAGAAAAAAATGAGTAATTGTATGAATAAATTATATCGTATATCCACACAGCGATAAAATATCTGTCACCGGATCTGTAACTATTTAATGAGCTATTTCCATCTTACAGATGTAAAAATAGCAAGGAATCCCTTATTGACGAGCAAATAAGCCCTTTTTAAATGCCGGGTGAAATTAATATTAATTATTGAAATCAGTACGTCTGGTTACTTTAAATGAAAATTATTTAAAAACCTACTAAAAACATTAGAATAAAATCTTCGCGGACAAAGTTCAGATGCGTAGCTGGCATTAGGCATTGTAATGGGATTCATCGGAGCCAAATAAGGCCTGAATAGTTAGGGTTTGTTGTTGTCACTGTTCAACGATAGCGAATCAGATAGCTTTTGTTGAGACGCTTCGCTTACACCGCCACCACTCATTAACTTAGCGTTGTTGTTCTCTGAGTTTGGAACTTTAGAATACTCCCGCTTGCGAGGCATACTTTCAGTTTTCACTATAGTTATATCGGGATTATTTTCAAGAACAGAAGTTGCTGCTTTAGAAATAGGTGTTGTTGATATTGGAACGTCCATGAATCCGCCTCCTTCCCGTTTAATTGGTGTGGAGGTAATATTCGGTCCGACCGATCCAACGTTGGCATTTATTTTTTGAAGAATATCATTCACCGCATCAGATTCAGTCTCATTATTACCGTCCAATGCTGGAATTGGACCGGCCAGTTCTCCCGAAAGAGAGATTCTGTCCGGTCCTTGTAGCGTCGATAAGTATGTGGCGAGAGTGTGAACAGTTACGTTTAGGAATTCGGCAGCACGAAATAACGTGATTTCCTTCCTTCGTAATTTTGCCAAAACTTCGGCTGGCCCCGGTTCAGACCAGAAGTCTCTTACTCTAAAAATTGAGAGTGAATAAATTAAACTAGATTTAAGACTCGCCTCAAAGATTTTAGAATAATATAAGATAGCTATAGCATATAATAGATTCAATTGACTGTAAGACTATTCATTCATTAAAACTTTCAAGTATATTACACATATACATACTGTTAAACTCGCAAAATAATATGACATAATGATGTTTGATAAAAAGAGATACAATCTAAACAACAAGAATATTTATATGCCTATTATCCGTGTTTATGCATGTATGTACTACGTATGTATGGTATAATGTATACAGCTGTATTTACATATCTTTCCTTTCATTACTACCGCATAGACAATTATGTTCATTAGTTGTAAGCTAGTTAGTCTCCGTAAAAGTTAATTAGTAAAGAATAAATACTGAATAATTTTCTAAATTTTGTTCGCGGTTTATTCTACACCAAAGAGGGTCGTAGATATTTAAAAATAAGGAGAAATATATATTTTCGAGTGAAAATTATAAGTCAATAAATAATTTTTTCATAATGGAATCAGAGTCTACGAACCTATAGGGGTGTTTAAGGCAACCATAGCTGTCGCGATATCTGCCATATAAAGTTCCGTAAGAGACACCGAGAATTTCAGCTGCCGTTTTCATTTCCAATTCCTTGCTTTTTATGGCATCCATAACACGACGCGTGAAAGGTTCCTCCCAAAATTCTTGGCGACGTCCGGTCGTCAAGTAATCATTCATCTTAACTACGTCTCGGAATTGTTCTGGAATTGCTGGGTTTGAAGCGTTTGAATTTGACGTTGCGGAGGTGGCTGTGAGATGATAGATAAATAAATACACAGACTGACATAAAATTTCGAAGATTGCAGTTTATCACAAACAACAATACATACTCTTCTTGTCTTGGTCTTGTGAGGCGGAGTCTTCTTTCGACATATACGATAACTGTAAAGTAATAATTTACAGTTAAGTAATCACCAATATTTAGAAACAAAATCAAACAGTATTTTGAAAGTAAATAAATAAAAGATGATTAACTTACCACTGGTAACGGGGTTTCATTATTCTCAGACATGACCATGTCGCCGTCCCAACTATCATGGTCTCCATCGCTCATCATTTCGTCCTGTTTAAAATTGAACGAATAATTTAACAATACATATTCAGATAAAAGTATTTCAAAAGAAATTTGATCATTCAATAACGATCGAACAGCTAATCTTACCTGAGCCACTGAGAATGTGTCTTCTGCGCCAACATTTCCAGTAACGCAGGTGACTTTTGGCGTAAAAACATCGTGTGCTGATGGGGGATCGTCGAGAGGTGGACGACCTCTTCGTCTTTGCTTTGGAGGCGGAGGCTCATCTGCATCACCTTCCCTTAGAACTGTTTCTACTCCCGGAGTACCTGAGCCTGGACTGTGGCCACTGTTGCTCATGTCATTTTGTCCTGAATCACTACGCCAGCTGACCTCAGCTAGTCCTTTGATGTGCAAATCTTCTGCAGTCTTCAGTAGGGATGATAGCCTTGTCTGTAAATGAGATGATAATTATAAAAGTAAATTATTCTCCATACGCAAAGTAAGTGAAATGTTATAAATTTTGAATCGAAGAATGATCTTTATTCTTTTCAAGCACATTGGCTGTTATTGTAGATGCTTTCGTATTTATCAATTTTCTCTGAAATACGCTGGTCTTTGAATGCTGAATAATATGCACTTTCTACAAACAGCTTTCTATTGCTGACTGAATCGGAAAAATACTATCTGGGTCACCGGAGTAAGAAGAATAATGTATTTCAGAAATGTGTGTACTTTCATTTTTTTCAGTTGTCAAAGAAAATAGCGAGGCATGCTAATGGACAATGTTTATTTAACTATTAAGTTGACTTCCTAAAATCTTGATAGCATTAATATCAACAATTTCGACAAGGTATTCAATCTTCTTTATTTTTAATTTCTTTTTTTGTTAACTCATCGAATAAACACCGACGATTCTAGGCAAAATTTGTTTGATTGCGTGAGATTTAACTGAAAGAGTTGCTGCTTACATGATATAAAAAATGTTGTCTAAATCACGTTAGGTAAGTCTATCGAATAATTTATTGCCAGTAAAAATGATATATTAATATATTTAACATATATTTACATTGAAAAATGTTTAATTAACTTACAACACGCACATTCGGCAATTATGAACATCATGGTCTGATGAATAAGTGCAAAATATTACTTACATGGTCGATGTTTATCTCTCCTTTGTACATAAACTCCACTAGTACTTTGATGTCTGAAAATTTAACATCGCGCATTATGACGATTGGATCCTTCTCCTCGTACTGCGACAGGATTGTGTCAAAGTATGTACTGCAAGCCGACAACACTACCTGCATTAATCAAAAATAAACAACAAAAAAATTGATTACGTAGAATTACATGACTTTCTAATAGTAATAACAATCGGCATAAATTATTGTTGGAAAAAAATCTGCATTATGGATTATGAGATGACAATCATTGTCAAGGTATTAGAATTGTTTTTCAAATTTTGTGAAAATCAGATTTACATATTTAACAAGCCTTTTAAGTCTCAGACAGTATATCGCTAGATGAAAATGCGTGGACAGAAACTATTAAAAAATTTAGCAAGGCTATCTAATTATAGAGAAGAACGAATAGTAAAAATAATTTGTGAGTGTAAAAAGTGTTTTTTTTTTTTTCTTTTAACATTCATTCGGAATGAGTTTGAACAATGTGACTGAAACTCAATTCTGAAAAAATTATTGGAAGTAATTATTATTCAGGTATCAACATGAATACAAATATCTTATACATATATATATATATATATATATATATATATATATATATATATATATATATATATATATATATATATATATATATATATATATATATATATATATATATATATATATATATATATATATATATATATATATATATATATATATATACATGTATAAAATAAAAAAATAAAAAAACCGATTAATATGAAGGAAGTACATTTTAATCTACGTGTAATCATTAAATTCACATAAAATCAAAGTTAAAAAAAAATAAAAATAAACGAAAAAAAAAACCTGATGTTAAATACATATGTAAATTAGAAGATAGAGAGAAGTGAAGAACCGGACTCTTAATAGATACGAGAATAAAATCGCTATAATTCATCAAAATTATTTGTCTCGTCATCGTAGTTAGAAAAACAAATAATTTGAATGATGAAATACATTATATTGTAAACGAATCTAGATCTTTAAAAATAATCATAAACTCTTGCACAATGAGTCTATCTTAAAGGGGCATGGAAAAAAAAGTGAATATATCTAGTGTAGCCCCACCCAAGTTCTCCAGGCAGTCAATAGCCTGAATATTTAATATCTGAAGTTGGTATTGATTTTCTCAATTTTTATGTCTCCACAAATAAGGTCATAAAGCCAAGGCACGTTACTTTTCAGAGCAGCTATATACTATTTTATACCTCCCAAGGCTTTTATGGGAAAATACTGCGATAAAAAATAAATTATATTTTTCATTTTATATCACGTTATTACTTCTGTTGTATAATACATCTCTTGCAGACTTTTTCTTCGCCAAACTTTTAAACCTTAAATTAATCTGTCTTATTTTTTATTTTTTATTTTTTTATTATCATGATTTTTCTTAATAACAAGTGCCATGAATTATAATATGGCATTGCTAAAAATTAGAAAGACAAAAAAAGCTCACACACATACACAGACAGACAGACAGACAGACAGACAGACCCCCTCGATACAACGCAACGAAGAACAAATAAAACTGTTTGGTAAGTACTGCTTATATAATTGCTTATTGTACGGTGGTATAGTCCTAGCCGGGGTCTGTGAAATGAGGCAAAGTAAAAGAAAACAAGATCCAGTTAAGTTTAAACGATCGAACAGAGTAATATCATCTTGTATTGTAAAAACTTTCTATTTCAATAGGCTATTATATTTAGGAATTAATCAATTTCTAATCTTGTTTCTCAGATAACTGTAATGTACCTAGTTTAAAGAATTGAATGTACACAATGAAGTGATAGAAGATCTTAGTTTTAATAACTTCCAAAGATATATATTCAAAGTATTTAACATCAAGGATGAAAAATACCGTAATAAAGAAACTAGAGAGTGCCTAGTAGCTCAAAATTCTTAGAAACCAGTCAGCTGCGAAGGCCAGAGCAGTAAAAAAAGGCAGTAAAATTTTTGAATTTCAACCAATACATGAGAGACAGAGTAGTAGGGAGCAGGAACTAGAATGGTGAAGGGATGCGGAGTAGAGGGGAGGGGAGACAAACTGTAAGCGTGAAGAATGACTCAGTATAGGAGTTTAAGCACGAGTACAAATTCAAACCCACATACACAGAAGTCTAGGCAGGAGGAAAAAGTACTTACTCATACAAAAATATTGATTATACTTTTTTATAGCTCACTTCGTAGAATTAAATTTTAATTTAGTGAAACGTTCTTTCTTTGCTCGCGTTACAGGGACTATAAAATTTCATTTTTATATTTGCCAAGCTCTAACACTGACGATGTTGAATTAAAATAATAAGTTTCTAAGTTTCAAAAAAAAAAAAAAATTGAAGAAAAACCTTAATAATTTTCTGTAACTATAAATCGGTACTGTCTTTGCCAACCATTTCATCGTTTTCACGAAAAATTTTCTCTATTACCTATAAATACAATACTCTCGTTGATGAGGCTGAACTATTTTTAAATAAATCAAGAATAACGTTTGCCAGCAAAGAGAGAAAAAAAGAAAAACAAAATCAGATTTTAAATATTGAAACTATAATGATATGATATAGAGTATCGATTAACAATTATATCTTATGGTTAATGTTTCTAATTCGCAAATAATAAGAGATAATAATGAGATTAGATTTCTAAAATATTGAATTATACTCTAATGGTTTACTGTACATTTGCAAGACCTCAATTCTCTAGTATTCAAGGTGAAGATGTTCCTGAATCTTTTTGGGCCATACTTAAAATTAGAAAGTCTAACTCAACGATGATTAATTTGTTCTCTCTAAAGTTTTTTTCAAAAAATTTAAAATAGTCATTTCTCTAATTTTTCATTACAAATTTAACCTGGAAAGTTGTGCACCTGGATGCAGGTGCCAGTAGATGAGGAAACAGCTGTCTCTCCCTGCTCCCTTCTCCCCCTCCACCCTACCCATCCCCCTCCCAATGCTTCTGATACTCTCCCCTATGCGGAGGTGACTGACATCCTTTGTTTATTACATTTGAGAAGAAAATTTTTCACCGAGAGTGTACTCCATGCCTATTATCATTTAAATATGTCATTTAATACCAAGGAAAGTAAAAAAAAAAAAAAAAAAAAAAAAAAAAAAAAAAAAAACCTCTTGGGCTGCTTCTAAATTTAGGATGAAGTATTGATTTTACAATTTGGAGCCCTCCCAAAGAAAAAATAAACCAAGCCAAATGTACTTTACTTTGATAAAGTGCCTGGCTACATGGGCTCGGCTCAATGCACATACTGGATGCATCGGTAAATTTCAGACCAAGCGGCTGCAATGTCGTACTTTGCAATAGATATAAGTATATATCATTACGAGAAAATATCTCAACTATTGAAGTTTTCTTTCATAATTTCTTACCAATCAATAACATTGAACAAAGATTCAATATTTTCAAGTTATATGAAAGATCGCTGAGGAGATCTGCTCATCATTTTTCTTGGTACAATTCACGAGTCAAAAAAAATCTAGCATTGTCATTCTACTTTACTAATAAATTGTTCAACACAGTCATTCGTGACTTGTAGCTAAGATAAACGATTAATTAAATATAAATTCTCTATCTTTGAGTCTTGCTGCAGAGACTAAAGCCGCCAATAAATCGGACATCGAAGAAATCTTCTTTTACCTTGTGTGCACGTAGGGTTTTTCCCTCGCAGGCAAGTGTGACGTCGCAATAAGCCTGCCGCTCTAAGAGCTGTGAGAACATAGTCTGTAGATTGCTGTGATGATATTTCCATCTTAGACAATATTGTTGAGGGAACATGTTGCCGCTGGATGCTGACGCTGTTGCTGACGCTGAACCGCCGCGCTGTTGCAGCATGCGCAAGCTGGGCACCACCTCTCCTCCCTCCCCACCGTAGTTCACCGTCTCGTCGCCTTCCTCTGCCCCAGTCACTTTAATTAAATTCAAAAGTCATCGTCGGTACATCGTATTATATTTATTATTGTTATTTGCCATTCTATATATAAGTATCGATTTTTATCTCTCAGCTTCAATTTCCTTTCCCATCTCTGAACATGCGAACAGGGAAGAAAAAATAAAATAAGAAAATAAAAGAAAAGAATAGAATAGAAAATTCAATTTCATTAATTTCCCGGGGGGTAAAAAAAGGAAAAATAAATAAATATAAAATAAAGCAAAACACATACCGGTTCCCTCGTCCCCGTCCTCTTCTAGGTAGGACAAGTCGCTGATTTGATGCTCGAATTCGAATCTGTCCGAGTCTTCGAACTCGTCTATCTCTTGAATATCCTCTGCCTCGACTAACTCTTCCAAATCTCCTTTTAGCCACAGTGAATCTCCTCCGTAGTCACTGCCGTTTGATTCCGTATTCTTGTCCTCTTTGCTATCAAACTTTTGTCTAACCACCAGCTTATTTTCCTAGAAAATATTCAAAAACAATACAAACATTAATTTTCAATTCATTAGTTTACCAAGAAAAACAATCATTAACGCTAATTGTCATTTATCTACTTTGCCAATTCACATCGACAATTTTCTACTTCTCCATATCAAAGCACTAAAAATTTTCACTCCAATCATCTAAAGTCTAAAAATAATTCTTTATAAAAAATCTGTTAATTTTATTTCTAATATTAATAATAACAATATTTTTTCTTTTTTTTTTTTTTAGGAACTATATTCGACGAAACTTTTAATCATTAGATTATTTATTGCAAATGAATAAAACAAAAAGAAAAGAAAATAAAGAGAGAAAGAAAGAAAAAAAAAGGAAGAAAAATTGAGTTAAAAATCCGACATCAAATGAAAGCAGCTATTCAAAGTTGAAAATAAATATGACACGATATCTTCAAATATGACATAGTGTAGACACTATACTGTCAGCAAAATATTCACAGAGGCAAACTTGCCTGGCAATTTATTTGCCTCATGAGCTAATAGAATGATGATTTCTTGTTAGATATATTTTTTTTTCCGTTCGTGTGTGAGATTTTGTATAAAATTTTTCTTTTTTTTTTTTTTTTTAAATATTTTTTGGCTTTTTTTCTCCCGTTCTCCGTTCTCCGTTTTACTTTTTCTTCTTCCAATTCATATATACATATAGTATATTTAACACTGTTGAAGGCCAGGGATCTTAAGCTTGAAATCTTTTACCCAGAAGCTAGAGAAAGGAGCCTTAAAATTTGCTGTTAGAAAAATTTTTGAACCGTTTGGAGCTAATTTTAGTACCGCTACGATGCGAAGCGGAGGTTCGAGAAAAAAAATAAAAAATAAAAAATAAAAAAAATAAAATATTCGAGCATATTATTTTCGTATCTAATGCAATCACGGAGTATTAAAATTTTATTTATTTTATTTTTATTTTCCAACCAGTAATAATAATAATAATTTGTATAAAATTTTTTTTAGATATTTCATCAGAAATTTGTTCCTCAAAATATAAAAATATTCTTACTTTGAATCACTAATGTTAATTTGGATGTGAATATTAGAAGAAAAAAATTGATAAATCTTATCAGTGGTCAGAACTAATGAAGATATTATTAACGTTTTAGATTTAGAATCATAATAACTATTTCGAGAATTTTTTGATATTCGTATTAACGGGAATATAATAACATAACCGCAATTTGCGGCCTCTGACATACGTACTACAGTATAATGTATAGAGTAATCTGTATACGCCTATAATAACAACCGCAATACTGAACAATATCTCACTTGTACGGGAAGTGTGGTTTGAAGTTTGAACTGGTCTCTAAATTCTGATAAAACTACTAATAGCGGTTAATACAATAAATGAATTTTGATTTATACGCACAAAAAAAAATCTCCGACATTCACGATTTTTTTTTTTTTTTTTTTTTTAATTGTTTTTGGACATAAATATAAATAAGGTAACAAAGTCCTTGCAACAATTATACATACCTATACAGTATATCTCAATATTTATCTATCGCGCGTAAGTGATATACCGGTATGTGTATACATATTTGTAAGTAATTTTCACAAATTATCGAAACAACACAAATAAAAAATAATGATAATGATAATGATAATAATAATAATAATAATAATAATAATAATAATAATAATAATATACGCACAAGTAATCGTGTATGACTCTTCTGAAAGCCTTATAATTAATTACTAAATTGCCATTTGTCGATTATAGTATGCAGTTTACGTCAGAGTTCATTCCGGTTAACTATACGTATATTGTATATCGTATGTATGTATACAGTCACATTGCATCGGCGCTATGGTTCGAATTAATAATGATATCCTGCAGCATATTACCCTAGATAAGATTATATTATATTACATTATATTATATTATAATATATTATATGCCAATGTCATGATTATTTCAAACCGATTTTTAATTAACGACGAGGATGAGAAAAACCGACCACGATAAATTTCCACGTAAAAGATGAATACGAATCTTTTCAATTCTGCGAATTCTAGCGTGAGGCATTTATTCTATTTGTTCGTTTTGATTTCTTGATTTTTTTGTGTTTTTTTTTGCAGAGAGAGAGAGAAAGAGAAAGAGAGAGAGAACGAGAGTAAGAGAGACAGTTATCTCGTGTCGGCTGCATGAATCTACTTCGGATACTATAATATGAAATAATTTGATTTTCTTTTTAACCTCTTCATTCGCTTTGATCCATACGCGAGCTAAAGGACGCCGATTAAAACCTTTGTACCTGCGGGGGTCTGCGAAATAAACGTGATGCTATTGACAGGAGGTGATGGAATATTATATTCAGGACGAAAGCGATACCGTAGTATTTTTTGATAATTTTTTATTTATTTTATTTTATTTTATTTCATTTTTTATCTTTCTCTTTTTTTTTTTTTACGTTTTACTTTTATTTTACGATTTTCTTTTTAATCTAGCGCGTGGTAGACCGGTCCTATACATACATACATATAACACATAATACGTGAATATATCTATGTATGTATGTACATTTGTTTGGCGCTCTACCGTGCGTAATTACAACCGACAAATGTATACGTGATTTCATAAAAAAAAAAAAAAAAAAAATACTGAAGAAAAGAAGACGAAAATAAAAAAAAAAACAAAAAACAAAAAACGCAAAAAGAAAAACGACGTATGTATGATATTACATACCTACGTCACTGACTATGTATTAGACAAGAGATGCAAAATCATCTGATGTTTAGAGAATAACAAGAAAAAAAAAGAGAGACTAAAACAAATCTATGACCTCGGTCAAAGTGTCTATGTATACCTATATTCGAAAGTTAAAATTTACACAGCCCAGTAGGATTTTTGACGGAAGATATGAGCTTATCGCTCGCTCGTTTGTAGATAAGTTCGATGCACCAGGACGACGACGCCACATTACATATAATACGTGTAGATGCAGCAGCAGCAACAGCAGTATGTATATGGGTAGTGCACATTCACGAAACGGCGTTCCTCACTGTTAGTTTTATCCTTTAATATACCGGTTATATTTGAGAAAATAAAAACTTTATACCATTTCTTAAGATGTTTTATTATTAATGTATACATATGCGCCCTCGGTTGTGATTATTATTATGATTACGATGATTATGATTATTATGATTATTATTGTTATTATTATTATTATTATTATTATTATTATTATTATTAATAAGTATTATCAACGACGTAGTATGAAAAACACTTTTTCTCCTTTATTTCTTTAGTTTATTTCCTTTCCTCTCCCTTCTTCATTTATATCGTTTTTTTCTTCTCTCTTTTATTTTCAATTATAATATAATATAATATATATAGGTATGTAATATTTGTATACATATAATAACATCTGCACCGATACACGCGCTCGCCTATCTTTCGAACTTACTTCTCGTTCTCGCACAATGGAAGAGAGGGCTTCTCGTATCTCTAAGGTGCATTGACACTACAGAAATTAAGGAGTTATGTTATAAAACGCAACGACCTACAATGTGCTTCAATGCTACAAATGCTACACAACTACCCCCTCCCCCATACCCTCCCTCCATCCTTTTGGCTTTTGCTGCTGCTGCTCCCCACGCAGCCCAATACAACTGAACTCAGCCCCTTCTTAAGACCGGCGTTCCCTCTCTACCTACGTTGCTGCTTGCCCCCCTTCCCGCGGCTCCCCTGACAGTAACGTAATAAGAATTTTCATCCCCCCCCCCCCCCCACCCGCCCGCCCGCCGATCTGAAAACTTGCAAAGCTCAGCTTGCCACGCGAACGAAGATGCCTTGGTAGGTTTTTGACTAATCGTATAAAAGATCGTTGTACCATAGACGATAGACGAAACAAGTATTTAAAAAATGATAATAACTATGTTTTAGTAGTTGGCCACATTTTATCTTAGTTTTTATGTTTTTTTATTTTTACAAGAACATGCGTAACGCGTAATAATGTTGAAAGATGAGTAAACTGGTAAACAAGAGTAAGAATATGGTGACCGTTAAATCTAACAACGTCAAATCTTCGGAAAGCGATAAGTGATCTTTTAACACTCGTATAGTGTGTAACGTGTGTATCGCGTATAGCGCGTAGTAGCGTTTATCTCCCCGCGCGAACGCACGTTGATAATTGACAAAAGTAGAAGAAAAAAAAAAAAATCATATTTTTTATATTCATCTATGTGTTTAGTTTTACTTCAATTCTATACGAGATTAGATCTCAAAGCTTCAATCATCCTTCTTAAATACGTATCGTAATGCATGTATGTAGTACAAATCTCTGCGCCGCACTTCGCGAGCTTTCTTTAGTCTTTAGCTGTAAAAGCTCACTAGAGATTCTATACTTCGAGATTATTTAACGTTAAGCTTGCCGCCTCGCGCGTCTCGGTTCAAAGCGCTCGTACTATAGTCACGTGACGCTAAAGTACTTAAAAGTCAAGTCACCGTGTAGAAGTACGAACTCGCGGGTATTTCTGACGTCACTCACACTCCAGCTTTTTAACAAAAATTTAGTATTTTTTTTTTTTATGCGGGTTCGAAGGAAACCATCGTCTTTTTTTTCTCTTTTCTTTCTCTCTTTCTTTCCACCTTTTTTTCTGCTTTTTCTTTTTCTTTTTTGCTTATACATACCTATAATACGTCTGACGCGATGAGAAGTTTCCATTGTTATATATTTATGTGTATATGTATATGTATGTATAATATGTGTAGCGAGGTACGAAATATAAGAGAGAGGATTTATATTACTTTATACCTACTGTACTACGGACTAGTGTATGTATAACAGAAAATGCGACGTTTACAAAGATTAACGCGCCATATTGGACTTAATGTAATGTAAGAACATCTGTTTATGAAGACCCTCTAAATATATAATAAACATGACGTCACCGCGGATAGTTTCTGTGACAATACGATGACTGGCAGCTGTCAGAATTTCATTAACGAAGGGCTCAAGAAGAACGTTATCATAGGTATCGGTGTACATATAGTTTAGAGAAAAGATCTTACGAGAATAAGAAATTTTTTTTTTTTATCAATCTTCGTTTATCTTTCGTCCCACAGGTAAAAATATAGATATTATAGCAGTTGAAAATTATAAACCGCACATAATTTTCATCCTACGTTGATGTACAAGTAATAATATTCCTCGATCTATTATTCGTGCTTTCTCTCGCCCCCTCTTTTATACAATCTCTGCAGTTCGAGTATATTCACGCGTACGTACGTTAGACACACAGGCTATAGGGCTCCTAGTTGCAAGCGAGACGCTTTGATCGTGGTTCACAACTCACATAAACTCAATCTTAACGCGCATTCTCAACTAATTTAATTCTCCGTTACCGACAATTTCAAATCCCTCCCTCCTATCCCCTATTAACCGTTTCACGCGTATATACGTATAGATACACATGTTTATAGGTATGTACACATGGATAAAACGATTATTAACCTGCTGATCAAACATTACGATGTCGATTAATCGATGAGAAATTTTCAAATAGATATTATAGATAAATAAAGTAAATTAAAATATTAATTTAAGAAAAATACTCGAAATACGAGGCCCTGATAAAAGTGCATACGGTAGTGCAAGCCTCGATTCCCCTCAAACGCCTCGTCTCTCGGTCGTACCCCACCGTAGACAACCGGTTCCACAGTATTCACCCGCTTTTTGAGAAAAAATTGAACCCGTTTGTAAAACGAAAAAAGCTCTCTCCCTCTCCCTCTGCTTCTCTTTCTCTTTTTCTTTCTCTTTCTCTCTCTCTGCACTCTCCCTCGTTCGTTTTTCTCTTTTTCTCTTTTTCTCTTTATCTTTCTCTTTCTACTTTTCCTTCTCCTTCTCCTTCTCCTTCTCCTTCTCCTTCTCTTTCTCTTTCTCGGGGTCCCCCGCCGGCTTGGGAACCATACGCGCCGCGACCCACCGAAGAACCACGACGAGGATGAGACGTTCCAACCAGCGAGCTGGCCCCGCATCTATAGAGTATAGAAGTATATACACACGCTGCTTCGGCTGCTGCTGCTGCATCTCCAGCGAAAATCTAGAATCTATCTATGCATCTCTCTCGCTCTTTATTTTTTCTACAGAATACGTGTATTCCCTGGTTCGTAATTCTCTACGTCTTAGGGTAGTAGGTAGAGTACACGTATACTTCTAACTGCGTTTTCATAAAATATATAGAATGTCCTGTACGCAACAAATATTAATATAAATGTTCTTAACCTCATCTATACAGTGTCTGAATAAAAACGCGGGTTTTAACTGGTTGCCCCCGGTCGACGTGTACCACCACCATCGCCACCCCCTTCCCCCCCGCCGTACCTATACGAAATATGCGATAACTTTTCAAAGTTGGCTACCATCGCGCACCGTGTCGTGTCTACCTATATGTCACGTTTATCATAGTTATTGATTTTCGAATCGGTTCAAAATTTCCATAATATATACCACCTAAGGAAGAGGGAAACGGGGTAGAGGGGGAGGAGTAACGGCGTCATGGCCGCCGACTGGCCGTTTCAAACTTGGCACAAAGTTCACCAACTCAAAAGCGCCTACCCACCCCTCGGGTGCCACCTCCTCGGCCTTCTCGCTTCCTCGCGCCCCATTCGGTGCAATCCTCGAGCTACCCCACGGCTCTCGGTACCACCACGACAGGGTATACTGTACACCCCCCCTCGCCCCCCTCCCACCCCAACCACCCTAAAACCCGCTCTACCCACCGAGCCACGTTTTCTCTCCTTCCATCCCCCTTTACTCCCACAGCCTCCCCCTCGTTCCTCTGGCTGCCACAACCAAACCGGCGAAGCGGTCTTCTACAGTAGGTAATATATATTAAGAAACGCGGATTAAAATCCGAAAGTCTCAGTCCGAGCCTTGGTTAATAATGATAATAATAATAATAATGATAATAATAATAATCGTAATAAAGGTAATAATTTTGTAATTGAAGTTTCTTTCTTGCGAATACATCAGTGAAGAATTTTTTCTTTTTTTATAATATTCCAATCTGTTATTTTTTTTTTTCAAAAATTGCATGGGTATAGTTTTAGAATTTATGAGCATAGTGATTGTTTTCGGAATGATATATATACGTATATACCTACCATTATGATATTTGCGATATTACCAAAAGAAGAGTACATGAAACTATAGTATAATAATAATATGTACAGATATAAGATATCTGAGAAATTGAATGTATGAGCTGGGGTATCGCGCGCGCCCCCGTGTTTATTGAGGATATTAAAGTGGCATCAAGCCGAGGTAACGGTTCGATATGTAATATTATATTTTTTTATTTATTTATTTATATCTTTTTTTTTCATTCAGATTTATCAATCGCCGCTGCCCGTACATATATGGTATATATATATATATTTTTTTTTTACATTTTAAAAATCGATGTTTCTGTCGGATAACATGTGCAGAACAGGGGGACGAAGGAAGGGGGGGGGGGGGCGAGAGGGTTGTCAGGGATAGGGCTATGACACCTATAATATATATATGTATATATTCTTCAAAATTGAAATCCTCAATTTTGGGTTTAAACGTTGAATTTAACGATATTCGTACCTATACGTACGTGCACTGTACGAATTATTTTCAGATTTTAAACGAAAATCATCCGCGTGCAGACTTCTTTGTGGAAAGTTTTTCTTTGTTTTTCTTTTTTCCCGGGTTTTTTTTTTTTTTTTCTTTATTTTCTTTTCTCTTTTTTTTTTCTCCCCGTCTTTTTTTTTCATCCCTCTATCGATTTTCCTAACACAAAAAGTCGGAAACACCCTCTAGGCTATACGTATTGGATAAAATATAAAAAAGCAAAAGAAAAAAAAATAAATAAAAAAATTCTGACCCCTTCCGCTTTCCACTATATAGAATACCTTTTACAGTTTACGTATTCGAGATCGCAACGGTACCTATACTATAGCACTTAAAATGATCAACCTGGACATACGGAAATAAAATATATATGTATATGTATAAATACACATATACATATACATTGCTCGATGTGAGGGAGGAAGTGTGAGATATAGGTATTTGCGTAAAGGCCATATTCCGTGTACCGACGAAACAAACGGACGAAAATTCTTTAATAGCTGTAACGAGAGGACCTCGTACATGATTTGTAATAAGTAATTTGAGGACGCGGATACGTTCGCGGATATCATTTTCTAACTTATATACGGTTTTAACTGTGGTTGAGAGAAGGAAAAAAACAACGGCAAAAAAAAAAAAAAAAAATGGAAAAAAAAATTGGCAAATTCCACTTCTAATTTTATAACAGTAAATGATAAATTTATTTTTCATTATGTCAGAATTATATGGAGATGACCGTTCGTCATCGCGGGGCAACGAGGCCACGTGGCAAATAGATAAATATATAGATATATAGTATGGAACGTGTATTACGTATTATAAAAATTGCTCGAGTGCGTCATCGTATCCGATTGTCAACTTTTTCTATTTCCATTCCAATCCCAATCTGTTTTTTTTTTTTTTCTTCGTTTTTTTTATTTGATTTTTTATTTTTTGATACGTTTATATTACATAACGATTGGAAGGGGAACGCGATCGTATATCGTATATAGTTTTGGACAATCAAAAATTTGAACGCTTAGTTTTATTGGTCAGATAATGTATTCAGTACATACATATAAGAGATCGATCGATGATTACGAGAAAAATATTGAGTAGGAAAATGTGTCGATCAACCGTGGCATATAGTATAACAAACGCTTGTCAATCCCGCGTGTATTTTCGTTAATTGTATATTATATTGATATTTATGTCAGGCTATATAACCTCCGCCACGTAACGAGATGTAATTGTCGGTCGGTCGGTTCGTTGCCAAAAGCAGAGTTTATATTTGTCCAGAAATATTATTTCCTTATAATATATAGGTATACCTCATACTTTATTATTATCTCAGTACATAACAAAGTACAGAAATAATTTCCCCATCATTATTATATCTACCTATATATATATCTGTATATATACGTATATACATATAACGTAGCAGTATTTTACTTTTACGCAATCTTTTAATTAATTATTCGTCTCTCTCGTAATATATATATACTTATACATATATACATATATTATGTGTGTGTATATAATATATAATATACATATATATGTATATATATGTGTATACAGTTGCGCTTGAGCGCGGTAAAATGAAGTATAATGATTTAACGGAAAAACAAATTGCCGAGGGTTTGTTGTTTCCGATATCGGGCGCAAGGAAATCCAGAACAATCTTTTATATATGCACTGTACATACATATATGTATACATGAAATATATATATACACATGTATATATACATGCTAAACTAATCGTTGTTCGCCGGTTGATACAAGATATAAAGTCCATTAATTATATTGTTAAAAAAGATACTATATTCCTCCTCGGGTTTCCCGGCGCTGACGACGACGGTCGATCGTTAGAAAAATATTTTTTTTTTTTTTTACTTTATTTTCTTTTTTCCCTTTTTTTCTCCCTTTTTTTTTGTGTTTTTTTTTTTTCTTCTTTTACAATCTACCCTTTCCCCACAAAAATATATTCCCTGGGTATAAGGTATACCTATACCGAACGTTAATTTAAACGCGGGGGAAAAAGAAGAAGAAGACGAAGAAAACGAAGAAGAAGAAGAAGAAGACGAAGAAGAGTAGAAGAAGGAGAAGAAAAAGGAGAGACGACGAAGGAAAGGCATGGAGAAGAGAAGAATTAAGTTTTCTTTGCAGAATCGAGCGCGCGGGGACTTTGTCTGCGGTTTTGAAACCGCAATCTTTTTTCTTTTTTTTTTGTTTTCTTTTTATTTTCTCTCTCTCTCTCTCTCTCTCTCTCTCTCTCTCTCTCTCTCTCTCTCTCTCTTTCTCTCTCCCTTGTTTTTATTCGGTTTATTTTTTCCTCAATTTTATTTTATGCATAAATATATGTATAGTATATAACAATATAAATATATATGTATAGTATATAACAATATAAATATATATGTATATACTGGTAATGTATATAGTATATATACTATATAATGCATTCAAATTCTATACTGCTGCAGAATGCAGCTTCAGATATTGTATGTACATGTACATATACTGCAGTGTAGTAGCCGCCGCGGAAATTCAAAGTGTCTTTGTCTCGGGCAAGATAAGTCGTCGTAGTAGTCGTCGTCGTCGCCAACGTCGTCGTAGTCGTCGTCTCCGTCGTCTTCGTCGTCGTTGAAATAATATATTACCAGTCGGGACTGTACTTCAGAGAAATATGTTTGACGTGGAAACATTTGAAATATTCGTTACAAAGCTAAGCACGTGAGACTTCGAAGTACACTGTAGGGGCCCCAGGTATATCCATCCCACCGGTAGAACGTATTATATATGTATACATAGATATATATAATATATATTATATATATATGTATATATAAATATCTATATATATTTTTGTGTGCATATATATATATGTATACATATATAATACATGTACATATATATATATATATATATATATATATATATATATATATATATATATATATATATATATATATATATATATAGATATATTGATGCTGCTTCTGCTTTTGCTGCTGCTGCTGCTGCTGCTGCTGCTGCTGTTGCTCGGCATTGGAGAAGCAGAAAACATTTTACATTTTCGAAATATAAAAGTTATGAAATATCGCCCGCTGTAAAACTTTTAATGCGAAGCCGTTGGGATACGGACATAACTTTTTTATTAAAAAAGTTTTTTTCAAAAAAAAAAAAAAAATGAAAAAAAAACGAGGAAGGAAATAAAAAAAAATTACAAAAAATAAATAAAAATGAAATAAAAATAAAAGACGAAAAAAATGGTAGGAAAAAAAGGGAAAAAAAACTGGGGGGGGGGGAATAAAAAAAATAAATAAAAAAAAAAAAAAAAAATTACCCCAACACCGAGAAACGGCGGCTGGGTGTCGAGGGGGGAAGAGGGGGAGTTACCGGGAGTAGAAGGCGTGGGGAGGGGGGATCTTTATCAAAGTCAACGTACGCCGGTCGCCATAGCAACGAAATTGGATTTTTTTTTCCAAGTTTTTTCGGCCCTTTCGTGGCGGCGCCCGGGGGTGGGAGTGGGGTTAGGTCTGACGAACGACGGCTACGGCGACGTCGACGGCGAGGGGCTTGGCGGAGAGGGAGGGAAGGGAGAGAGGTTATACGAGGAGGGGTGACGACGGGGGGGAAGCCAATAATTCGAATTGAGAACAGCCAATGGCCGTGCATCTGATTTTTTGTCGTATCATCGCCGAGGTCGTCCAGGAGCGGTGGCAACGGGGAACCAGGGAGTAAGAGGGGAATGAGGAACAAGAGGAACGGCGAGGGGCGATGGGGAGAGGGTGAGGGGGACGAGCGGGCCTGGTTTTTGTAAAATCTTCTCTGATCGCCGCACGAAATGAAACTCCGTTCCCATCTTTTGTGTCCGGTACCCCGAAAGGTTTTAAAATATACATACATATACATATATCTATGCATTATATACACCGATGATACATATACCCATACAACATTTCAATGTATCTAATATACGACGATGAGGGATCTATACGCCGAGGATCTATATTTTACATATACTATACATATATATATATATATATATATATATATACATATATATATATATATATACATATATATATATACATATTGTATAGTATATAAATCTTATGTATGGCTGTACAATAGAGAAAAGAAGATGAAGATATTTATTATATAGAATTTCGCGAACCAAAGTATACATATATAGTATACATATATAGTATAACGTAAACATTTACTCATTACACATAAGTAAATATATATAAATATAATACTGCACGTACGTATATAGATATATGTATATACATATAGGTATACCAAGTTACCGCATATACAAAAGTATATTTACTAAAATGAAACACATATATCTCGCGTATAAGGCGATATATCTATGTACATGTATGTATGTACGTACATACAGTATAACCCATCGCGTACAACGAACGCGCAACGACGACGAACAAGCGCGGAGGCAGCCAGCGGAACAATTGAGCGGCGTAGACGGGGCAGAGGACGGGGGTCTAAAGGGGGGAAAATAGAAGGAAGGGGGAGGGCAAAGAGTGTTGCGTTTGAAATGGGGCGGGGGAGGGACGTGGGGCGGGGGGCGGGGGGGGGGAGGACAGCAGTGCTCTAAGAAAGACTGTGAAAATCGAATGTCAGTTGTTTGTGAGCTGTTTAGTTTAGATCTAACGGTATTATCATTCTATATATATATATATATATATATATATATATATATATATATATATATATATACCTATATATACATATACTGACTTGAAATAATTTCCATTGTATTATTTTTTTTCTTTCCTTTTTCATTTATTCATTTAAATTTTTTTTTTTTTTTTTTATAATATAGAGAAAGATATGGCGCGAGGGGATGGTTGAGTAGGGGGACAAGACCGGAGATGGATAAATTATAGAATCGAGATGCGTAATCTAGAAAATTAGCTTTCGGTGGGAGTTTATACATCCTAAATTAGTCTTTCTACAACCTAATTGATGATGACCTAGCATTTAGTTTACCTAACGTACATGTATACCTGTACACACCATACACACACACATACAATGTATACACATGAAATTACGTATCTATATATCGAGGGCTGAGCGGAACAACATCGTATCTCAGAATTTGGTTCAACAATATCGTATCTCAGAATTTGTTCCAAAAACATCGTATCTCAGAATTTGCTCCAGAAAACATCGTATCTCAAAATTTGGTCCAACAACATCGTATCTCTGTGTATAAGATATAGGAGATACGATGTTGTTGGACCAAATTTTGAGATACGATGTTTTTGGAACAAATTCTGAGATACGATGCTTTTGGAACAAATTCTGAGATACGATATTGTTGAACCAAATTCTGAGATACGATGTTGTTCCGCTCAGCCGTCGATATATATATATATATATATATATATATATATATATATATATATATATATATATATATATATATATATATATATATATATATATATATATATATATATATATATATATATATATATATATATATATATATATATATATATATATATATATATATATATATATATATATATATATATATATACCTATATATATATGTATATTTTTTATTCCATAATATATTTATATGTGTATATGTATACATATATATACTCGAAGAAATATTTGTACAAAGGGATAATTTATGGGCCGGGTACTATAGCATTTATGTATATACATGTGCAAATAAAAACACTCTATATTATACTCGAGTGAAAATGTTGTATACAAGTAAAAAATAAAAAAATCGAAAATACAAAATAAAATTTCATATTAATAATAATAATAATAATAATAATAATAATAATAATAATAATGATAATAATGAAAACTAAGTAAACATGTGAGGAAAAAAAAAATATTTTTAATGGTCGGGAAAACTTTGTGTAAGATGAAACCTTGATATTATACATATATCATGTACAGTGTAGGTATTATACCGATTACCGAATTCTATGGGTGTGTATGTTTGATATATGTTTAATTAAAAAGAAAAAGAAAAAAAAAAAAAAAAGCTACGGCGTCATAATATTCCGTATTTCGTTAAATATTTTTCCCCGTTAATAATATAATCTGACTCTGAAATCCATATACATATACATTTATTTATATTTTGTGGTTTATTTTAATAATGTTTTTTATTTATTTCTTTTCATCTCTTTCTTTTTTCGTCTTCTCTGTATTTTTTTTCTTCTTCTTTATCTAATATCAAAATCTTTATGAGCAACGGATCAGAATATTGCATATACCTATGTATAGCGCAACGACCGCGCTATCTTATTTTCTTACTATAGTAATTGATCAAAGGCCTTTTTATTGTATCGAGTTGATTCGAGTCACGACGTTCAACTGTCAAACAAATTGAACATTAAAATAAATGAGATCGTGTATATAAAGAAAAAAGATAAAAAAAAAAAAAAAATAAATAAATAAATATGAAATAAATAAAAACTGATTGACAACTCTACAATCCAGTACGTATAAGTTTAAATTACATAAATGTACGACGTATGTGTATATGTATATACACGTAATATGCAGAAGAGGAGACGATATCTCAAACGAAAAACGAAATGTACATACCCAGAAGACTAAAAAGAGAGAAAAAGAGAAAGAAAAAAAAGGGAGAGAGCGGTGTACCTGTCGATGTACATACCTTGTATCACAAGTTTGTGTATATGTATGTATATATATATAACAATATTCCTTTCCGCGTATACGATAAAACAAATTTTTCGAAATACGAAACGTGGATATCGATATTTTAATCTGTGAATCAGCGTATGAATAAATCGGCGTGGTGAATTATCGAGCGCAGATTTGTAATATTATAATAATAAGCGTGTATATCTGGCGATAAGAGTATAAGATAGAATCCGAATAAAAAAATAATTGAATGAAAAAAAATATTGATCGCTTAGGATTCGAAAATAACGATAGAAAATGAAAAGAAAAAAAAAAAAAGAAAAATAAATAAATAACAAATACCTACGTGTATAAGTTTACATACGGCACACGTGTACGTCAAAGCACACGTACGCTTTTACGGTGTGATACGGACGTACGCACGTACGCACGGAAGAGAGTACCCTCCCCCGTTCCCTCAGTCCTTCCGCAGCCACCGCGCGCACCTTCATTCAGAGACCCGCCCGCACTACGCACAACAAACCACGCGGGTTCTATCTAGCTCGCTCGCTCGCTCGCTTACTTGCTGCTGGCTGGCTGCTCTCTCTGGGCCCTCTCACAAATGTACGCGGAACGTTTCACACTTCACGCATGGACAGTCAAACGGTCTACACAACGCACGCCGCTCGCGTTTACGTTCATCGTTTCACAGTTGTCGTCTCAACAGTCAACAACCACTCTTTACACTCTCTATATAGTTATACTATGAATAGTATATACACATGTAGGTATATATGTATATGATAGAAGATTCTTTTTTTTTTCTTCTCTTTTTACTACAATAATAAGAAGAATGGCAGCAACAGCGAGAGGAGCAGCAACATCAGCACACCAGAACACCAGAAGAGGAAGAATAAACAGGGGGTACCACGAATACCGTAGCACAGCACTGCCTCACCGCGCACAGTCTGGTGCTTCGCTTTCGCTCGGGAATTCTGTTATAGATTTAAATTTTTTACAGCGAAGATATTGATTGTTGCTTTTTATTAATGTAACATTAAAGTGGCTCGGATATGGTGGGGGGGGAAAAGAGCGAGTAACAGGGTGACGACGGGTCGAAGGAGCGAGAGGGAACGAGGGGGGGGGGAAGGGGGGTAGAGAGAGAAAGAAATAAAATTAAAAAAAAAAAAAAAAAATAGAATGAAAAAAAAGGGGGCGGAGGCGGCCGCGCGAGTAGCTTCGAGAGGGGAGGTATATAAGACCGACCGGGAGCTGCGAACCGTCGACGGGGGAGTATACACGATGGAGGGGGCAACGGAAATAGTGCCATAAATACGAACATTTTTCGGTGGGGTTCCCTGTTTTGACAATCATCCCCTCTACAAGATACTTCGTCAAGGGAACCCCCTTAACCTTCCCCTCCCGCTCGAAACCCTCATTCTCTCTCTCTCTCTCTCTCTCTCTCTCTCTCTCTCTCTCTCTCTCTCTCTCTCTCTCTCTCTCTCTCTCTCTCTCTCTCTCTCTCTTTTTTTTTTCTCTCTCTTCTTCTCCCCCTTCCACCTTGAACACCGCCCCTGGTTCGCCGCTGGCGGATTCGTTCGCCACCCCCGCTGCGATTCCCCGCGGATCGCTAGCTCCAGAACCCCTATATAGATTCTATATATTTTGCTCGTTTTGACATTTTATGAAAGTTAAGCCCCACTTAAACTTTGAAGAATTCGAACCGAGAGCTTGGTATATACGGACGTAATAATGGTGAAATTGATAATTGAAAATATCGCGTAATGAAAAGACGCGAGGAGAACCACTATGGTATATATATATACATGTATAGCATATACTGGACGAATAATAATTTTGTATAGGTAGGTATACGTATACTACCTATACATATCGTGTATATACCTATATGGATAAAACGAATAAATTACGAAAATACGAAAACAAAAAAAAAAAAATGAAATGAAATAAAAAGATGAAAAAAGAAGAAAAAAAAAAAAGAAAACACAATGCCTCGCGTCTGAAGGTTATATACCAATTTTATTTTTATTTTGTATTTTTATTTTTATGTTTCTTTTTTTTTCCCCGTCTCTCCCCCTCTTCTATCTCGCATTTCCTTTTCCCGTCCATCCGGCGTTTCGATTCGTGGTGTGAGTCGAAAACGCGTTATGGCGTACTATGTATGTACGCGTTCGAAAATTTCTTGAATCAAATTAACGTTTCAGCGACCTATAGCTTTATCCGTGAACTGATAACGGTTTGGAACGAAAGAAACAAAAAACAAGAAACGCACACACACACGCGCTGAAGAAAAAAAAAAATAGAAAGAAAAAAATGCGATGAAAGAAAAACTAACTTATAAAAGTTGTGTATATATATATATATATATATATATATATATATATATATATATATATATATATATATATATATATATATATATATATATATATATATATATATATATATATATATATATATATATATATATATATATATATATATATATATATAGTATGTACATGTATAACGTCGAAAGTTTGTTCTTTTTTATTTATGCCAGTTCTTTTTATGCTCTAAGAATCTACAAGCGTAGAATTGGTTTCTTTCAGAAGATATTATAAATATATATATATATATATATATATATATATATATATATATATATATATATATATATATATATATATATATATATATATATATATATATATATATATATATATATATATACACAAAGAGAGAAAAAGAGGTAGAAATACGTATATATACACAGTATGTATAGTATAACGTGTACCTATACACAAAGATCTAGTTGAAAGGTAATAAGCAAGAACGAGGTTACAAATAAATGTTACACCTAGTCGGTCAATAAATTTCACCGGAATAAAGTCAAGAAAAAAGATTGGGAACGTGTATAATATGTATATACGAGAAAAAGAATCGGATTGAATTAGAACGGCGAAATTATCTTAAGTTTGAAAATAACTGCTGATTATCATCATTCGTATGTAGTTATATGTTACATACATACACACAATATACCTATACATATACATATATATGTATGGATACCATATACTGAATTTCTTATACGGCGATGAAAAACACGTACATTATACATACACATAATATGTGTATGTGCGCTATAACTCGATCGTGATGGAAAATTAAGAGCCGGCGTGTGTGTATACGGATATCATCTGTAACACAACGTGATACTCGCGCGTAGCGTGTGTGTAAGTTCCTCGAAGGAAGTTGTAATGATTAAACTAACTTTTACGTACAGTCATCTTAAAAAAAATATCGTAATAATAATAATAACAATATTGAATTGAAAAAAAAAAAGAAAAAAGAAGAAGATAAGAACAATAACAACAATCGTAACAAGAACATAGCATTGTACCTTACACCGTTCTTCCAACTGTTGTCGTTCTAATTGGAATAAACTCGAATCTACGCGTATGAAAATACGCGGTACAATGCTAACGGCAAATATCTGATACATGTGTGTATACACGTATCGTACTATAGTCAGTCAGATGTATACAAATGATATCTTTTACGCCCGGCTTTCTTTACTGTGCATATACATTTACCGGAGGGGGGACCCCAACTGTCGTGGATTCGTATAGTCAAAGAAAGAAGAACGGTTGTCGTTTAATTACAAAATCAATTTATATGATTTGTTTAAAACTGTAGTGGATGACGTCAGCGCGCGACAGGAGGGGTGAGCAAGCAGTGGCCCGCTTGTCACTTGTCTCTCTGTTCGTCTCTCTTTCTCTCTTCTCTCTATCTCTATCGCTCTCGTTCTCTTCCCCCTCCCCCAACCCAGCGCGGCCTCATGCCTCCCCGCGGCACTTTTTTAAATATGTATACGTATACATGTATTAAATATATATATATATATATATATTTTTTTTTTCCTTTTTTTTGTCCCTTAACCCAACAATTGTAATAAAATGAAATAATATAAGATATATAAAACCCGAGCGTTAGCGTTCTCAAATACCAAGGTTTTATTACTTCCATTAACATTAATAACGGTGGTACGAAGCACGACTGCCGACTACCAACTCCTTAGGAATTTTAACTTTTTTGTGTTCTTAGTGAGAGAGACAGAGATAGATAGATAAAGGAGAGAAAGCCGTGACAGATGAGGTATTTTGAAATTCGATCTATTTCACACGTATACATGTACATTTCATCATTATTATTATCATTATTATTATTACTTTGCGGTTAAATAGCTATTTTACTTTGCTTTACTTTACGTTACGTTGCGTTACGTTACGTTGCATTGCCATGTATATTTCAATACGATCCTACGTAACAATTCAATTGATTCGATATTTGTATTATGATATGAATTCTCCACTCGCCACGGAACGGCCGTAACACAACAAAATTGTCAAAGTATGAATTATCATCTTTCGACCGGCCAACACGCACGCTAGTATTTTGATACGAGAGTAAACCGTAGTGTGTATATAAACATAATATAGCCGGGTTCATAGACTACATAGAGTAGTAACGTGAGTAGTAAGGACAGTAACGGGGTGTCAACTGCTCCGTATAAAGCCTAAGATTAGTAAACTCACGCCCGCATAATAAACGCGCACGTTTGGCCGAGCCGATGAAGCGAATTACTCACTCACGCCAGCGCTCTCGTAGCACGCCACTCGGTAGCCCGCTTCACACACACGCTTGCTTTCGAGGAGGCACTTGTGGTCACACACTTCCGACCATGTCAAAACGAAACACCGGTTTTTCTACTACAAGTGATGCAGAGTTTTGTATCACCTTAAAAACACCATTAAACATGAGTATTGATACCTCCTTCTGAAACCTCCACTTTATTTGACAAACGTTACGAAATTCGCGCACTAATATTCGCCAAAATGGCGTGCTTGCACTCGATCAGGTGGAAAATGCCGGAATGGTACGAAAGATCGACTGACTGCCGAGGTCCGCGGCCCTAAGTGGTTTGACGTTAAGAACGGTGGAGCAAAAGAGACGGGAAGAATTTAGAGAAAGAGAGAGAGAACGAGCGAGAGCGGCGGTACGGGAGGCGGGGGTCGAGGGAGAGACGGCGGCGGCGGTGGCGGAGTAGGTGGAGATGGAGGAGGAGGTGGAGGAGGAGGATGAGGATGAGGAGGGGAAAGAGGTGTAGGAGAAGGAGGAAGAAGCGGTGCATTAGGGAGAGGGAAACAAGCGCGACTCCACCGCCGCCGTCCGTTCGGTTCGAAACCCTCCCGTCGCAGGCAGGCAGAGGCAGCAGGCAGCAGGCATCGGCCAACCGCCTCGCCCCCCCCCGCGTTCGCGTCCCTAGCCGTTGGTTCGTTCGTTCGTTCGTTCGTACTGGCGGGTTCGTCGAAGAATTTATAAAAATCAATATACTCGTAATAAAAGGAGGTATATACGATATTGAAACAAAAAAGAAAAAAAAGAAAGAACAAAAAAAAAAAAATAAAAAGAAAAGAAACAGAAGAAATTGAATGAAGAAAAAGGAATGGAACAGAAATAAATTAAAGGAAAAGAACGGGAGAAAGAGGGAGGGAGAGAGAGATAGATGTATAGAGTGAGAGAGCGAGATGGAAAGAGAGAGAGGAAATAAAAAAAAAAAAGAATTACCTGCTCGCTGAACTCGAGATCGCCAAGAGAGTTCCTTTTGAGAAGCAGTTGGTGGACCTGATAGGAAGTACCGGGAAGCAGCTGTGGCTGGGATTGAGATGGTTGCTGCTGTTGCAGCTGCTGGTGATGTCCTGTTCCTTGGGAAAGGACCTGATCGGATTGGCTAGGGACTTCGTCGGTGTTACCGATTGTTGCTTGAAGGCCGATGTGACGTTTGCCCTTCCAATGGGCTCTAACGTCGTGCAGGCCTCCGTGGGCAACGGAGAATACCTTGTCGCAGAGCGCGCAGTACGCTTTGTGATCATCACCGCGAACTGGCGTTAGCCAGGTTGCGAATTGGTTGTGCGACAGCCAGGTTCCTATAAATTTGCATCGGCGTCGTCGTATCCGTGGCGCAGACGCCATATTATTATCCTCCTGCGTCGTCGTCGTCGTCGTCGTCGACATTGTTTTTTTTTTCTATTTATTTATTTATTTATTTTATTAATTTGATTTGATTTTTTTCTATTCTTTTTTCCTTCGATTTTAATATGTACTTTGTGTATAATGGTAGTATGTGGCGAGTAGTGAACTAGGAGTTTCCTCTCGAATCTGATTAAACAATCGCTGCTAACTAACCTCAAATTAACTGCTAATTAAGCGTTAACTCGCTGTTGGTCAATTGTTGTTCAGTTGCTTAGTTTTCCCAGTCGCATAGAAAGTAAAGTAAAATATATTATAGACTTTTTAAAAAACCCGTATAAAAATATATACTTTGTCGATAAAACGATAGTGATATTGTTTTAAAATATTATTGTGTAGAAAAATATAACAAACGTTATAACCAAGTACTGGCCGTTTTTCCTTTTTCGTTGCGGTCAGGGGGTCCCAGGGGGAAGGGAGGAAATTCGGGGCAAAATTCCAACTTCCAACTGTTGCGCAAAACCACGGTGCGCATATGAGGACCGTGGGAGGCGTGGCGCGCCCACCAAAGAGAACCTGCTACCGGAAACGATAACGTTGTCATCGTTCGTAATCAAACAGTCCCCGACCAACATTCTGGCATTAAAGTTTTTAACCCGACTGGCCTTTTTTTTATTTTTATTTCATTTTTATACCGGCGTTTAAACCGCTCCCGACAAAGGACTGTCGCTACTTAATTCATCACGTACAATGGTACACACCTGTTTCGTTGCAAATGTTAAATACGAATTATTTTTTTGATCCCGTTTTTACAATATTTAAGGCACCCTTATATCGCGAAGAGATAGAATGACCAACCACCGTGTCTTTTAACCAGACGCGTACACGTCAATATGGCGGATTATTTAGACACGGTTTATAACCTCAAAAAAATAATATTATTTTTCAGGATGTTTCGGCATTTTCCGACGACAACTTTAACGTCAAAGATTGGATTAATAAAACTTTCAAGTCCGCCGAAGCTCAGGAGAACAAAGATGTAAGCATATAATCAATTTATTTGATCTTTTTCTTTTTATATAACCTCAAACATTCACACTGACGTTTAACACTTCACGATATTAACACTTTTTACTCTACGGAGTTCGGTCGCCGACGAAACTGTTTCCCTTTTCAATCTTAATACCACCATATCATCGTCATCAATATCTCCGAAATTTTCGATTCAATTATTAATTTTGAATGATTTAACAAAATTCGATCACAGTTCATTACGCGGAATAAATTCTGTGACGAATATGCTGCTTATATCTGTGAATTTTTTTTTATCAAAATCGTTTCCACTAGTTCGAAAATTATATTTTTTTCATTGAAATTAAGCCTGTACTCCTTTACTAGGCCTTCGTTTCATCGCTGGTGATGAAGCTGCAGTTATATGTGCAGCAGGTTAACGGAGCATTGGAAGAGACGAGTCAGTCTGTATTATCAGGACTACCGCGTGTCTTAAGAGACACGCAGGTTTTACAACAAGAAGCGTTGATTCTGAGGGAAAAAATGGTTGCTGTAAAACAAGAGATAGCTAAAGTACGTTGTCGCAATAGAGTTTCAAGCTATACTCAATATCAAACGTTGAAACTATGGATGAAATTTTTTACAGGTAGAAAAAGACACGGGACTTTCTATGGTTACTTTGGAAAGAATTGATAGAATTAAAACTGATCTACAAACGGCTAAGCAAGGTCTACACGAAGCTGACAACTGGACAGTTCTTGCTAACGATGTTGAGGAGGTAGTCAATGCTTCAAACTCAATTTTACTCCCTCAACAACTTGTGGAGTATAGAATACAGTTTACTCTTACTTGTCCAGGTCTTTGAATCAGGCGATGTTGAAAAAATTGCCAGCAAGTTATTCAGTATGCAAAAATCATTGACAATGTTAGCAAATGTATTGGACTATGAAGACAAAAAACTACAACTTGAGGGCTTGAAGAACCGTCTTGAAGCCATGGCAAGTCCGAGATTAGTCCAAGCTTTTACAGCGTCGAGTTTAGGTATTTAACTAATTATTTTATTATCGAATTTATTCGCTAAGTAAATGATGAAGATTGTTTTATTAATAACGATTCAATTTCCAGAGCAATCCAAAATGTACGTCAATATATTTACCAAAATGGATAGATTACCTCAGCTCTTAAAATATTATCATAATTGTCTGAAAGTATCTTTGGGCCAGGAATGGAGAAAAACAATTGAAGAACAGCTTGAGCAAGAAGAAACTATCGTTTGTTGGCTCAGAATTTATTATGATAAATTGTTATCAAGTTGGCTGACCCAGGTATAAAACGAAAGATCCTTTAGGAAGTTCGCTAATCACTGATGTCAACGTTATTTTTATTTCATTTAGGTGAAATGGTGTAATCAGGTGTTTCCAAATTCTTCAATCGACACTCTGATCGACGTTTACGCGGACTTGCTGCGTAGTTTATCGCCAAATTTTATAGAATGTATAGAAGCAACTTTGAAACAAGAATCTAGCGATTTACACCTGACAACGTTGATTCTTTTGAAGGAAAATGCTAGAGAATTTGCCGTTAATTTAAACGGCGCAATAGAAACTTCATCCCAAGGAGAAGTCTCGAATAAAAATTCACTGCTTTTATTAGCGGAGGCAATTTACACACCGTACGTTTCATACGTCGGAAAATACAGCGTTTATGAAAAAGCTAAACTGGCACATGAACTTGAAACTTTAGATTGCATTCGCGAGGATCTTAGCGATACTATCAATTCACTTTCTCTTAGCATTTCAAGAGCAATTGATAACGCAAATAACGCTAATGGGAGGTGTAAAATTTTTACTGCTGGGTGCGGCTATCCTGGATTATTGAAAGCACTAAACGTAAGCATGAGCAATTTTTGGCTGCGATATTACACGGGAAAATGTATAATTTAATAAGTTTATAATTGATGAATTCATTTCGTTTCAGACGTACTTTAGCCAGTATTTAGACACGTATAAAACTGGAATTAGACAATTGGAAAGGAGAAAGAATAAACAAGAAGATTGGAATCTGTTTCAAATGTGTCTGACTTTAATGCAGAGCATCGGTAATTTTTTTTCAAATATTTTTTTAGCCAGTAACATAAATAAGTCTAAATATTAATTGAATCTGTTTTGGCATATTTTTGTTCTATCAGGCGAACTTTTGGGGCATATTGAACAATTTGAAAAAATATTGATCGCAGACATTGTTGATGCAAATAACAAGCTGCAGAATACAAACGCTAATCTGTTCACTCGGTATAAAGAATTGTTACTTGATACCGCCGGACGAAAAGAATTTGATAATTTAATAACGTCTCTTCAAAAAGGTGAGATTTGAATAAATGTTGCGATTTTTCATTAAATTTTTATGTAACTTTACTCGATTATTGATCATTGTAAAACTTTTATTTTTCTCTTGCAGAGGACAAGACTATCTTGGATTTCGTAACACAATTAATTCACAAGCTTTGCGCCGACTTACACAACACAACTTACGAAGTAATATTCGCGCCTATTTTCACCCAATTATTATTTGTGCAAAAAGCACCCGCTTGGTCATCAGAGGCCAACAGAATGGGAAATTTGAGTTCCGATTTACCAGACTATAGTTTTTCACCGCAAGAATATATCACACAAGTTGGACAGTATCTTATGACTTTACCCCAACACTTGGAGCCGTTTTTGCTACGAGATAATCCCAGCTTAACTCAAGCTCTGAGAGCTGCTGATCCCCAATATGCTCAAGGGTCGAGCGAATCTGGATTTACTGATATTCTCTTAGGGATTGTGGCGAAAGGAACTTGTACAATGTTTCAGGATCAAACATTAGGCATTTGTGAGCTCAATGCAGGTGCCTGTAAACAATTAGCTACAGATATTGGTAAGTTTTATGTTGAACAATTACCTTTGTGCATTTTTAATAACAATGTTTGAAAAAAAAAACTGTTTAATATGTAATTGAACAATAATATTTATTCGTTATCAGATTACCTGGGCAACATCTTGGAAGAATTGGGTCTTTCATTAACCGAGCAATTGCAACAGATGTCCACTCTGCTTAGACTCAGCCCTGAAGACTATCAGAGTGGTAGTTCTGGCTGTAATCCCAGAGTTGTAGCCGCAATTCGACAAATGCGAAATATAACTTCTTCGGGTTGAGTTTTTCATGCTAATGTGAAAACGATTTATACATAAGTAAAAAGAAATACTAATACAATAGTATTAAGTATAGACTGAATTTGAATATCAAATTTTGAACATTATTGTACTTGGCAAAGCATTTGTAAATAGAGTATATATTCATTAAATAAATAAAATTTATTTCTAGAAATTTTTGTCACGATTCAAATTGCTCAAGTATATCTCCATAGGCTGAAGTACTATACCCAATAAGGTGTGGTGTTTAGATTCCTTCAATACGTGAATGCAATAACGGGAAAAATAGATTTAAGAAGATTAGGTAGATATTTAAATTCGATTAAAATGATACGCTGTGTAGGTACTAGTTTAAATAAATAATTTTCGATATTTAGTATGAGTATTAATTAAATTCAGGCTTAAGGGTGTCAATAATAATAACATTCACATTACTTATTAAATTTTAGATTTTGCAGTATTAAGCAAAATTTTTTCAAAGATTGAATACAAAAATTGAATATACATGATCGTAATATTAAAGTGTATATGTATAGGTATTGTATGTTATAACAGAAGAGGATAAGAGAAGAGATAATATATGTATGTATATGCAATGGAAAGCTGAGAACCGCAGATGTAGCGTGGTTTATAGTTTTGTATTTTATTAATTAAATAGTCATAGGCGTTATTGTTTATTAATTATCATAATTGTTTACTTTATATGCGACATTTTAATTTATATAACTTATTTATTGTAAATCTATTCGTAAGTCATAACGCGCTAAACAACAGCTCATCCAATCACGCAGGCATCATCCACACTACTCACAGGCAAATATTTAATAATCTTATTTGTATTTTTTTTTTTTTTTTTTTCAATTTCTTTTTTAATTTTTTCTTTTTTCTTGCTTCTGTAGTAATTTGTATAGCTGCATATTACACAAGATTAGGTAAAAAATATTTTGCTGTTTGTTCAATGAACATTTATATCAAAGGAGGGGTTATTCCACACTTAATGCATTTAGAGAGAATCTCGCGATAACTTTTTTTCTTTTTTATTTTTTTTTATATATATATATATATTTGTATATATATTTCCCCAGAGGTTTATTATTCCAGCTTTATTATACAATATAGAAATTTCAGCGTTGGGCAAGAGGTGTGAAATGATCGGTTTATCAATTAAATGATAAACCAAATTCGAGCGAAAACTTTTTTTTACTACAAGATATTATAGTTTAGTTATTTTATTATCCTTTACCAATAATATTAATTTAATATTCAAACCTCTTCCTGCCACATGTGGTACGCAAAAGCCATCCTACACCCAGTAGTATGTATATGTATAATTATTATGTAAACCTTAGCAAAACAGTTAATTAATAATTATCGAAAAAACAGAACCCTCAATGTTTTTTATTTCATATTTTCTTCTTTTTTCATCTTTTTTATCTTTTTCTTTACTTTTCTTTCAACATATATTTACTTTTACTTCATATATAATAGAAAATTATACTAACTACGTCAATATATACATAAAAAGGCAAATGTGAAATACCTGAATGTTTATTATGTTTTTATATTATAAAAATATGTTTTTATTACGTGTATCAATATAATCGGTACATACTTATATATTGTAGCAATATATCGCAGCTAATATATTCACATACTTGCTTTTTCTTTTTTCCGTATTTATACATTAATAATATTATCGCATATTAGTACTTTGTGAACGGACGTCAGTCTCGCGTGCCAATCGAAGCAAAATAATTGCCTGTGTTTTGATATATTAATGTAAGAAAAAAAAAAAAAAAACAATTATTATTATCTAGTATCTATTATTATTACTATTACCTATTATTATTACTATTCCTTTTACATCATTCATATTCAAGCAACACCTCAAGCATTTGCCTTTTATCGAATTAACCATAATTTTTATATAATAACTGCATATAAATGCATTAATATGCATTCGATGCAACTTTACATAATTATACGAACCTTGTTAAGTTTTATCCTTAAAATTACACACATTACGTTTCATAAAGTAATGAATATAATTTTTTTTTTTTTGCATTTTATTTTATTTTATTTTATTTTATGTTATTGTATTTTAGTTTATTCTTTTCACTCGTTATTGAGTTCAATAAAATTATTACGTCTTCATATCTATGCGAAGTATAACATATAGGTATAGATTTTCAAATACCTATATTATAATAATGGTATGTATACCATTCATAGATCGTTAAATCGCATCAAATTATAAGCTTTATCTTTTCGTATTCAATAAACATCTTTTAAATTGATTTTTTCTTTCATTAACGAGGATCTACGTACGTGTTCAAGCGCGTTCTCTCTTCTCATAAACAGAAATAATAGAAAAAAAACGACATAGGCCACGAATAGCTAGAACGAAAAGAGCCTTTGGATTTGGACAAATTTTAAAAAATAAAAGAATGCCATGGTTTTATTAATAACAAAAAAAAAAAAAAAATATTCAGATTACATCGTTTCTCGAAGTTTCTTTCTTTTTTTTATACAGACAAGTTAGTTTTTAAACTCATTACTTCTCGATATACTAGATTTTATTTTCAAACAAACTCAGGCTACGTGTGAATTTGAAGATAGAAAAAACAAAGAATCTAGTTGTTTCACTTTTTCGATGGTTTTTAAGTATTTTCATAAAATCAATATGAAACGCTTTTGATTTACCACCAACGATTCGAAACATTTTCAAAGAAGAAAAAAGAAAAATAATCTGAACCTCTGCTCTTTGTATTACACCGTTTTCTCAATTTATTTCAATTTCCTAGTATTGGCTTGTAATTTTTATTTTCTTCTCACAATACTCCTGGCTCACGTAGCTGATCGACTACAATGATTCTGCAGCTTTATTCGTTGTTCGCGAAAGGGGTTTTATATGATTATTATTTATTATTTTTTCAATGTTATAAATAATGAGGGAGGGAGGGACGGGGTAAAAATGCACGTCATTTTAGAATTTCTATCCTCTGATGGTGAAATTTTAAAAAATACACCTCTATATAAATATGTCTATACTCCCATGTCACGATCTGTTTGACGGCATATTGATTCATTGTAAAAACGTCACACGGTAAAGTGTCCGCTCTGTTTATTTAATCACTTTCAGAGAACACCTTATGAATTTTTTAGCGTTCTCATTTTCCTCAAACGAAAAATTCACTCCTTGTGTTCTGGTTCTTGTTTGCTTTTCGGCTCAATAGCTGAAGTGTGAGGATGATGGGGATTAGTTTGATTCCTAGGTACCAAAAGCACGTTACCATCAGCAGATTGTTGAAGGCTGTATTCGTAAGGGTGATACTGATTGCCATCTGGATCTCTCAGAGACTAGAAACACAGAACAAAAATCCTTCTTTACTTTCTGATTTATAATAATCGAAATTGATATGTAGCTAAGTAAAAAGTATAAGTCATAGTATTTGTTGAGTAATAAAGAAAAAAAAAATGTGTTTTATTCACCTGAAAAACGTGCCGATATAGCTGGCTGAATTTATCCTTGACACGTTGTCTCTCTAATAGCATAAAATCGCGTTCTCTAATAAGTCGCATTTTTCGGTCACGCATTTCTTTCACTTGATCTGCAAGGCTGACAATTTGATCCAGTTTACGTTTTCGACAATTTTGAGCTGCGACCTTGTTCTTTCCACGTCTTCTGATATCACGTATCAAAGATAACTGAGCCTCGCTCAAGTCATACTTGCTTAGACGTTCGTTGAACTCATCCATTGGCAAGTTAATTATATCGCTAACTGGAATTGGAACGCTTAAAGCCCTTGCACGCTTCTCATCACGTGTCAAGTGCTCGTCTGCTTCGGATTTGCGAACTATAATGAAAATAAAAATAGAATCAAATTAAAAAGAAAACTCAAAACGAAATAAAACTTTATAGGTTCAAGTCCATTACTTCTTGCCTATTGATATTGATACTGATATTGATATTGAGGCAATGATTTAGGTATCTCAATTGTTCAAAATTTCAAAGATCAAACAATTAGATATTTACTTGCAATATACAGGGTGTCTTTCAATTAGTCATACAAACCTATATAGGGCGATTCCTTGCTTAAAAAGAAAACGATTTTCCGCTGCCAAATTTTTATCAGTCCAATAGTTTTACAGCAATAGCAACAAATAGTCAGCCAATCAGCAGCCACTTTTAGCGTGTATAAAAAGGTTCTGAGTTTGAAAATCACCCCGTTCGCCCCCGCGCCGCAGCCGACCTACAACAACGAGCAAGGCGAGAAAAAAAGACGAACGCGACTCGCCGCCTCGCTCGTTGTTGTAGGCTGGCTTCGGCGCGGGGGCGAACGGGGTGATTTTCAAACTCAGAACCTTTTTATACACGCTAAAAGTGGCTGCTGATTGGCTGACTATTTGTTGCTATTGCTGTAAAACTATTGTACTGATAAAAATTTGGCAGAGGGAAAATGGTTTTCTTTTCAAGCAAGTAATCGCCCTATATAGGTTTGTATGACTAATTGAAAGACACCCTGTATATACAGTAAATTCATAAATCTATTGCATTACCTTTCTTGTCGCGAGACAAGGGGCGATGCATAGAGCCTGAGCTCTCAGCTGGCATGTGGTAGGTGTGATTATGGTGAACATGTTCGAGGGCAGACCGTCCTGCAATAAGAAAATGGCAATAAGATTTGTGTTATTCTTGTTGAGGAATGTAATGTTGCTTGTTAAATAATCAAGGTATTAACATTTTTCATTTGGTTTTGTCTAAACTCACCAGAATGATGACGAGTAAAATCAACGCTGCAACTGTATTTTATTTCTGGTTGTGGACCAGCTGCACCTTCAATAGGACCAGAGTAAGCATTACCAGGTGCTCCAGCACCTACGCTATGACTGTCGTTGTATTCATATTTTATTGGAGTTGTTGGATGAGCTGTAGCTCCCAAAGATGAACCTGTAATATAAAAAAAAAATAATAATAATACAAAGATGAGTATTATGGAAATAAATAGTCTAAATTTTTCAAACAATTTGATAATCTATGGACTAACTATCCCAGAAAAATTAAATCAATCATAATTACCAGTTCCCTGTTCTTGAAAATATCTCTTTCCAAACATCTGGTGTTTCTTCTGAGCAACTGGCGGCATTGGACGTTCGGTTTGACATCTAGGTGATGCCCCGTTTCTTCCGCCGGCAGTATAGCTGTAATCGTACGGCATGCGATATTTGCTGTAATAAATACGTCGTCAAATAAAAATGCAATAAAATGTGTGCTTAGCTCTTCCAGAAACTGAGAAACATTGATTTGATATTCTATAGGTTTAACATTGGAAATTTATTCTCAAATCTCCAATTCTTTCAAACTATTATACGATATTTTTCTACATCGTGTTTACAGTACATTTATAACTTAGCGAATAAAATAATAAAAATGAAAGGATTTCAGATGCTGATACTTGATATTAGGCGGAAGTATTTTACGATTAAATAATATGTTAAAACAAATAAGTTAAAAAATTATTACCTAGCATAATCCATTGAGTAATGAGAGTCTGCTTGAGTGTGACTTGAGTTAGATCCAGTCTCCATCCACTCTCCATCAGAGAGAGATGGTACACGTTCGCTACCCATGCTACTAACTGCGCTATCGCTAGAAGCATCCATTCTTTCGTCAGTGACTCCTCCAAGAGTTGTTACTCCAGGAGTACCTGCTGCTGCACCACCTGCTGATTGGACACCGGGCAATGCCGCAGCTCCAGTTGGACCCGAAGCATTGTTGCTGTTGTGGTCCAACATACGCATTGTGTACATGCCTGCAACAAGAATACAAAATAAAAACGATAAAAATAAAGAAATGTTATTAATATTCAATATATTTTCATACATAGATAAGAAAGCTAGAAAAAATAATTTAGCTCCAATTTTTATTACAGTACATAATAATTATTTTTAGAATTAGCTCCGCTCGAGAATGATCTCAGGAATTATCGTTATGTATGTATAATTTAACAGAATGTATTATTACGTGTAGTTTTAGGTAATTCTTACTGTAAATAGACTCGAGTATTTATACAGTGATGAAAATAACGCTCCAAAGAATGGCAATATTTAAAGACAGAAAAAAACTCCGTTTGTCACTGTCCACATTTTTTTTTTTTTTCCTTAAAAATATAAAAGTCATAAGATAAAACGTTATGTTTTAATGTCTATATACATTAGGTGTTTTTTTTTCTTTCTTTCGATACGATACGATAACAACATGACTCAGCTATTATACATGAGAATTTAATTATGTTTCGAAATTTAGTGTTGAAAAATAAGCTTATACACGAATGGTAACACTAAATCTGCGATGAAAAGAGATATTTTTAATAACGTTATAATACTTTATTATACATACATGCATATACGTATACGATTTATGATTATAGAATTGTCGGTTATTCAATTATCGTATACATCACATGCGAGTGACACGTAAAAATTAGTGTATACATAAATAATTTATTAGCATATGATAATTTAAAAGTATTCGGTCAACGATTCCATAATATACTATATCTTATATTATGGAGTGTTTTAACAAACAAAATAATTTTTTGAACTATGAGACTATAGAATAATGACTCAACACGTAAACATGTTTAGGGTATATTACAGAATGTTAGATAAACGAAACGAATGTATTCGGCCTGCCTTATACAGATGATCACCGAACGAACGTAGTTTCGATTTACATATTTTACGTATTATATACTTAAGACATATTATTATCCCATCAGTGTGACTAATATTTGGAACGGAAGGTCGACATTTAAACGAAATCAGTATAACTCTGAAGCCAATCGTTATGTGATTGACGATGTTTTACGCAAACATAATCAGTAGTTTTTTTTGTCCTGAATATTTGTTGCCAAGCGTAACTGAGAAGCTTAAGAAACATAAAAATAAATGAAATAAAGAATATGATTATCTCGGGGGAATTAATCGGTTGTCTTAAGCTCCGGAATTTCGTACTCAAGCTCTCATTACCGGTAATCGCCAATTACCGCAACCAACGTTGCAGCGAGGTCGTATTTAAAAAATGTAATGCAGTTACGTTGTTCGGAGCACGTGTTGTGCTTGCGAATCCGTAGAAGAAAAATTCTTTACGCAACGCCACGGTTTAGTCTTTTAGCAAAACTGCAGACTTTGTAAGAAATTTGAGGAAGAGTTAGGTAGGTAGTTTGAGCATGAGAATTTACTTGTTCAAAAAATCGTACAATGTATTTAAAAACTGCTAAAAAAAAACGTTCCAAATTCCTCTTCAATTACGCTAGGGAACTCAGAAATATTGCCAATTCTCACGATAGAGAGAAAAATCTTTAGACAGTTGCAGAGGAAAAAAAAAGAAGATCTCCTCATCGTTAAATGGGTCAATTTGCATAAAATGAGATCATCATAATCACGAGACAAACATTTGACAGAAACTGTCAAGTCGAGTTAAGATGGTCCATAGAGCTTCCTCGGTGTAAATATAGATTTTAAAATGCCAGAATCAGAGCAACCTCTGCATTTCGTTCTCAAGTTGGTCTTTGCTCCGATAATATCGCAGATCTTCGACCCGTGAATCAGATATGACGCAAAGTGTATAAAATTTGTTGTCAACTTTCTGCTTTAATTTATTAAATTGAATGGGATCTTCTTTACATATAGATATGTGTGTGTGTTTTTTTTGTTGTTAATTATCATTCGCCTTCGTACGATGGATTACTTAATGTTAATTAAAACCGATCGAGTGTTGAAGCGATAGTGTCACCGACTCGACATACTGTGAAAAACCATTCGCACAATCGTAACAATGATTTGGTCTACGAAAAAAAACTATTCAGGCATCGGTTTCCGGTATTACAAAAATAACTCAACCACATTGCAACTCATCGTGACAATTAAAATGTAAAAACGAACGTTAGCGCGAACCGCCACATTCATATTGTGATTATTTTTTTTTTTTCTGGCCTAATTGAGTAGCATTATGATTAGTAATGTGTGTATGTACCATAATTATGAATTGTTGGTATTCAATTCGCGTTGAAATTGAAACCCTGAGAACTTTGAATCGTGACTGTACTCAGTTAAGTAAACAACGGAATGATAATAATAAATAAAAATTTCTCGATATTGTATAGCCCGATGAACTCTTGTGTTACTGAATATAATGCACGACAATTTTCTTGGAAATTTTTTTCCTCGTAGTACGTTAATGTTAATATATACATACTCGGTGAGTAAACGATGACTCCCATGGTCGCCATTCACGCTCCGTTAAGAAGCGTACGTAGCCTTCGTATAGTAGAACTTTTTATTTTCAGTATCCACCCGTTTACTCCTGTCGCCTAGTTTTTTACGCCTTTCAGCGTCTGTATACAGTGTTATCGATCAACGATCAACAGCTCATTACCCAATATGGGTAGGTTTAATATTTACAAGAAAATCTCGGTACGAGTTGAGATTCTATGAACGTATTGAACATACACTAATGTTGAAAGAAAATTAAGCATGAATATCATGAACACAAACTTCATAATATTGTACTCGATTCTAATTTAATTTATAAAAAACCGATTCAGTTATAATCCCTCAGCTAAATCTCAAGTATCTTTGCGGTGTAGTAGATACTGTAGTGTGTATAGCGATGCATATTTCCCGACAACAGATTAGCAGCCGTGATTATTTCACCAAATAAACGAATGACTCTTTTTATCTCCAGTTTGCTATTGTTAATTTTGATATTTAATCGGTCCACCTTTTAATATCGATTATCACTTTTTATTTACTTTTCAAAGTTTTTTTGTATGAACTTTGACACCTTGACGTAGCATATTAACAATCACGTTTTATCAAATCTCTGACTGCAGTGTGTGTGTGTGTGTGTGTGTGTGTGTATTCCTCCCTTTCAAAAGACGAATTAGAAAAATGTTAATATTCACAACACGAGTACACGTGCACTTTGTAAAATAGTCGACAGCGGGAACTCGACTTGTTCTTCTTCTTCTTCTTCTTGTTCTTTCGTAATATTTGATTATTTTAAGAACAATCCAAAAATAAACTTATCCAATCAAGGTATGAGGCGAGGATAGAACTACTCGCACTAACACAACAGGAATCGGCGTATCGACTTGCCAACGGTGCAGAACTGATGTTGTGAAATCTTATGATATATCGCGGATAATATGATTCCCAAGTTACAATAGGCTTGTAATAATTATCAACACGGATATAAATCGCGTTCACTTGCAACGTAGACGCGATAACTTCTCGAGCAATAATGAAAGAACTTTCGAGTCACTTTAGCGGGTAGGTTAAACTCAACCTTTTCTCCCACTGGCACTGCTACAGTCCCCCGTTACTGATAACGTCTGCGTAGGCAATAGCGATATATGTATTTTAACACACGCATACACACATCTGTACGTGCAATATAACCACACACAATGAAATTGTAGAAAGAAATAATAACTGATAAGACTATAAGGTTCTGCGTCACGAAGTTGCCGCACCCACGAGGCGCGAACGATCAGTGAGCTGTGAGTGTCATTCTTCGTTCAACGGACAGTCTCGATGATACAATAACTTATGAGACTTTTAGACGCCGTCATTGGCATCTGCGCATATTCAAATGAAAAAAAAAAAAAAACGATTTTCTGATTTTTTCTTCACTCACACTTACACTCACGTTTACTTCATCTTTACTATTCTAAGTTAGAGAAAAGCTAGCCGATCTGTTGGCTTCGACTAATAATGTATATTATTACGTAATGAATACAACACTCGCGTTTACTAGAGTCATAGAGAACATACTGACTACTCGGCCGGTTCTGCTCGGGCTCAAGCATGCCTCGCGACTTGCGGGAATAGTCACTCGCGTGCGCTTGCCTTTTATTTAATTAACTTTTTCCTTACTATATGTATACTTATTGCTGCAGAGCGATCTAGCGTGCGATTCTACGGTCAAGAGAAGTGTGAGAGTGGGGCCCCTCGAGTTATCTTGTTTTTTTTTTTGTATTTTTTATTTATTTGCTACTTATTAGCCTTGCGCCTTTTGCTCATTGCGAAAGAGCGCTTAGAGAATGGCATCGCGAAATCAACGGACAGAAATTATTTCGGTATCATCTAAGATCGGCATAATTATAGATAGGGATTTTCCCTATTTTTCATTCCTCGAAAGTGAAGACGGCGGTAACGTTTGTCGATAGCAATTATAATGATGAGATGCGATTATCTATAGACGTAAAATGCGGAAAACTTTAAGAAGAAAAAACCAAATTCTAGATAATTCGCAGAATATAATGACGTCAAATATGCTATTTATTGCATTAACGATGATTGACGAGGATATAACATTTTTATAAATAACAGTTAGAGTGGAAACTGTTATTTCCTGGTAATTCCCCATCGATGTACATTTAATGTTAAAATTTTTCGATACCAAGAATCATCATCATCATCATCATTATCATTATCATCCTCGTGAATTTGGTTATCGACGACAAGTTAAATTAACAAGAATCAGCTCTCTCACTATCGTTAATTACAAAATTACGATAACAGAATTATCTGGGCCATGGTTACTTGTCAGTACACAAAATTAAAAGATGATACCGAAAAATTAAACGCGAGGTCGTAACGATTTTTTTTTTCCTTTTATTTCTCAACGTTTTCGTAGTTTTGTCTTCTTTTGTTCTTGTTCTGCAAGAATTTTGTGTCAACTCGTGTTTCAAGGTAGACAAATTTTCGGCAAGGACTTGATTATTTGAATAATCCCTCCTTGATAATTTGAATATGTAGCCTTGTTCTTGTATGCCTACGGTATATAGTTATACCTATATTCTATCAATTGTCTGATATTTGAATATACAGCCTCAGAATGACGAACATCACGCCGTTTGGTATCAAAATGTTTACACTTCAAGTCCCTTTTATCTTATCTTTATATATGTAGCAACGTTAAAACTGATAACGTCGTTTGCGCGTTTTAATACCCGTTGCAGAATAGTTTGATTTAAAAAAAATTCCTACAACCTGATCCATAGATCCCCTCCTGTTTTCGTCACCATTTCATTTTAATCTTTTTTTTTTTTTTCCGTCAACGAATCATTACATGCAATCCAAAGAAAACCTTTGATATCTTTTAAATATAGACGATCAATCAACCAAAATCACATCAAGCTTATCATCCTTTGCTTACTTTTATTATTTGTACGCATAGATATATACATTATATGTAAAAAAAACGAATGAAAGACTGAAAAACAAACGTCTGGTATATGAAAAATAAGTATAAATCAAAGTTGAGACAATGCAGCGTACGTAGAGATTTAAAGAAAGTGCTGAAATTATATATATATTGTGTTTAAAAACGGATCTTTTTACCGATAAAATTACGAAATGTTATCTACTCGCGTTGGTATCTCATATCTCGTATCTTTCATTCCATTTGTTCGATAATTTTGAACGGGTGATTTTTATTTTAATTTCTCGTTATCACATCTGTATATAAGATATCAGATTGAGAATTTCATAAACGTATACGTGTGTCTGTGTTCAACAGCTGACACCGTGATTAATATTTTCGAAAATCGTTTCATTGCAGTTGGGCATTATAAACTAAATATAACCGTGACTTAGCAACACATAACCGCGCCCACGCTTTAAACATGTTTCTGGAATTCTGGGTAACGAAAGTAGGAGGGCTGTGGCTGTGGCTGTGCTCCTGGCGCTCGCTCGGCAGCTGCAGAGATACGGCAATTATGATTATATCGAAAGAATTTGATCGGTAGTAAAATAAAAGCGATGAAAAAATTTTTAGCAAAAAACTATCGGGAACCTGTTATTATAATTATACGTATAGATCCGTCGAAAACTATAGTATACTAATTCTAAATCGGAATGTCATTCGAATGACAGACAGTATTTAGTGTGTATTATATGATATGAAGTGTTGATACTTCAAAAATTAGCGATAACAATTATTATAATCCAACAATTCTATAGATAAACCAGTAAATATTGGTTTAAACTGATTTGCACATTATACGTTTTTTTTTTTTCTGTTGTATTGTAGATTTTAGTTATAAATGAATAAAATGCGTGCCTCCGAGCACGTACTCAACAATATAATATATCGTATCGGACAAATGGGTTAATAATGAGTCATACAACACGACTTTGTACATCGATCTGTAATTTACGTTAGCAACAATAATTGATGCCGACTGCAGGCATTGGGCGTTCTTTTTTTTTCCTTATCAAAATGAATGCGCTTCCTAGAAAAAAAAAGGAAAAAAAACCTAACAATGGGCATGAGTTTGTTGTAAATTCGTTGATCAAAGATCGAAAATGTACACCTAAGATCAATTTTTTTTTTCCCCACGGGGACCATACCCGTAAGTAACAGATTACGTTTCATTAATTTGTCGTAAACGGTCGTGACATAACGATATCATTATGTAATGAGTGAATTCCCAAATCGTACACGTATATGCATGTATAATGTATATACTCGTGACTAAAAGGAATTGAAGAACGTTCGAAAGTGGGAAAAAGAAATTTTAGAAAATAGAAAGAAAAAAAAACCGACTACGAAAAGACGGATTTTTAACACATATAGTATAATATGTGTATGTTATTATGATATAATGTGGGTATATACATGTGTATATAGCTGATGCAGATGAATAAGCGAATAACAACACCTCCGTGTAAAATATTAAGTAAACGCAAATAAAAGTAACCTCATTCACGTCCATAATATAGCGATAGATAAATATTTGAATAAATCTGAATGAAGGCGAGAAGAAGAAAGAGAAGAAGAAGAAGAGGTAGAGAAAGACGCGCTGCTGCAGTCTGCAAATTGAAATATACAGACCTATATATATAAATCACCTCGGGTGCAAATAACGTTGTGAAAACTAACGACGAGAGACACATACGTGTAAAGAGTTGACGAAAAAAAAAAATGAGCATACAAAAAGATGAGAATTTATAAAAAGAGAGAAAGATATTGACTATACCACTTGAATCTCAAGACTTGTTAGTTAGAGATAACGCGGTCGCAACTGAATCAAGGTGTTGCTTACTTTGCGTTTTCACGGAGATTAACCGGAGCCAACTATATGTATACTCAGAAATAGCTTAGAGTTATTAGTAAGTATATGACTTCGTCAGGAGAAGCAGCCTGAAGATAGAACGTCAGATCATAGATGTATATATATATATATATATATATATATATATATATATATATATATATATATATATATATATATATACCTATATACGGATTATGTTATTCATACGTATGTGTAATAATGAATACATTCGTCAGAAACATTACGTGTTTTCTATCCTTTTTCGTTTTATCTCTCTTTTTTATTTACCAAAGAATGTTACACATCTGTATACGTATACACAGATGTATTAGATACATATATACATATACACATACGTATGTACATACGTATTTATACAATGTAAGATTTTGCGGGACAGGTTAAACTTGACTATCATATTCAACCCGCAATATCATATACTAGTTGGTTTAAGAAACCGTTTAAATTATTATACGATTCTTCGGTTAAACGGAGGACATTTATGTATGTATGTACGTACCTATACTCTCAATGCAAACGTATGTGTGTATGTATACTACGTACACATACCTACACAACGGAGCCAAGAAAACGTTTACAATAATGATTGTTATTGTCTATTATTACGTAATTCTAGATGCGAGAAAATACGGTGAATGCATGCATAGACTCTAGACGACATATGTGTACACATACCATTCATCTGTATATCTACATACATATATGTATATCAAGGTGCAGTTTGTCTGGCACATATTCACCTTCAGTCACGTTTTGTTACATTATAATAACACATAAAAAAAAAAGAAAATTAAAAAAAAAAAAAAAAATCGAATGAACGATCGATCGGACTAATCATTATCAAACGTGACTCGATTCCATCCTATATATTGAGCCGCTGAATACAGGGTCAATCGACAATTGAACCGATGAGACGCAATATAGAATTCCTAAAACTTCAGCGATCGACTGCAGTCTCTTTGATTAATTATAATACGTTTTTATTTATGCATTTATCTCAATATTTACTTCAGTACATAGTTATATATTCATATATGTATATATAGTTGTGAGAGACAATTAGTCTCGAACTATAGATCTTCGGTAAAATAAGTAAGCTCTTTGTATGAACGTCGCGCGAATCACGTGAAATAATAATAAAACCATATGACTCACGAATCGAATAAGAAGCTAGTCTAATCTTGAGTCACTCAAGTAGCTAATTCAATTCGAGTGTTTGAAACTTTGAATGAGTAGAAAAAACCAAAGAAAAAAAAAATGATATTCTTTTGGCTGACAAATACGGAAGTTTGAAAATAAGTTTGCGCTGAATATTGTCCGCAGAAATTGCGGGAAAAAAAAAAAATAATCGTACGATTTGAGAATCGGGTTACCGCAACTGCATCTCCCCTCCCATATATCACGTGTGTGTCGTCTGTTCTTTCTCACGCACTAATTTATGATTATTATTTATTTCAATTTTTTTTTTTTTTTTTTTTTTTTTTCAAACTGCCAACATTTCGTTGTCATATAAAAGCGTGCTGACGCATCATCACTGCGATGCCTATATGTAGTGTAGTGTTCAGTCATAAACCATTCGTAGACAAATTCTTGAATCGTACGATATGCGTGACGCAATTTACTGTAATCCGAGTAGTAGTAGTGGTCTGCAGATGTATGGGGATTTACGATGTAATGTAAGCTAAACTGCTGGAGGTGTAGATCGTTGGGAGATTTGAATGAGAATTTTTGATTATTATATATATGTATGTATATGTACATACATCACGGGTGTAGATATGACGCGAGACATCCGGTTGATAAGAACAATACGAATGAAAAAAAAAAAAAAATTTCACCGCAAATGAAACGTATTGTAACATATATATAAGAGAAACCTCGTCGGTTCTAGACATGTTTGTGTCTATTCATGCCGGGTTTTCCGAAACGCCTATCATCGTTACAGAACTGAAATACTCCTTTAATGTACAAGTTGTTTTTTGGAACAAGCTATATCATCCTATTTCAACTCGTTATCTCACGATCAATTAACGATAGGAATGACCAAGGGGTTTAGCTAGAAGATATCTATATCATTTTGTCATTTTGGTATCGAAATTATATTTTCCAGTACAAAAAAAAAAAAACAACAACAACAAATAAATACACAGACTTAAAGACTACTGATTTTTGTTGGATCTTACCATTTATTCGATTGAAGGCGGTAGAGATATCCAGTCCCATGCTTACGATCATAGGTATATGTGTATTGTATATAGCTTAAATATATGTTATATATTCTGGGTACAATCCTCGATTTTTATTTTATTTTATTCAATTAACTTATTCATTGAATATTATGAAGTTAATCGCGTTTTTATTACATTATTTGAATATTCCGGTAAATATCACTTTCCGATATCTAATTGCTAATTTTTTTTAATCACTGTCCATAATGAGAGGATTTAAAAACATCGTTCATTTATCATGAATCTGTACCAATAGAATGATCCCACTTTTGATAAATTATTGAAAAAGTTAAACATATTCTCCATTGTTGGTTCGGATTTTTATTCTTTTCATTCCACTGTAGGTATTAGAATTTTGCCAATCGTGTATCGATTTATTTAGCTAAATGAAGAGTAAGTGTGATTAATATTGAAGCATAATTTTATCTATAATTAGAAAGCAAATATCGACGCTTAAAAGTCTGGTTGATTCTTGGCTGCAGGTAAATCGCGAAAAATTGTGTGTTACCGAAATATCTGACGGCGCGACACGTCGATCTTTTGAATAACGTAAACTATAGCCATGAAGAGATCGGCGGTATTTTGCCGATAATTTAAAATTCTGTATAGTTACCCGGAATTGCAGCTCGCAAAAATCACGTGCCAATCTGTGACTGCCGCGCCTTTAAAAACGTTTTGTATATATATATATATATATATATATATATATATATATATATATATATATATATATATATGTATGTACATATATACGTGATATACGTAGGTATGTATACATATAATAGAGTGGAATCAAATTTGAACCGTTGTGAAATTTGCTACCGTACAGAAACACAGAACTAATCCTAACTCTTCTACAATACGATGCCAAGGGCTTTAGTGTGCAATTAATTACTCAAAGAGCGGGGGTTATTTGAAGAGAAAAAATAAGAAGCAACTGTTCACGTCGTTACATTATCTAGTAGATTTGCATAATCCTCATTCCGCAGTTATCATATCTCGTTTGAAAATTGTTTAAAAAATTTTTTTTTTCTTCTGTTTTTATGATCTCCACAAACTCTTGGCTTAAGCTAATGACGAGTTTAGTTGATGACTTTTCTAAATGGGTCACAGCTCGTACATGCCTCTATGATAGGCATAATATGGCCAGATTTTATGTAGTATACCTATACGCATTGTTTATTGCACATAGAAATTTTTCTATATAATAAACTACGATTTTTATTTATTTCTTTTTTCACCTGGTGTATCGATTTATCGAATTATCGAAATATTTGGATAATTTTTTTTTTCGTTTGGAGCGAATCAATCGAACGGAAATTGTTCATATAATTGTGACGCAAAAGAAAAAAAATAATAAAAAAATAAAAATGCAACAATCATAACGGTACTCGCTCAAGATATCTTTATCGCGTCTTCCTTATCACTGGCGGCCGTTCAGACTGGGCGAAGAATTATAAAGTGATAATTAAATCTGAAACTTGTGTAAGCCGCGTCAATGATTAACAATATACGATCACAACAAAAGTCAATTACTTTATCACCGCAGGTGAGAAAAATATTTTTGTATAAAATATACAAATAACAATTCAAGTGAAATAAAAAATTGAGAAATAAGCTAATGTTCTATGAAAATTATTCTAACCAATGATATAATCGTGTATGTATATAATATATTTACCTGTATCGACAATAATTTTTATTTAATCAATTAATATAATAATAATTATTATTATTACGCTTTGTCTCCGTTCTATCAAAGCCTTAATGTATGTTTATACATATACACATATAACATGCGCCGCGTCTTATCGATAGAGAATGCTCTTGCATTATTATACAAAAGTACAACAGGCATATTATACGAGTTGAAGGATTTTACGCCCAGGGTTCAGGGCGGTGAGTATTTAGAATTTTTGTTTTCTCGAATTTTTCAACCAGGTCGGAGTGTCAGGGACCGTAAAAACCGCGGAGTTATATAGGTATATGTATGTATAAATATACAGATACATATATACATTTATTTATGTATATGTATATGATTTTTTTTTTTTTTTTAATATGCACCGGTCACGTGACCTGTAATACGTTTGCCAACCAGTGATAAGAAATCGTGACGAGTTTTAGCCGTTTATTGTCGAGATAAACCGTTTACGATGAAATAATCTCTACATAAACTTTACATACGTATATATAGGTATACATATATCTGCCGTAATAATTTTTACAGAATGAAAAGAACAAAAAAAAAAGAAATAAATGAGAACAGATTTTGACGTGGCGCGGTTTATTCAACATCCGACACATAATATACATTTGTGTTTTTATTTATTTATTTATTGAAATATAGATGCGGGCATTTATGTATCGGCGAGCAGAGAATGGTAACACTGAACATATATTCAAGTGTGAGAGAAATGATTCATTGCTCAAGTATCATGAATAAGCGTATAGTCAACCGTCTTGAATTAAATTCATGATTAAAATAGCCTACTTCGAATAGGATATTTTTGGCCGATTATTGTTAAAGGTGATTGTCGATTTAGAGAAATAAATGACAATATTATACCGTAAGTATTAATTAAAGATTCGATGTGGGTTTTGAATAAATGTCGGAGTTTTTATTTTTTACTTTTTCATTTTTCTTATATCATTTCAAAATTTAAATATCGGAATTTAAAATACACGTAGGTAATACTTATATACATACCTACGTAAGTAGGTACATAGAATCGAGGAGCGTTAGGAAATTACGTAATAAATATATACCTATATATATATATATATGTGTCAATTATAAAATTGGGGTCAACGAGTAACACACGAACAACAAATGAACGGTAACAAATTAGCCTAAAGTCCATTGACCGTGTTCAAATGATTGATTCGGGTTGATTTAAACGGTTGAAAAACATCGTTTATATATTGCCTATAATACATATCGCAAACTATACGGGAGGTAAAACTGGGAGGGAAGACGAAACATTGTAAATCGATATACGCGATGACCTGGTGCAGTTTTCGTGAGAAACGGGGGGGAAAAAAAGAACTTTCGGTCAAAAACTTCAGTCATAAATTTAAGAGAAGGAATTTTTAACTGCAGGGTCTGCAACAGCTTGAGTAATCGCAGGAGTTCTGGCTAGTGTCTATCATACAGACACTCGAACCACTTTGCACCACATGGAGTGGGATAGGTACCGCACGCATTGTAATTTGAGTACCCAACTGAAGTAAAAACCCGTAGGAAAAATTATTCAGACACATAATATCGGATATGGTTCTTCGCTGTATCGTAAATTCATAAAACATAGTTTTCGCCGTGTTTTAAAGTGCTTTTTTTTCAACATTTGTCTGCAATTTACCTTTAAAATTTCTTTCGCCTGAAGGGCAAGTACAATAAAAAGGGCTGAAATTTAGAAATTTTAAATGTAAAACCTTCTCGGCATGTTATAACTATGATTTGAACAGCATTTTTGGCGATTTTTTTCTCTTCATTGTGCCAATAAATGGCGTACCTATTTTGCTGGCGAACAGTAAGATGCGTCAAAATGAGCATGAGTAAGAAGTGCGCCAGCGACTGTGAATATACCTAGTACGTACGACCTCGTGTTATTCAAATGGAAAAGAAAAGGTCTTCGCTTGTCTATACGGAGGTTCGACACGATATACAAAAGTTTTTCTCACGCGAACGCTATACAATCGAGGTCTCGTCTTCAACCCGAGCAACAAGATTTCGAACTTATACATATATATATGGATTGTATGTACATACATGAAGAACAAGAACTGGCTGTAAGAATAAATTAAATATGTGATGAGAACCGGCCGTTGATTGAACTAAACCTCGCTGATATTATATTGTATGTATGTATGTACGTACATACATGTAGCTGAAAAAATTCTGCCTACCATCTGGTGAGAATTATTACGCGATAATATTGTCTGTATCTGTATATTAAACGACGATTAAAATAAACTTAAAGTCTGATTTCATTATTACATATCACGCATGTGTGTGAGGGGTTTTGATCGAATTCATTCGTGAAGTAATCTAAAATGAAATATTTACACAGATGTAAGATCGAAACACTGTTTAAAGCGATGAATTATTACCGATTCGAAATTGACGTGCATATTACGGTCCGAAAAAAACATTTTCTTTAATCTCCTTCCCCCCCCCAATCGTTATCGAATTTAGAATCTTATATTAACCGGAATTATCCGATTGATAATAGCGATCGAAAATATGATATTGTATTGCTTTTTTATTAGCTAATGTTAATAATTGATTATGGACTGATTGATTATTCGACGCGGTAGATTACGCAATTTGATAGAAAATTGATACGCGAGAGTAAAGATTCGAGTAATCTGAAACGTCGTGTAAAATTCACTATCCAAAGAATTCGCGATCTTGAATGACCGGTGGATCGCGACACCGCAAACTCTGAGTAACCCGCGTTCACTTCTTCACCAGGCAACGATGGAACTGCAGAAACTCGCGCGCTGTGTGTCATTTGGCCATCCGCGAGTCGCGAGTGTGCGTGAAATACTGAATAATGTTCACGTTTGAGGCGAGTTTGAGAATACAGTCGGTCGACAAAATATAAGGATGATTTTTTAAGAAATCGTTCATCGGATCATAAGACGCGGATCTTATATTGTTCCCTAGAGAAGCTCGATACGTACACTACGATCTCGGATTAATATATACCGAATTTCAAACGATCTTCATGCATATGCATTTACAAATCTCCGTTTAGTGATTAAGTAATTCAACGTTTCACGTAACATTAGACGTACTTCGATTCACTGTTTGTAGAAAGAAAATTTAGGGCTAGAATAATTTTCTTCTGCAAACACGTAACATGTAATACTGTACGTGCTAAATGCAATTGAGTATACAAATTAAATTTTTTTATTGTCTATTTTGGTAGTTCACCAAAAAATAATTTGGTCATATTTTTTTCTTTTTTGAAAATTATAACATTGTTACGTCACCCATGCTACGATATATCTATATATAGCGAAAAAAATACTGAAATTCAATTGCTTGTAACTTTTCCAATTATTATTTTTAACGAAAAAGAAAAAATACGATCTAATTATTTTGAGTTCCTTTACGTTTTCCGACTATGATTAGAAAAGAAAAAATTATTTGTCGACTCAATTGTTTGATGAGTACACAGAAAGCTAGTAGTATCAAATCAATCACCTAGACAGCGTGGCTCAGATTGTTGGCTTCTCTCGCCATCTTATAATTTATAAATAAATTTAAACTGTATTGCGAACAGTTCTAGCCAACAGCACGGCAACATTGTATAAAATACATTATGTGTTTATCGAAATCGAAGTTATTACCCAGGCAGGAGGAAAGGTCGCGTGGATATCGCTCATATACCAATCGTTTTCCCTATGTATGTATTTAACTTCAATCGAGGTCAAAAAGTTTCGCGAGATTTATGACGAAAATACATAAGGATCTCGGTAGAAAATACGTATAGATATATTATCAATGCACATTAGTTTACATACATGTACAATAAATGATGAAGATTTTGAGCGACGACTGTACATATAACCTCTTCACAAACCGAGACTCACACATTGCGCGTATAGTCGCAATTTACATATGCAACAACATGACCAACAGACACACATGCAAGGACATCGGTCTCTCTGTGAACGCGTTGTAAAATCTTGCTGAGTCAGCATTTACTTGCTGTTGCCGTCAGTGCTTCTCATTAAGGATAAAAAAACATGAAAGTTACTTAATTTCTCCCCCGCCTATCCCCTCCTTATCCCCTTTCCGCTAAATTCATCACCTCGTTCGCATAGCCAGCTAAACATACATGTATAATAATTACACATGTGTATACTATGACTGATATGCTACATACGAAGCTGTTCAGATGAATGTAAACAAAGATCGCCCGCCTGCCACGTATTCTTGACGCGAGAGGCGCTGTGAAAGTATATAACGTTCCTAAGAAGAAATATTAGTTGAATAATTTATAGGGTTAATGTTTCTCGTTTGGTAGCTGCGTGCGGGGGGGAAGAGGTACGAACGTTGATGAAAATCATAAGATTTTATCTACATATACTATACAACTTCCGCCGCATTAAATGTCACGCTCTAAATGCGTGTTTCAAATGATATTGCCGTATGTATCGATATGTGATTATGATACAGCCACGTGTTGATATAGACACGAATAAAATCAGCGAGATTATTTTTGGGTATATTTTGTTGGTTGAAAAAGGAACGAGAAGTCTAAAAACTTTGCAATGAACGGTATAAAGTTTGTTACTTGTGAATTAATGATCATTGTTTTATCATTTTTATTGTCTTGAACTGCAAGAAATTCAAAAACGTTGGTCGATACCATCGATAGTCGATGTGGCTGATATGCTAAAGTAACAACATCTAACGACAAATTGAGGAACTAATAATTCGTATTTCGCGAATGGAATATGAAATTTTCGCGCTGCAAGAAGCCTACATGCCGCGCCCCTGACGCTGAATGAGTTGCGGTTTCGTTCTGCGCACGCGCAGAGTGCGTCTTTTGAGCAAACCGTTCGATAGGGGAAACGGCGGGAACCGGTAACGTCTGAAGTTGCCTAGTCAGATTCACTCCGGCCGCTGAGCTAATGCGTCCATTAGCAAAGGTCCGCATTTCTTCACTTTAGCAGCGCAGCTAAACAAGCAAAGATCACTTCGTTCGCGTGTTCGGTTGAGGAAGAAATAGACTACCACGCGACAAAGAATTCTACTTGTACCAGATACTCATAGTCATCTAGAAACATCCGACATTTCAGCAGATATTTGTAAGTAAGTACCGGCTTATCATTTCCCGAATTCTACCGGTCACTTGATCTGCGTGATATATTCTTAGCACGTGGCATACTAGTAAGATTTTATCCAGTTTCAATTCACTGCTTTTCAAACACATCGTTAATCCTACCCGTCAATTATTCAGGTTGATCAATATTAGAAGTTGGACGTGTATATTCTGTTCTAAGAAAGATATTCTTCCATTAACTTTGAGATTTTTTTTTTTTTTTATCATCATTCTTACATTTACGCCATTGTTTACACCCACTACTTTGTATTCATCATCCGCGACGGTTACTACGTAAAGATAACAATAACTAGGTAAGGTCAAAATCGCGAATCATTCTAACCTCCCAAAGCCATATAATAGCCTATATTAGAATAATCTTACTTCAATTTTGTCAACGAACTTTTAAGGCACGTGCTTATCACGTGGCCGGCTTTCTGATATCACAAACAACATGTCTGATTAGGACTTATATGTTCCTGAGTTTTTCTTTGCTTTTTTCTTTCTTTGTTTTTTTCTAATTTTCACGAACAAATTATTTCTCATAACGATGATAGTCGGAATATTCGTTGAATTTTTATGCTTTGTAGATTCAATCGATAAATATTTCATTTGTTACTATTCCTATGATCTTAGAAAATGGACGACGAATGGAATGACGAACCATCTACGCCGGCGTCTACTGAAGAGGTAAATAGATTCAGGAAATTGTTTATTATTAATTAGTTTCAGATTCAGAGAGAGAGTTTGATTCATGGATGGATTAAATTTATAATCCAGTATTAGCATGTTTGAAATAATTAGGCACAACTTTACTTGTGGTCGTTTTGATTTAAAGATTATTTTGTAATTTTAACCGAATGTGAGAAAGCAGGCTTTAATATTGATCTGAAAACAATCTGAATTAGGTTTTATTTCGAATGATCATATCCATCTTTAATGTGAACAAATTTATATCCTTGAAAATCTCCAGAGGTTGAATTATGACAATTAAACTTAACAAAAATGATAAATTTTGATAGTAATTTCCACCGCATATTGAGAATAAATAATAATATCAGTTAGAAATGAATTGAACTTGAAAAGCAGACAATATTTACTTCGGAAATTATCTCAAGTCTAATTTTAGAATATATATTTTGTAAGAATTCTGCATGTTGGAAATAATTTACATCCCACATTACCAATAAATAATAACGATAGATTAAAACTTATTCAACTTTCATTACAGACTAGAATTTATCTTTGAAACTTTCTGAACTGAAACCTTGCAAGAATATCCAGAATTTAATCAATACAATACATATATTTTTTCTCATAATTCAGACTCCGTAGATTCTCACAAAACTGCGTAATAATCAATTCCCAACTGTACACTATTCAAACTAATTTATTTCTTTTCCATCCAGTATACTGACGAAGGCCGGAGTTATGGCAAAGGCCGGGGCTTCAAGCCCTATAACAACAACAATGACGGAGATACGGGAGGATATACTAGAGGAGGAAGAGGAGGAGGAGGCCGCGGAGGCCGTGGCGGTGGAGGTAGTAGATACGGAGGTGGTGATGATGAAGAAAACGGCGACGACGGTGGATTCCGTAGAGGTCGTGGTGGCGGCCGAGGAGGTGGCCGAGGAGGTCGTGGTGGTGGTGGTAATAGATTTGGTGACGCTGATGACGAAGAAAATGGTGACGATGGTGGATCACGTCGCGGAAGGGGCGGTAGAGGAGGTGGCAGAGGAGGCCGAGGAGGAAGAAGAGACGGCGAGGATGGAGGTGGTAACTTTGACGACAACAACGATGACAAGCCAGAGCCACCAAAAGAAATTTACATCCCACCAGAACCATCAAATGAAGACGCAGACGTTTTTGGTACCGGGGTAGAGATGGGGATAAACTTTGATAAGTACGATGATATAGAGGTGGCAATGACCGGCGAGAATCCACCTCAACCTATTAAAACGTTCGAAGAAGCTGGCCTGCGATCTTTGCTATTAGATAACATTAAAAAGTCTGGCTATACGAAGCCAACACCGATCCAGAAGTATGCTTTGCCCACTGTCTTAGCTGGGCGCGATTTAATGGCATGTGCTCAGACAGGATCTGGAAAAACTGCTGCATTTATGGTGCCGATTGTTAACACACTGCTGAATGATCCACAAGAATTGATACTGACTAGAGACTACTGCGAACCGCAGGCTGTAATTGTTGCCCCAACTAGAGAACTTTCTATTCAAATATTTGACCAAGCAAGAAAGTTCGCCAAAGATTCAATCCTCAAATGCGTAAACATATATGGAGGCACAGGAACTTCTCATCAGAGATCACAAGTTTTGAGAGGCTGCCATATTCTGGTTGCTACAACTGGAAGACTGTTGGATTTTGTTCAACGAGGTTGCGTAAAGTTTTCTTCAATCCGTTACATAGTTCTTGACGAAGCAGACAGGATGTTAGATCTAGGATTTTTACCGGACATAGAAAAGCTGCTCGACGACGAGACTATGGTTGCTGGTACTGACAGGCAGACTCTAATGTTTTCTGCTACATTTCCCAGTGCGATCCAAGAAATGGCAAGCAAATTTTTGAACAATTATCTTTTCCTCGCCGTTGGAATGATTGGAGGAGCTTGTCAAGATGTTACGCAGAATTTTCATCAGGCAGGAAAGTTTGAAAAGCGAGAAAAACTGAAAGAAATACTCGAGCTTGAACAGGAACAAGACAAAGGAATGATTGAAAGGACTCTAGTCTTCGTTGAAACAAAACGAACTGCTGATTTCCTTGCAGCTTTTTTGTCTGAGAACAATTATCCCACTACAAGCATTCACGGAGATCGTGAACAACGAGAGAGAGAAGAGGCTCTTCTGGATTTCAAGACTGGTAGAAGGTCCATTCTAGTCGCAACGGCTGTTGCAGCCAGAGGGTTGGATATAAAGGGAGTTACCCACGTCATAAACTTTGATTTGCCTAAATCAATCGACGAGTATGTTCATCGCATTGGGCGAACCGGTAGAGTTGGTAACAGAGGAAAAGCAACGAGTTTCTTTGATTCTGAAGAAAATGGAGCAATTGTTCCAGACCTAACTAGAATCTTAAAACAGGCTAATCAGCCTGTTCCAGCTTGGCTAGAATCAGGCGGCGGAGGAGGAGGTGGAGGCTACACTGGAGGTAGATCGAGTAAATTTGGAGGCAGAGATGTTCGCAAGGTGATTAAGAAAAAAAAAAAAACTATTTAGAATATCTTTAATTGAATTCAACGATTATTTATATATTTTCAAGAGAAATTGAAACGAATTGTTGAATATTTTTTATTAACTACTTTGCAGCTAATATTTTTCTTTATCTTTATTTACAGTTCGATGATAACGACGCTCAAGGGGATTCTTATCCGGATAGCGCGTACACTTCGGCTCCAGCTGACCAAGAGGAAGAGTGGTAAACAGATGTTTGCAAGACAGAGTTTGGCCGGAGAGTTTTAAGGAGATGGCCATGGCAACCTGATATACTGATATTTAAAGGCTCTCGGACGTGATCGGGTGAATAAAACCCAATATTCTTAGGATTTTTGTCATCAAATAGTTTAAAAAAAAGACATTCCTTGATAATTAAGAAATATGATAGATAATTTAAAGGGTGTAAAAAAAGATGACATTGATCAAGACTAAATAAAGCAATTATATTATAGCTTTATACCTATATGACACGACTTTATAGGTGCTAGGTCACCTAAATTACCATTAAACGTACAAAATGAATAGTATTATAAGATATTAAGTCAATACATAAATATGATATTCCCCATACTTTCGTTACTAGTAAAACAAAATATAAAAATAAAAAAAGAGTAGACATGACACTATGTCAACAATGTTACATTTTTAGTTGCGAGCTTGTTTTTATATGTTTCTTTTTATAATAAAACAAAAAAAATTTTCTTTTATAATCAACGGTTTGTCTTAATTTTATTATCATCATTTAATCGTTAATTTTCCCTCTCATAGATCATTCGCATAAAATTTTTAAATTAGAATTAGCTTATTTCAATTCTTGTTTTCAAGTTAATTACACATTTTGGTTCAGAGTTTATTACCTAAATTTTTAAATTCAAATTATATTTCATTTTTTATTTATATCATTTGGTCCCATTTTCCCTTTCACAAATCATTTGCATCAAATTTTCGAATTAGTAGAAAATTATCAATTTATTTTGAAATTTTTGCTTATCTCAATTCTTGTTTTCATATAATTACACATTTTGGTTCAGAGTTTATTAAATTTCTAGATCCAGATAATATTTTAATAGTCTTGATTACCTAATCTTCACATAGAAGAATCAAAATTCGCAATATTTATCCTGATTAGGAGAACAAAAAAAAAAGTTAAGTACTCACCATCATTCATGGCCATGTCCATCAAATGCAGGTCTTCATCATTAAGAAGAGAGGAAAGAAATCCATCTGTAGTTTGGTTGATAGAGTCAGATGAGGGTGCGTGATAATACATCATATCATTCGGCTCAGCTTTGTAGGCACCGGAACTGTCTGCTCCACCCATTGGTTCGCTGCTGTTTGTCAGATTCATTGACGTTGCAACTGCTGATCCAAGATTCGATGGACCCCCTGCATTAGTGAGCAGTTTAGTTCAGACAAAAAACCTCTTAAATTAAGAGACAAATGAATTAAAAGATTCATCCCCCCTCTGTCTCAATACAAATTATAAGTTATGATATGTCTTAGGTTGATAACTAGATTTTTTTATTTAGTTCTTGTTGCTCAATTTTCAATAAATTTATTACAGAAAATGCTTTCAAAATTAGTGAATAATTAATAAAAAATATTCCTCGTAAGTCGGGGGATTTTTTTTTATACACGTGGGTGAAATCGACGATTAATGGTCTGGTTTTTTACCTCCAATTTTTAGATGTTGTTGTCCCTTTTAATATTTGAATATTCCGCAGCCTTTCTAAAGGCCTAAAAAAAAATTTTTTACCTTTCTTGAAGCACACAATTTCGTCAAAAAATCACAAAAATTGATCTCTCACGCTTCACAATATTAAAAAAAAAAAAATGTCAGGCTTTTTGAAGGCTACAGCTAAGACATATGAGAAGGGACAACAAAATCTCAAAATTCAAGGTACAAAATCGGACCAATAATTGTCGATGTCACCCATACGAAAGATGTTCTACTATCTATTTGGAAAAGTTATCAATCTTTTCGATTCTGGTTATTCTGAGAAATGCGTCTAAATCACTTTTTTCCTTTTTTTTTTTTTTTTTCTAAACAAGTAGTCACCTTTCTGCATATTACATCAGGTTTTGTGTAATGGACATTTGTCGATTCTTTATCCGATAACAATATTCACAAAAAAAAATCAAATGTCATCTTTCAGGGGTAATATACTCAATCTTCAAAATTCGGTATAAATACTTCGATGGTGGCCGATTAAAAAATCTGTTCAGTGAACGTGCATTGTGCAAACCGTAAAAAAAAAGCCAATACTTATACGACTCTACTTTAAAAGATATAAATCTTTCTTCGAACTGATGCATCCGCTTTGCGAATTCATTCGGACGGCTGCTTTTCTCAGAATAATCAAAATTGAGAAGCTGGTACCGAACAACGTTTCATCAATACAAAAATCCCCGACTACGTGTTTGTGGGAGGATAAAAATAAAAAAGATACTGTTTCATGTTTTCATTTTTATAAGTCACGAATTTATTAGGTCCAGCATTGAAAGAAAAATGGTAAGAACAATGGACGTTTGGTCTACCGTCGATTTATTAAATTTGATACAGCTTTGAAAATTTGCGTTTTTGCAAATTAAAAAATTAAATCTCAGCTAGAAGATTTGGTCACGAATTTATGGAAATGGTTTTGATAATTTTTCATCGAAGTTCAGATTCGAAATTGAAATTAAGCTTTAAAATATGGTAAAACGTGACGATAATCCATGTTTACGATAAATATAATTTAAATTAAAGGAATGATATGAATATAAACAATACTCACCAACATTATGATGAGGATAGGGTCCAGTCGAGTTGAGATCTCCAACTGGTGGTGCTAGCGTTGCATTATGGAGCAATACATTACGCTGGGCCTCGTAGTGGCTGTGAGAGATACCGTGTCCTGGGTATCCAGGATGTCCTGGATGAGCGAAATGATCCGGTGCACCAGGAAGTGATAGTAGAGAAGCCAAATCCTGCCATCTCTGTTCCATGCTCATTGCACGCACAAAGGGCATACGGCCCTGAAGCAGAAGAGTTTTTTTTCTTGGTTATACAACGTATTCGAGTCAATTACGAATTTGGAAAACTGCGATCGTGCAGCCTCGATAAGGCAAATAAAAATTCGAAAAATCTAGATTTTTTTTTCATAGAAAATCTCGACGAAATTAAATCGCGTAAACGAGTCAAGAATGTTTTCCTTAAAATTCTAAGCATCATACATGGTACAGGGAAACTTTTTACTTTCTGAAAAAAATTAAATAAAAACCCGAGGATAATTCCCTTGAAAAAAATTCTCGGTATCTGAAGAAGAGTCAGAGGAAGACATATGGTAACAGAGTGAGAGAAAAAAAAGAGATAAGGGGTTCGGAGACAGATGTCATTCTCGCGTATAGCCATCAAAGCAATCATATATCCGCGTACATACTTCGTATCATTTTTTACATTATCTTTTTTTTTCACATATTTTTCTCTGGCACACGTTCATCCGTCACTTTTCGTATGACATAGGATTGATGTCGTGTCCTGCCGCCTGTGTGCGGGTCACATGACGCGTGTCACGTCCAGAGATTTTGAACCTGAGCTTTAGGGGAACCCCGCTGTTATTCGACCGTGTAGAGCTTGAGGAATACTCCGAAGATATGTGGGAAAGTTTACAGTCCCAGGTGAGCTCTAGAGAGATCCAATGCGATGTAGTAAAAGCGAAATAAAAATCCACGGAAACAATTCTGACTAAAATTCCACCGGCTTTTTTCTCTCCTCTTCATAACTTGACCATCAAATGGGTATTTCCCTCCTCGGATATTATAAAACCACAAGACAAGAGACAGCTGCTGATCGGTATAACGTCCTTGGAATTAGAGTCACAGGGACGACATACCGTTCGTAACATAATGTACATCTTGTCCCCTTTCCTTTCCTTTCCTTTCCTCCCTTCTTCATATCATACCTTCGTACCAATGCATGATGAGAATAAGAAAAAAAATAAATAAGACAGACGACCGGTAGCAGGATCCATGTCCCAGGTCAAGACGAACGACATTACGAAGCTGTAATCGGTTCGACACCGTTGCTCGGTGGTTTGTTGCGACAATATTCCTAGAACCTGAGGGAAAACGGACAATTTTCACACCAGGTGAAATTCGGAGAGAACGATGATCGTGAATTCTTTTTGCCAGAATGTTTACCGTTCGATCTTATCGTTTCGAAGGTTTGAACAAGCCGAGAGATTCGAATAAAACACAACTTTACATTTATTTATTTGTGCAAACCGCAACTGCTGCAGACAGCATTGAGCAAATGTTTGCACCGTGATTTGCGATGGTTTTTGTCTCCAACTTCCGCCTATAGCCAAAGGCAAACTGTTTACGCAATCAGTTTTTCGCTGTTAATTGAGTAAAATGCAGTGAATTAATTGGCTCGGAGATATGCAAAAACGTGTAAATTATACCAACTAAGCTTTGTTCTTACATTGCGGCATCCGACTCGCAAGACCGCGTTCAACTATTGAGAATAATTTTGGTTCCTCATCAACTGGAACAAGTCCCACAGTTTAATCCCGCGGCAAAAACTTTCAGTAAGCAATGCTCAAAATTAGTTTCACAAATGATTTAATAACGAAAATCGTGTTCTGGAAGCCCAGACCAAAATCTGAGGAAAAAAAAAACAAAAAAACTAGTATCACTGCCACGTTTCGTCATAGCTGAGCTTTCGGGTCTCGCATTATATTGCGGTAAGTAACATCCGGTACTGCATTATGACAGTCAAGCAGGTGGTTGAGCGTGGCTGACAAGGTCATGCTCAAGACCATTCGACCTCTGCTTTCTGAGTTTCTTAATCGTTTTATGTCTCTCTCTCTCTCTCTCTCTTGGTTTAAGAGTATCTGGTGGTCAAACCGCGAGCATCCACATACCCGATAAATCGATTCGGATGATTCGAAAGGAAATATTCAATCGGTATATACAACCCGATCGTATTAAACGTAAGTATTTTGCCTGAATTTAAAAACAGACTTTCCAGTTTTCTCGCTCATTGATTCGACTCGCAAACTTGAAACTCGAGTGTGAAAACCGACCTGGTTTATTTGCTAAGGTCGGGTTCCTCGGCACGAAATTCTTGGCTGTATTGATACTTGGTGGTTTTCCGGTATAACCAGGACTTTGAATCGAAAGGTAACACGGCTATTCATAGCCAGACAAAATAACAACGAAAAAGAGCTTGTGGCTACGGAGAGGAACGATATGGAAACATGGGTACGTGGTGGTTATCAGATGTTTTCGTTCGTGGCTTTTTGGAGGCAAAAAATTAATAATAAAAAAATAGAAAAAATAAAAGATACCCGGAATGCACCGCAGCAACGGCTTCGTTTGTGTGAAAAATAATATATACATTTCTTCTATGGAATTGGATGATTTCATCAATTGAGCTGACGTGTACGTGAGTATAGCGATGATAAAGATCGACGTGATGTGCGAGTATACATCGAAGAAACGCGGTTTAAAGTACATATACAGGTATATTCGTTCTTGCAGAATAACTGCATCACAGTTTCAGGCTTTTTACTAATATTTGTTTTTCATCTTTTATATCACGGCACAACTGTGACTACTTTATACCTAATGACACTAAGTTGGATTCGAGCAAAGGTGCCGTCGTCAGATGTTTGGTGGTACATATGTACATACGTACGTTACATACCTATAAGGTGGCCTTAATGACCACTCGTAGAATTCGTCTCGGGCATCCTTGATCATTCGGACATGCGAACATTATACATTTCACACCGCATAAATCCAACAACTGCGGCTTCAATTCATTGCGAAGCTGAGAAAATTTCATTATATTATAAAATTTACCAGTTGTTTATTCCTGTATCAAGAGAAGAAGATAATCGGTACTTTTTTATATACTAGCTCCGTGATAAAATGCGGCTCGAATCGAAACCCAGAACATCTTCCCGATCTACGAAAGCGAACAAATCTGCGTAAAAGGTTTTCGAAACTCGGAGTAATTTAATTTCATCTTTCTTTCCTAATTCTTCATCGCGAATATCAGATGCGCAATTTATCGATAAATGGCCGAGCAAAAAACCCCTTTCTAAGTTTCTATTCCAGCTGTTTGACAAAAATGAGTAAATAAATAAATAAGCAGGTATATTTTATTACTCGCATTTATGAAGTACAGACCGAACTGGGTACTACCTCGGTAGCCTTAATCACCGCCTTATACCACCTTCTCACCATAGCGTGAATTAATTTCTCCGATTAATCATCGTTCGTTTAGTTCATGCTACACGATTTCAAACTACAGGCAGCTAATTACGCTCCGAGGAGACCGTCCTCGATCAAGTATAGTTGGAACTAAGAATTGCAGTAGCTATACATACGCGTGAAATGCAATTAGCAGTTTGTCGTTGATCACCTGACCGTATTAATAGTTTTTTTCTTTTTTTTAGAAAAACCATTGACCCGTTTTTTTTTTCTCAAGATCATTCTGATCTGTTTCAACGACCCTCCTATTTTTTGTACTTTGCTCACGGCCCCGCGGGCTACAGCAGAAACCGGTGAAAAGTCGTACCAAACTTGACTTTCAATAAATCGTCAATGCCGATGGATGGATAGATTACAGATTAGCAATAAGGTCCAATTAATGTGGAGCAACGAAATTCCGTGGTTTAAATAACGAAAGAATGAAATCTTCTAAATTGAAATTGGTTGAAAGATATGGTATTTGAATAAATGAAAGGAGTAGCTGTACTAATTCAAAGTATAACACCACGTCTAAGTATATGATACACATATACATATGTATAGCAGGGACTCGTAGATTACGTGATAATTGTTTTTCGCGAGGTAAGTTGGGGTCGAGAAAAAGACGGCTCGTTAATGTTGCGGATCGTATAAGCTGAGAGGAGTATATATGAGATAAGAAAATAATATAGTAGTAGTTGTTACAGCTATTTGTCATTCGTTTGGCGGTTACTTATTACCAGTGAGTAATTGCACCGAGAATAACTCGGCAGAAAGTTGAATATGTACCTATGTATACGACGAGTCTTCAAAATATCTAAAATAATGGAAAGAAAAAGAAAAAAAAAAAAAAACGTCTGTTCGGTGGTTACGGCAAACCGAAACAAAAATGAGAAACAAGATGGTGAAACGCGATTAAATGAATAAAAAAAAAAAAAAAAAAGAAGTTATAAAAATCGAAAGAAACTATAATGCAATTCCACGGTTTGCAACAATTTTACACCGTTCGATTGATTTGTCCGTGATTTTTATACACAATTGTACATATATTCGGTTAAAAAATTTCGGTTGATTTAAGGAATTAGTCGATAAAAATTAATCCGATACGAATACAGGTGGGTAAAAACGAGACAGAAAATTGACACAGATGTCTCGGATTTAAATTGCATAATACACGAACACCGCGGTTATACAATAATCCTTCGATCTAATATCTCTCTTTTAACATTACTTCACCGTCTCATATATGCTGCAGATGCATTGCAGATGATAGATTGAGTTAGGTGAACGTAAAAGATGCATAATATTGGTAATACAGTTTCATTGAATCAAGCTAACGGAGTGAATTAGTCATTTTTCATTCGCCAGGAATTTGTCCGCTGGTCAAAAATTTAACGACTACAACCACGCCTTGCCTTGCCTTGCCTTGTATCTGTCCACTTTTCAGGTATGCAGTATGTACCTACTCTGCGAAGGCTTCGCTGATACTCATTACTGTCTTCTTGAGGTCAGCAAGTTTTGACAGAGGCGAGACCTCCCAGAGTTTTAGAATAGCTATTAAGTGGTTAGGCTTACCTAGGCTTATACTGCGAAGTGGCCTATTACTATTTCCGAAACTTCAAAAAAGGAACTCCAGATTTTGCATGAATAATAATTTTCCAATGATTCATTATCTTCTAGGACATGCTTCTTCCCGTTTTATTGGTTTTTTTTCCGTTCAATTTGCTCGGAGTCGTCCATATAATGTGAGGAAATTAAATGCATGTTAACATATTTATCCTTCAAGACGATCAAGCGATATTTCCTAAGAACGGTTTAGACTTTAATCCAAGCAAAGAGTTGATTTGCCGTTGGTATTATACAGACCCCGAGAAACGCCATTTCGAATGTCAAGTTAAACTGTATTTCATAATTTTATTCAAGGAGGACAGAAAGCGTTAAGATTTGCCTTTATACTGTTAACAGCACGACAGACAGCAGCTCACGGTACAGGACGTTTCTGCATCGCTTGCCGACTGTCGTTTGCTTAATGGTGAAATAATTCCTGTAACTCGCATTTAATTATACATTATACGTTTTTACTTCAGCTCACGGGCAATTCACGACTACAGTCACTTGGTGACGGTCATCTTCTCGACATGGAATATTATATGTGTAAAATTTCTGTCAATTTTATATATTCGAAATAAATTTATCGGACAATTTTTAACAACATATATGATTCCCATAATCGTCAAGCCATCATTTCACGACTATAATCAATTGAAATATTTATTATTAGATACCCTAATATATTTTTCAGACTGCGTCTGCTCCTGTTTTACAAAAGTAACTATAGATATTAATGAAACGTTGGTCATTCATTTAATGGATGTATTCTAAGTATTGGTGGGTTTTTGTATCTGTGCAGGGCCATGTTGTGTGTGGATATTGAGAGAATGAGAGAGATGAGAATAGAAGCAAGTTGTAATTACAGGTGAGTAAGGTCAGTGTTAATATGCCAGTCGCGTGAGAAGCGGGTTCCAAAAATGACACGTTTGAATACAACATGATATACAAAAAGAGAGAGAGAGAGAGAGAGAGAGATCGGCCATTTTGGTTGCGTAACACAGAGTTTCGTGTTAATATATAGAAGAGAAACGTTTGTCGTCACGATCACGTATACCTATTCCGTATACAAGTAAAATAGAATTTTTTCTTTTTTTTTTTTTCACAAAATGGGAGAGGCGGGTTCTTTGGAATATATTAATTTAGCATTACGCGACTTGCGCGGAGAACTTTAAATTACCATCTTGTCCATCTGTATCTATGTCGACGTAATAACGAGGCTTGGAATAATATCCTTCGAGGTCGTTATATATTACGCCGGTTATTAACTACAAGAATTTTAAAACCCACGGTTTGAGTTCAAGTTCCATAAAAAATACTCATGCAGAAGTAGGAGCTGGGTTGAATTGTTCCGAATTTTGGAAGCTCCGAACGGTCGAAATTTCGAATTCATTTGAGACGGTTTAGAATTCTTCAGAAACGTTGAAGTTCGCAGAATATTAAAATTCGGAAAGATCGGAATGCAGAGACCTGAAAACTCGAAAAGTGGGAAACTCCGAATGTCCAAGAATCCGAAAATTTCATTAAAATTCGGAATTTTGATCGTTTAGAACTTTCGCGATTGGGAACTTCAACCTGGCCCCGTATAAAACAGAAAGTAAAAAAAGAAGAGAAAAAAATTCCACATTATTTGAAGATCAATTACAATAATTATCATCGATTATTAATGTACCTGGAAAAGTCCTTCCTCTAGTATAAGTCTCCAACATTCTGGGCTCGGAGAATTTTGGTAACCTGGTGTCGCCGAGTGCTCAACTTTTGTCATATATGTATATGAATAGAATATATATTTTTCAGGAAAATAATTACTCCAGAATAATTGTTACATTTATTATTGTTACACACCTCAGCTTCCTCGTTACCTATATACGTACACTTTCTGCATTCGTTATAAATCTTTGTATATACCCATGATATGTCCGTTATAACCGACACCGTTTATTCTTATATTGATTCAACGTTCGTTTCGCACTCTTCTCTGACACTTCCCTGTTTCTTTACCGGACTGAGCAAGCACTTCAAATCCCGAATAAAAATATTGGCTAAATTTTACAGCCGTTAATTTCTGGTTTCAGGCTACTTCCGTGTTCCAAAAAGATCGTGAATAATTTCTACGGTTCACGAGATTAACTGTTTATAGAACCCCAAGTACTTTGGTTACTGCAGAGCAATTCAAATATTCAACAAACACAGATCTTCTACATATACGAAGTGTGTGATTTTTCACTATATCTGCATCCTCGACTGCAGACGTCTCAGACTAATGAAATGAGACAAGTATTCCGCATTCCTCGAGGAGCAGTCAACATCGCAGATTGAATAAAACGAGATGAAAATGAGCAAAAACCAGCTGCACGAACGATCGTTAGCGGTTATTGTTTAGCTATTCATTTTTGTTTAATCTTGAAACTCTTTTTGCACCGCAGGATTTATTTTTTTCGGTCACATTCCAGCTACATGTATAGATGCATCGTGATTAAAGATTTCGTCAGAATCCGATCCTCAATCGTTGCGTAAAATCAATCCGCTTTCCATTTTCCGGGCGAACGATTTTTACAAGACAAGATTTGTCGCGTCAGTCTATTTCCTCATTACTCATCACAGCGTATTTTTTTTACAAGTTCGTTTTTTGGTTCTTGTCTTGTGTACTTTTTTCTTTCGTTTCTTCGTTTTCAATTATTTTAGTCCAATTAACACTGCGACAAATCCGCACGTAAACTGCTACAGTAAATTAACGATTATTTATCGATTTAGGTATGTACCGTCGAATGGTCGGTCTCGCTACCGATTTCTAACGATATATCTATACTCAAGGACTGCCGCGCGTACGCAAAGACTCTAAGAGACATGTGCTCGGAAGAGCTACAAGCTGGTCATTCGATGAAGAGAGGGATACTGACACCGCTTCTCTTCGACGATGACCGAAGGAAGGGACGGTCTGCTATTGGTCATGTTAAATCGCTCAGGTATGTAGGAAGGTCGTTTTGTCGACATATAAGTGACCAACAGGTGAGCTATCCGTCCATTTTACACTGGGTAACTCTGATTCGCAATAAATAATATACGAATTAAAATTACGCCGCTCGTAATAGTTGCCAAAAAAAAAAAAAAACGAACGAAAAAAAAAGGGAGGAAAAAGAAGCTGCAGCCTTGAGATATACGATTTGACATCCGTAAAGAAGCGAGCATTTCGGAGGCGTTAGAATTAATGTCGACGATATATATATGCCTATACCTATTCGACGAGATCCGTTTTCTTTCGTTTTATTTAATAGGTTTATAATAAGTTGTAAAGTCCAGACGTATAAAATATTCGAACCGATTTTATTTATACTCGACCTATGACCTGCGCGATATAATTGTTTGCCATAAAACGCACCTGTCGTTTAATAATCGGCCACTATGTATACTCGATGATATACCACACGTATATATCCATGCATATATGTATATACGTGTACGTACAATAAATCTGTTTTTGTCGTGTTGTACTGGGTAGGTCATTATCGCGGTAGTAGCGTGACGCGTGAATTTCACATCAACACGTGATAAACAGAACATAAATAATCGTACGAACGCGGGTTTATACACATATACCTATATAATACACATCGAGAATGAAAAATCTGTCTATACATTTTTTTTTTACAAAATTTCATCGATTTCACACCTTTTAGATATTTTCCGGCTCGATTCTTATACCGGAGAGAATCTGCATCTTCTTCGCTCAAATTCGATCTCAAAATTCTTTAATTTTTGTTCAATTTTTTTCTTGTTTTAATTCTTTTTTTTTTCTGTGCAGGGCTAAACCCAATTTTTCAATCACCACAAATCGGTGAATATCTAGGAGTTAATTGAACGAGAAATACGTTATCTGTACTTGTTGACATAAAAACGGAGTTAGATAATTAATGATACGTAACAGTTAATGCCATCGATAAGTGGTAGTTATAAATTTGTAATTACCGGTTGACAATAAAAAGAAAAATGAAAAGAAAAAGAGAACAAAAAAAGAAAAAAAAAAAAAAAAAAGAATGGAAACGTTGCATAAGTGCGGCAGCTTCGCGAAGTCCGCGAGTAGAAAATACATACGTCTGTTCGTATATTTTTCAACGGATAACAAGTTATATCAATTAATATGCGTTCGTGACGAGTGTGGGACGTTGTTCTCCGGAAAACTGGGACAAACAAGGACCGAGGAAAATGATTTTATGCTCAATCTAAGACGAGGATTGTATGTCGTAAAATTAGGTATAACACGAAGTTAGCTAGCGAATATTATGTATGCAGTGTGAAAACACCCTGCTATGCAAAAGTACGATGTGATCGTCGAAGATCGCGGATTAGCCAATTAGTAAGGAGTTTACGATCCGGATGGTCGAAGATCACGACGTTTAGTATAACGTACCTACCTCGAACATTGCAATTACCGGTATATCTTTTATATTCTATTTTTATACTTTCCTAAACTGCAGCAAAAGGCATCGGTGTGCATAATGAGCAAAAATTAATAAAAATAAGAGGACTCTAAGAGGTACGACTGAAAAACCCTAATTTCTCATATTTTTTATACGTTATAACGTGTTTTGCTTAGTGTTAAATTGAATGTAATTGCAGCAAAACGGTTAGGAAATAAAGAAACATATATTATTTGTCGTATATGAGTAAAAAGGTATAATCGACCTGCGGATTTAGCTTAAATAATACTTTCTCTGCACTAAAAGGTCTACAACAGTTTCGATCAGGGCTAAACGATTTCTTTCTATTTTCATATTCATACGGAACACAGATTTAGAGCCTTTTTTATGGCTCGTTATAACCGTAGTACCTTTCCATAAATTACAAAACCGGATAAAATTCCGAAAAACTGTGTACATAATAAACAAAAATCATTCCTCTAAACAATCCCGTCCACGTTACAGGGTACGACTTACGATGTGTAATTGCAGGGTGCAGACTGATATTCTTCGGTCTCTTTGGACCCCGTTTCTCGTTTATTGTCGATATTTCGTACCTGTACGTAACAGTCCAGTTGCGAATAAATAACTGAAAACCAGTTTAAAGATCGTAAACGCCTCCACCATGGCCAGTCCCCATTTGTCTACTCCACCTTCCTAGCTTCTTACTTTTAAAAAATCTCGTTCACTTTACATTCGCTTAGCAGATACTTTGCCCCGTAACCCGATAACTCTTATTTTTGAATTGATTAACGAAACGTTTCGCGAGTCTCGAGTCTCTCCTCTGCAGATCCTTATTTTATGGATATAATAGAACAGCTCATTGTTTCCCTGTACCGTGAATTAGCTGTATGGGTTTATGTGCGATAGACGACGGATTATAGTGAAGGTCTTTAACGATCGCGCGTTAATTCCGGAAGTTAAAAGACGAGACTTACCTGGAAACCGCGATGATGAGGGTGATGTGGATGATGAGGGTGATGGGGATGGTGAAATTGTGGCGTATGAATCATGTCGGCGGCCGTTCCGGAGTCTTCGCTCGCTTCGGAGGGCGTCGGAGACGCGCTTTCTCCTGTCTCCGAACTCTGTTCCTGGATACTTCCAGAACCCTTATCCTTCTCGTTCACTTCCGGCTTAGCCTTCTGCAAGAAAAAAACAAAAAAAATGAGCTAACAATATTCGATCAAATTTGAAACTGTCAAACTTGTTTTTGCTAATTTCTAATTTGGTCAACTTACCTGAGGTTGAACTTCATCGAGGCCGACAAGTTGCAGAGCTTCCTCGAGGCTGAAACCGTCGGGTAAGCCTAGTGAATCGTTGCTAAGAAGTCCTTCAACTCCTGTCGGGCCTAGGAGACTTCCACCGAGTAAAACCGAGCTGAAATCATTCTCGAGACCCAAGGTATCGTTCAGCGCTAGAGAATCGTCGTCGAGTAAATTTTGTTCACCCAGGTTCAACGGGCTTCCCAAAAGCGGTTCTTCAGGGTCGTCAACGTCCCTTCCACCGCTAGTTGTCTGGGCGTTTGACTTTAGGATGTATTCACCTGTAATTAAACGAATTTATTTAATAATCATTAGAAAACAGAAAATTTTTGAACATATTTTTTTTAATAAGACACGTTTTCATCATTTTTATACCAATTTTAAACGATTCAATTCACGATTTTCATTCTACGATTGCTGAAAATTATTCAACGGTTTTTCCTGCGCGAAAAATTCTACGTTTCCTAATTTTCCCACTTTTGGATCGCAGCATGATATTTAATGAAATAATTATTACCTTATCGATCTAATCGATTATTAGGAACTGAATTGAACCAAATCTGTCGCAAATTTCTAGACATATAAGTTAAAATCATTTTTATTCCATTGCTGTAAGTCATTTGACATTATTCAGTCGTAAGAAGTGGACGAGTTAATTATAATGGCACGTTAAAGTATAAGGTACGTCGATAAAACTTGACAAGATTTTTAATAACAAAAAAATTCTGAGATGAATTAGGTATCAACCTTCGACGGATTTAGGTCAGAGCCTCAACTATCTGTCCAGTAATCGTGAAATAATCCATAGATCAGAAGCGTGGGATGGTCTTTAACACGACACAAAACACGGTCCTGCAGTCCATCAATGTCACGATCCGAATTCGACACATTCTGCGTTTTTATTTATACTCAGTACAGAAGTTAGAAAACCGCATAATTAGAATAGAAAAAGTTAGAGTCGATGATTATAACGTCAATTCCTTCGCAAAGTTTCGCACATATTTTATCTCCGACTTAAACTGAAACTCATTCACTATCTAATCGCTAAATGTCACCATCCTTTAATTAACTCCAAAACCATTTTAAGTTCACATCGCGGATCACAAACTATTTCATTTTTGGCACACTTTGAATGATGACTGCACTTGTGGTTCGACCCTTTTTGATAATTCTAATCAAACTTTGACTTCCTCTATTTTTTTTAAATTTTTTCTGAATACAAACTCACATCGTAACACTAAAAAATTATCGTTTCGGTTCGTATATATGAACGTGGTGAAAAATCAAGCGTATTGAAAACCGTCGGCGTCAACACTGACTGCGACTGTTGGACGAGTCAAAATTTTTGGGGGTGGGAGAGAAAGAGATAGATTGAGTTAGAAAAAGAGGAAAATGTATATACGTATATGTGTGTGAGTATAAGTAGTAACGAAGGATGATGGAGGAGGTAAGAAATAAGGGAAGTGGGAGAGACTGAGGAGATTTCGAAGAGGAGGGAAGAGAGGGAAAAAGATAAAAAGAAAGAAAAAAAAAAAGAAGAAAATAAGTAGATAGAGTAAGTGAGAGAGAGAAAAACGTAACTAATTGAGAGAGTAATATAAAGGGTGTGCTGAAGAGATCCATCCACCTGCTGATCCCTTATACGAATCCCTCAACCACCCGGTCGCAACCCTCCGAGGGAGCCACGCCCTCGACCAATAGAAACTCTCGAGAAAATCCCTACCCAAAAAACCCTGTAGGCAACTTGTTCGTCTTTGAATCCGAAAATATTTTCAAAGCTCCACTTGCTCTGGGGTTGCAACGCCACTCCAAACCTCATATACGATTCATTCGTAGCCTGCAGTTCATTGCTTCCCCATTTTATAATAATTATAAAAAATCAATTTCATTTCTGTTCGTCGAACGTAATTCAAAGGCAGAAGCAGGCTGTTCGATTTTTGAAATTTTTGGAATTTTCGGAACCGCAGAATATATTATATTGTTAATTTTTTGTCAGGGGAGGAATTAGGTGGAATAGCCCCTAGAAGTCTGATTTGAATTTTGTTTTTATAAAAATAAAAAAGAGAAAGAATTCTTATTCATCTTCTTCTTCTTTTTTTATCTCTCAATCTGCCGTCAACACGAACGAGAAGAATGTTATTTTTTTTTCTCAGTTGGGCTAGGTCGTAGGTTTGAAAGAATGGCATGGCACGAAAGTTGGTCGGAGGTAAAATGTTATTTGAGATAATAATCTCATAAAATAATAACGCCCCAGGAACCGGGAACCGCATCAGCCGAAAACCACGTTAAGGTGAGGCACCAGGCACCTGCGTTTGACTTTTAGTCCTGTCTCGAACCTCTTCAACAGGATCCCGAAGGAATGTGTCTAGTGTCTACTGTCTAAGGCACGGAAGGTGCTGGCAGCTTGGGACGGCTATTAGATTAACAAGTCGAAGCCGACGCCATTGTCTGGCCCAAATTCAACCCCTGACCGCATCACAATGGCTGTCGTAATTTGAGGGAACTTTAGACCTGAGACCAAACCTCCCTGCAAAGCAATACCAAGCTCCACCGCCTTCGTCACTTTGTACTTTAAATTGAACCATCCCTTAAACCTCAGAGTCTCAATACCGCAGTTAATCCATTTTTAAGGTTTATCCTCATTGCTGCGGTTACCAATTGCCCACAGTTCATTTTCGCGATATAAACGTGCAAAATTGAAATCAAAGTGAAAAATCAAAAGCTGATGATTTTTAAATGCAATTAGCATAATTTGATAGATCGGCACTTTTTGGAGTGAACATTGAGGGATTTTCTTCCCGTTGTTGTGAAATAGAGAAAGGAAGGCCTCTGAGTTCGCAGGATTGAACTTGCACTTCGAACATGGTTTAGTCTGGGTCTAAAAAAGGTAGCGATGTCGATTAGAACTGGTTGTTTTTTTTCTTCTTTAAATCAATTTCATTGCGTCTATTGAATGATAGAAGAAGTAATCTTGTTATAGGCTAAACAGTTCAATGTTTTTCCTATGCAGAATGATAGAGCACCGACTTTCTCGGGTGAAAAGAAATGATCTTTCGCAGATTGAAACGTTTCTTTAGCCGTGATTGAATTAATCATTTTGCACGGGTATAATATAATTGAAATAAAATTTATCTCTCATTATAATGTGCCGAATAATCAGAATCTATTTTTGCCAGAGTACGTGTGAGTTGAGCGACTAGGAAAAGCACAATATGTTACCGCCGAAACAATATCATTCGGACATTGAAATTCAATCGAGAAATGGAATGCGGTCGTTATGTTTCACGTGAAATGTCATAATTCAGTGTCGAATGTCGAAAAAAAAGCCATTAATCATATTTCAGATAAACAGCAACCCCTACAACCTCCAGTACAAGCGCCCACATCACATCCAATATCCATCGGCTACTCCCTGAGTAACCTTTCCTTTTCGATCCATCGATATCAGCTCCCTTTCCTTCCTCCGTCCACGACGGCTACGGGTATTCAGAAAATCCCTCAAAACTATTACGAAAATTTGAAGGTATTTAATAATTTGATGATTACATCGTTGAGATAATGATCACGGATTTAACATTCGTTAGTGTCATTTTGATTTCTCGCATGACTACCATAGGATTTTCGCATGGGATAGTTAGATTGTCCGAATATGATCTTATGGGATTTTTTCGTTGGGGTAGAATACGTATAGATCAAAGACCGACGAAGGTGAAAATGGGAAAAAGTGTATGGTGTATATAATAACCGAAAGCGCAAGCTCACGGTGCATTTCCCGATGCAAAAATCTCTCTCATTTTGACGATACCTTTGAAGTTATGCCTACAACTACTTCCTAGACACGAAAATTCTGACAGATCATTTCTCATATCTCACCATTGTTCGACTAATGGCGTTTTCCTAATAATATTTCTGGCATTACTTGGCAAAAATTTTTTCTTCCCTCAACCAATGGCCTTTCGCCTTACCGAATGAACCGTCGAGTTCAACCAGGGATTCACGGTCTTCTTTAAACGTATATACATACATATATATATATATATATATATACAGTTTTGATGTATACTCATATACATGCATGTACAATACGCATATACATACATACATGCGCACGCGTTACAGTAGTCTCATTGGGCCTTATGGCGGATAACTTTGGGGCCTCTTCAGATCGACGGCTTACGCTCCGATCCCGATCTTGACAGCATTGTCCGACCAGTTGACAAATATATCGATGCCGATTGTACTCGCGTTAGCGACGAACCCCGAAAATTATTTACAATGCCAGACAGAAATTGACATCTTGTTTTTCGTTACTTTTGAATTTGCAATCGTACAAGCGAACTCGTTAGTTTAGACCGGAAAACTATTTTATTTGGTAGGCAATGCAGGGGCATGAGCTTCACCTGGTAGTAAGAGCTGCTTAAATCGTAATTGAGATCATTAATATTAATTATTGTTATAGCTGTCAACTCCTTTATTAGGCGTGATTAACGATGAGAATCTTCCCACAGTACCTAACGCCTACGTTTGTCTAAAATTCTACATTTTTTAGTTTTTAGAGATTTTATTTTTCGATTAGGTATATAATGTCGCAAAATTTTAGGCGGCGGATTCCCTCGGCTTATAAATTTATCGCATTTTCGTGATTATTATAGAAATTCACGTCCCTCGAAGGCGTGCCAAAAAATTTTACTCTCCAAAAATCGGACTCACCTGTATTGAAGTAATCCGAAAATTGAATAATCCAAAAAACGGTTTACACCGGTTATCACAGCACAATTTTATTCTATTCAAACTCCAGTCACTGCGGAATGTTAGCTTTATATATTGCTCGGTTGATATTGTTCCCAATAATCTACACCACTACAAACATGGTTCGATCAAAAATATATCCGTTATAGTGTAAATTGTTTTATCAATAGACTCCAGAGCGAGATTAAAAAAGAAATACATTTTCAGTAAGCACACGATCACATGAAAACTTATGATCTCTTTACTGAATATATTTCAGACTTGAATGAGATGCTACTTCGAGGTATCAAAATTTCTAAAAAACCCGTCGAATCAAAAGAGTATTTTTATTTACTAGCAAAAATCTCAAATGTTTAGACCAACAAATTCAATTATTGTTATGCCAGCTGATGCCAGTTCCATATAAAATGTCATGTTGGAGTATCACCAATTGAAAAAGGAAAAAAATCGCGTTTTATTGATTCATTATTCATAATATTATTTATGCAAAACTTGCAAGGTTCATCACACGATAAACAACTGTCAAATTATTACATGTGTCACAGGATTCAAATGGTAGATGAATTTGATTGGAGCGATGCGTGGAGTTGACTGATAGACTATCGCGGAGCAAAGCATTGCCTAACTGGAGCCAGCGGAGGCATTGTCCCAGGGCCGCGGCTACGCTGTTAAGGAACCAACCAATCACGTCGGGGTTGGCTGTTATTCCAATATGGCTGCCAGACAATGTGAGCCGGAGGACTTCCAGCTAGAGGGGGAAGGTCTCTACCCATAATGCCATTCTCCGACTCCCCGCTGAGCAGGGAGCGTACCAAGGCCTGATCGGTCGACGTTGCCACACTGCGACAGCCAGGGGTGCATTGCTTCCTCTTAAGCCACGAGTCATGGAGGGGCTGAACTACCCTTGACGAGGACTTCCTGGGTCTCAGAGAGCCCCTTAACATTTATGGACATTACCTTGACTAGCTAAACTTGTGAATATTGTTATTTTCGACTATCAGACAATTTGCACAAAGTTTATAGAAACTTAGTCAAATATCATCGCTCGTTACATCTTTCTATGCTTTACCGCGACCAGAGATACTCTTCGATGGCTCCAATATATCATATTCAGAATTCTATGACTATTTTTTCATATTAAAATCCTAGCTAGTTTGAGAGATATGAAATTTTAAATAGAAATGAGGCTTTAGTTCTTCAAGTGGAATTGTTGGAAATTTTTGTGGTTCTTTGAAATTGTTGCATAAATATTTATCATTAAAATACGTTAGATGAAGTTATCCGGTGCCCCGGTAATATAAGAAAATCACTGACCTAAGCCAAGCCACTGAATTGCCATTGATCCAAGGGGCCATTATAGTTTCAAAATTGGATGCAGTATAATCCTATAAAAAGACAGTGGCCCGGTGACTAGCAATTTTTGGAGTTAGTGAACGGGCCACAGACCTAGGCGTAGATAAAGGTTGTAAACCACTGCTGTTAGATGGTATCTAAATCCTGTCAAATGCCTCCTCTATTGATACCCTTTATTCTTGTGTCGTCACTCTCACTCGCGCTTGATTCAAGATACTTGCCCACCAAGCTACATCAGATTGGCCACGTAATTACCACCAATAAGATCGTATTCCAATGTATGTAATGTATTCTGGCATAATGTTAAACGTATACCTGTTAGACCAGCCCGAGACTGTACAACCCACATAAGCAGACCTTAATTTCAATCTTCTTGTGCGTCTTTCACAATGCGCAGTCCCGTACTCTAACAGTGTAGCAAAAACTGCTCTGCTCCAAAATAAAAAAAATTATTATTGTTCCATCGAGATATATTATATACTCAGTCAAAATAACGCATAACAAATTTTCAAGACTCCAAAAATTGTAATCAAGCACTGAGTGGATAGCAGTTGGAGGCGGAGACCCGGCAACACTGAGTGGCGCGGCTTGCCTGACAGGGATATAAATGATGCTTAATATTATACAGAGAACTTAAGCCTACTACTATCTTTTACCCAGCAACATCATGCACCCCTCAGCCTAGAGTTTAATCTAGACAAGTAATTTCTCTAGAATAAATATAATACAAGATTTCTATGACCTGCGGAGGGAAGAGAAGTTGCCTGATCGGAGCAGCGATTAGGATCAACTACTTTTTTAAATGAGTTGAATTAGCAAGATTAGGCATTTTTCTGGAACAATGTGACAGTTGTTGAAAGTCTGTAGATGATATATGAGTCATTTTCATCACAAATATAATAAAAAATAATTTCATTGATATAATGATTATATGGTGGCCAAGAGTGAGTAGCGTCGCAGCAGCTCCGTCGAGCTCCAGAGTGCCTCAGCTTCTATTGTTCTCCTATCACTCAGCCTTTGTCTGGTCTCAAAGATATTCCCACTGGTTTTTTAGCCCAGTCCTTCGCTCAGGCCCCTTTATTTTTGGGCCCCATGAAAAACCCTGCTCCACTCCCTTATATTAACTACATTCTACCTGTGGAGGCCAGCATATTTCAATCCCCTGATTTTACGCCTTCAGTTCATCAACTAAAAAGGCCTCGCTCAACTTCGGAAAAAATTTTTAGACTACTTGTTCATCATACGAAACTTGTTTCATTGTTGTTATATTTATTTTGTGGCATAGAGTTATTTGCCAAAAATTATAGTAATTCTTATGATGATGATGATGGTATATTTTACTCAAAACGGATTTCCCTCTTCCCGTATGAAATTAACTAAATTAATTAAATCCGTAAAAGCACCCAAGTAGGAAACTTGTTATTTTGAACAAAAGCTGTTTACAGTAATGTGAAATTACAACATTCGGCACTCCGTAACTTTTGGCATTGATGAATAATTTACGAGCATAGTTTCAAAGCTGTTCAATCCATAATTTAGTATCGCATGGGGAACTGATTTATTGACTGATAAGTGCCAAATCATTCAATGCCGCCTGTGCCTAGGCGAAATCTAACGTAACAATGCATGTTAGGTGTTGTGGAACCAGTGCTAAAGAACACACAGGACACCCTGTACATGGTAAATAATAGTGGCGGCATGAAGTTGTGCTTTTCCTGCATTGTAAAACGTTCTATAACATATAGAATCAATAATAAATTTCTCAAAGGGATAATAGGGCTTTGAATATATCTAGTGAGAATCGGTTGCGTTACAGTGATATGAATTTAGATCACACATACAGTACTTGCATAATGGACAAATGATTTTCACATTTACGGTAATGAAGAGTGAAATTCTGTCTATTAATCGCCGTGAAGCATTCGCTTTCGTCGTTATAATTTTTCTATTCTCAAATCGTATATGTGTGTTAAATTATTACCTGACCTTTGATATGCAAGTATGATGGAGCAAATAGTGATGTATCAATGGACCAAGTGTGCCACGCGAATGGTGGCTATAGGTACAACTAATTGTACGAATGATACATGTTCAGGTATCCCAAATTACTAACGAGTTAATATAATTAGGAGAATAATATCCGTTATAAAACTGTTGGTCATTGTTGAGACTGTGAATGTAATGTACAAGTGAATAGACTCATAAGGATATCACACCTTGCCTGCCAAACAAACAGTCAGCAGATTTATAACTCAAGTGTGTTATGGTCCAGTTGTTACGATAGTAAATATAGACGGCTTTAATACAAATTACGAATTATATAGAACTCGGAAGTCGATTTCTAATTGAAATACCATAAAATCTTTACACTTTTTTATACAGTGATCGAAACTATGTGCGATTATTTATAAACCGAAATGTATTTACAGCAATGCGGAACTCGGAAGGCCATATGAAGAGTCGCAGCGATTTTTGAATCTAAGTATATGGCCTATATTTAGAGTGATTTAGTGATTGACGTCATTGCTCACCTCGCATAATGAGAAGCTCGTCCTAAAAGTGATTAGTCTATTAGTAAATGAATGATATCGTTCAAAGTTTAACAATGATTGGACATTTGGTGGGTCAATGGGTGTAGGAAAATTCTGTAAACCAGGTCGAAGACCTCAAGATAGGAGTAGCTTACTGCCACAAGTCATTCTGGATTGTTGTGCCCCGTCAATGACCATTGTTGCCACCTCATAGTATGACTTACACTCTTGGGATGTTGCTTGCATTTTTAGATGGCGTTAGTATGTTCACCTTTGGTAGCTGGGTCATGCTCAAAAGGAAGTATAAGGTCTTTTTATAACGGCGTTGAACAGTGGCTAAAGCGTGCGAAATTTTCTTAATAAAACTGCAACTTGCAATGAAAATTTCAAAGTAGCGCAGTTCCCAAGGAATCTCTTGTACTATGATTGCCTTCAAGATTTTATGTGCGACCCTCTCGTATACGCGATTCAACCTATTTTCATAAATTCTAATCTTTTTAGTCACAGTTCATGCATCGTACATTATCAACGAGATTCCCACCTTTTCAACGTGAAACGAGATATGGGTAATATGCACGCATGTTAGGTATAACCCGGGCAGACCTTTCGCACATCGCATGTCCAATAAAGTAGATTATTTATTAGGTGCGAACAGGATTGCAAAATGTTGTTTGAGTGGCGTTGGTTCGTTCGCTTATGGAAGTTAGCGATTGTGATAACGATTTTTCATCGGTTTGGTACAAGGTATTTTCCATCAAATACCCAGATGCGAGTATGTCGAAGTTTCGGGGTACCGTTCACCGCAGATATTTGGCGGTCCAAGTGAAAAGAGACCATTTGAACGATACGAGATTTGCGAATTGGTAACAAAAAGTGATTTCTACTGTTGATTACCAAAAAAGTATTCGGTTGAACCGCAGCATCAAAAAAGTACAAGGTTGAGTTACCTTGATATTGGCTAGCGCTCAGTGGTTTCAAGGTGAATTTTACTTTTATTATTCTGCAACGCTTATTTCTCTTTCTTTACGTAAGATTGTGTATACATATATATATAGAGTTTCTTCTGTAGGATGCTTCATTCAACACTTGACCAGAAACTCCTGAGTGGATGCACACTGAATGCGTCTCTAAGGTTCTTTATTTTCTTTGAACTTGTTCTAGAGAGACCCTTAACGTTGCATTATTTGAACAAGGTTCAGTTTTATACATCACAAACTTCAAGACGATGAAACGTCCCACGATTCGGAGGTATTTCTTCGGCGAATTTCTGTTTCCTGTTAACCCGAAGCAATAAAAAAAAAAAAGAGCTAAAAGTTGAAAGTATAATTTGCAAAAAAAAGTACCGAAATTCTTGTACAGAATAATGGAAATGGAAGAATCGGTGGAACGCACGAAGATCAAATTGAAGTTGGACGCAGCTTTGTTTAGTCAGGAAGACTCTTGTTACTTTTTGTATCCTGGCTAAGGATTTCTCAGGAAAGTCCTTCGACAAAAAATAGCCCGATGCAATAATGACAGGTTGGAGCTGGATGGAGAGGGCATCTAAAAAGGGCTAATGGCACTTCAGGTGACAGGCTGACCTCAACCCCTCCGGCTGATACATATCTATCCTAAATCAACATGGTCAAAAACTGGGAGCTCTTGATCTCCATTGTTTAACGTTGAGCTTTGCATTCTTTGGTTTCTTGTATTTCTAAATTTACTCGTACAATATTATTTTTGGTTAAACAAACGCGTGTACATTTCCTGATTGGAGAATGTGAGAAATGTATTTGTATATAGAAAATTTTGTTAAAATCGTATGTATTTTTCGATCGTAACGAACGAGACTAGAATTTAAGACCAGTATAAAATTTCCGCGAAAAAAAGAAGTAAGAAAGCCTATATTTAGTTGGTTGGATGGCTTCAGAGCGTAAAACCATAGCTACACCCTCTTAAATAAAATCTTCAGGGACTGGCATGAGTTGCAAAATCCTTTCCAATGTAGGTACGTACGTTCCGAGTAGGCGATCCTATCCAGGTAAAAAGTCGAATTTATAAAAGGTAAAAAAAAAGCATTATAATATTAGAACTTCAAAAAGCTAAGACCGTTCTATAAGCCAAACTTAATTTTTCATTGACATTGACACATCATTATTTATTACGACTGTTGTGTACGTCACTTTCATAATACAACTTTTATGTAAATGTTTTAATCCGCTGGGAATTGAAATGTCTTTTGATAAAAGTCAGCTGTCTAGTTTCCTACCGAAGTATTTCGGCCCTTTTCTCGAACCTACAATCCCAATTGTTCTGTCCGACCAGCACGGTCCTATTTCACTCCAATTACCATCAAACGCTTATTTTTCTCTTTCAAATATCTTCCACAGATCAAAAAGCTCCTCTTACCAGCGAATGAAAATGTACTTGCAATTAATATCGCTAATTTTTGAAAAGCTCGAATGTATAAAGTATCGTAAAATAGAATGAAAATATTGTAAATCCAGATCCCAAAAACGGAATTATGCATTTGTGCCCCATCTTTTTTTTCTCTTTCTTTCTTTCTTTTTGTTCGACTCGTAGAGGTTGGGCTTGAATTTACACCGCGTGGTGAGCCATGATATGAGTAATGGTGTGTACTCGTGTAACAGGGGTGGTTGTCGCAAGTCATGGCCCCGAGTTCCAACCCCTGAGCAGGCTTTGCCAAGCAGCTGCCCCCAAGCACAACCCCGAGGGATTCTAGCGAGCCAAGCTAACATGGCGGAACACGGATAGCTCCAAATATTGATTCTCTCGTGGGACGGAAGAGTGATCTGAATTACAATGAGGCTGTGTCAGGAAACGTCGGAGTCTGAGCTCCTTCCTGGCGTAGCTATGTACCCGGAAACCCTACGCATTTTCAAAACTGCAATGTAATATTGAATGTCCAAGTTGCGTGAACCTTTCTGCCCCTCAACCCCCGAAAAAAGAAGAAAGAATTCTAACCTTTCCGCGATATTTTGATTATTGGTCAAAAAGAGCTCCGGAAAGCAAAAAATAGAGGGAGAAAGACACAAAAAAATTTAATGGGCGTAAATTAAAGTTCCAAATTGTTATAAAAAAGTTTGCAGAAAGTGTGGAAAATTTTTCTGTCATCTGAGAGAGAGAGAGGAGTTTGGATTCAGTCAAAAAATGACAAAAAAAAAAAAAAATAGTAAAAAAAAAGCAATTTCCTTAAAACATTTCGCAGGCGTGGCCTCTCTGGTGTCACGTGCACGTCGTTTATAATTTCCTACAACATATTATTCTTCAGCGTTGGCCGTTGTCGTGGCCCTCTGAGTTCTCGACTCCGTATTGTATTCAAGATATATGTATATATATACTATTCTTCTCTGAAGCACTGAACAATTCGGTTAGACACCAACGCATTTGAACACAACCGTGAAATTACGAGAAAAAAAATGTATAAATAAATAAAACGGAAAGGAAGAATGAGAAATAACCGAATGAATAAATAAATAAGTATACCGTGGCCACGCACGAAAAGTCGTACAGTAATTAAAAGATCGTTAATATTAATAATTTTCGTTACCGTTTAAGCTCTTGCGTGTATCATAAAAATTGTTCTTAATTTAACGAGATCAACTCTATATGTCAACTTTATTACGTTAAATCGTTACACAACAGTACCATATACCTATATCCAATTCAGAACGGAATACTAAGTGCTAAAAAGAATAAGAAATATGAAAAAAAAAAAAAAAAATGAGAAACAATATACCCACGGATAGCTCAAGATGATCTCAGTGAGAAAAAAATTCTGCGAATATCGCGTAGGTACTAGATACAGATACGGAGATTTCTTCATAGAAATCTGAAGATGATCTCAGTGAACAAAGGTATGGGAATTCATAGCGTCGGTACTAGCTATAAATAGATATGTACTTGGCGCGAGACTCTACCGAGTCTCTTGTTGAAGTTTCTTCAAGCTGAAACGCGTACGTCCAGGAAATAGAACCGGAAGTTAACAGTTTAGAATTTGTATACAGCATCCGCCACCACGGTTTTGTACTTTTATTTATTTTAATCTATTTTTCAAATTTTTCACATAAGATTTGAATTGCAACTTGTCAGAAAGTAAAGCAATAGTAATGAATATAACAGAAGCAGTACAAGACGGATCATAGCTGATTCTCAAAATGAAGTATTACTCCATTCAAACAAAAGTTAATTACACGTATCGATCTTTATGCTTATAAAGTAGTTTCCGGTCTAACTCATCGAACTTTTTTTTTTTTTCTTTTTTTTTTTCATCACGATTTCTTATTTATTCGTATAGCCCAGGCAGGCAGACAGACAGGTAGGTGGATAGGTGGGTACCTAGGTATTACGCGACAGGAAGTAAAAGGAGCGGGGTAAACTGTATTGTATGCAATTTATCATCGACCCCGTTTCAATTTCCGTTTCAACGTGTAACATAGACTATTAATTGTTACACGGAGAAAAATAAATAGAAAAACGAAGACGAAAAAAAAAAACCACGTTTAGACGCGTGGTAAAGGCCGTAACGAACTCGACATAAACTGGATTTGAAATTTGGTGGGGAACTTGCGATCCAGGATCTATGTAAGAGGCCGATTATACCGATCTCCAAATACATAAACCGAAATTAAATTACATACTCAAAATTCATATCGGTCAAAATTTAATAAGTCTAAGACCGTGATATCCCGAGTCGTAAAAAACCATATCCACAAATATGAACGTAGGTTTTTTATTTTGTTCTATTTTATTGGTTTTGTGGATTCAAACCTGCTGCAATTAATTGATCGAAGAATGGACTGTATTTAGAGTAAATTTGACGAACCAAAGAAGTTTAAATTCGAGGAAATATATTATAGCTACGATGAAAAGTTTGTCTAGCTGCAACGCCAGATGGTGAAATAAATTGGATTCTAACACCGCGTTGCTGTTGCTGTTGCTGCATGCAGCGTGCCCATCGGTTAGCTGGCTCCTGTTATATATTTCTTAGTTCTTTTTCCTTTTCTTCATTCTGTAGTTTTTTTTTTCTATTTTTTTTTTCCTTATTTTTTTTTATACCGGTGTCTCTTTCCGGTTTGAGGGGCGAGAGTCTCGCCGCGATTAGCTCTCGACTATATATCGAAGCTATATGGATGGTATCGTGCACCTTCATCGGAGAAGGCGGAGACTAAAAAACCGTACGCCCATAGTAATTTATTCTCATATCACCCGCTAGAAAATAATATATCGAACCACGGTTCTCAAGACTGTAGAAAATTCTACGTATTCATCTGTATATATTTTTATTTTATTTTTTTCAGACAGTATATAAACTAAAATCGATGCGAAATTTTGATCAATTTCGAATACGAGGTTGTATCTGTGTATGTACGTATACATATGTACATCCATACCTGAATGTAGATCGCATTGCGAATTTTTTTTTCCATATAATACAAACGAATACGTATTTGTATTATTTTATAGAATATTGCTGGTGCAGTTCGACACGAGCAAGAACTAATATTCTCGTGTTAGATGGACGAAGAGGACTTCGTGGGTGGCTGAGGTTCGAGGTTTTGCTGGTTAGCTGTTTACCGATAATCCATCAACGGCGTGGATGTGAGTAAGACCACTAGATCCGCAATCCATTGTCAGATCGAACGCGAGCCGACGGATTGACGTGATCTTGCCACCATGCAGCAAGCTCGCGTATATTATACATTATGTGTCGATGTTAGATATGTATAGAGTCGAGTATATATTATCTATTATATATTACACAAACCTGTCTATTCCGATGTTTGTGATATCTAAAACGTGTAATTGGACGACCACCCGTTGAAATTTCTCGAAGCTATATTGCGAAAAAAACAATTAACGCCGATCAATTATCGATCGTTTATAATATTTTACGTAAATTATTTTATTCGAAATGATCGTGAATTTCCGTTCAACCGTATAACAAATGTGCAGGTGTTTCTCGAGAAAATCGATCTAATACAGCTACGCCCGGAAGTGCTCCACGAAACGAATTTTCGATCCCCCGAGGGAAAAACTGCAAAAAACGAGGCGTGGAGTTGTTACGCTTATACTCGGAAATCGAAAAAATGGCGATGGAATCTTCCCAAAAAAGAAAGAAAAACGACAAAAAAATCGGTACCTTAACGAATATTGGTTGAAAATCTAGTTTCAGTTCCGAACTATATAATTTTCTTCAATCAATTTCCTGCGATAAGACGCTAAGAATCAATATATTTTATAATATATATCTATAGTATAAATTTACATAGGTAATAAGTCTGATAAATTATATATTTAAAAGACTAAATTACAACACGCAGGTTTTACATGAGTCTTTAAACGAAGATACTCGTGTTTAACAGTGAGACAATAAGATGGTAGGACAGGTAAAAAGCCGAGGTTAAAGACGTTCGTTTTCGTAGAAATCGAAACTAAACAATTATACGTACATGTATATCTATCGGTTAATTCATTTGGCGTGTCAATTTTTTGTTACGTTCGTTCTTTTTCTTTTCTTTTTTTCTTTTTTTTTTTTTTGCGAAACACAGACGGGATCAATCGCGTTTCATCAATTGGTATATAGTATACCATATGTATATTCTATCGCGAAGAATCAAAAAGCCTTGAGTGGTCTAATAGTCCGGTAATTTATTGAGCTCGAATATCTTTCTGTTCGTTAACGATATATACTTTATAACTATCCTATACATGAACGATGCGATACGGATTATAAATACCTACAAGAATTACAGACCATCGATCTATTCGTGGCGAGAAAAAAATTCGAAAAAAAAAAGAATAGAAAAAACCCGAAACCTTCTGTAATTAATATGATAAAATTATTCAAACTCGCCTTTATAGACGTAAGGTACCTATACGTCTGATCGTTTCTTTGCTTATACCAATTACACGCGAAATATTATGCATGTAATCATTGTTTAATTTTTATTTTTTGCACATCCTTTCGGCAATAACTTTCGGACTAAAATAGTTCCTGCCCGTTGAATTTGTATATACAAATGTATGTAAAAAAAAAATTTATAGGAATAAATTTTTGTGTTCCAGTTCTAGATTCTTACTGCTGCAACGCGGACAATCGTGGGTACAGATCGAGGGCGATAAAAATCTACGTCTTACTCCTTCCATATTATAGATTGGTTCGATCGATAGTAGATATAATTCCGCCACGTCGCGTCCCACGTCCTATAGATATATGGGTATATATGTATAGATATATATGTATTCGATCGTGGCCGGTAATAAATAAACAAATTTTATAATCCAACGATCAGCGGCTGACCGCGGCAAGCCGAGACTCATTACCCGGCAATCTGTGCCCCGATCAAATCCATGTATAGGTGTATAGCTATATAGCCATACCCGAAGCATAAATACAGACACATTTATTCAACATGGCGGTTGATTAATGGATCAATGGTATATTGCCCGAAAGGTGCAGCAGCAGCAGCAGCAGCATCGATAGAATTTTTGGACAGCTGAAGCTACGCAAGTGGGTATCCGATATACATATTTAAACATTACAGTTTGAGATGCACATATAAATATTTATACATATAAATAGCCGATAGAATAATTCTATATCAACATTTTCGATTACCGATTTGAAGGGGTAGCTCCTAAGTATATGGAAAAAAAAAAAAAAAAAATTATGTAAAAAACAAAGAAATAAAATTAGAAAATAAATATGAAAACGTCTATCGATTTTTGACTACCGATGATTTATGGGCATACGGTCAATATCTTGTATAATATTAAACGTCTCTGCCTGCCTGTCTGTCTGCCTACCTGATCGTGTCGTATCGTACGTTACATACATACCTACTTGTAAATTTATAGTTGCTTTTCGACGTATAAGGAGGTTGTATCAGATACGGTTCGTATATACGACTTATGGGAGGGGCTAATTAAAAAGCTAATCAACCGACAAATATAGAGATGGAATATTAGCTCCGGACTGGCATTGATTCAATACGTCTAAAACGGTCGTCGTGTTAGCAATTCCTCACACGTAAATCGATACAATATTTCTATTATATCCCAAAAATATCCGCGATGACAAGTTCGGCTCATGCAAACAAATATATCAACGATCATTTTCAAAAAAAAAAAAAAAAATCCACAAGAAAATTCAGTGGTTAACAAAACCATATAAAATGGTGGCAAATTTTTGATATACGAAAAAGGGTTTTGTGCGGTTGATGATGGCTATACCCGATCATCCGTAACAGAATTGGGCCCTATGCAGCACTGCGTGCCTATAGTCAGTGAAGCGAACGCACAGACAAGGTGCGTATTATAACTATAAAAGCCAGGCCTGTCTGGTCTAAAGTAATTAAATGCAGGGGGGAACGAGGGGCAGTTGTGGTAACGTCGGTCGAAAAGAGGGAAATATAGGAGAGAAGAGGAGATGAGAGGAGAGAAGAGAAGAGGAGACGAGATAAGAGAGAGGGAAAAAGTATCGTGAGAGGGGGTACAGGGAGAGAAGAGGAGAGGAGAGGAGAGGAGAGGAGAGGAGAGGAGAGGAGAAGAGACGAGGAGAGAAGAGAAGAGAAGAGAGGAGAGGGCGTTCCTGGAGCCACTCCCCACGTCATCCGGAACTGCGCGCCCAGACTCCGCAGGAGGGTCCGGGTCCTTCTTCTATACGCGTATGGATCTAACTATGATGTGCGCACACACATTTCAGACGGTCATTTTCAAGAAAAACTGTGCACCAAATACTGGAGCTAAAATTTCCTTGATACTGTCCCAAAGGATGCAGTCCGATTTTAGTTCTGACGAACTTATTCCAAAAAATTTCGTTAATTGCGGCATTTTTAATCCATCGGCCTAACCATGACGATGATGTAAATAATTGACAAAGCAGGGCAAAAATTTTTTCCAAGAATTACACGAGGGTGGTTTTAAGGGAACCAAAAATTCGGAGTACTCCAAAATGCATTTATTTGTCAGCCAAAGTTTATTTCACATAAAAAAAAATTTTCTTCGAAAACCTTTGTCGTAAGGTTTTAGGCACATCGTTGTTCCGATTAAGGTCGTTGAGGGCTCATTCTGTTCAGAAAAGAAATCCTCGTCATGTGAACGAAGGAATTTCTTTACAATTTCGTATTAGCAAAGTTATTTGCAAACTAGTGGCCTAAATATTGGAAATTTTGGATAATTCACCGTAACTTTTGCACATGAATTTTTTTTTACTGATCCCTACGTTCATAAGATGTAGAATTGCTGTCTGAAGAAAGCAAGACCTTGAGAGGTTGAATTGGACCAACGATCTGCCTGAAACCTTACGACAAAGTTTTTCGAAGAAATTTTTTTTTGATGTGAAACAAGCTTTGGTTAACAAATAAATAAATTTTGGAGTACTCCAAATCTCCCAAACCAAGCTGTACTGGTCCCCTTAATACGAGCACATGTACACTGGTCTACCGGTTATGAATTATACGAGTTGATTAATATTGACTAACACCTACAGAGCAGAGTAAGGTATAAGAAGGTATAAGACGTCCGTGTAGGTAGCTCAATTAAAGCACGCGCGATGACTTTATAGATTTATCGTTCTTAGTCGAGAGGCAATTGCCAATTAATCGATCGGACTCGATATAGGCTTGGCAGTGACTGTTTCTAAACGATTATCGAAACGATTACGTATACGTATATATCAAAGGGCCGCGTCATTTTTGTAACCGTCATACTTAAACTATGTGGATTGACCGGGTACAGCGGAAGAGAAAGAGATATTGTGAGTAATTCTCATTAGCAAAATCCAGCAATGTATCGATTGACTGAATAATTCACAGTTACATTTATACACCCGTGCTCAACGGATATCTGTACCGCAAACGGAGAGAGAGAGAGAGAGAGAGAGAGAGAGAGAGAGAGAGAGAGAGAGAGAGAGAGAGAGAGAGAGAGAGAGAGAGAGAGAGAGAGAGAGAGATAGATAGATAGATAGATCGTTTATTACATCAGGGACTGGGTCCCGTGGATGACAAAAAATAAAAAGCTACAGGACATAGATAATACAGAAATATGAATAGAGAGTAAGGCTAAAGCTAGAAGCGAACATGATACAAAATATTAACTAAAACTAGAGAACATAAAAGTAAGACAGAGATTATGGCAGGAAGGAATTGATCAAAGCAAGAACAGAAAAACATCTAAAAAAGATACAGGAAAAAGAAAAATGAAAAGAAAAAAGAATCAGGTGAGATAAAGCTAAGATAAAGGTTACGCTTAGAAACTACCTACTTAACACGACTTAAAATACCTAAGATAAGACAGAGAAAGAGAAACATTTACAATAGAAGGCAGAGAAGGTCGCAATGTGCACAGATGGCCTAGGATAAGGTAAAGAAAGGAGAGATATAAGAGAGCTGAGAACAAACAAAAAGACTAAACCAAAAAGCAAGCCAGAAGGCCATCTACGCACATGGAGACGTACAGGAGAACTTATGAGTAAGAGTAAAAGCTAAACACGCCAAATAGGAAAATAAAGTAAGTGAAGTAAGTGAAGTAAGTAAGTGAAGTAGAGAGAGAGAGAGAGAGAGAGAGAGAGAGAGAGAGAGAGGCGGGTTGTACCAGGTATGGGCGAAGATTGCCTATGGACACGGTATTTGCTCTTTCCGCGTACGACGAGGTTTCGTCGTGTTTATGATAATCGGTACAGGGTGCGGCCAGGTGAAGACAGTTGCTCGCCAACAAAGCACGTTGTCGAACTTTGTACCTACAAATTACTTCCTTAATTCTACATGGCTCAAGCGCAGCATGCGCTCTAAAAACTTAGCTCCTCTTATCCACCAATATCCGGCTATAATTTTTAATCCGGCAACTATATCGAATCAAGGCGCAGGAAAAAGGATCTCTACGTGCAAACCGAAAGGATATCAAGACCGATTTATTGGTCCCGACGAACGAACCGATAACCAAAACATAAGAAGCGAAAAGAAACTCACCAGTTTCCAAGTCGATGGTGTAGGGTAGTCCAGCCCATGGATCGGCATCCTCGGTTCTCGATGTTTCAACGTCCTTAGCGATCGCTTCCTGAAATGAGATAATTTTTTTGAATAATTTTTTTGACCCACTCCATTTTTAAATTTGATTCGATCATGTGGGTATGATATTTTGGACCATGATCAGTTCGTACTATGACTAGCTCGACCAATCAACGTTGGGTTGACGATAGATCCGGGAGGGTAGCGAACGCCTAGGGCAGATGTGAGCTGCCTTAGTCAATAGAAATAGACCATAACTATAATGCAATGGCGGACGGTGAAGTTTGGGTACCTTTAATCCGGCTCGCATCAACCATCAAGGCACGGCATATGAATTATATCCTACATACGAGCTCCAATCATCACATGCTCGAAACTTTGACATGGGTATGTGCGAAAAAAATAATAGGAAGCTCGAAGATCCGAAGGGAAGATGAGTGAAATAAAAATGGCGTCCTGGTGGTGAGTTTCTCCGAAATCCTCTGCACATCTACTTTGTGGTCTCGCTTGGCTATCGGTGCGTAAGTATGAGGATACAAGGTATAATGCGAGTGAGTACGTGACATCGCGTTGACGTCTGGGCTCATCAAAGGGAGACAATCTACCCTGATGACCTAACGATGACGAGTCAACGTCGTCGTCGTGCTCGTGGTTCGAGGCTAGACGATTGTTGTTATGGTCATTGCAGGTCTACCCCGTTCGTGATCCAGGTTTCCTACAGGTTCTACGAGTGCCCAACGCAACGCGACAGAGATGATTGCACGTATTGTTAGACACTCGTCACATTTACGCTCTGTATAGTTCAGGATCTTTCAACAATGCATCCTAAATGCACATCCTTATATACCCCACACTTTTGACGACGTGACCGTAAGCTAAGGACTTGACTAGGTTTTGCTAGGTAATCGTTTCGGCCAATTAAAGATGCGCGAGACTATCTAACGGTCGATGACAATGCAGGGTGAAAGAATTTCGTCGCTTATTCAAGCTCAGGACAGTATACGCCGTATAGGATTATTTTTGCCTTTTACAGAACAAAAAAGTACTCAAAAAATTTTTTTCGAACTGTAAAAACTCGGTGAAATTTCTTTTACGTCTCTTCTGTACGACTTCTAACCAATGACTGCGGTTAATTGAAATTGATCATGGTCATGCGATCCGTTGACAGATTTTTCGGGGATTTCTGGATCGTGTCAGGGATGATGATATCTTCATGTGAGCGGTTGCATCTCTCGGTATACTAATTACTTCGTACGGTGGATGTTGCATGATCTTTTCAACGAAGTATGTGCACGGAGGGATTATCCATGGTTTTTCGTACGCTGTGCCGCCTCCCAACCCTGTGACCCCCGCGAGACCCTGACTGCGGCCGCGTAGGTACACGCCTATACATCGTAGCTGTAGTGAAATGAGTTTAATGAAAACAGCATTGTGTCGTGACCATTAATCATAGTCGGGTTCCGATACCATCCATCCGACCGTGATGTATTGTTGCGTGCCGCGCACAGCCCTGGAGGGGTTTTTGAATACGAAACCACCCTCGGATACTCTCTAACTCCCGCACTCCGCTACTCAGCTCGGACTCCGAGGCCTTTGACTCTCGTTATATTCTAATTACACCCGGAATTCATTACCGAGATCAAAGCCATCACGAAAACCGCGATTCCTCTTCACCGCGCTGCAGGGCTCGAATTCTAACCTCCATAAATATTTTTTATAATCTTATTGTTACCTGCTGTTACTTTTGCTTCTTGGCAATTTTCTGCTGAATTTTTCTGATCACGAGGTTCCGATCTTCTTATGGTACCATCGTCAATTTCGTTTGATCTCTTGTTGTTACTAGATACGATTGTGATTATTGTTAACCATCATCATTATCATTGTGATTATCTTCATTTCATTCCTCCAAGAGTCTACAATGGAGGTCTCTGTCGTCGGCGAGCAGACGGCCAGACATTTCTGGCATAGCTCTCAATTAAGCGGGCAAAGCTGACTCTATGGCTGTCACGACGCCGCCGCCGACGCTGACGCCGACGCTGACGCTGACGCTGAAGTTGAAGTTGAATCTGAAGCTGAAGCTAACGCCGACGCCGACGTCGAGGATAAAAAAAAAAAAAAGTCGAGGACGAGGACGCGACGTTGGTATGGGCCAGGCACGGTTTGTCCGACCAATGCTAACCCACCTCAACCTTCGCTCACCTTCATATATAAATATATGAAATCAATGCCACTCGTTCTTTGAAACTTTGACATGTGTTCATCCCCGAAGGTATAGCCTGTACAGGTATATAGCTATATACTGCTCGTGTACATTTATGCGTAGTTTGAAATTTTTCCCTTGTATGTGCATCGTGGGTGTATCTACCTATACCATACGTATTTATTTACTAACACAATTCGAAATACCAACGTATGCGTTCTTCAAAGCTTAGCAAAATGGTGCCAGTCACGGTTCTACGATCCCCCTCGCCTCCTGTCAAGAGTGTGCGAGCCTTGTCATACGATAGGCCACAGGGTGAAGGCTACGAGGTTTGACTGGTATCACTTGGGGGTGAGAGTCGACCTCTCTGACGTGCAGTTTACCTTACATCTTATACCTTGTACCTCATAGCTTACACCCTCTCGTTACGAAGTCCAAAAGATACATACGAGCGGTTTGCGTGCGAGTTAAAATTTTCGATAGGAATTATGAAGCTAGAATTTATGCAAATTTTGGCCATTATTCATTCCGCGATTAAATTGAGAAGATCTTGGTTCTACGGTGACGAGGAAATTTCTGTTCGGTCTACCGATTTATCAAAAATATTTATATGTGTGGGTCGAAGATATCTATATGATTATTGAATGAGAATTAAAAATGAAAAGTGGAAATCGTTGTTAACCTAAAAAAACGTTTATGCCCGTTCGTATCTTGCGCCTTCGGCTTTTAGAGGGTGGCTTTTTTTTCCCCTCTTCGCAACGATGTTGGATGATCGAAGTACTCCGACAAGACAGAATTAGTTCTCTCGATTTAACTCGATTGGCATCGCTGTTCCTTATACTCCCGATATCATTTGCCTTTCGGATCAATAATAATTCGTAGTCGAAAAATCCGACAAACAATTTCGACCGTTATAAATTCTAGTCCGTTTTTCACAGACGGAGAACAACAAATCTTGTAAAGGATATATGTGTATGTATGTATCTGTCGAAATCTTTCGCGAGTTTCACGCGCTGCACTTTACCCCCGTAACTATAACGGCGCCAGCTTACTCGATCTGTTCGGGTTTCAGGGGGATAGCAAAGAAGGGAAGATGATGGACGAGAGGCATGGACCAGTTTTAGCCCCCTAAAGTGGGATGGGACGGGGGTATTAATGGTCTTGGAAATTGAAAACGGGAGTGGGCGTCAGACTACTGGCCCCCTTTTTTACGTTTTCTCTCTCTCCGTGTCTTTTTTTGTCGTCCGTCTTGTTTCCCGCTAGTGATTTCTAACCAAAATGGCGCCCCTCGTCATCATCGATTCAACTTTTCTGCTAAATCCTGTCAATTTCGTTTTTTCGTTTTTTTTTTTTTTTTTTTTTTTCAAATAAAAATGCGATTCAAGCTTTTGCACAGCCTAAAAAAGAAAACGGACAACATCGAAGCGTGCGAATCGGATGGCCAATTTTTTTCTCGTCAAACTCGAATCTCGATTTTATTTTTCCCCTTTATTCCATTTTATTTCGCTAAAAGCGAATTCCTACCGGAGTCAGTTTATTTAGAGTGAAAAACCGTAGAGTACGGACGGTGTCTGCAGTCTCTCTTTCAACTCTCGTTTCTTTCTGATCGCGGTTCATGATATTGGGAGTCAGTGAGACGGCGGCGTCCGGCGCTCGCACAAAGGTGGAACTTTGTGAACAATGCCTTGCAAAGAGGAAGAGAAGAGAATCTGTAACCATGAAGACCAAGAGAATGAGAGAGAGAGATGGATCCTGTCTGATGGGCGACCCGCCCAGTCAGCAGCCGCAACGTCATCCTCGGGGCCTGCACCCCTGGTGCCCTACCACACGGGGATACACGCACCAAGAATACGCTGCAGCTAGAAGCCAAGATGAAGATGAAGAAGAAGAAGAAGAAGAAGAAGAAAAAAGAGGAAACCTTGAAGAAAAAATTAGGAAAAAAAAAACCCGTCCTACGTGAATCGCGGTGCAATTATTAACCCAAATTATTTTTATCTACGCCCGTTTCGCGAAACTGATACATTTTTCATAAAAATCTTTCACCGGCTTGTTTTTCGCGGATCGATTTATGCCGGGAATTGAGGTATAAAGGTAGTGACACACTCGATCGGTAAACGGAAAATTCTGCGTGCTCATGGGTGGCTATCACTAGAGGATCTGTGGATCGGAAATCCCCTTCGGGATCCGGTGAAGATAATCGAATCGACGATCAAGGAGAGTTATAGTTACTGCTCGACGAGAGACGTGACACGTGCTTTAAAATTCGACGATCATGTTTCGACGATTGTTTTCAAAGATACGAATTAGCGATTATCACGTATTAATTCGACAGCGTGATCAATATGCTACAAAAAAAAAAAAAAAAAAAAAAAAGAAAGGAAAAAAGAAAATCAGATGAACGGCTAGCGGCTCAGCCTGCAGTCAATCGATCGATCGAAATTAACGTAACTGTTATTGCAATTTCTGATCGTTCGTTTAATTTCACTTGAGAAGAAGAAGAAAAAAAAAAACTCGATATTGCAGACAATTAATTAAATAAATCCGCAATAAATTTGTGGGAACTGAGTTGGCTGCTGCGTTGAGAATACTTTTTTTTTTTATTTATTTTCTTGTATATCTATAAGGTAGCTGATGTAGAAAGCAGGAACTACAATAATGGCGAACAATCGAAGTGGAATTGGAGTCTGTTAATCAAGTTGTCTATAATTGCAGTAACAGTATCTACCTACCTATTTCGCAGGGTAGGAGGAGATAGTTACATTTATCTGTTCTGCGCCAAGGAACAATCGCTTTAACGTAGCGGTGAACTGCAGCAGATTATAATTTAGTTCTACAAGATTTATAATTGTCCCTGGAGCAATCAGTGCCAGACCGTCCCGCTTTCCATCAACTCTGATCAATTTTTCCGATCGATTTAAACTATTAATTAGTTTTAAATTTCTATAACGAGCTAACAATGACACGTTATAGGCTCCGTCAGACCTCGGCTTTTCTAAGGTAACTGCACACCTCTCGTTCAAATCAGTAGTAATAAAAAATATCTACATTTTTAATACATATATGAAACTCACCTGTATTTCCGTGCAATTTTCTGCTTCCAAAGATTTGAGCTTTTCAAAATTCTCGTCCGGTTCTTTCGGGTCCGGATCTGTCGACGATGAAACTGCTTTGTCGCTGATGGGATTAGCGACTGCCGGTTCTTCGAGGGTGAATCCAAGATCCACGTCCTGCTTCCAGAGAACTTCTATCAGATCCATGTCCTGGAAAAAGTAGAAAAAAACAAAGATAAAATAACGGAAAGGAATTAGTATCGATCAGAAATTTTTGCAGTATATCAATTTTACAGTTATTTTCTTTACTTTTTTTTTTTTCAAATATATTTTTGCATCGATTCGAAGGCTCGATTGCAGATATAGTTTCGTTAAACGACGTATATAAAATAAAATAACTGCAGCTGGAGTTCAATCACCCAACGGTTTTATATTTACCTATCGATTATTTATTCCGTGTTGAATAATTCTTTTATGGGAAAAAGTACAAGACGTTAGGACATTCGTGACTATAAAATCGCGTGGGTGTTGGCACAAGTCTCCTTTGTTATAATACTCATTGAAAAACGGCGAGAGTTACAAACAGCTACGATGCAGCCATGAAATTTTCATTACCCACAGATGAGGTATGTGCCTATTATATACCTTATCCGCGTTGTAAACCCGATAAATCGGTTGAAATCCCGATTTCAATAGCCCGTAATAATTTTTCGCACAAACAATACAAGTTAGCCGTTTCTTAACTAGTGAGAAAAATCTCAAAAAAAGCTTATTTTTTTTTTCAATTTTTTCCTATTGTACGTATATTTCTGTCAAATCCTTTACAAGAAATGGGGCTTCTATATACGAGAGCAGCAAACAATTATTATTAATTAATTTATAGTTCGTCAAACGCGATTCTCTACGATTTTGGTCAAAGGAACGAGAAGTATCCGCCATTTTGTGCGGGGGTCGCGTTCTTCTGTATAGTATATTAGTTTCTAGACTCCAAATATAAGGGCGCTTGCGCAAATAAATGGTAGGTGAACCTTATACACGCGCGAAATCGACCTCAATGAACTATACGCATCCTTGTCTCACTTACATTTAATTAATCCGAGCATATGGTACATACAGTCACGTAATTTTTGTTGAATATTTTTGAATCTTTATATTGATTGCAGATTATCGAACGATTTCAGGTCTTATAAGCTTGCAGATTTTATTACGAACTTACGAATCACGATTTTATCGTTGGCGATACCAAATTTTCGAATCTGTCTTCAATTTTTAGCTTATTTGTTTATTCAAATTTTGCGAAATCCTTAATTCCCGAACTCAGCCGAGAGGGAAAGAGAGAAAAAAATTCGCGATGTATATTGCTGATGATTGAATGAATTTATAAACAGATGGTGTATCGATAAGTCACTGCACAGGAAGTGGGCCGATGATCCGTGACGTTAGTTCCGCCGGTGGTATAAGTAAGAAAAAAAAAAGAAGAGGATGAAGAAAAAAAACAAAGCTAAAATAGAAACACGAGAAAAAATAATGATAAAAAAAAAGCAAAAGCAAAATAGTAAGAAAAATTATCGATACGCTTTCCGCCTCCGCAACTTATTATATAGCGGTTTGATTTACGAGAATCGATCGTACCTCACCCTTCGCCCCTTATTTCAATGGCTACATCGTGGTTCAAAACGATGATTACAGCCACACCAGGAACCGTACAGATCTCATTACGAATCTAAAATCGTTACCAAAGTTATACCAGGGCTTTATTGAGTAGCGGTTGAAATAATCGACCAACCGTAATCGCACAAAGATCGATATAATTAAACCTGATTCCTAAACGGTAAAAGAGTTTACGCAAGGATATAATTAACGCGAATCCCATTTATTCACCGTGTATTTACTTATCATCGTATATATATATGTTTTTTCGAAGGAGCTATCTGCAGGGAGTATTAAATCCTCGGGTAAAATTTTCGGTCTGCAGATGCAGCTGGCATTGCAGTCTGTCTGGTACCAGTATGATCTATGCCACTAATCCATTATGGAGTGGTTGTGTACTTATTGTAGTTATAGTTATACATCTCCGGCAATCAGTCAATTTATATTTAATTCGTTTCAGTCCGGCTAGTTATCCAATCTCTAAAATTTTCATCGCCAATTTAAGATGGTTTTCGAAAGTGTAATTAGATCATCGCCGTTTATACATATACACACACCAGCACGTCGGTTTATCGTGCTAAAAGTCTAAGTGTAAGATATATATATATATATATATATATATCGTTGAGGAATGAAAAATAGCTTATTATATCTATCTACCCGTGGAGAAACAGCAGATACAGTATAATCACTGTTGTTTCAGGGTATTATTCGTACTTATATCATCGACTCGAAAGAAGAAAAAAAAAGAAGATAATATGAAAGGCAAATAGATCACGGAACTGCATCAGAATTCTCTCACGATTCCTATACACATTTACTAGTACGTCGTAAGAAAAATCGCGAGTTTCTTGTCGCCGAAATTAGCAAAATCCTCCATCATCCATACGGAGATATGAAACTGCATTTACTGGGGATTTCTGGTACTTAAAGAAACGCGGAGGTACATACAGGACGAGGGTCGTCCAGGGAACAGGCATGTCAGGGTGGGCGCGGCGCGACTTGATGTCCCGCTGTGTAATTCAACATGGCCGCGAACGTGCACCACCCACGCCTGCAGAGAGTCCCTGCAGTTGAGTACGATCCGAGGTATACGCGTGGGGTCGAGTAAAATATTTTTTACTTTGACTATATGAAATCGTCATTTTATTGGAATTATTTCCATCACGCGATCTAGATATGTACTTGATGATATATGGGACTGCGGATGAAAAAATGATAATATCCCGAGATTTTTCATCTCTTCTCTTCTCTTCTCTTCTTTTTTTTTTTTTTTTTTTTTTTTTTCACATGATAAAAACCAAAAAATAAATGAAACAGGGGACCACAAAAATTGTGCAGACGTGCGGCAAGTATGATGTACCTATAATGTGTCCAAGAGAGTCGTGTACAGGTGTACGTTATACCTATATCTCAGTACAATACGCGTCGTCTTCTATGTATTGTGTAAAGTATACGTCTGTAGATCATATACGAGTATCAATAGATCAGCAATTACATGGTGGTAATGGACGCCGATTTATCTGGGATCGGTTGCGCGTCTTTTAACATCGGGTCAGAAGCGTATAGACGGTGAGTATAGGGTATATGAGAGATAAAACAGCCAAATTAAACGCACGAGGAACGATTAAACAAGAATTTTGTAATTCGAATGATCTGTTGCCGGTCGATCGTTTTATGCCTTAAGTAAAGTAAACAAATGGAAGCTTTATGTCTATAGATCGTTTTAGTTTTTGCAATTCCTATATCTACTCATGTAATTGCAGCGAAATTAACAACGAGATCTACATATATCGTTTTCACGAACAATACTATTATTGCATAATTTCATAGTCTCTCATAGCCTCAAGCAGACGGGGACTTTGATATCACGGTTATTTAAATCATAGACTCGATACTGCAGTGAACCAGATTTCCACATAGGTATACAATCATTACTAGCCTGAAGCCGCAGTAATTAACATTTCTTTTGATAGATGAAAAAGCATTCCAATTTTGGTAGGTACTACTTCGATCTCGTTCTTTCTTTTTCTTTTTCTTTTTCTTTTTCTTTTTCTTTTTCTTTTTCTTTTTCTTGTTCATCTTTTTCCTCGATCATCATGTCGAACGTACCTACATTTTTTTTTTGTTTTCTTATCCTACAGATACATCTTGTAAAAAGAATCGGAAGTAATGGGACAGTAAATTTTGTCAAGATTAAACCGGAATGACGATTGCTACAATATGTAGCCGTAAAAAGCGGATCGATTCCAATTCCGTTTATTCAAATCTCTAAGTAGCTCTGGACGCGACCGTTTTCTCTGGGATTTTCCGAGATCTGTGAATAAAATCTTTTTCTATCGTCAAGATTAACGGGACTTGCGATAGAACAGGATGTAACAGACGATTATACAGAGTGGACAGTTATTTTGTAAACTAACGCGTGTGCAGTAACGACTGAAAAGGAGAGTAAAACGATGTAAGTAAAGTAAGAGTAAAACGTTCGTTAAATTGGCACCGTGAAAATTTTCATTCTCAAATTCGAAACTATAAACAGCGAAATACTCTTCACGCGGTATATCGCAAAAAAATTTTTTTTTCCTTCTAAATTTTCCATTTATTTCATTGCTGTCGTTTATCTTGAATCGTATCGAACACCGTGTATATCTTCACATCGTCTTCTCGGTATATATAAGACATTCGTTTAGGTATATCACCGGCGTCACGTCTTACCTCGGTTCACACACTTGTTTCAAATACCAGGTCGTCTCGCCCCCCCCAGCCGTGACTAAACGTGAATATTCACGGTTTTGCCGGTATATCTTAGCCGCGAGACGCGGTGACCAGCTACCAGCTACGTCCAAGTAATTTCCAAGAGATTTCGATTCAGTTCCAAGAATCTCTTACGCGCATCTTGGGCCACTGAAATTCTTCGATTTCATCGAACTTTGGGCTTTGGGAAAGCTAAGTCGCGTTGATCGTTGGTCGTGGAAAATAATTTCTAATAACAGGGTTTACTGGACTTCCTCAAAGCGATATGACAGAACCGTTTAGAAATTTGCAATTAAACTCATTTATTTTATAAATTTTTTTTTCCCCCTTATCGGCACTAATTCGCGAATTTATAATAGATGAGGTAAAAGTTCTCGCTCTATTAAAGGGAAAGACGTAAATAAGTGATCGTTGCGATGCGTTACGGTTAAGGAACGAAAAATATAAATTAAAAAGAAAAAGCTGCGGGTAATTGTTGCCTAACAACCTGCATACTTAGAGATCGGTAAAGAAATGAAATTTTCATCGGATAAATTTGACGTCGATAAAGTATCCGTTTTGAAGCTATGAAGATCGTTGATTTTATATATATATATCGGTGTTGAAAAAAGCGAGACAGATCTTTCAGATTTTGTCATCAACATAAAAGCGCTGGCTAAACTTTTGGTGAAAGCGTCGATAGCTGATATACAGCGTCGTTGTACTCGTTGTCTTCGTCGGTCGCGGTGTTTTTATAACACCGATATAAAGAAGTGTCAATCTTCTCTGCACTGTCACCTCCGATATATAGCCCGTATAATCATCCAGCTAGTCTTCGGTGGGAAACTTGGAAATTAAAATTCGACGCTAATTTAAATTGCGGTTGAAAAATCGTTTCACGAGCCAACTGTAATGCGCCTCTCCTAATCTTCTTACGAATATTTGAACTAACGATCCGCGTATAGTATGGGTATTGCGTAAAAACGCTTTCAACGTGGTGGTATAATAACCCTTATAACAAGGAGCAATTCCCTTCTTCGTCGGGTCAGCAGAGCTCAATCGTTTCACAGAAATCAATTTTCTAAACCTTTTACAGCAATCAACTAACCGAAAAGTGAAGATTGCTTTGAGACTAACTGCACTGCGTTTTTTTTTTTACATTACCTTCAGGTACAATTTTAGAAAAATTTGGTTAGTTAATTTGCGAAAAAATTTTACCGAGTATGAACGTTATTATTTTTGATGACGAATAGTAATTCGAGAGTGAAATATTTCTCACGTTGATCGATTCGGTCGATCTTCTATATACTTTTATACATGCAGGTGAAAAGTTGATTTTTTCCCCGAGATTATTTTGTAGTTCTATTGTTTCCGTTCTGGCATGGGCAGTATGATATATACGAGAATTAGATACTGATAATATAATAGAAATAATAGTTAATATAATAGAAATTTGGAAAGTAATTATAACGAATGAATGACACTGAGAATAAACGCCAGTTTCTTAGATGGCTTGCAAATTACAAGATATTTCTCACGCTATTTTGTACCCCGGCATTTCCCCTCCCGTTCACCAATCACCGAATGGATCAACGGACCTGATAAAAAGCCGAGAAAGTGACGTCTCGCCGTATTATTGATATAAAATAATTAATTCTTGGGATTAACCCAGGGGCAAATAAAAATTCCTAATCCTATTAACTCCGTCGACCATGACGCTGATCGCGTATGCCTTTCGTCAGAACACACGAATGTACCTAGAAAAATAGTCTAAAATTTAAAAAAGGAGTTAATACCTGCCCAAATAGTTGACCAAAAACCAAATTTGCACCTCAAATAAATTTCTAACACGTATCTCGCAAAGGTAAAGCTGAGTTGATCCCCGGTCAACGTAGGTATACCAACCGTGACCATTTCTTGCAGACAAAAGTTCGCACAGTATAACTAAACCCTAAGTGTTGTAGGTACACGAAATCCTTACAAATTGGTTGGTAATCTCGTTATGGAATGAATTGCCGCCTTTGGTTATCTTCTCTCTCAAATATAGCGTCTTTGAAAAAATTTTGTCGAGGACCTGAGAGTCACTTCTACGGCCCCCATATTCCTTATGTAGCAAGACGACGTCCTACGCCTCTGCGTCTGCGTCTTCGCCTTAACTTCGCCTCCTCCGCATCTCCCTGAGAGTTGGACCTGACTCTAAGAGGAGGGCGAAGTAACGTGATTCTAATGGATCGACTACCGTTAGGGTCTTTTGGCATTATCCCTGATTTCCACGCTACCCTTTGATACTTACCCACTGCTTACCGTCACCTAACAATACCTCTTTACCACGACAGGACTGGGCCCACCTTACGCAGGTCAATAAACGTGCGATAGGCTATGGAGTTATCGTTTTAGCGGGGGTGCATTTGCACCTTATAATGGCAGACACCGAAATACCGATTTTCGAAAAGACTGGATCAAAATACCAAACAGGAATACGTTTTTTCATCCTTTAGAAAATTTGAGGTGAACCACATACTGATTACAAAATTTGTAATTTGATAAGATTTTGCAATTTTTTTATGTCGTTCGGAGGTGAGTTTCTCTCTCTTTTTCTCTACCGAAAAAAAAAAAAAAATACTTAACAAATTGATGGACAGTCCCGAAGTAAACTTTATAATGTCAATAACTTTGAACTTATATTTCGCAGATTGTTTCTTCGTTTTCTCGATAATTATTTCCAATCTTTGACGGAAAAATGTGTAAAAATTCAGAGATAGTCCGGATCATTTTGAACTCTGTGTGACGTAACCCTTTAGAAAAGGGAACGGACCGAAAAAACCATAAAAAAAATTCTTTTGGAATAACTAATCCCTCCCTAGGGATCGTAAGTAGGTCTCGAGGGTCGGGCTGGAATTTGTCCAAGCTAGGTACCACGCTATACGATCAGGACGAATACGAAGACCAAGACGAAGACGTAGAAGAAGACGAAGACGAGGATGGCCCTGCGGTTACTGAGAGAGAGGCGGAGGTAATAAGGCGCTTATCGGAGTATCGGAACCACGGGGGTTCCTCATCTCTTGACTCGCTCGACTCACAGCACCCGACAAACCTGAGAAAACCCGATCATCTCACGGCCTCCTAGGGGTTCTTCTTCGTTTCTATCTATACCTTATATACCAGTATAACTATAAGTATAAGGTAGGTAACGTATGAACGTACTGATACGAACTACCGAGAATCAGTCGAGCACTACCTTATACACGGTCAAGTTTAATTCTCGTATAAATTTATCCAGTAAGGAAATGGGAGATGGTATAGAAAATGAAAAAATAGAAAGAGAACTGAGAATAAAAGTGAACAAGAAATGAATCGTACTTCGAACTTGGATCACAGCTGAACTGCATAAATATAACTATATAATGCGGAGGAGTATGATTCTCTGCAGTCCTTCTAAAAAATTCATCTTCTTGATTCCTCTAAGGTTTAACGTTGGAGAGGGACGACGTTTCGGCCCTCAGTTTCACCCTTGTTCGCGGTTACGAGTCGTGGATTCCCCTGAGGATACACGCTTTCTTTCCCCTCGGTATACACGTATATATATCCCGCGGTATCATTAATCAAATCCCCCTTTTCCCCTCATCTCGTTCCTCGACTCGTTCTACAGACGCAGCCGCCATTATGGAACGGTTGCGTGCGCGACGCACTAATTAAAACCGGGAAATAAATGCTTTATACTTTCAAGCCTTCTTCTTCTTATTCTTCTTCTTCTTCTTCTTCTTCTTCTTCTTCTTCTTCTTCTTCGGTTAAATTGTATATATACGAAGAGGACGAAGAATGAAGATGCGTATGGCAGGATGATCAAAACCCTCAATCCTCAATAATTACAGAATAATTATTCATATACTTTATATGCATGAGATGGGAAAGACAAAATCGCGGGAATCGATCCAATCAATCAATCGATCGATCGATCGATCAATCACGTAATTTGAAATTGGTAAGTCAATTCGAAAGTGGCACGTGCAGTAATAAGAAAAATTGAACGTTGCAAATTTTAGTCGGTGAAAATATACCGGTTTAAAATGAATACTGTCTATATTCTGCTGATGCAGCACAGGTATATTATATATATTCAAGAAAGTTGGTATTCCTATCTTTAGAGCAATCATCACCGTTACCGTAAATAAATTCAATATTATTTACGATCTCTATACACAGCGTTAGAAACTTAAATTACGACCTATTGACAGGCGTGAAGTCCCCCGTCCGGTGTAACCGACACAAACAAACACAATTGACGACAACGACAACGACAACGACAACGACGAGATACAAGATTTCGCCGAAATAGATGCGAATTGGAACCTGTTACTAACGGCGAAGAGTTACTTATACCATTCGACTTATGGTACGTATACAAATTTGAGGTACAGGACTACCACAAACCATCATAGCTAACCGCTTCTTTCGAATATTCAAAATACCTACCTGTCCTCTCCAGAGTCGAGACTATCCCTTGTCCATAAATTACTTAGCATTCAAGATATTCACGCGTTTAAAAGCGAGATACACGGAGACTGCATTTGCGGTGAGACGGACTTATACTCTGCAGTGACCGCTAATGGGCCCCAAGGGTGCCGTAGTGGAAACGCCCACGTCCATTCTTATGTTCTAGGGATCTTTTATCCTCTAGCTCTTTCGTTATTTGATTTCTTTCAAACCTGAGTAGGATCCGTACCCCGACTAGACTCGGAACTTCCGCGCTGAGGAAATATTTAAATTTGCACCCGAAGTTCGATGCGATCGGGAATACACCGAACATTCACATAATGTGAAGCGAAAACGCCGTAGGAATTAAAACCCGTTCATCGTGGAGGCGAGAGATTTTCGAGTATGAGATGCGAGTTACGTGCGTTTCAGAACTCGATAGTCTAGACACGCTTCGCCATTGTTGTTCAGCTGCGGCAGTAGGTACGTTTCTCAGAAATTCGTCTACGAAAACATACTCGATGTTGTGCTGGTCTCGGCTGCAATAATGATCAGCCATTGTTGACCTGTCCAACGTTCGTCCGACGTTCAAGCTCTTTCCACATGAATCTTGACCAACATAAGCGCGGCAAGCCGGGATGGCGATGGTAAAGCGCGCTAAATTTTGGTAGACGAATTTGAATGGCGATTGCGGATTCAGCAACTGCGATTAGGGATGAGAGAGATCCAATTTTGGGTTTAAATTGCCAGAGTATAGAAAAGATTGAAAATTAAAGAAAAGGATTCTTCTTGAGGAAGCAGCGCGAGTTTTTGATCGTCAGTTCGGTTATACATCGACAATCAACGAGCGGCCATTGTGTATCGGTAACAGTTCGCGCCCACGAAGGGTCGAGAGCGAATGGAAGATCCAATCAGGGGACCTTCATTCTCTTAAGACTGTTGCGGTATAAGAGTTGGATATACGCGCGTGATCCTCTGGGAAGAAAGCGGTATAAGGTGAAAGAGGATCGAAGTAAAATAGAGAAAGAAATATATATAAGAGAGGGAGAAAGGGCGGAATGGAGAAGCGAGGGTTGCTGAGAAAAGATCATTAATCAACCTCCGGTCGGTCCAATCGTAGCTCGCCTTCTAACCTCTCGTTCCGCTATCGGGTATCCCCATTTTTTTTTATATCCTTTTCCCCTCCTCCCGATCATCCCCCCTATAAGACATCATCCTGTTAATCCGCGTGTCTTATCTACAAATCAAAATAATGCAATATCCACAACTGGAAATTAGTCGATGATCCCATTACGCACCCTCGGATCTAATAGACACGGTATAGTTTCCGTGCATATGTAAAAATTCAATGACAATCTACATAGACATGCATCGACGGAAGTTAACAGACGAGATGAGCCTCTTAGGGAATTAATTCTCCGAAATGGGGATCAGGAGTGACAAATTTTTGAATTGAAACCTAAAAATGAGACCAGATATCGACGTGGCGAGAATTCAACGAGTTTAGTTCAAAAAATTTCGAGAAAGGATGGCTTGATGGGGATACCTAAAATAATTCGAAGATCTAAAATTTCAGGAAATCGTAATCGTTATCCAGAAATATCTGTCAGGCAGAGACTGACGATCGATTACTAATGATCCGATGAAAACTGGATCGATGTAGCGACACATTTAACCGTTAAAGTGTTAAGTTTTTTTCACATGCACAAAAATAAGTTCGCGGATCTTGATTAATGTAATTATCTACAATGAAATGGATCTTCGAGGAGTTCGACTTTGACTTTCGATATTCTTTCTCATGACATATCGACGCCTGGGCGGAAGAAGATCGTATCTCGGAAAACCCGTGAAGAAGATCGTAACTCGGAAAACCGGTGAAGAAGATCGTATCTCGGAAAAACCCTTGAAGAAGATCGTAACTCGGAAAACCGGTGAAGAAGATCGTAACTCGGTCAACCCTTGAAGAAGATCGTTACTCGGAAAACCCGTACGGGTTTGGGTTTTCCGAGTAACGATCTTCTTCAAGGGTTGACCGAGTTACGATCTTCTTCACCGGTTTTCCGAGTTACGATCTTCTTCAAGGGTTTTTCCGAGATACGATCTTCTTCACCGGTTTTCCGAGTTACGATCTTCTTCACGGGTTTTCCGAGATACGATCTTCTTCACCGGTTTTCCGAGTTACGATCTTCTTCACCGGTTTTCCGAGTTACGATCTTCTTCACGGGTTTTTCCGAGATACGATCTTCTTCACGGGTTTTCCGAGATACGATCTTCTTCACCGGTTTTCCGAGTTACGATCTTCTTCACGGTTTTTCCGAGATACGATCTTCTTCCGCCCAGGCGTCGAATTATACGCGACTAATTCGAGTGTAATAAGTGTAAATGGTAACGTATATACTGAAGTGTTGCAGTATTTTTTTTTTTTCACAGAACATGTATAATATGACCTTTTCGCGACTAATCAGATCGTAAAACTCCCTGTCGCGATTATCCACGCGTATTGTGAAGATCTACTCCCTGGATAACCTCCGCATCTTATTGTACCACTTAATACTAGGGTATAGATACATATACGCGAAATTTATGCTCGCAGAGAATCATTATCTTTGTTATAGCAAGTAGGCGTTGCAGATACGTACACCACCATGCCTTACAGATTGTTTATTCTCATATCTAGTTATACCCATGGGCTCAGACGTGGTACAATAATTCGTCGTCTGTGACGAACTGTATTATACGAATTCCTCCAGCGATCAATGATAGAGCACAAAGAGGTCCTGATCCGCGTGTATCAAAGCACCTTTTTACGGTCTCAGCGAAATACGTTCATGAACCTTGGCGTAAGGTGAGTGGCATTGTTCATGCGGTCGTTTTTGCATGTTCCAGAGAAATTAAAGAACGAAGAAAAGAAACAGCTCTGATGCAGACAATTATTGGAGTTGAGTTAAATGTTACGAACGGTTGAAATTGCGAATTCAATTGAGACGATTTAGAATCCTGAGAAACATATTCGAATTCGGAATGATCGAAATGCGGACAGCTAAAAACCGAGAAAGTCCGAAACTCCGAATATGTCAAAGAAACCGAAAATTTGATGAAAGTAGGGCACGAGGCTGTACGCGTGCGGAATTTCGAGTTCCGGAGTTTTGGCTTTCCGGTTCTTTAGCTTTCGGAATTTTTAAGATTTTTTTTTTCTTTGGGAAACACGAGTTTCTCAAAAATATTCTTGTAAAAATGACCTATAACATTGACTACGTTATACATTCGGTAAATCATTCAGTATCCCCCAAGTTTACCGAGAGCACATATAAAATACTGAGAAAGGAAATCCGGAATCGTGTTAGAAAGTCAGTTACGATCTACGGGCCTAGGTTACACACCTACGATTTCAACATATTATAATATCCTAATTGAGGAGTAGTCTAAATCGATTCTAATTAACTTCTCGTTAATTGCACGGACAATGGCGGCAGAGCTATTGCGTGTTGGCTGCAGGCAGGCTTTGTAGATGTAATAACAATAATCGTCGACAGTATGTCTATAATATAAATGTTCTCGTACAAAATTAGACAATTCAACGCGATACAGCCATTGACGGAGTGTATAGCCGGCGGGGGAGCTCGGTGGATATTAATATGATAATTAGTGCAGGAGATAGAGACAGAGATAGAAGAAGAGAGAGAGAGAGAGAGAGAGAGAGAGAGAGAGAGAGAGAGAGAGAGAGAGAGAGAGAGAGAGAGAGAGAGAGAGAGAGAGAGAGAGAGAGAGAGAGAGAGAGAGAGAGAGAGAGAGAGAGAGAGAGAGAGAGAGAGAGAGAGAGAGAGAGAGAGAGAGAGAGAGAGAGAGAGAGAGCGAGAGAGAGATAAAAAAACGTAGAGAAAGAGATAGATCGAAAAAAAAAAAAAAAAAAAAAAAAAAAAACTGAAACAAAAAGAGAGAGAGACTAGTATGAAAGAGCAAAACCCGCGGTCGGAGAACCGCTCAAAGCTTATTGGAGCCGGTTTCTGATTGGCTATCCCAGCCACAGTATGGCGGGTTGTATTCGGCGGCGTGCCGCGCCGCGACGACGACGACGGTCTGGCGTCCCGGCGTCCCGGCGTCCCGGCGCTTCGGTAAAATAAATCATTGGCATTTTTTTTTTTTTTTTCAGGCGGAAATCGAATTCTGATATCGGTAGTAAACAATGATCGATAATTCTCGATTCAAATTCGAGTTGAATCGATATTAAAAAAAAAAAAAAAAAAAAATCGGTTCATTCCTTTTTTTTCTGATCAACGTTTCATTTTTCTTACGCGATTGGTGAATCGCGGAATAAAAAATCCGGTGAAAATTTTTTTGGAGCAAAAAAAAGAAAAAAAAAAAAAAAAAACTGGAACAAAATTTTTGGGAAACTTCATACCGCGATCTTAGGACAGAATATAATGAATCCTATAAAAAGCTCGAGATTTGAGAGCAGCTCGTACCGATATACGATAAAGTTTAGGTATTTAAATATATATATTTACATGATTGGAGGTAGGTACTGCAGGTACATACACATAAGTATACCTGTATATCAGAGACAGAACGTGAAGAGGCGTTGAGAAGAAGAGAGGAGACCGGTTTTTATCCCTACCGAAGACGATGTTGGTTCGACTAATTACAAGATTCGAGCCAATCGTTCTAAAGACTTCGTAGAAAAATTCCTAACGCGGCTATATATGTATATAATATATACCTATATATATATATATATATATATATATCTCGGTATATGTATAATGATCGGCCGTCGCCATTTTTAACAGCCGAAAATATATATGTGCTCAAAAAAGAAAAAAAGAAAAAAAGAAAAAAAAAAAGAAACAAATTGTGACGAGGAAAATCGGTTTCAGGTAACCGAATGCATATCTCAACGTTTCGGATTAATTATGTAGATGAAATGAACATCTTCTATATAAGCTTTTATTTATATGAGTATACATATACGGACAATTAATGATTTTACCCACACTTTACATATATATACCTATAACTGTAAACTTGTGTAAATAGATATCGAAAAATTCCGATTTCATAAGATCTTGTATAGGAATGAAGAAGCGCGGTTCGAACTGCACCTGCCCATGTGATCTCTTGGGATCTGGCATATCGATCAAAACGATAAATCTTCACGTGTCAAAATATTTCCCAACGCTATTCGCACGCATTTTATATACGGTCAAACGAAATGACATATTTGTATATATACCTACATATATCTCGGTTATAGAAATAGCAACGATTATAATAAGCTACGTAGGATATAGGCACACGTTTTCAAAAAATGTATTCTTTTCGATCATCGAAGAATACCAACCGGAAAAAAAATTTTCTCAGATACCCTGGGGACAGCTCGATCTTCGCTGTGGATAATGCAGGGACTGTTACAGAAAGATCTCAAAGTCTCAACGGTATGTAGGCACGTATATACTACGATGTGCATAAATAAGTATTCGGATTGGCAAAGGTTTTGCAAATTGCAAATGATTTTTTTTTTTTTCTCAATTTTTTCATTGATTTCGTGGAGTTAAACGGGTGAACTTATGAAAGTCAAGCTGTTAAATTTCTATGGCTGTAACCACCTGCTTTAAGACGCATGTCTAGATGTCTGCGGGATGGGGTGTATATATGTATACCTATATATATATATTATACATTATATATTGTATAACGTAGTATAACACAATAAGTTAACATGGCATAACATGGGGGCAGGTGATCACGTCGATCCTATGTTGAGGGTGACAAATGAAGACGCGGCATCCTTTTGAAGCCTTCTTACAAACCGAAAGTTTCTTAGTCAGGCGTGTGTCTGTCTATGATAGATACATGGGTATCTATGTACCTACGCGAGTGGGAGGTAAATACAAATTTTCATTTATACATACGTCCCTTCAAAGTTCGTAATGTTGTATTTTTTTTTCGATTAAACGCTGCACAGATCGATAAAATTTGATGTTCGAATTTTCGAAGGCTCTTAAAAATGTTTTAAAAAAATTTTCTAAAACGGATTTGGAATTTTATAAGTATCCCACCTATATTATGTGTAAATGCGGTGATTCGAATTCGATCGATGAATATATTGGAAAACCTGTATAAATCTGTAAAGATTTTTTTTTTTTTTTTTTCCTCAGATGCAACCCCGGATTTCTCCACGATTTTCTCTGCCTTTCTTTCTCCCTTTCTCCTTTCTCCTTTCTACTCTGTAGTTAAGTATCAGATATTTCCTATAGACTACAGTCCTGCAGCGAACCATTAGTCACCTTCCGGCGCATCTCTCATATTTTGGGTCCAGGACCAGCAAATCTCGATTCTATCTATAAGGGCGACGGAGGTGGTCGAGGTGTTTATGATAATCCTACAAGGCTTTCTTTTTTTTTTTTTTTTTTCTAATTCTTCTTTTTTTGTGGGTCTCAAAAGGCGGGCGTCAAGATGTTTGCCCCCGGTTTGACGAGGCCAATTTTTAGTAATCTCATATTCATATCCTATGTATAGGCATCGTGTATAAGTATACAAAAATCGATTTCGTATCACATTTTTTACTTTCTACCGCAGTATATAAAACAGACAAGACTTTACTCTTGCCATTTTTCGAAAGATTTCTTTCAAACTTTTTCACCTTAATTTTCAGCGGATTAAAATTTTTTTTTCTATGTAATAATACGTATGTATCAATTTGAAAATTTATGTTCTTCATCATTTGTATGCCACCTGAATTTCGGTTTGGGTTGGAGTCCCAAATTTTACAAAAGTCCTGAAGGGTAAAATTGACGAATTCATTTGAGACGATGTCGAATTTTTATAAACGTTCAAGTTCAGAATCTCAAGATTTGGATGTATCGGAATTTAGACAGCTTAAAACTTGAAGACTTCGAAACTCCAAAACTCCAAGAAATCGAAAATTTAATGGAGGGGCACGACGCTCTTCGCGTGAATTTCAAGTTCAGGAGTTTTGGGCTTCCTTATATAGCTTTCGGAATTTTAAATCTAAGGTATTTTTCGATTCGAAGTTTTTCAAATTGGCTACTTAGACTTTCGGCGAAATATTCCTTTTCTAAAAATTATTGTGACTCGGTAAAATAGAAATTCGGAATTTTTACCGATCGGAACTGTAAAAATTCGGAACTACAAATCGGCCCCCCAAATATTTTTTCATTTATTATCCCACGAGCCTATATTTCCAATATCCTCATACAGTATCGGTGTAGAGCTGTATACCTACTCGATAGATGACTTAGTAGTAGTCCTTGTCGTGAACATGACATTTTGACAGGAGTACGACGGAGAGGACCACCATCCTGGCCAACTCGTGTCTCTTATCTCTCAACCTTCTCGCCCACACCGCGGTGAGGCAAAGCAAAGCAAACCAAGGCAAGGCAAGGCAGGCCATGGCTACAGCGTTATATCGATAATACGTTAGAATATCGTATAGCTATCGAGTGAGGACGATCTCTGGACGGCTTATCGAAAAGTCAGGTATATCACGATTTGTCAAACTGTAACCGATTCGTATATAAATGTATATATATATATATATATATATGCTATATACCTACAAATCTCTCTAACGACTGATATCTCTAATGATAATTATTTTGCGTCGTTGATTACTAACTGCGTAGATTCATTTTATCGTTTCACGTTCTTTCGACTTCATTGATCACAACTTACACTTGCAAAAGTCACAAATAAACGTAGAAACGAGTTTATTATCAATTAAAAATACGAACTTGACCAGTCGCGATACGCCAGTTGTATACGTATCAACGGAAATTATTGAAAACAGCGACTATAAAGTCCTATATACGCGTTGTACCAATATTTTGGCACCGGAATATTAATGAGATATAAAATCGGCTGTGTGTAGTTATAGGTGGGTATATACGTGTCTGTGTCCGTGTGTGATATTACGACGCAAAGGCACAATTATCGTTTCATTATCTCAAACTCGATAAGAGCAAACGTGTTCTATAACGATGTACAGGGTGTCCCAGAACTAAATGTCCAAAATGAAAGGTGGCCTAGAGGAGGTCGAACCGAGTAAATTAGCCCGAAGAACATGGGGTCTGCGAAGTCGCGTTCGCGAGATATCACAAGTTAAAAAAAAGTATCGCTTTGCGCCGCCTCGAGGCGGCGCAAAGCGATACTTTTTTTTTAACTTGTGATATCTCGCGAACGCGACTTCGCAGACCCCATGTTCTTCGGGCTAATTTACTCGGTTCGACCTCCTCTAGGCCACCTTTCATTTTGGACATTTAGTTCTGGGACACCCTGTATAAGTCGTATCGAGTTATATAGTTGAAAGTGAATTTTCCTTTTTTTATTAGGATTATTATTCTCGTTTTTTTTTCTGATATTGTTTCTTCGAAGTATTTTTTCCAATTTTCCCAAGCTACCCACCCTTTTCTTTTTTTTTTCTAATATTTTTTTACTCCTTTTTTTTTCCCATTTACAGGAACTTTTACAATCCCGTCATTCTTTACCGGCAAAGACAGGTATCGATGATTGATTCAAGTTCAGTGACCACCGGCAAATCTTAATGCAGGTTTTATTTACCGGGAAAAAATCTCTACTTTATCATCCGCGGCTCAGGACGAATTCTCGACGACTAGTAAGAAAGCAATCCATCTATAATCAGTCTTTCACTTTGAAGAATTAAGAGACTTAAAAATTTAGTTTTTTTTTTTTATTTTACTTCAAAAATTCAGATTGGGATTTCCGCATCGTTCAAAAATTTGTAGAAAAAAAAAAAAACACCCGATTTATCTCAAATAAAGGAAGTAACACTTTTTTTTTTTGTATTTACGCATATATACATATTTACAATCGTTTGTATGTACAACTATAATTTTATAGTTGAACATTGTATAGATAATGTCGCGGAAAAGAGTCTTACATGACATTAGATATTTTTTTTTTTTTCTGTTTGTTTTACTACACTTATATACACGCATACGTATGTATGTACATACATACATACATATATGAAATTAAATTTGCGCCTCAAGTAGAACATGAAAGATACCGGTTTATTCGTATAAGAAGTTTTAATATTCCCTCAGTTTCTTCTATTTTTCATACAATTTTTTCTTTTTTTATTCATCGATTTTTTGTTTTGCCCGTAATTATTCATCTATTTTTTTTTTTTTTTTTTATCTTCATTGGTCGCGCATCTGTAAGTTGCCTGTATGAACGGATCTTACAATCAGTCAATCAATCATTACATTCCTATACATTATATCTCACGTTAAGCCTATACCGAATAAATTATTTCTATATGGAAACGGTCTATGATATGTTGGAACTGCAATTGTTTTAATATTTCATACGCGTAACAATAATGCCCACATCAGTGTGCATATTTTATTTATATGTATAGATGTTTAAACAATTTCTGTATATGCATAGCGTGCAGGAAACTATAAATTTTAATAACGGAAGTTCGACTGTACACTCGAGGGTCTTTAAGGAGGTTACAGATTTAGTTTTAGATTGAAAATAGACTTGTTGTTAAATTTTGAGTTTGTAACTTTAGTGATGAAACAACGCTGGCGACATTAACGTTAACGATTTTAATCTATACATCGTCGTTCCTATACGACTAATTATATGTGAATAGTTCGATTTGTACAAAAATATACTTTACACCGAAAACAACAGCTGGGAGATGATGAATCATTATCCTCATATTTCGGAGCTGCATGTACTTAAACATTCAATTTCAAATTTGAAACTTTTTTTTGTTCGTTTCTTCATTATGGCCTCACGCGATCGTAAATGTTAATTATTTTTCGTATAATGTTATAGCCACATATAAGTTTTCAAATACTTATTTCAAATTTTCGATTACCTCAGCTCAGGCTTCAGAGTTTATCGCAATTCCTACCTCCAGCCGATTGCCAGCGAATTTGTTGCGTAATATCTTGGAAGTAAATTCCGGGTAAATATTCGTGCTTTGTATAAAAAGAGACGATATTTAAATTACTTGTTTCCCCATACATTATAACTGCAGGCATATATGTGCATGTAGAATTATCTAGATACCCTCACATTCATTATAACGATATTTATAAATTGCAAAAAATTTACCCATTATAGATACGTTTACCTGCGATCGAGTGTAGAATTAACACCATCTATAATAACTCGCATCCGTTCGATAGACTAATAAATCATAGTACATCGAGTAGTGATTGAAAAAATTCTCAATGATGATATCAAGCCGGAGGCAATAGATTGCTTATATAATATGTAACTGAGAGATTGCAAATATTCTCTTATAGAATACATATTCCGGGAAAATTATACTCCTATATAAAATCCGTTCTGTTTCCAACTCGCAAAAGGAGTCCTCGATTAAAAATCAAGGTTTTCTATTTCGAGATCCTGATCGCGAGTGTTGAGGAAAATTTCTCAATCATTTTGACATCGGAGCCTTTTTTTTTTCAATTTTTTTTTTTTTGTCCAGAAAAACAAGATATTCATATCATAAAGAACGGCGGATTGCAATCATTAAACATTATGAATAAAACATCCGAAGTGTAATGCATTGAACAAAAAATAAAAAAATAAAAAAATATGTAGAATTCTAATTTCTTTTTTCCACTATTTCCTAAAGATTGTCCAAGTTTTGTCGTTCCCTGTTTTTTCTTTTTCTTTTTCATATCGCTCAGATATCAGCGTCTAGGTTGAAAAAAAAAAAAAAAAAAATTCCCTCATTTATTCGTTCTAACTTAAAACCAATATTTGTTTATTTGGAGTAGCAAAATAATAGGGTAACTAGTATACTAGTTATCAACCGTATCTCTCATTGTTGGCTACATGTCTGGTGTATTACACGCTCACAATTCACTGCAGCGAAGATACGCGGTAATCGCTTTTAAAGATTATTTCAGAACTTGAAATATACACGTTACAGTCACGCGTGTGTGTATATATATATACGCACATACGTATCTACACGCACACGCACACGCAACTGACACGCGTCAGATTTTGAACAGCACAGAAAATTTCTTGTTATATGTATGGGCATAGGTATATATACTTATATAACTATTATTTCGCAATAATTTTTCGCTCGATAATTATCTCGATTATATATTACAGGACCTTGTCGATCCCAAATAAGTGGTAAAGTATCGTAAAATATACGTATTACGTATCTAGTTTGAAAAAAAAAATAAAAAAAAAAAAAAACCGACAAAAAACTTAAAAACAGATCGATAAGATAAATAGTATATTAAACCGATTGTATCAAAGTGTGAGAAAAATCTCATGTGTGTGTATACATAATATACTATAATATTCCTTATATATATATATATATTTTTTTTTTTTCTTTCGGTATCGTATACTTTGAATCTAGTTGCCTGGCAGCTGTTTAAAAATTGATTCTTGCAATTATCATTGCTGATAAATCATAATTAGTATTTTAAAAGTGTTCTTACAGAATCTATAAACGTATATTATGTACCGATAGATATGTACACAAATTTATAACTGCGGGGGGAAAAAAAAAACTGCAATTACGTACATTTCGAGGTGGTATAATCACGAGAAAGAAAAGGAAAAAACCTACAAGGCGAGAATAAAAAATTTCTGCTAATTTTTAACAAGCGCCATTCTTAATTTTAACTCCTTTTTCTCAATAATGAGCGCGTTGAATGCTATGCAGAAAAAATTGATGACCAATTAGGAAATAAATGAATAAAAAATATAACAATCAACAGGGTAGAACCATCGAGCTACGATGTAATTAACGAAGGCACGGTTGAAGAGCCTTTATTTATTAATTTATTTATAGTACTTAAAAAATTAGGTAAAACGAAAAGAAAACAGCAGCGACAACTATTTAGCGTAGAAATATTAAACCGAAGACCGTGTAATTGCAGTCGACGAACGTTTTTGTCTGCACTTTGCAAATATATCCGCATCTTCGCATATGAGATAACACAATCAAGTCAAGTTTCGATCGGTTTATTTGAAAGCTAAAAGTTTTCAACAAAAGAATCGAAGGATTTCACATTACAGATCATTTCTAAAGATATAGAAAATTTTGTCAAAAATTTGGAATTCCCTCCCGGCTGTAATACCGATTCCGAAGACAATTTTCGACATTGTACATGGTATAGGTATCTCGCGTGAAAAACAGGAAAAACAAAAATTTCGATTTTGTAGAGTGGTATTACAGGAATATGTATATATGTACTATTATTACGATTACGTCAGCGGAGTTATTTGATATTTACCCACCATCCGACGAGCTAAGTGTATGTACATAGGCATTTAGGTACATACATACCTATATACCTACTATTCAGTAATATACATTCGCCTTGTCGAGTTAGTGATCTATGTAAGTAGGTAACTACTCATACCTGTATATATACGTACCGAACTATCAGCAGCAGAGTATGCCTATTACTCATATCTGCAGGCAGATTTTTCAATTTTATTTTTTTTTTTTTCATTTTTATTTTTTTTTTTTTCATTGCAACAGTGCAAAGATATGTCTTATTTTATTGCAAACATTGATATGTATACACGTTCAATGAAGAGAACGGAGTTTCTAATATTCCCGTTAGACTTTGCCCGGTAATTTCCAGAGCCTCGGGCACAAGAGGCAAATTATTACAAAAAAAAACAAAAAACGGTAATAAACAAAAAATAATAATAACAATAATAATAGTCATTTGAATAATGCCTCGCGCTTCTTATAGATTTTCTCAAGAGGAGGTTCTGCTGCTGATCTCAAGGTTTGCCAAAATTGCTAGCTGACCTCAAACGCAAAACAACTTACAATTAGCTAATGTTCCGAGGTAAGACGTGTACACTTAGGCATACGTACTATATACTTATGTACAGATATTGTACGGAATATCATGAACATTGTGTGTCTATTTATCAAGGCATGTAGTAGTAAAAATGATGATTATTAGGAATCCTCGCATCACTAATAAGAATCTGAAGTGGACTTGGGCGGTTTTATTTTTCGGTATATTTAATTCATGTCTATAATGATATACGTAGTATTACGGATATATACGTTATAATGCCGATAATCTTCTGAACAACTTCATGTGTACATTTTTATCTGCGCAAAGTTTTTTTTTTTTTTTATATATATGTATATATACCATATGAGGCAGTCCAAGTAAACTCGATAAAGGTTTGACCCCTGCTATTTTTAATCGTATTTATTACTATTTCACTGCAGGCTTGGTACCACTCAAAAAACGGCCGAGAATAATTCTTATAATTTTTTAATAACTTGCGTCTAGGGACAGTCGGCAAAAGAGATAAAAATCTTTGATACCTTCTGCGAATTTTTTCGGCATGGAGTAATTTTTTTTTGTTTTTTTTTTCTTCACTTTTAACGTTGACTGGCACCAAACGCAAGTTACGAAAAAATTTGAAAAAAATTATTTCTAGCCGTTTTTTGAGTGGCTCAAGCCAGTGGAATATAGGAATAGGTTCGATTAAAAATAGCAGGGGTCAAAACATTTATCGAGTTGGCTTGGACTGCACCATATATATTCGCGTCGTATATTAATCGGATATTGGCGAACTTTTGCCGTGCAATAAATTCATTCAGGCGCTTCGTTCAGCCGGAGAAAGTTATGGGTATCGAATATAATATGAGACTTTCCAAAATATAATCGATCGATGATCATTGTATAGTATAATAATAATAATAATAATAAAACTTGTAATTGTGACTCATATCGAAATTCGAAATGAAACTCTTACAATTTTATTACCAGCTAATATGAAAAAAAAAAAAAAATTTCTTCCTTGCCTACATTTGAAGATTTCTCGTTTTACATAAAATGTATATAATATAGATTGAAACGCTTTAGATATCGTATACACAACGTATGTATATACATGTGATTGCGTCATTCGACGCCTTTGAAAGATAAGTATATAAAGTGAATTTCCCTCGGTATAGAGTCGGACGCGCGATTCATCGCTGCACTTTACGACGAACGGAAGAATTCTTTGGTAGCAACCAACGACCGCAATTATCGTTGGTTTGTCCCGGTATACATTAGCATAGCGAGAAAAATTATGGGGGAAAATTATCAGCATTCGCATCAAAATCCTTTGACGTCATACTGCAGCGGTAGATATTTTATAGGTACGCAGAAATCGATTTTTTTGTTGTTTTTTTTTGTTTTCAAGCAAAAAAATGTTTCAAACTAAATAATTTAGTCGGAAATAAATAATCCTGCAGTCTTCGCATATAATATATATATATATATATATGTATCGTTGAATTGAATAAAACAGAGGTAAAATATTGTCCGAAAGCAGGCAAATTCCTTTTTTTCTTAGATTTCATATAAATCGAACAGTTCCGAGAAATAAATTAGTTATTAATTGAACGGGAATTTTTCGAAAGAATTTTCTATAAAATCGTATAAAATCGTGTCAATTCTCATTATTCGTCGAATATGTTATCATCTTATAGTATAAACCAGCCGCGTATATAATTGAACGAAATTCTCAATCTTATCTGGATTTTTCGATCAAGTATAGCGCCTGGAATCAATATTATAGTAATAATAATAATACAAGCGTATAAAGTAAGTAAGATATTATATACATTTGTGTAAAAATTAGTTTTCCAATTTCAGATAAGATAATATACAGATTCCAGAGAGATATTGTTACATATGTCATTGCAGTATATGAGCCTGTTATGTATTCCCATATACATACAATATCATACGTGGTCGTAATTGTCAAGCATCTACTTCGTAAGCGTTTGATTGATGTTTCTTAATACCCACTCTTGACCCCGGAAAGCAGCTACGTTCATTATATTAATATGTGTTACATATGTACGGCGTAATAGCGTATTTGTTGTAAACTAAATTTTTTTTTTCCACGTAAGAAGAAAAAAAAAATGATATGGCTATGATGTATATGAAGATGAGGGATTATTGCACCGCAAGGACCTTCGATCGCGGGTCAATAATCAATCAATAATTGATTACAGATTTTCTATAACGGGTACAATTTCAGAATAATCGTCATTATGTATCATCAATACTGAATTCGCCGTTATAAGTGTATCTTGTTGATTTTCAAGGCAGATTTTAAACTGTCACGTGAGGTACACGTGTCAGATAATTATACACGATTTCTTTTCTCGATCAGCACGTTCAAATACAAGCGATATTTCATATGATTTATTTCTCTCATATTTGTTCTTTTTTTATTTTTGGTTCTATCGCTTATATATATCTATAAATGAATCATTCATAACCGAATTGAGGTATACATATGTATACTGTAAATGTATACAGAAATTTAAGGATATAACCGTAAACCAATATTTTCTATTGTATATATATATATATATATATATATATATATATATATATACATATACATTACATATATATATATATATATATATATATATATATATATATATATATATATATATATATATATATATATATATATATATATATATATATATATATATATATATATATATATATATATATATATATATATATATATATATATATATATATATATATATATATATATATATATATATATATATATATATATATATATATATATATATATATATATATATATATATATATATATATATATATATATATATATATATATATATATATATATATATATATATATATATATATATATATATATATATGTAATGTATATGTATATATGTAAAAGCGACGAATATCGAGTAGCTATATTACTATAAACTAATTAGCATCGTTGTCCTGCAAATTGATGAGTAAACAGTGAATATACGTATGTAGTTATAGCATTGAGTCAAGCAAATAAGACTGATCCCCAGAGTTTCGCCTTGGTATTAGAGTAGGTATATATAGACACCTATATCTGAGCATAGGTACGCATTATCTCACTCGTACACGTGTAGGTATATGTATATTAATATACCATAATTATTTCGTGACTAATTTCTATCGCAACTCTAATCTAAATTCTTCCACGACAGATTAAAACTTCATTTTCTTATGATCAACTACGTTCGATATACTATAGTATATAAGTATAAAAATAAAATTTTCATTTTTTCATTTTTTTTTTCAATTACCTATATGTACTAAACTGTTTGTACTCTTTGCATGATCAAATCGTTATCCCTCTAGATAGTATATATATATAGTATACATATATATGTGTATGTAATATACTCACATTCACCTTACGCAACATACTATAATGCATGTGTGAGCTTGATTAATAATAACGGCTACACACTCTCTATATAGCTTCAAGAAGGAGCAATAATGTTTACCGACAATATCTCAACGTCGTATATATCTGTATAGGTATGTAACGCCACGTGACGTCATATACTATAGAAGCAATAATTATTCTCCAATATTTTAGTGCCTATCCCGTACACGTATATACACATTTTTTTTTCTTTTGATTGGACGATATATATATATATATATATATATATATATATATATATATATATATATATATATATATATATACCACATGATAACACGTAATACTCAAAAGCGCGGATCGCGGAGAAGATTTTCGCGCGTTTATTATTCTGAAACTGTATTGAAATTTGAAGAAATTTTTGTTGTTGTTGTTGTTTTTTAATTTGTCTGCATATTTTCCATGTCTGTGATAAGGTATAAGATATCTTCGGTCTATATATGTACATAGGTATGTATAGTTGATGTATATCTATAATATACTTGAACGGATATTGACGTAACGTCAATTAGGTAATAAAATAAAAATAAAAATAAAAAATTGAAGTTAAAATGAACAGCCGAAAAACAGCAGAGAAATTTTTTTTTTAAATTCTTCATATGACGTCACGTATTTCGAAGTAATGTTATCGAATATCTATTATATGATGACTACGAACTTACCAGACGAGCTGAATAGCTACTTTGGAGTAGTATTATCGTGTTATTTTCATCCGTTAATTAATATTGCGCACATATGTTGTAATATAACAGATAACTGTAAAAATTTTTATGAAGAAACTGGTGATTTCACGGTACACATATTTGTATGATGATTTTTTTGTTTTTCAAATTTGTTCTTTTTTTTTTTTAAGTATAATTTATAGATCCGTTCCATACAGTAAAGAGAAAATTAATTTAATTTTTTTTTTTTTTTCAGAACGCATTTAACAGAGGAAAAATAGGGAAAATGTATATATCCCGCTTAACTTCACCTCGACACTTTTAGTTTTGAAAGCATACGACGATGTTCACAGTCCGTGCGGTGAGATAACAAGCGTGTGGCGTTTATGGTAGTTATAAATTCAGCCACTAGATATCGCGAAAGTACATCCAGTGAGAGATATTATAGAAAGAAATAGAATGGGTGGGGGGAAATTGGAATTTGAAAGTTTCCAAAAATTAATAAACAATGTTCTGACAAAAATTGAAACACATTTATGAAATTCTACGAGTTCCTTTCCAACGATTTAAAAATCAGTCGAAATGGTGATTGAAAAAAATTTATTTCGCGTGTTACATGTTACGCGAAATTCAAGACGATTTTTTTTTTACTGTTACTGAGCTTATAAATTACGATATTAAATTGACGATGTAAGAACACGTGATGATAAAAGCATTGCGATTTTTTATTTAATTTTTTTTTTTTTGATTTTTAGATATTTTTCTTATTTTCTTCTATAACAGGGCAATAAATTTACGAGGTACGGGGGACGGTGCACGGGGTTATTTGATTACGATCAACAAGAGTTCAGAGAACGGTAATTATAGTCAAGAGATAAGAGAGTGTTTTGCTGTCGACTTTTCAAACCGGGGGCACATATCCTCCTCAAACTGACATACCTATAATAAATGTGACGTTTTGATGAATTGCCTACACACGCATGCAGTGAAGTATATGTTCTAGTCCATAAAATAAATTTATAAACTCAATTAAATAGTACAGCCAGGTATTTAAATACACACATATATGCATGTACATATTATATAGGTATATATATACGAAAGATAGGGACCAAAAGGGCACCTCGGCTAAGTATGAGAATTGGGGGAAAATATCATCCTCATCAGTTCCAGCACATGAACAATTTCACTTATTTTCCGCACTTTCTTTGTGTAACTAACGTCGGAAAACTGATGCAAGTCGTTTTTAAGAAACTATATGTATACACATGTATACATGTATCTCAACAGCAACGATTGTTTGCTGGTTTGTGCTAGATCTAAGTTCTCCTATATAATACTGCTGCACACTCTTATCTTATACTGGATGTAACACTTTATACATATATCTGGGTTATTTTTGTATTATACCTATATACATAATACTGTTCATCGACACATAGAATATTAATCTATTCTCTTTTTTCCCACCCAGCAAAAATAAATTTATTTTCACCCAATTCATGATTACGCCAAGCATCCGCACACTACCTACTATATAACCCATATTTGTATAATGCAAACAAAATACCTTGTTTAATATTTATCAATCACGGTATTTGCGTATTAAAAGAAAAAAAAATAAATAAATATCCTAACTAATATTATACCTATATCGTAGAGTAATTTATAAGATCGTCTTATATTGTGTATAAAAATAAATAAAGAATTGAAAAATTTGAATAAATATTATACTTTAATTGTTAACCCCTATACATAAGCAAATATCGTAAATAAATCGTGTGCAGCGAGCCTTGAAATTTACTTAACGTTATTATTACGCGTACATATACAACACTTGTATATATCTATACACGTGTTGAACATAAATTATTTGAACATCAAAAATTCATACGAATTTTAAAATCAAATATTGCTCAAAAGTCTGTAATCTATGTGATTCGATCAATAATTATTTAACTCGTAATTTGATATGAAATTTCTGTCATACTGCAGCTAACAGGAAATCGTATTACCTATATATATTATCTAGAAAGTAGTAGGTATGTATGTACAAGAAAATTAATAGAAATACATACAGACGTAGACGTATACGTGGGATAGAAAAGAGAATTGTGCATATATATATTATTATACCTAAACGTACGTATAATATACATGTGTTTTAAATATTTACCGATATTTGTGCAAAATAATTGAACCAGATTTACCGGTAATGTTATTAATTAATTCTCCAGAGTTCATTGGTCGGTGTGAAAATTGCCTTACTATCGAAGAAATTGCGTCAGCTTTTGCTTACATCGTAGCCAGATATACAGTACATACATACATGCGTCTGCATGTATCACTGATTCAATTTTTTCCGCGGAAAAGTTTGCACGCGGGTAAGAAGGGAGTATTCTGTACCGACTAGTCGCACGTGGATAAGTAGACACAGTTTTTATTGACGGTCGGTAAGGTAGCGATCGAAGTCATCGACGTGGCGAAAAGATGCAAAATATTCCACAACAATTCCGTAATTGAATATCCGCTGATTGAAACTATGCAATCAGACGAATAAATAGAAATGACATTTGTCACAGTTCCGGTAAATTTTTTTTCGATTCTTACCGACAAATTGAAATCTGCATTATCGACCGTCGAGTTTCCACGTTCGTATTCGTAAATTGCGAAATATGTATCTATTTTGCATAGAAATTTGGATATGTGATGAAAATGAATGTATACACATATTAAGTATGTGAAATCTGTTAATTAAAATGGGGAAACAATAAAAAAAAAAAAAAAAAAACCCGTTCATTTCTATCAGATCTGAATAGTTTCGAAATGTACACATATGATATTCTTGCAATAACTTGGGATGGGTACGCAACCTTTGGCGTGAAATTTTTTTTACGTATGTCTATATCCCGGTCGTTTAAATGCGTTCCTATGGTTTGAACGTGACACTAATAAAGCGTAAATACGTGCATACACAGCAGCACCCGTGATATGTATACCAGAAGCTCTTGAATTAGTGTCATTTAAAAACGCTGCTCAACTCTTCGGGTATATTTATTATACCACTACGTATATAGCGAGAACAGAGAATGTGGAAGTCAATGACCCACCACGTATCGTTGTATTTGATACTATACATCGCATTCGCAATTCGTATACCTATATAATAACACATGTATAAAAACCAGATGTATGACGTAGAAGACGCATCGAATTAGACGTCAAGAAGGATCCTCTACAATTTTTAATCAGTGTATAAGATATATGTATATATATAGATATTAATAGGTATAATGAATTAATTGATTCAACCGTTTATTAATTATTAAAAATAGTAATTTTTTTTTGTTTTTTTTTTTCTATTCTCAAACAATTCCTTCAGTTTTACTATGAAATTATTGCGTCATATTTTATTTGAAACAAATTGGCTATTACGGGTTTATACGTTACGACGCTCTTCATATAGGTAGGTATATGTATAGGTATCTGCAGTATCTAATCGACGTAACATCGCGGACTTATGTCTCCAAACTTTATGTACGATTTTCGTTCACTATTTCTGATCTAGGGTGTTTTTATTTACTCATATTTATATACTATATCTCTTCCCTGACGAACTCAACTCCTATAATATGCATCTATGCATCAGTTTTCTCGATCAACTATTTTTATATCAATCTTGTTTTCGAACTGATTTATTTTCAGAAGATTTATTTTCAGAAATTCATAATCCGGCAAATAATAAGCGTTTCTATGTACTCAATTACGTATATCTATACATATATACGGATAATCTAGAAGATTGATGTTTATTCATTTTTTCACTCTATATTGTAAAATTCGCACATCTAGGTGCAAATATTGCTTCCCGATTATGAATTGTTCGATAATTTATTGTTTTTTTGCAAAAAATTTTTACGGATAATCGGAGAAAATTTGATGTAGTTTGGGATTGAGCGTATAATTTTTTTTTTCTTTTTTTCTTTTTTCCAATTTTTATGTTTGTCTCGACGTTCACGAAGGTCGACGGTATGTTGCTCCGCGAAAAACTCATTTAAGTATCGCACGGTTTAAGAAGAGTGCGCGATTTATTTTTGCAAACTCGTTGCATTCTCTCTGACCCTGGCCAGACGCTTCGAAATATCTCTTCGCGCGGTAGTAGGTATAGGTATTAGTTATTTGAATCTGCTTTCAACCACAGTCGCAGACGAATAACGTTATACTAGAGGTATCTATACACACACTCAAAGATGAGTAAATACCGGCTGGGTACGTTGCTATATACGATGAACGCGTCTAGAAACTTTTTTATTCTGAATTTTATTCTCCTCCTCCTTCTTCTTGTTCTTTTTTCTTTTAATGTGTTTGGTTGTATCTATACCAGAGTCTGTCATTTTGGGGCAACTTTTTTTTTTTCAACTTACAAACATACTTGAAGGAAGGAAAAATGAGAAGCCTGTTAAAATTTGAGATCTTAATAATAATATTAAGAGGTGCCTCATCGCGAATTTCTATTTCCTATTTAAATAACATGCGAAACGTTCTAGTGGCACACTTCAATTTTTATATCTCAAGTACAAATCTACTCAGAATGATTCTGCATAGCTAGTTTTGTTCAAAATTGAACGCCCTACAAAAAAGGTCTTTTGGTCTTTTTCGATAAATCTAGCTGTTTTCAAATTAGTTGTTGGCTCTCGATGGTAATTAACCAATAATCAACTTGGAAATAGTTAGATTTATCGAAAAATACCAAGAGACATTTTTTGCAGAGCGTTCAATTTTGAACAAAAGTAGCTATGCAGGATCATTCCGAGTGGATTAGTACTTGAGATATAAAAATTGAAGTGTACCTCTAGAACATTTCCCGCGTTATTTAAATGTAAAATAGAGATTCGCGATGAGGCATCTCTTAATATTAATATTAAGATCTTAAATTTTACCAGGCTTCTTATTTTACCTACCTGCAAGTATACAAGCTGTTTGTAAGTTGAAAAACAAAAGTTGCCCCAAAATGACACATAAGTAAAAATAATTAACTGACCTCGTTTTCTTACATTCCTCAAAAATATACTATAAATTGTTCATTTCAAATATGTTCATTTTAGTCTTTTTCCTTCAAACCTGAAGATTGTTTATAGACGAATAATAGGAATTTGTCAAAAATTATTATATATCGAAGGGGAATAAACGTTGAAAATTAATGGTAAGGTGAATTAAAATAATCATCATCGTTATAGTTTGTCACAAAACAAGATTTCATAGTTTATAATTTAACGGCAAAAAATCTCGACAGCGAAAAACACATAGCAATCCACTTGATATTCACGTTCATTTATAATCGTATAATTATATTCATTCGCATGAGAATAATTATAACGGTAAAATTTTTAATTGAAAATTATATCCACTCTGCAATTTTTGCGAGAAGCTCGTTGGTCGCGATAACAAATACGATGATACATAGATTGATATAGTTGATCGAAGATCTCTATCGAATGTATCTAAATAACACAGATGAACGAAAAAAAAAAAAAAAAAAAAAAAAAATAGAAATAGAAATAAAAATGAAATATGAAATTGTGCGATGTTGAAGAATTAGTACGTATGCATAGGTATGTAACTACGAACAAAGTTTCAACGCTTAATACTTGAAAATAGCACGACAATAAAGTGGCGAACGTAAGACAGAACAGAGAGATCCAATCATCAGGAATTCCCTGTAAAGAGAGGCTGGCAAGATCCACCCGCCCACATATAGTCCGCTGATTCACTGGCCTTACGGAGGGTCTACCTCACCTCCGAGATATACATGTTTTGGCAATATCGCAATTAAAGGCCTTTGTACGCAGCAAAATTTTATCTGCACCTGATCTAATCTAATCTTTGATTTTATTTTTTGTTTTCTTTGGATTTTTTTCTTTGTTTTTCTCGAAGTCTATGAATCTGAAATTTCAGTTTCGATGTAAACGAGGAAAGCTCAAATCAAGATTCTCGATGAATATCTTATATGATGTCTAAATCTAAATGTCTTATATGATGTCTAAATCTAAATGTCTAAATAGTTGATTTGGCAAGTCGTATATACATATACATATACATATATACCTACCTATGGATATATCAATCAAACGATAAACTTTATAGATTTTATTCGACACATTTACGTCATGGTTTGAAAATAGGCGACATTCGATAAAAAAGAATTGAACTTGACAGGGTTAGGCTAGGATTATTTCAATTGGTTATTGACTTCCTGAACCGAGTATACGATAAATGTTATTTTTCTTTAAGAGATAACAATTCAGCACCGTGCGTTACAGTCACTACGACTGTAGGTATAAAGCGTGAACCTATTAGATGACAACGTAAACGTTTGACCAAAAAATTTCATTCGATGATACAGCAAAAATTATCAAATTATTTGAGTTTGATCAAGGAAACTGATGTTAAATTTGGAGAGAATCTTCAGACTTTTTTTTTTAAACAGAAAACGCTTGAACTATCGACAGTTTTTATATTTTCGTAGATATAATTCGGTGTTTCAAAAATAAAATTATAAATTTCATTCTCCTATATGAATGCGATAAACTGGCTTTAATGATGGGAATCGGTGACCGTTATAATGTCATATTATACTTACCGGGTGGCGTTTTGATTACACTGACGCAACCATGATCACGATTATGTAAGAGATTGATATATAAGTTGTTACGAATGTTTCAATAATTGATTTTTCTTGATTGGAAAATTGATTGAAGCGTGACTTTACGAAAGGTCGAGAAAAAAGATTTAAAAAAATTGTTCAAAGGACAATTCGGTGTTTTTATTTTTGGCTTTTGTTTTCTCATTTTTTTTTTTTTATCGATTACCCAGTATATATATATATATATATATATATATATATATATATATATATATATATATATATATATATATATATATATATATATATATATATATGTTCACATAGATAGTCGCGGTGATTTTTTATTTTTTATTTTTATTTTTTTTTTTTTAGTGAAACTGCGAAATCGAAACGGCCACGCGACTCGGATTGAGTATTGGGTAAATTAAATTACCGAATATAATTGCGTAACGGACGTTTCGGAGTCCCGCAGTTTTATACCTATGTAGCAGTCGTGTAAGGTATAAGCAATACATACTAACAAAGTCTTAAAATTACCTGGTTATATATGCATACCTACGTTCCAGAATTCTATTCATATATACTATTAGAGGAATATAACGTACCCATTTTCGATGAATAGTGTACATCGTCGAATAATTACTATGCGACTATAGACTGGCAACGAGTCAAAAGAAATACGTACCTGGAACAGAACAAGAAAAAAACAAATTTTACCGTTAATATATTTTCTCGGTATAATATTAAACTCGTTTTTAATCGTAAAACCATTTTCTCTTCTCTTTATTTTTGTGATTTTTTTTTTGTTTTTTTTTCAGACATACATAGATTTTCTTTTACACCAACTTACATAATTCTGTACTACAGTTTTCACAACGATATTTCTAGCCATTTACAATTTTTCCATTTTCGCAATTTCTGATCATATCCTCGTATAAAACGAAATTTTATTTTTCAGAAATTTTTTGATTCTTAGAAGATATATACGATATACAAACGAAATTCACTTTATCTCATAAAGTTGTTGAAAGTATGTAGTAACAAAAAATTGTGAAATCAATTAATTTTGAAAAAAAAAAAAATGAAAAAAGAGATTTAATTTTACTGGTCGTTGTCTCATTCTTTCAAAAATTCACTCAACAATTTAAGTTATTTAGTTTGCTAAACGAGTCGTGTCATTTTATTCTATTTGTTTTTCGAATCGTATACAATTTTCGCTATTTTTGCATTGAAAATTAGAGAAAATAATTTAGAAAAAAATTTACCGTTTCCGAACGGGTTAATATTTGGCATACATCGCATACATCGTCGGGAACAAATACCGATATCATCATTTTACTCTCGCATCTCATTTGCCATTGGAGTTTTTTTTTTTTTCTTTTTCGCTTTTTAGCTACGACGAGCTCTCTCCAAAGTCCGCACTTATTGTTAGCATTACAATCACCATCACCACTACCACTACCACCACCACGAGCACCGGCACCGGCGCCGCCACCGCCACCTCGGCCACCACCGTTGTCCTCTAAATCGAGTTTCTTATTGCCTATCACGCGTTTTAACATAACATAACATAACGTCAAAAAATGGCAAAGGAGTAAGACTAGAAGAACACCGCCGCGCCGTTCGGGTTCTTGTGTTAAACGAAAGTGTTTAGCCGACGAGGTTTCTACGCCGTTTCCCGTCAAGGAGGTCATCAAAGGTCCCCAGGTCTTCGGGGTCGAACCGGTCTACCGAATGATCGGTTCTTGATAGTGCCGTAACGTTATACCTACCTATACCGTATATACTATACACACATCTATATACGAATGCGTATGTTGATTTATGATAATCATGCACATCGAACTTCCTTCTTGCGACAAGGCGCAACATTATTATTTTAGTTCGAGGTACGAAGCTTCTTGATTGATTCTTCGACGTCAGGTCAATCGATTCGTTGATTAAAACGATTATGTTTTCGCCACGTTTTCACGTATTAAATAATCCGAACAATGACCGACCCAGCAGCTCGCTGGGTACATCGATTTTATTTAATTAACTCGAATCATAGAGATTGTATCATTTCTGGTCAATGACCGATAGATAATAAAAGAAATAAAAAAAATTGTTCGATTGATTTCAACGTCTGATAACGAGAGGCAGTGATCAAAGAGTTCTCGCAAAGATACAAAGAAGTTGATTTCTTCAAAATTCGTAAATTTGAATAATTCCAGAAAATTATCAATTCATTTTTATTACTTATTTGCCTCTTTTGTGTCGTTTGCGATTCGCGTAGGGTGATTTAAAATTGTAATGATGATGTCAATCGACCTCCTCCCACCCTACTCTTATCCGTTTAACAGTGTCGGGTACCTACACGCGTAATGTTTTCATCCATTACTCGGTTACTTAACATAATCACATATAAGGTGTTGTTTTCTGCCCGTTCTTCAACCTTGTGCCAATTCATTATAAACGGTTGTTATACCGACAGTTCTTGTAGTACGAATTCATCAACGACTGCACGACTTAAGTGTCAGAAAAGGTTTCAGGGTTAAAAATCCATATTTCTAAAGAACCGGGAGGGAGGACTTTCGACAATAATTAGAAACAACAATTGAGAGAAACAGATTCCTATATCTTACAGGCTTACGTTTTTCATCGCCAAAGCTTCGAAGAAGAAAAGAGCCAAAAAAAAACAAAAAAACCATGAAAATGTTAAGTCAAATGAAAGTCACGTGTAATCTCATTATCCCGATGCGTCTTTATTGTCGAATGATAATACGCGAATTATCTCGCAGTTAAATCGCGGCTGACCTACGATAACGATTATAGTATACCTACGTGCACCGATTAATTAAGTCTCGAATTTTATCTGTATTCAGGGTATTAAGCCTCGGTCGAATTTCGGGGACGTCGTAGAATGGAGACAAAGGAATCCGGAGAAACTCGGTAAGAACGAAAAAGCTCACGACGAAAATTTCGTTCTTTGTTTCAAATAGCAGAATTAGCTACAAAAAAAAACAAGAGAAAAGAATAGTTTTTGAGGTCTCATAAAATCGAAATTTTAAACGCATACGAAAATTTTTGAATTGCGTTTTTGGTAAAAGCGGTCTGTGTTTGCGGTAGGCACATACAATAATTGATCGTATTGCCACGTGATGCTCTGACCGTCCACCCGGCCCGCTTCTCTTGGCATACGTGGTCGCTGCTGAACCGCGGCCACGTGGATAAGACGCGGGGGGAATCCCCGTCAGTGTTCGCGGCTTGTCTACGACGCATGTACGTACAACTGAAACAACTCGATTCGCGATTTGCGTACCCGCCTTGCATCAGCCTTAACACGCGCCGCTCTCTCGAGCCAAATGAGAGACGGGTGCAAGTGCAGCTCTTCTAGTTAGTCAGGATAAGCCGTATGTTTATACAATTGAACGCGATATACGCCGTTGCACTATAAATATATCCGGCATATATTTATTATTATTTTAGTTGTCTCTAACAGGTTGTTTGTCGGTCCAGGAAGGACGCCGAAACTGAGTTATATATCAACGTGCTTACCTAAATTCTGCATGATGAAATAATGCTCAAGTTTACGCAGCAACGATAAATATACACACGTAGGTGGACAGGTACATAGAAATAAACAACATTTTTCCAATATATATATATATATATATATATATATATATATATATATATATATATATATATATATATATATATATATATCACATACCAAATAATTGATTAAAAGTACCATAAAATTCTATCCGTGGTTATACAGCTATATAGGAGGAGAGAGCGGATTGTGCAATTCAGAAAAATTTTGGATGAGGTATAAAAATATAGTCGTCGAAGATGGACCAGTTGCGAAAGTTATGCGATTTCTTAAAACGTTATAGTCGTTTGAAAGAATCTGAAATTGTATTCATTATCTACATATTTGAGAAGCTATTAATTCCGTCTTTGATTTTTCGAATTGGAGGAGAAACCGACTATGCAGACTTCAACACGTTTTGAAATTTCAATACGAGATGCGAAACATTTTTTGTCAATTAATTCAAAAATAATGGTCAATCACTTCATATTCGTTCGTCTTTTGACCTCGAAGTTATGGTCCATATCGCAGGGTAACTTTTTTTCGTTGTATTGAAAGTACCAGAAATTTTGACCATCCCGTATAATTTATGTATATATAAAACTTATTGACTGTGAGGTAAATTTTTTTTTCATTTTTTGTTTCTCAACGGACACATCGATAAGAAGAAATTTATTGAAATTTTTTTTTTTTTTTATCGATTACCTAGAATGTAACGGCAGATCGTTTTCTACTCCAGGCTGCATTAGATCGAATTTCAATAAGCGGTTTCACGCGTCATTTGAGGTGCATACTATATGCAATTACTCAGGTGTATCACGCAAGCGTAGTGAACAAGCTATGCTAGTACATAAAAAATAAAGAATTTTAATCGCGTATCGTCGGGTAATATACGTCAAACCACACGAACCAAATCTCGGTTGAAAAACCACACGATTCAAAATCCGGTTGAAAAACCACGTAGTTCAAATTCCGGTCGAAAAACCACACGATTCGCTCTATATTATGTATACATATATGCGGAATTTGAATCATGTGGTTTTTCAGCCGGAATTATTCGCATGGATATTCGCATTACGTACGACGATATGGACTTAAAAATTATTCCAAAAAATCTCGTTCGATTTATATTGTTAGTAAAATTTTCTCTACATCAAAAACGGGGTACGTTAATAATTCTCTAGTAATTTATTATCACATGCACCGCAATCGATCTATAATAAACATACCTAATAATTTTTCTCAGAATTCTGCAGCTCTAGACTTACTTTCCGCTCTGGCAAACTGTAAGAATTTACACATGACACCGGAAAGGTGAAGGTGATCGCACCACTTTTTGCTAGGAATAATAAAACAGTCATTCGGATATCTAAGACTGAACTTGATAACTGCAGCGTCTGAGTATAAAATAAAGACAAAATCTCATGTTGATTCAATGCAGATGGAAATGCGATAATATCTGCTGCTAATTAGTATTTTATCATACCAAGTAAATTTTTTTTTTTTTTTTATACAAAATTTTCTATAAAAAAAACCTTGCAATAGTAATACCGGAAGTAAGTCAAGAACATGTTAATAATTCGGTTTTTAAATCCCTGCCCTAGCCATGGTCGCTGCAGATGGATTATTCCACATAATTCATTAAGTAAACCGTAATCTTTAATTTATTCATCTAGAAGGTGGCTCGCCTTGAACGGAAGTAGGATTCCAATGCGTTAGTCTCCTCGATCGACAATACGGCCACGAATGCTGATTTTGTTTTATATCCATGTAATTAATATAATTTTTTCCAAAAACAGCAGTATATTATGTACGTATATACATCTGCAACTTGTCAAGGCTAGCTGGTCGAGTTGAAGTTCCGAACGGTAAAAATTCCGAATTTCAATATTATCAACTCGCAGTTTTTAGTAAAAGTATTTTTCGGAAAGTCTGCATAGTCAATGTAAAAAACTTTATAGAAAAAAATGCCGAAGATTCAAAAATTCCAAGAGCCGAAGATCCGAAAGGCCAAAACTCCGGAACTATAAGAAATTCGCACATAGAGGATATTGGGAGTTTTTAACTTCAACGTTTCTAATTGTCACAAATGCATTCGTAATTTTGACCGTTCGGAACTTGCTAAAATTCGTAACTTCAACCCAGCCTTATCCAAGGCTCTCTACAATCTTTTATCTAACTGTCTACACCTTCCCATTGCTTACGTATACAGTAGGCAGAAGACCCCGGAAATTCTAACCGCTATAGGTATACTTTTCTTTCAACTATAACAACGAAACTAAACCACTAACGATTTATTGAGGAGATAAGCAGCACGCTGCTATTAAAAGTTCCTTGACGTCTTTTATATATACATATAATGTATCGTATGTACGCGCGCGCGCACATAAAATACATAAATATGTATTTAATTGTATATGGAATATTATTCAGAAATTATTATTATCATAATCCTTAGACTTGCGTCTGGGTATATAAAGTAGATGAGACCATAATTAATTAATTGATTATAACTCGGTGGAGGATCCTGAATCCATCTCTCGTGATGAGTTCAATATTCATACAAAAATTTTTTTTTTCAATCGTTAAAATTATAAATGATGTTTTTTTTTTTGGTATCTTTGAAACATGAGTACAGTTTATACTTGTAAACAGTATATTGAATTTCGTTGAAAATTTTTTTACTCTATGAAGAGATTTTTTTTGTCAATATTGAATATATACCCAGTTCGTCAATTTTTTCGATAAGATAATATAACGGTCGCATGTACGCCGAAGAGTATACATACATATACATATATGGATATGTTTATAAGAGAAAACCAGTTTTGCCCGTGTTAATATAATAAGGAAGTGCCACTTTACCTCGTCTTACTTCACACGATCTCTTCGACTTCGCATACCTGTTAGAATGAAGATATCTTTCGGATCAAATACCTACCTAGCTCAGACATCGAGAGTTCTTTTTTCGAAATGTTCAACTCCTACTCCTTTTTTTACTTTTTACTCCCGTTTATTCATTTACGATCCTGCGCCTGCAGTGCAGGACTTTGGTCAAGAGATCGTTGTCTAGCTACCTAAATGTGGCAAGGAATGATGTAGACGGGTACTATATCGTATATAGGTATAAATATATCTCACTGATACATGCTTACTTTAAGTTCCATTACGTACAGTTTAGTTTATACTTGCGCGAACGTATAGATAGAGGAGAAGGCGATTTATTCTCATTGAGAATTCAAGGTCGATTGGAATAGAAATGGCGAAAACATTTGACTTTTTACGTGTTTACGTGTTAAGAGAGAAGAAGAACGTTACCACCGTGTTGAATCAACTTGATATGTAGGTATCGAATAAACCGCGACGGTATACGCCAACTCGTTCACTCTTTAATTTTATTTTCTTATCTTTTCTCCCGATTTCGGATCAACCCGCAAAACGCTGACGTTGGAAATTCTCAAAATATACAATTTATTTAATTTTTGTATTTTTTCTTAATTATCCGGTCAAATTTCTCGACGATTACGTCACTTCAAAATTGTTATGCAGGTGTATAAAAATTGGCAATCAAAAACAAAAAAAAAAAAAAATTATTGAAAACAAAAAGATCTTGCCTCGTGATTGCATTATGATACTTTTGTAAATGACGACAAGATAAAAATAATCTCGTATATAGAACATAAAAGTTAAACACGTTTTTTTTATTCTCGGATTTGCTATCGATGACGTAAGAAATTTTTTGTTTTTACGTTACTTCACGTTATTTATTTATTTACTTATTTATTCATTTTTTTTTTTGGCAACAGCGTGTGCCTTTCGGTGCATAATATATAGGTACCAAATACCTACGTGCATTTTTTTTTCGTTACGTAAATTGACGCTCTTTAAATGTTCCGTTTTTTTTCCTTTTTTTCATTCCGTTCTTTGCAGAATAGATTTACAAGGCATTTCCTTTTTTTAATAATAATTGTCATTTATTATCTATACAAGTATATGGACGGTCTTTATTACATCCAATTCATTGTCAATGACTCGAAGATTCATTTTGTTTTTTTTTCTTACTATCGAGAAATTATCAAGAAAGATGATTGTTACTCGTTCGGTCGAGAAGCTGGAGAGAGAATGGAAATTTATTTCTCCCATATTTGCAAAGGCGAATTGCTAAATCTTGATAAAAAAAAAAAAACTCGACTTAAAATTTGAAGAACTATAAAGATACACCTGAAACCAAAACCGAAAATGACGAAAGAATCGATTAATTCCTTGAAACTTGTTTTTGTTTTTTGTTTTTCTATTATTTACTCAAGTTTTGCAAGTCTCTGATGAAGGAAGGTATTACAGGCATTTAAACATACACAGGTATGTGCAAATAAACATATAGTTTTTTGAACCGTCTAATGTTTGACTTAAGAGACTAGTCCCAAGTCACGGATAACCAAACTGTATTCTAAATTGATGATCAACCCGCGCGAATGTTTTCCCCCTGCTCCCTGCCGCCGGTCCACCCCCACCCCCGAAAATCGATGCGCATCACGGGACAGGCCAAGGTCACGGTCGGACAACTAACCTATCCTAACAGCTCGATGCCTGTCCGCCTCCGTCGAAGACCCACGCACAGGCTCCCGACGAGACACTGCCGAATTTCCGAGGTCGTTTGCCCCGAGGGGAGGAGAGGAGAGGAGAGCGAAGGACAAAAGGAGAGAGAGAAAGAGCGAGAGAGAATGAGATAGAGAGAATAAGAAAAAAAAAAAAAGATATTACGTAGTATTTCGCACAGATCTGTAGCTCGCTTCAATTCTGTAATGACAATGATTTATAAAATTCTATACAGGCAATAGAAACGAAGTTATTTTCGGTAAAAAAAAAAAAAAAACGTTGATATTGTGGAGCTTAGTAAGCTAAATAAAAAAAAAAAAAAAATTTCATACGAATTTCAAATCGTAAAAACGGTCTATGAGATATTGGGACTGTATAGAGTCACGTCTCGATCGAATTATGCCGATCAAGATCTGAAGTTTCAGTATATTCATGAATTCCGAAAATTTCGAGTTACGAAACAACACCGATCTAGCGAACAAATGTCTCGAAGATACAGAAGTTTCACAGTCTGAATATATAGACAGATTTTATTGAGAATTGATTATAGATACAGAGATTATTACATCCTGCTTCAATTTCGTTTTTGGACAAAATCTGTTTGAAGAAATTTATGAGAAAAGAGCCTTTTCAGAACCAGCCCGATATGTTGAATTGAGAAAGGAATCGGCGTTTTGAAAGTTCAGAAATTAAATGTACGAATTTGTGATATGAGAATTTTCAAACGATCCTTCGAAAAATTCAGACTCGTATGACTTGTCTGACTTGTGTATATTTTATAACCGGGCGCGTTGAATAATATTTTCATACATTCCGTGGCAAGTATGAGTATAGATCGTCGATATACGTATACTATTGCGAAATCATTTGTATAAACTCGCGTGCAAGCGATAAAATTAGAAAAAATAATTCCTAAAGACAAAAATGACGAAAGGATATTCCGTTCCCGATATTCATACGATTTATTTCTAAAATTAATTTATCGCATCTTGCACTCAAGTCAGATCTAAACGGTAGGGCCTTCTCGACAGATATATATGTCACGGTCTTTTATCGATCGATAATTATTGCCCAACACGTTCATCAAAGATCGACAAACTGATCGACGATACAAGCTTCGGATCTTGAATTTGAATTTCTGATTTGAAAATGAAAATACCGAGCGATGATGAAACTTTGTAAATTAATTTTCTATTTATTTTCAATTCGTCTGAAAGTGAAAGTTTGAATCTTTTTTTTTTTTTGTTTCTTCGAAATTTCTCTAATCCCACGGCAACGTTTATTTATTTTGAAAAAATATTTGGTTTCCCGTCTGCGCGGTGCGACAGCGTTCAAAAAAAGTTTCTTTTCGTAGCCAATATTTCGCAATTCAGAACAAATACTGTCAAGAAAAAAAAAAAAATAAAATAAATTTGGCACGAGCCAAATGTCACTCGAGTTCTTTAAATGCTCAACGTTTACCGCACGCGCTCGCTTGTTCTTATACGCACTGCGGACTGTATATATAAGCCACGCTACGTAGGAATATAATCTGGGTCAGAATTTACAGATTTTTTCAAAATCGCCATACGCCTTAATTCAAAGTCCCCAAGATCACTTCGGACGATAAACAGATCGCCATGGCATAGGTTTGAATAAATCCGTTACGTGGCCCGGTTTGACCTGGTTAGCCAAAAATTCAACCACTTCTTCGATGAAACTCGAACGATATGCGAGAAACGTTAGGCATTACAGCAGCAGCTCATAGATAAACCGGCCACTCGAGTATATCCATAAGATAAATCTTAAATTTTGTATTTCGACAAAATTTTGGGGAAATATAGAGCGACGATTTGACTTTAAATTATTTGCGATTCTTGAAGGAAGGAATGGGAGTATTTGTGTGTTCAGAAAAGTGTAATGGAGTGAGAGAGACCCTGAGTAACTGGAATAACGCGTGATATATAAATTGGAAGAGCCTTGGGCCGTACCCCGTAATGTTATTTCGATTCGTTGACGTATTTAGCTAAATTTAAGGGTCCCCGAAATCAAAAAGATTTGTTGCTTGTGCCGCTGCACCCGCGGTGCGCAGAGAACATTAATATCAAGAATCGAGGCCACATGTGTTTCGCGTGTCTTATGATTTTTTGCAACGTTCCACTTTGTCCGATTATTTTAGATATCGAGGTCATGTGCAAAAAGCGAAACTGCAACGGTAGTAAACCAGCAGTAAAATCAAATCCCGAAGAAAGAAAATCCAGACGGACAATTTCGAGGGATAACGAAGAAAGCAACGAAACGAAAAAAAAAAGAATAAAAAATAACAATTAGCGTGGAAATTGGCGCGATAACTGCGAGACGATCTGAAGCTAGCCGCAATTGTCGCCCAGTTTAATCACGACTCGATGAAACCGTAAAAGTGCGAGTCTGCAGCATCCGAATCTTAACGATTCGATTTTCTACTCCAAATTGTTTCTTTTTTTTTTTTTTGTTTTATTCCGTTTTCTCTGTCTTATTTGCGATTGAAAGATGATTTGTATCGAATGCTATGCTAGGGAATCAGAAAATGAAATTTTCTTTCCCATTTTGGAATATTCGCGATAAAAATATATCGAATTCAACCAGTTAGCCAGTTGGCCAAAATAGGAATGCCTGCAGTCGTTCAACTTTTTGTTAAACTTCGTTTTTTTTCGTTAACCATTAAGGCCTGTGAACGTGGACAATGTGAATCATCGAAACGCACGTGTCCAGCAACTTATAGTGTGCGAAGGACGGTGACATCCAGCCGCTCCACTGATCCAGATAAGCGCGTAGGTGAGGATAGGGCGACCGTCGAAGAGTCATACAAGGGAATACTTGGTTCGCAATTATTTGCTGTGGATATTTTTCATTGCGAGAAAACATGGAAAGAAATTTCAATTTTAATTTCTTCAATTTTTCGTGCAGTATTTTTTTTTTTCTACTTTTTTTTCTGCGGTTTTCTGAAAAATCTTTTACAAGGGCCTCTGATTTGTTCGATCGTTCGGTATAACGAGTAGATTTAATTATTAATCCAAATTTTGACCATTCGTAATTTTGCAAGTTCGGAACTTCAACCTAGCCCCGATATTAATCAATTTTTAATCATCACTTTCTCTTCACTCGTATTATATAGGTGATTTCAATCGCAGTGACTCATTAGGAGTGAAAAAGTCAGTGACCAAGCGTGCAAATGCTAACTGCAGCAGTCAGCTAACTGCAGACAACTGCAGTAATGAAAAACATTATTTTTAACAACAAAGATCTGAGTCAGGTTTCAGATTGAAGAAAGCGCAGTGAGAGTTTCAGTTTGTTTTCTGCGCGCGTGTATATGTATAGGTAGATACATACATAAGCGAAAGACGTAGAATGAGAGAATTTGGCTATTAAACAAAGGAACAGCAAATTAATACGAATTTCGATATTTTTGAACGGTAGAAAAAAATAGCGAAAATTATTATTGAAACGTAGAACCTGATTCTGGCGATTGGACAAACAAATAAATAATAAAATAAAGTACCAAAAGAACTTATATTTTTCAATAAAATTACTATAAATTTGTTCAAACTATTCCCACGTTTTGAAAATTCTATCCTGTTACGTTCGGAATTTTGTTAATCGATAATTCTGACAACTCCAAATTTGTAAACCGGCGTATCTTGACACTTCGAAAGGTGCTAGCTGACTATATTTGGTACTTGAGTAAGTTAGATGCAATTGATTAACCTAGATCAACATGTACGAATATGGTTTGCGGTTCTAAATCGTCTTTATAGCTGCAGCGGTTATTTCTATATACGAGGACGTCAGGGTACAAACCGTGGCTCGCAGAGAGACAATTAGCTATAGCTGCACTATCGACAAATTACCGATAGTCAACATCATAACAATATAGAATTGAAAGAAAAAATATTGTGTCACGTGCTCAAAACGATAGAAGAATTATGTATATTATTAGTTTGCTCCGAAACGAAATCAATTTAGAATATTCCCTCAAAATTTCAAAAAGTTTCGATTACCCTGTTACAACGACTTTTTCTTCGCTAGACTAAATCTGCTTAATCCAAAGTCCAAAAAATCTCAAATAATTTCTAAATATGTTTCAAACTCCTCGTATTCAGTCGTGAAAAAATTGACTGAGTAGAATACTTTTTCAAAGCGTAATAGTGATTTGAAAAAAAAAAAAAAAATTATTTCCAAGAGGTATATAGACGTATATAATACGTATATACCTCGTTAATAAATCGTTTAGTTTAATATCTTGGGTTGTAACTTGGTGTTGTTACAGTCTAGGTTGTTCTACTTTGCTAAATAATTTACGATAGTCGTAAAACCGAATGTGAAAAATTCATTATCAATATCGGTCATTACCCGCTTACGCATAGACGCCGTGTAGATTTGAAGGTTGAATAATGAAACCGTGCCAAAAATTGAGAAATATACTGCGAATGAAGAAAACAGCTTACGTGTATATTATACCTATATAGCGTTTTGCTCTATCGGTATAGTTTATACCTACCTACCGAGTTAAATTTTCGAAAAAAAAAAAAGAGTAGATAAATAAATATATTCTAAGAATTTGTTTCTTCTATACGTCGGGAAAAGTTGTTGATTTTAAAAGTCAACGGCCTCTGTAGTATAGCAGAAAATATCTGAGTAGGTATATAGAGACAGATGTAATTACGCGAATTGCACACTGGCCAAATAATCTATAGCGAAAAGACTATAAAGATTATCTCCAATTCGTAAAATAATTATAAAGAAAAAAAAAAAAATTTTACTATTTTGAAACTCTAGTTACAACATAAAAATTATTTCTGTAATACAAAAAAAATCCAAAAAAATTCAAAAAAAAAAAAAAAAAAAAAAACTAAAAAACTGTTCTATTGTATAACTATTTTTCAAATTATTGTTTTGATAAATTTCTGCGTGCAAATAGTATATGAATAGCGTAACGACTATTGAGTCATCGTATATATTATGTATAATATAAGACCGTATTTCTTAGTCATCGTAACTTCGATTCTTGCCCGTTTTTGATAGTTTTTTTTTTTTTTACACAAATTACCGAGCAAATTACAAAAACTAAAACAAAAAGGAGGAGGAGGAGGAGATATTTTTGTCGTAGAAATTTTTTTTTTTTCAATAATCTTCTGTACGGATGATGCGTTTGATTTTGTTCAGACCTATTAACATCTGACTGATTTTGATTCTGCGTTTATAATTTTTCAATCCCGAATTCGAACATCTCAAAGAAGAAGTATAAATAAACAAATAAATAAAATAGAAAACAACGGTGCAGAATTATGCGATTATGACATTGGCGCGTTTCTCTCCTCGCTTTATACACGCGGCTATAATGAATCCCCCTCTTCCTTAACATTTGGCTCATAACATATTATTTCTATATCATCTCGGGAATCAGCTTTACTAATTGTAAGGTCACGTTACGAAAGTCAAGTCCAGATTTGTTCCCTGCAGTAGGTAGCCGTATACTTGTATATATATGCACATAAATGATATATCTTATATTGGTACAATGACTTCTGGTCTATAAGCGGGCCGGTAATAATTTACACGCATATGTATACGTACGTATGAAATTCTAAACCTGTGGATACAGATATTACGTGATAATGGCACAGGTACAGATATATGTATAGGTACTGCAGGTATAAAGAGACGAACGTAAATACTTATATGCGTATATAAATCGCGTCGTGGTTTTATATATACATATAAATATAGAAAAGAGCAGCAGATATAAGGTGTGTATTCATATAATGTATATATATGCGTAAATATATGTATGTATAACGTGAAAAAGTTTGCCAATCTACGAAAATAACTTGGATATCATCAGCGAGTAACACACGTACGTCCGCGTTAATGTATCTGTATGCATGTATTATACCTACTCCTCTATATATATGTAGTACATACATACATACGTGCATTTAAACAAGATGTAGAATTATTTGCGGTGGATATATTATGGGTATAATGGTTTTAAAGGATATATGCATAGGTGAATCCAATTGCACATATGATATAGATAATAGTTTAATATAAGAAAGTGACTAAATCGTATAAAACGCGAGAGAATAAAAAAGAGAAAGAAAAAAGATGCTGGACAATGATTTATTTTTTCGCAAGGTCACCGCAACAGCGGGGGACTACGAAGCGAATGTACTCTCTCGTTTTGTCTAACGATTACCCTCCTACTGTTATTACTGCCGGACACTATAGATATACAAGGTTCGAGAAGATGTAAAAATACATTTTTCAAACAAGACAGCAACAAATTTACGAGAAAAAGAAAAAGAACAAGAAGAAAAAAGAAGAAAACAAAAAAAAAAAAAAATGAAAAAATTTTCTTTAAATTAATACAAGTGCAACAAGATTTTTCTCAAATTTCTATAACAATCGAATCAATATATTAATCATTGATTAATTATTTTGTTTTTTTTACATCAGCTCTGCTGGCTGCTTTCGTGGGAAAAAAAAGAGAAGATACAGTCGATCTCCAAATTCGTATAACAAGGTACGTGTACCTATAATATTTCGAATGTTACGGTAAAGAAATGAATTATTCTTTAGGATATTAATAATTTTAAGGTAAAGTTCAAGTCTTGTTGTTAACTCAAATTTAAAATCCTTTGTTTTGTCTGCAAGCTGGCTCACGGTCTGTTGCAAAATTTTACATAGATATAGATAGGTGGTTATACGTCTAGATCATTCGTAATAATAAATAGGTGCAAACATTCTGTTCGTAAATTTTTTCGTTTTTCTTTATTCTTGCTTCTCCTCTCTCAAGCTATACTCGGACGTTTACAAAAAAACCAAAAAACATCTTCATCTCGATTTTGTCAACATCAAACATCTGTTATCGTATTATTGTTGTAATCATCAGACCGCGTATATCGAGGGAGAAGAGCGGTTCGACTACGCGATATAAAATTGCGAAAATGATTCATGCGCAATATTTTTATCGGCAATAATAATGGTAATAAATACTATCAATAATGATGATAATAATGATTACAAACAGTAACAATAGAACGCAGTTTTACTAACAATTAGATAAATTGAGATAAAAAAAAAACTAATTCTTGAAATTTTAATTAAAAAATTAAAAATATTATAAGAGAGTATCCCAGTGCTGATAATAGAATCATACTTTATTGCAACTGTAAGATTCGTTGTTCAAGTACGTGAGAACGGATTTTTATCGGACGTGTATGTGCAGTAGTTATTATTTAACTATATAATCTTATCGTCAAACACGTCCTATTCGTATTATATGTATTTATTTAACAGATTTATTCAATTAACTATCTTCTAATTTTGTAATTGATTTTTAATCCCACTTTAAGACTTCAAACAGGGCTAAAACCCGCAGTACGTCTGCCACCCTTGATTCACCCTTGAACCACCCTTGCGAGCCAGACAGGGCGAAGGGGCGTCGAACACTCTGACCTGTTGGTTATTCAACTTTCGCGATCGAAGATATAGGTATATATATGTGTAAATTTTTTTCCCCCATTTTTGAGACGCGAATCAAAAATACAGACAATTGGAATACCGCAGAATTTCTCTGATAACAGGATTACCTAGATTTTGTTTTCCAAATCGGATTCGACGTAATAGAGATGTAAGAATACCTGCTGTTGTATAAAATTGAAAGTTTTTCGCATTTCGTAAAAGAAAATCCGATTTTTTTTTTTGACAAAAATCAATTTGTTTATGTAGACAGTTGATATTATATTTATCGATGAAAAATCTTTTACTGTATGACAAGTTAGTAAATGAATAAATAAATCTGGTAAATTTGTGAAAGCATTTTCTAATTTCTAATATAATTAAAACAATAAGTTTAAATGCCCATCTAAAGTCCGAATACGGGTATGTATGTATATGGCAGTATACATATATCACCTTATACAGCTAGTCAGACCAAAATATTTATCGTCAATTGTTTGTTTACAATCTGCGTTGGATCTATAATTGAAATCAATAAGGATTAAGAGTTAAGAAACGAATTCCCACCTCAATATGACATTTAAATACCTTGAGCATGAAACCAGACATATGCTTTGTTTGTAGTCGTTATTTCGTTACGTGCTAATAGGGTACCATGAAAAAGAAAAAGAAAAAAAAAAAAAGCCCGGTACATGTTACCAACTTGATTTAAAATTTCAAACGTTATGATAAAAGTGGCGGCGTTTGTATTAAATTTCAAAAATACCCAAAATAAGAACCACCCTAATGTATGTGGGTATATTTATCTATCCTGGAGTTAATTTTTTATAAATATAAATTTGATAATAAGTGAACGATTTTTTTAATTAGAAGATATTTCTAATTCGAATATTGTTATATTTCAATCTCTAATAAACTGAGAAGAAAAATTCTCTCTGTATTCGATAAAAGAAATCAACTTATTATGAGAAAGATAGAATTTCTATATTTTGTTTCTAATTCCCACCAAATATTATAAGAAAACATTATTAAATAGCAGGAATTGGAAGATAAATGAATAAACAAAGAAACAAACAAATAAACAAATATCTCCTTTCTAAAATTTATTCAAATTATTAAAAAAATCAAGTATAACACAAAGAAAATTTCTTTAGAAACAAAATAATATTGGTTCAATTTTTTGCTCTCTCGGCGGCGGGGTAACTCTTATCATATAAGAAAACAGAGAAAATCTTCTCATAGAATAATTGAATGAACAAAAAATCTTCAATTCTTTACAAGCCGTGCCTTATTTTGATTGTCCTAACAAGATTCTTGGATTTAAAACCAATAAATCTTTCTAAACATCGAATGAACATAAAGAGAATATACAAAACGATGAAACTAGCACCGAGACTAGAATCTGACATCTAAATTCTGTCTCTTACCTCCTGGGTAAGTTCACCAGCCGCGACAGCACTGGCAGAGTTATCTCCAACGTTAGTAGAACGGTCATTTAAACTTGTCATATTCCTAGCAGGATCTGTAGAAGTAGATACGCTGGGTCCAGCTACAGCAAGATCTCTCCCAGATTCTTCGACGTTAAGCAAATAAGCATGTATATCATTTTGCCCCGAGTTTATCCTGTTGTATCGTCCGAGGGAGTTCAAGTCTTCGAAAAGATCTCTCTCATAATTGAGCAATACAGAGTCTAGGTTTTTTGGATGAACAAATATCGGCCGATGGACTATTGTGTGCGAGTCTGTATGCCATCCAGAACCATTGTGGAGATCTAGCGAGCCGACTCCGATAGTTTGAATATCCAAACCTAGGTAAGAGTCGGGGTCGACGCGGAGCAGAGAAAGGAGCAGCGCTAGCTGCAGCAATTCTTCGCGGTAAAGTTTCTTCAGGCACAACATTTTCTCTATTTGTTTAAGCTTTAAATTAATTGATAAATGTGGTTTTGTTTCGTTTCTGTTTTTTCTATTTCGTATTTTATTTATTTATTTATTTGTTAGTTAATTTATAAGTTACCAGTCCTTTGCCTCAGATTAATAGAATATTAAGATAATAAACACTAGTACAAGTTCACTTTTTCAAAAGTTTTAACTTTGTCTTGTTGTTGTTGTTGTAGTTTTTTTTTTTTTTTTGTTATTTTTTCACGAAAGTTTTAAACTCACTCCGAAACTGTCGTTGTAGCCGTCACAGTGGCTTAATTCTGATGTTAAGTACGAACAGGAGTAGGTAATGCATTTTTTATAAAATGATGATAATGATACTAAATAGATTTGGTCACGATATCTGAAGGCACAACCTCCCGGTTCGACTGTCAGATCAGAAATAAACCCGGAGAGTTCTTCTCCGCTAGTCATAGGTCAGTTACTTGATACCAAAAATAACCTCAAAACATAGTTGGTGCTTCGTCAATGATTCGTATTAGTGTTTAACTGGTTAGTTAGGTATTTTCGATTAATCGGGGACTTAAGATCGCCGATAATAGGTCATCACTCAACAATAGAACAACTTAAACTGTACTTTTAAACACAAATATCACTAAATTATTTAATATTATCACGTTATTCGTCGCGATATTATAAACGATATTCATTCATTCACTCGCGAGTAAAGTAGACTGACTGACTGACAGTTGTGTCATGGCCAGTGTAAAAAGGTTTTCTTTCTTTTTTTTTCTTCTCTCTTTTTTCTTACCTTTTTTTTATATCGAGGCTTGCGGCAACCGCACAATTATATATTAACTAAACCATTACTGTTGAGGATTTATTATACCCGCGTTGTTAGTTTACTTATTCGTGAACCATTTACTAACTATCACTGTAACGCTTTTGGTTATTTATATAAGTTTTGTTTTTTAATTTATTTATTTTTATTTCTTTTATTGTTTAAATTTATTTTAGATATTTTTTTTTCTTGTTATTTGTTGTTTGCGTTTTCTTTCCTGGAGAACGTTCCCGAGCAGCACACCTATCCTGGGAGAGATCGCTGACGATATGTGACTCAGCACCAGACGTTATGGCAACGTTGGCTTTTATCAGGGCCGTAACTAGTCGGGGATTCCCCCTTTTAACCCCCCACCAACTATTTGGGATTTTAAATCGACGCACGCGGACACGGGACCGCGGGATGTAGTATAACGCTTTCTTCAATTCGCTTGTGTTGGGAATTATTACATACGATATAAAGAAATAAAAAACTTACATATAGGTAGATAACACTGAACGTTGCAACATTTAATTGTTATCTTACTACATATATAACTTTTTTATAACACTGATCTCTTATAATTGTTGTATTGCGCCATCACTGTTATATTTGAATGAACGTCAATTGGAGAGATTTGATATTTTTCGGAACTATATGTATAACATGTGTAGTTTATATTCTAAACGTATATTCGCTACGAATTATCATTCTTTGAAGTGTTATTAATATTAATAAAAGTCGATTATATTATATTATCAGTTTAAAACGATGCTGGAATTGATGATAGGATGTATAAAAAGGGGCTCGTCGATTCATTCGTACGTGTATGAGGCTACGCTCTTTATGAATACTGTAAGGAATATATTAATTCTAAACGCATAACAGTCGTAGGTATGTATACGCACACAATATACAAGGGATAATAATTATTGTAATGTGGAGAAATATATACGCGCGCATCGATGTATATTATCTATAATGTATGTATATCAATCGTTGGTAAAAACAATTTTTCAAAAGACGACTAAAGCTTGCAAGAGAGAGTTTGTTTCATTTTTTTATTTTTCAAGTTGTTTCAATATCGCCGTGAAGATGTTAATAATATACAATCACGACAAGCATAAGCAATTTAAAATAATCAGATTTGCTTTCGCGAACTTTGGCCGCGATCATATGTTGCAACCATTCGTCGCAGCGTTGCCGGTTTTACTAAATCTGACACAAGTGTTTTTTTTTTCCTTTTTTTTTTTATAAGAATTAGGTGTATCTGTGTAGGTATGTATGTATTCATCGTTAACATCTTACCTCCAGCTGCATTTTTTGCTGGTTTCTAGACGGCTCTAATTTACCGTCAAGAAACGAGACCTCCGCAGTAACGAATTCCTCCAATTCTTGTACAAGTGTTACCATCGTGAGCGTACGTTGGTCAGCTATAATAATTATATTAGCTGAGGCGAAACAGTCTGAAAATAAATTATATATCGCTCTGCGCTGTAGATCGCTTATTCTATACACAGTATTTAAGTAACAGTTTAATTTATATATCAATGCACTGTCACGTAACGCACCATTTAACGATATTTTATCAGATTATAACACTCGAGTCAGAAATTTAAAACAGCTAAATTTATTTACACAATTTCACCCAGATTCACACGATAAAATACTAATATATGAACGGAGAATGGCAGCCGCATACGTTTCTTCTCCCACCAAGGTTACCTCGTGATATTTATTGACGTCACTCCGCCATTTCAGTTTGAATTTATCCCGCGCTAGCGTAGCTCTGTTTAAACACTTGTAGCCGCCCTGCGCAATGCTTTGTTTTCACCTCTTTGCGCAGATCCTTCGCCGGTCCTCGACGAAATTCGATTAACTATATCTGATATTTACTTATTCAAAAAATAAAGCGCGGGGTAATACAACGAAAAGAGAAATATTACGTTGTTCTGAAAACGATTTTCTGCTAACAAGATCCGTGTTTCGCAATCTTTGTTCACACGTTTTTAGCTCTATTTATAAATTTCTTAAATATAATAGAATAATCGAGTAATTGCGACTATCTTTTCGTTAATTATCGACGATATTTTTTATAATCGAAATTCTTGTTCAAATTCGAATTTAGACATCGATTTCAGCGACGAACTTTTCTTCAAATGTAATTTATCCAAATTGAAGATAATTTAAATATATATAAATCTTCAAAAATATCAAGAATACCCGATTTTCGAATCGAACATATTTGGATCCGATGTAAAGTTTCATCAGAATTCGAGTAAAAATAAAGGCAGTATACACCGAGTGATAAAAATATTCCGATTGTATGCAAAGATGATTTGTCAATGCGTCCGTGGCAAAGGTGACCTACCGTTCATTGGAATATAAAAACTTCTCATTATTTATATACATATATAGTACACATCGATATATTACAGGAATGAAGAGTTCGAATTTACCATAGCATTGATTTGATTATATTTAGTTTGGTGGAAAAATACTTTTGGTAGATTTAATCATCGGTCTATGTATAGTACGAATTAGGCCAATGATTGATACACAAAAATTTATATTTTAAACATATAATATATTCATTTGTATGCTTTACATAGTTTAATTTGATACAACAAAATATCTATGACAACAGTACAGTAGAGAACAATATACAATTATTTAATGTCACATAGGGTATATATATATAATATTTCATGTTTATATGAAATTCAGTATATAAGTTATATGAGACAGTGTTGATTTTCTTTCCCTTCCTTCCTTTTGTGTTTTTCTTCTATATAAATATGATTAGAACCTTCCTCCTATATTCTCATGTGATTAATTAATTTATGTTTTAATTTCTTTAGTGCCCAGTCTTTAATATGTATATTATATAATTTGCCGTTATTTATTTATTTGTTATTTTTATCGCCTCGACCGTATTGGGTTTTTATATTTTTGTATATATGTATATACATAATAATATACATCGTGTATAAATAATATAAGTTATTTTATCGCGTTAAATGTGTGTATATATATATATATATGTATATATTTAATTGAATTGTTTGCAAGGTATAATGTATAGGTATAATAATATATGATCGGACTTTACAGCGAAATGAAAGAAAAATAATAATTTATTGTTTAATAAAAGTGCCCCGAATTTTTATTTATTTTTTTTAGATGTAATAATTAACAGTCTCCGGGTAGTATATATATGTATAGTGTAATTATTAAAATATTAAGAGAGAAATTGCGTTAATATAGTGAAAAAATATGCTATTTACACGCGCATATACCCACCCTATATAGTAGACGTAGGTAGGTATATCTAGTTGTGCGTAAATTCGATAATTTTTCAAAAATATCCGTGTATAAAAATCTATAGAAAGAAAAATGATGGAAAACGTCCTTATATTTACACTGGGGAAAAATTCATGCTGCTATAGGGATTTGGGTAACACGATTATTACATATGGACTGTCGGGTAACCATATTTAATTTTATAATCCTCATTTACGATATACCTTTTTTTCTTTTTTTTTTCTTTTCCTTTACCTGAACTCCGGATTTTCGGGGCTGAAGCTGTCTATCATTTTAATAATTAATAGAATTATTTTACGGGTTGTGAAACATTCAACGATGATATTACTTGACGATCGATTTTTGCGCTAAGGGATTTTTTTCTGTTTCTGTTTTTTTCTTTTTCTTGTTACTTCATCCTTTCTTCAATTTATACCACTTAACGAAATATGTCAATGAAAAATTTACCTTGCGTAACAACGTTACTAATCACACGTGTAGGTATATATAGACCGTAGACTATAAGAGACTCGTTCAATATATCGCGCTTATTATCATATTATTAGTAAAATATCAAATTTTTCAATCTATTTTTACCCACGAAATTGAGTTTCGTCTCTTATCAGTGATGAAAAAAAAAATAATTTTCAAACGATGAATCATAATTTCCATATATTATTCAGGCCTCGTCAATTGTAGGCTATGATCAATGAATTTCAGCAACATGAACACATGGCGCACAACACGTAATTTTTGTAATTATTTTTTTTTTGTGTCTTCTGTCTTTCTTTCTTTCTTGTTTTTTTTTTTCATTTTTTAAATTTATGTTATATACTCATTTACGTCTAATTTATTTACGTCTAAACGCATTTTTGGCTCTGAATTATTATTATTATTATTATTATTATTATTATTATTATTATTATTATTATTATTATTAGTAGGTAACTAACGTCTTCTAAAATTTGTGTCACAACACACGTGTTATATTATATATTATCACTTAACTAGAATTTTGATATGCTACTTAAATTTACCAAACTTAAAGTTCTTTCAGACCTTTTCACACCCTCAAATAATTATGTTATTGTACATATTCCTCCAGCATCTATTTAATCATATGGCCTGTAATCAAGACTTAACCCTCGCATCTATAGGTATACGTGATAATGATCAAAATTTGTCGAAAATTCTCTTCGCATTTGATTTTGTTTATTTCAATTTAAAAAAAAAAGGCAAATTTGAACGAATCGTTCGTCTTTACTTTAACCGATTTTGTGCTGAACGAAAAATTTTTAATTGTGTTATCTAATTGTTGATTTTATGCGGTTAAGACTCAATTGAAGTATGTTAATATTTCAATGATTATTATGGATGGATTCGAATATAATATCGTATATCTTCGACCATGTTAATTTTAACATTTAATTATTATATATTATAAATTAAAAGTTATAATTATTAATATTAATATTAATATTATTATTATTATTATTATTATTATATCTCTCAATAAATCGAATTATGTGAAGATTATTTGTCTCCTCCCTCGTATATATAATAATTAGGACCCGGGAAGAGGAATCTTTTTATTTATTTATTTAATTATATATTTTTTTTTTTATTGTATCTAATTGATTAATAAATCCATTAATTAATTATTAAACTTTTCCAGATATGCAAAGTGCATTTTAAGGCAGTACTAGCGAATTCGCAGGTCCCTATGAATTTACTTATCGATTGACTTAACGTTTTTATTTAATTCATTAAATAAGCATGCGGGTTGCAATTGACAGTCGAAGATCATTTATATGGTTTTTTTTTTTTCCTTTTTGTGATTTTGACACTTTCGTAAAATTCTTTCGACAGGTATATTCATTTTCAAATTACCATATACATAATATTATGTATACTTACTTTATATAATTAACAAAATTACAATTAGTACGTTCAAATTTTGGACGTTGCCTGATCACGCAACGACGACGTGCCTCGAAGTCTACGAAACTGATGGTTTTTTGTTATATTTTCTTGCTTTCTTTATTCAATTCTTTTCTGTTTTTTTTTTCTTCTCTTTTTAATTTGCTAATAATTTCAATGATTACCCTCACAATTGTTAGTCAAAGGATTCGAAAACTCTGGACGTCAATGACCGATTTGGCGATTTCACGTTACCAGCTTCCCGGCAAAGGTTATCGGTCATTTCTGAATCTTGATTTTCAATCAGAACTGTGTGACATGTTAATGTCATTGATAGTTACCCAGTTATAAATTTCCTCTCAATCTTCAGCCTAGCTTTGCTGAATTGTAAGATAATTATGCAGCCATTGGTTGATGGTTTCGGAGTTTTCCTTAACCCAGTGAATGCTCAATTTTATCGTCTCCAAACTCTGCTCTAATGCTCGCTGGGCGCTACCAACGTCAACCTTTTCGAAATACTCCGAAACCTATAAATGGAAGATTATCAAAAAAACATTTTTTTTTTTCCCCATATTTGTAAACTGGTCTCTATTAGCTATATATATTTTTCAAAAGTATATTTAAACGTATTTTTAACGCCGTTACTCACCTCTTGATAATCGTATTCGGTACAAAAGTGGGAAGTCACGACCGATATCAACCCTCCCAGCGTGAATGTACCATTACCAAACATGGCCTGTAGTTGCGGCCAGTAAGCTTTGACATGTCGCCATGCGAGGAACTGACCCTCAGGATTTTGAGCCACCACAGCAAGAACAGCCTCGACATCCTGAGGTCTGACGTCCTCTCTGTCAAGGGATGCTAACAAGTATCGTTGTAAAATCCAAGGGTCCATCGATGCTCCAAGAGATTTTAGTAGGATTCTTCGTTCGCTTGGGATTTGAGTTTTCTTATACATGTTCCAGCAGTAATCCCATTCTTTTTCGGTCCCGTATTTTATGCCTGAGAAAAAAAATCGAGAGGCATTAAAAGACGTGATGAAATCTCGAGTATATTCTGAAACGAAGAGAAACCAGAAGACGAAAAAAAAAAAAAATCCACCGATGGGAAGAGAGTTTGTCTACCTGCAGAATAAACGACGTCTCGAAGATTCGGTGGAATCCGTGTTCCCTTTTCCATCCAATTTTTGAACATTGCTTTTGCTGGCTTAACGACACTCTCGATGTTCAGGGTGAGTGCAAACTGCAGAACATTGTCTCGAAGTAATCTGCAAGATTGAAAAGATTCAGGATAAAAACACCATGAATCGGGAAAATAAATAAAAACCTAAACATATTTTTACTCTCTGATAACTCTTACCTTATTGAATATGGCCCCGTGTCGTTCCATCCAACGTATGCGGTGACCGGTCCTAACAGGGTCTTCATGAAGGTGATGTACTTTTTGTACCCAGCTGTTTCGCGCATTTTTTTCGACCATGTTTCGAGATGTTCCTTTGCTGTAGCCCAAGGAACAGAGTCCCGTTCGTTCAACAGGTACAAAGACAATTCCAGAGGTATTGTTGCGTTGAGAATTCCAGCTCTGCAGAGTGTGAAGGCATCGTCGATCAGACTTGAGCGATCGGCTGGGCTAAATATCGTGTGATTATTGTGAAGAGTCGTTATTATCGACGTCCACATTTCCTCGGAATAAGTAACTCGGTAAAATCCTGTCTGATTAACGTTAACTTTGATCCATTCCACCGCGGCAGGAACCTCAAATGAAACTACGATCAGAAAATATATGGATGTGAAAAAAAAATATATAAAATAACGGAGTGAGAGGAAACTTCCGATTCCTCGGAAAAAAAAGTAAATAATATAAGGATTCGATCGTTTATACAAATTTTCATTTTCTTACCATCCGTTAGGTTCATCCAAACGTTGGTTGTGACTCGTGGTTCGATGTCCGTATAGTAACTCAACGGAACGTACCACTTGTAATTGAACGGTGATTTTGGCTTTAGTAAATCAGTTTCGTTTTCAGACGGGGATAAAAGCAGCCTCTTCTGTGTTGCTAATATCGTGTTTCCTTCACGACTTATGGAGATCAATGGATAACCCATTTGCTGCGTCCAAGTATCCATTATACTCTGAAAGATGAGACGATGTATTCGAAGCCAGGAAATTTGATCTTTGCATGAACTCGTACGCATAATTCGTCAAATAACTTTCGAACGAGTCGACCAATTTTAACAAAATTTGGTAGAGGAATACCTCGAATAATATTCAGATCAGATATTAAATTTGAGCAAAATTGATCGAGGGGTTTGCGAAGGAAAGGGAAAAACGACTTTTTTTTTTAAGTATCAATATCTCGGCAACCGTTTGTACGATTTCGATAAAATTTGCCTGGTCGTCACTTCTTGAGGTACCAAACTTTTCGGCCAAATATAGAAAATTTTGAAAATCAATTACGGGAGGGGTAGCAGTTTGAAATTGCATGCGGCATAGCTCGATAACTGTTGAACCGATTCCAGCGAAATTCACTGCATACTTGCATTTTGTAGTAAGCAGTATATATTTCGTTAAAAAAAAAATTTCGAGTCACCAATAATTCTCACTTTCTTGATACAAGTTTTTCAATTATTTGAAAACAAAAAAAAATATATTTATTCCTAAAATCTCACACCTCAAATTTGATTAACTTAAAATTTTCTGTCTGAAATGAATCGAGGGTTGTAATAAAAATTACCTTGACATCGAATGAATGATTTGCGTGCTTCGTGAACACAGCCCACAAGTCCGCAGTGTCAGCATTTCCGTATTTATGAGTATTGAGGTAATCGTTGAGCCCCTTTTTCATGTTTTCTTCGAAAAGGAACTCCTCGAGCATGTATAAGATCGCCGCCCCCTTGTTGTAGCTTATGGTATCGAATATGGCTTCGATTTCCGCCGGATCTTTAACTGGAACACTAATCGGATGACTGGAGGCCAAAGCGTCCAGATGCAGCGCGGATTGGGTCTTGTCCAGAATGAACTGGTTCATCATACCCCATTCTGGTGCTACATGATCGACACCCTTGTGCTCAAGGAAGCTCGCGACTCCTTCGTTCAACCACAAATCATTCCACCATCTCATTGTCACTAAATTACCGAACCATTGATGAGCCAGTTCGTGTGCTACGACTATCGCGACCCATTGATGAGCCGCGGTCGATGTTTCTTCGGGGTCATAAAGTATCGAAGTTTCCCTGTACGTTATCAGACCCCAGTTTTCCATTGCACCAGCAGCGAAATCGGGTATCGCTATTAAATCTGAAGTAGAAAATTGAAAGGACTCGATTGAATTAAAGAGGACGCGATATCTTTACTATTTTTTTTAATTTTTGCTCTCATAAATCCTATCTTGCCTTGCTTTGGTAGCGGGTAATGAATCCCAAAGTAGGACTCGAAGTAGTCCATAATTTGGGCGGCTGTTTTCACCGCGTATTTAGCCTGAGGAAGCATTGCTTCCGGTGCATAAACGCTCACGGATACATTCTTCGATGTCATTTCCGACACCCTTTTGTAGTCGCATACAACGAAGGCGACCAAATACGTAGACATTTCAACCGACTCTTGGAAGTCATCCCTAAGCTGTGAAGATGATTCGTTCTAAATTACCCCAGTGTATTGAATAGTTCAGTCCTATCATGGCAGGATGATATTTATAATGAATGATGTTGTTCGCAATTTTTTTTTTTAAGCAAATGTGTCAGTTAGTTTTTTTTTTGTTACTTCTTCTTCTTTCAACAAAAACTGTACAGCGATTGTGCAATTAGGCTTCGCGTGAGTTTAGATAGAGCGAGACGTGAAGCAAGTTTTGGACAGAACAACATATAAAATTGGGATTACAAGTCATCAGCTTTAAATTAGTCAAATTCAAGTTAAACTGCTTCAGCTTCAGAGAGAGAGAAAAGAGGAAAGACAGGGGTAATAGCGCTGTAAATATTAAAGCGGTATAAAATGGAAACGAACGTTTTTATAGTTGTGATTAATTAATCACACTTACGAGTCCCGTTCCCATGTAAAATCCAGCATCCTCAGTATTGACAACCGGCATGTTACAAAGTGCTATGTGAAACCTGTCCCGAAATATGGACATTTTGAATTTGGCCTTGAATTGCGGTTCATCGAAGCAAGGAAAGGCCGACCTGGCGTAAGTCGGTTCGAAATGTGTGGTGGCTAAGTGCCTGAGATATAAAAAATTCAAGAATTTATTTATGGCGATCCCAGCTGTAATCGATAAAGAACCATTTCGTTTATTTATAACTCACCTTTTTTCACCGTCTGCCGTGATGTAGCTACTTAGGTAAAAACCTTCGAGTTCATTAGCGAGCTTCGAAGTGAACCTTAGATGTACCGTGTAATTTCCTCTTTTACGAAATTTACTCTCTTCTAGTTCTAAGTAAAGCTGTTGATGCTTGGGATATTCTAAAAGTTTTGATATCTTCAAGCGATGGCCCTTACGGTCTTGTATCATCTGGAAAATAACTCGTCACGTATCTTACAGGTACTATTGCTGACTCTCAATAATCTCGAATAAATTATTAACCATAGGCCTCCTACGATTATATCGGTATTGATTATTTTACTCCCGGCTACCGTACCGAAGAATTAAAATCGATAGAAATAAACGAGAAAGAACAAGTTCGCAAAGCGAATAATTGGTATATCCTGCGATCATATCAAACCCCGTATTGTATGAAATTTCAGACGTATAAGAAGACGAAATTAATGCATCAGATTGCAAATAAAAAAATATGCGGGATAATGAGGAATTAAATTTGAAGTTACACTCACCTTTTCATTTATTGTCAAATTTTTACTATGGAAGACGATAAAATTGGTCTCTTTGTCAACGTAGAATTCAATGGTAACTTGTCCTGAAATAGAGAATAATGAGCATAAGTGGATACGAAAGAGTTTCTCTTTCAAACGGTGCTGTTAATGAGCTCGAATTGGAGCTTCACATTTGTTGAAAAAAAAAGATCCATGTATGGAATTTTGTTTATAAAATGAAATTAATTCACCTTTGACTTCTAGTGTCGTGAGGTTCGGATGGATCGTAATGTTGTACCTCGTCGGATGTGCGAACGTTGGCAGTCTGACGTTGTTCCATGGAAATATCTGCGAATATTTTTTTGAATTATTATATCTGATAGATTCCTCGATTGAGGTTATTCTAGATATGCAAAAAAAATTCTTTCCCAACCTCTCCGTTTGTAGCGTATGGTCCACTCGTTTCCCCTTCATCCTCGGCTACGAAATTCGGTGGTTTTTCACCGGCACAAGGACAATCTATCGCGGTTAAAAAATAAAGTATAAAAGTGTAATAAATTGACGTAAACATGATTAAAATAAATAATACTAAAACGACATTTTTAAAACAGTTGAATTTTTCATCCGTGCAGTAGATAAATCGATCGATCGATCGAAATTCATCGGGCTTATTTTAGACCGAGAAAAAAATAAATCTCTATCAAAACATTCTCTAAACGATTGATTAAGATTTTCTCACCGTTTTGTGGACCAGCGAAGGCGATTATCAGAGAAACAGCGAAGAGTATGGCGAAGACGATCGTTGCTATGCACAATGCTCTTTTCTGCGAGCATACGGCGACTCCGTTGTGCTCGTAGATGCTACGTTTGTGTAAGCCCGTATTACTGTCCCCTGAGAAAAGAGGGGGGAAAAAATAAATAATAATAATCGAAGAGTATAATCAAACCTGATCAGCAGTGATAACAGTAACGACAAACGTCCAATCCTCGCATAGTTATTACCGGTTGTTAAATTCAGAAGTACTATTTTCTTCTTCTTGTTTTTGTTCATTCATCATTTTCCTATACTCGTGTTACATCGATTGAATTTATTTAAAGGACCTCGTCTGGTCAAAATTGGCACAATTAATGTGTCCAAGAAACTTTTGAAATTGTCTATAGAATCCAGATATAGGTATAGGAATTTTGAACACTGTCTAGAAAATTCTGAATTTCGTTAACAGGTTGTTTCCCCCTGATCTACTCATTAGCAGCACGAAAAAATATTACACACGTAAGTTTCGTGCCTTTCTAAGAAGTGCAAATGATGCACAAATCATATTTTCAATAACGCGCGTGATTTTCGATACAGTAAAGACATCATAGTTTTTTTTTGTTGAGAATAATTATGCAGTTCTTATCGCTATTTTCATGACCGTAATTAATACCGATAAAACCAATGTATGTGTACGAAGTAGCTTAGCTTTTAATGCAGATTCGAATCTGTAAAGTGAAACAGTAGTACAGCTCGGTCGCGGTCAGACTGCATCGAGCCCCAGCGCGGAGCCGCGCCACGTCGGTTTCAAGTAGTAAAAGTCCTGATATCTGACAATATTTCTCTATACCCGCGATCGAATGAAAACATTTATAATAAATTATAGAATAAATTCTGGCCATAATTGAGGCACATAGCAGGTATTAATACATTAGTCTATACTAATTTGTTTATAATCTGATGTAAAGGCAATTACTAAATGAGCTCGATGATAGTATCTGTCACGCCATAACACGCGTATATATCGTCTAATTAATATGTTACGCACATGTTTTAAAGCCGTTTATTCAGAGTTTTTTTGGTTCCCTTTTCTCATTTCAGGTACGAAATGTCGAGTCAACCCCTCGACATCGTTCATATTAAACATTTACCCGCGCAAAGAGATATAGGTATATGTAAAGTTGACAAAAGGAACGAATATTCGGGATTAAAACATCCCGTTCTCATATTTACGTCATACTTCTGAAATAAATAATCGGGATTTTTCGCACGTTCGATATAATCACTGATAACCGGTGTTTTATATTTATCTACTAAAAAGCGTATATCTCCGGCGCGGATTACCAGAATAAATGAAACTAGATGTACATCATATACACAGCTCGGGATTATTGATCGCGTACACGTGTTCCTTACTGTATACGAACAGTATATCGAGCACGGTATAAATGGGCCACTCGGACAAGCAACGGACTGGTTCATTCGTCGAGAAATTAACGAGTATTCAAAAATTATGAAAATTATTCATTTAACGTCCGTGAAAATCGTTAATAAAGAGAGCTTTCTTATTTTTAAAGCTTAACTCTTCCATATGCGTTCGAACTCTAAGTATCAATAAGCGCTTTTCTCACCTGTAAGAAAGGCAACGTCGTCCACGTCCTGCTCACTCATTGTAAATCGAATCGGAGGCGGTCTTCTATAAACAAACCCTTTGACGTCGCCCTCTGTCAAAGCGTATGATATTTTAATGAGTGGCTCTCTCTGTTCCGCCACAATTCAAATATCTGTCACTTTTCGTATATGAATTCCGTAATCGTCACGTTTTATTTTAACGTTTTTTTGTTATCCTTATACGCAAAGGTCAAACGAAGGTCACCGAGGTTTCGTGTCAATTATTATATAGGTATATATATATATACAATCAACGGAAGACTGACTGATACTGGTGCAGACCGAATTTCGCTTTGTCACAGAATTTCAGACTGCGGTTTTATTTTAATATAATAACGCGATGTGTGGATGTAGGTATGGTACTTCAGGGAAGTATAGGTACGTGTATGTAGGTCAGTAGTATGTGCGCGGCAACATACTGATACAAAAAGAAAAGAAAAAAGGAAGGGAACTAGTTGGGATTTTGTTCACCAAAAAAGAAACTCAAAATATTGATAATAATCTCTTCTTTTTTTTTTGTTTTTTTTTTTTTCAATTTTTCTTATCGTTTTTATTCTTCTAAACTTATCTCCTCTTGAACACCGTGTTATAGGTCTACGAAGACACGGACACGTACGATTGCGACATTTGCGGATTTTCTTCTAAATTTTGAAAATTGAGAGAAAAAAAATTGTAAACTTATTTTAATTAGGAGGATCGCTGCACTGACTTCCACGAGACGATTACAAAGGTTGTACAGTTTTTTTTGAACATATCACCGCGATCAACAGCAGCGTACGGTGCACCGTGGTTTGACATTTCATTGATATTCGTGTGGCTGCGATATAGTGACTGCGGAGGCGAGCAACAATGGCGACGCTTGTCGATTTGGCCCAGTCGAGGCTTTAGGGGTGGTTCGAGCTTTTGGGGTGGTGGCTGATCTCACCCTATATTTTTCGCTACGAGGAGTGTTGCCATCTTCTTGCACAGGAAACGACGCCACAGAATCCTTGATCGAGAAGTACAAGATCTGTTTTACCGACCGGTGTTATGACGCTGTACAACTTGGAATACTAACCGTGGTAATACTGCTTTTGGTCACCCGGAAAAACTGAAATTTCTGATATTTTCAGCCAATGATACACTCGCTACAGACATCGACCTTCTCATTCCATCAACCTGACCTTTCAGGGCCGTCCCGATCGCGAAATTCAATTTTTTTAACAAATGGCAATCAATTTCAGCCTTTTCATTATTCTTCCACCCCCCGTGGTTAAAACGATATGTTCCGTTAAGCGCAAGTCGGAGACAATGATTCAAAGTTAGTGCAAGGTAACAGGCAGCTTTCCAAATCCTTCAACAGCTCGTCCGATCCCTGAGTATATCTGTGTTTTCAGTTTTACTATTTCTTCGATGAAATTTGGAGAATTTCGATAAAGCATTTGAAATTGAAAACGTGAGGAAAGCGCAGTTTAGTTGTATTGGCAAAGTCAATCGATGAACGCCTCGTGAGTTTGATGATAAAATTTTACTGTTCTTGAGTTGTTAGTACAATTCTTCTTGCAGAGCTTTAACGCGAGAATGAAACTCTGCAGGCTGTTGTTGAAGAAAATTGAACTTCAGCTGAAGAGTCTTGACTTTTTATTGAAACTTTGATGTTGGAGTGTTTTTTTAAAAGTATAATGATTTCGAGAACCGAGCACGTTCTTCCGAAGAAGCGTACTTAGATTTTTTATATAATTTGTGAATAATTCAAGCAAGAGTCTCCTCCCTTTTGTAACACGAACTTTTAAATACGTAAAAAATTCAGTACGAGCGACGAAGAAAAAAAAAAAGAAAGAAGAAAAAATATATCAGTCTGAGAAAGTATTTTTGCAAGTTTTTTTCACTCAAATTATCATTGCCAATTAATTAGTCACACGTTTCTATCTTCAATTTATCAACGTAAGCTCAATAATTCTACGTGATAATTTATATTCTTTTTTCTTTTCTTTTTGCTTTGTTTTTTTTTGTTCCGGTGAATTGATCTGTAAGCATTAAGAAAGCTTCGCAGCATCTGCAGCCACCCCTGATAGTGGCGTCGGGGTCGTCAGGACTAGAAACATGAATCGCGCATCGATCGGCGTCCAACTGAGTGTGTTTCGCTCCCCTCAGCTCCACTTGGCCTGAACTACAGTCGAACTCAACCACCGATACTTGACAATCGCATTTTCTGCCATTCGTTTCTAACCCAAGGGGTTAGAGGATAAAAACGTCTTTCACATGACCCGGCAACGTAGACCTCATATCACCCTTCACAGCTGTCGTCTGTCCTCTTGAAAAATGTCTTAGACTAGTTTTTAGCATTTAAACGGCTGCAGCCGGCAGATGATCTCCCTTATTGTTTTTTTTTCTTTCTGTCACAAGTTGGGACCGACCCCTCATTGGGAAAAAAGGCTCATACGTTTTTCTGAGTTGCTGGTGCGCGAATAAAATAAAGCAAAAATGATCTGAAAATATTGGGCAGGTCAGATGGCTGGGACGAAAAGAGAAAAAAAAAAAAAAATAGATAAAGATAATGGAAAAAATTTACATTTCAGTACCTCGAAATGGTTTATTCAATAGTCAAGCTGGATGTTTGCACTTCATTTTAACTACGTGGTACAACGACCTGTGTAATAATTACGTTGAACTCCAGTGAGGCGTAGGTACAGTGTCGTTTTTTTTTTTTTTTTTTTTTTTTTTTTTTAACGAAGAATGTATATTTTTATTTCCAACTTTATTTCATTTATTTTATTTTCAAGAAAAGAAATGAAATTCAGGTCAAAAGTTCATAGATAAAACTAGTCAGAGTTTTCCGTTATTTGTGCTTCATTCCACCGAGTCTTTTGACTCGTATATAAAGATTTTCTATAATCGTAACATCGACTGCAGGCACGTGTAACAGCAAGTAGCACAACGATAATCATCCCCTTTTCCTGCCATGAGTTTCCTCAGATCTCGGTGCAGAGCTTCCGTTTTATTGGAAGCCCGTTTATTGTACAAAGAAACTGCGGATACTCTTAATTGCACGACTGACTTCTTGAGGATTAACGCGCCTTTCTTCTTCCTCCTCTTCTTCTTCTTCTTCTTCTTTGTATTTTTATTATTATTATTCCCCGGAAATATCTTCCAATATTTGAGAAAAAAAACTTTTCCGATGTTCTGCAAACTAAGTACGCGACTTGAATTTCAGGAAGTCATATATTCAAACCGTCCTTCCTCTTCAAACTTATCTGCTCAACTAATCCACGATGTTATAAATAACTCTAATTGATACTTGACCTGGCTTATGTTACCGGGTTCACCATCTTTATTATATAACCCATTTAAGTGTACTACATACATGTGATCCAGAATTTTGCCTTTATACATACATCTGCCACTTGTTTGCACGTACGAATGCATGAACACAATATACGTATTATAATACGTATTATTCCTTTCTTGTCATCCGTAATAAGTCGAGTGCTAATTATCCCCGGATCCTACAATGACGTAATTAAAATTTATTTGTCATACCGTTGAAAAATGGCGAAAAAAAAAAAAAAGCAAGTACCAGGTCACCCAGCTGGCGTATACGAGTTTGGTATTTCCAATATTTCTGAACAGCTACAGCAGGTATTTTAGACTCCTTTAAATATTCAGAACGGTTCAGGCGGAAAAGGCAGAGGCAGCAAAGTTCACGAACCATATTTTTAGACGAGAGACGAGATCAGCCAGCTCTATAGATAACCTTTTACCTTGGGTGAAAATAACTCGAGTATAAATAAGCGTTATCGGGGTAATATCACCGTATGAATTCACAATGATACACACTTAGCTATCTTCGACACCAGGAAAAGATGCTCACAGGCTTAAGGGATACTGAAAACACCATTCCTGCCATAAGTTACTATCACAACTCGCAGGAAGTTTTTCCGTGCAACATAAACTCCATTCTCTATATAGAAATCCCTTCGAATTCGAGTCACGAAAAGGCCATTCCAGGTCGAGTGGTAAGATCTTTTCGGAGCACGTATTCACACATTTATCAAGAACTGTTTTCACGGACAGATAGGCAGATGGACAGTCTACGAGGTACCTTTTATCATGCAATTTTCATTCGACGTTTACCTGCAGCTGCTTGTACTGTACTTAAAAATAACGGATTTTCAATATGATGTGATAATCCGACGAAGAGATCAAAGCCCCGGGATCAAAGAAGGTTACATTATACGCGTGTTATCTATACTTGCTAATTTTCCTAACGAGACTCCAGGAACCGTCTCTCAATTAACGTTTGTTATATAATCACGTGAAATGAAGTGGTTTAGTACTTCAAAAGTTTAACCGTTAAAATACGCTTTCATTATCCTCTTATTCCGCTAACAGTCGATAAAGAGATTCGTCCTTAGAGTTTTCGGCAGTTCGACACGTAGGCGCGTAATTTTGGTAACGCATTAGTATCGTTCTGTTCAAAGAATACAGTTGAAAAAATCTACCGAACAAAAAATCTTTCGGCTTGTTTGAACCCCCGGATTTCCGATCTCTCCGCTAGGATCCCGCCGCAGATTAGTTTTTAAATTGGCATCGTTATTATTGCGTACCTGAATTTCCCGGTATTTCCGTGTTTGCGTTTCCGTTCTGGCCAGGTGGTCTGGAAGCGGAAGTCTTCCCGAGGGACTCCATGCGAATTGCTTCGCAATCCTCCCTCGACGAAGTTGGCGGAGGCATTTTTTCTATTCTTTTTGTTTCTTCGATTTCTTTTCTTGGACGTTTCACCTCTTCCTTTTCTTACTTCTTGATGTCGATGATTCTTTTTTACCCCGTCACTTTTTTGATTTCTAATTGTGGTTTCACAGTCGGTACACAAGTTGATGAACCGTTTTTAGTCCGTTTTCAAAATGGTCAATTCGATATTCGAATTTAAAAGGCCTAGCTTGATTTTTTTGTATACAGATATATAATATAGCGTCGAATAATTCGCACGTTCACTTTCAAAATACGTTTTTGGTCCCCGTTTCAGGTTACTTTATATCTTATATAGATTTAAGGAAGTATAGATTTTTAGCAAATATTTTTTTCTCCGTTTAAAAAGCTTCAGGTAGAAAAAAAAGTTCTTTCAAGTTCGAAAGAGCTACTCTACTCTAATTAGACACATCAACACCGATAAGAAAACCCACTTTTATTTTATTCTAAAAATCAGTAACTATAACCGGTCTCTGAGTAAATCTTAGAAATTTTAAACCACCTCGATTCGACCGATCGAAACAACATATTTCTCGTCTTCTAATACACGGACGAAATTTTCGATTCATCAGAATTTTGACAGCAGATCATCTTCGGTTCCGTAATTTCTTTCAATCGAATCCCAATCATTTTCCGTCATTTATCGTACCTGCAGCGGTGATTCGCCGATGTATATATTCATTGCAAACATAATTTGAAATCCAAGGGATATTTTTCGGTCCACAAGATCCAACGGTGAATCTGTAAGGAAAAAATCAGTCAAACTTAATTCGGGATCAATAAATGAAGATGATCGCGATCGCGGCGCATAGCGAAATTTTTTTAACCGTTGATATCTCGCGAACGCGACTTCGCAGACCCCATGTTCTTCGGGACAATTTACTCGGTTCGACCTCATCTAGGCCACCTTTCATTTTGGACATTTAGTTCTCGGACACCCTGTACATATATATTTAAATGACCATACAAAGAAATCTCATGAACCGTTCAACTCTCATTGTTCTTGGATTAAACATAACAAGACAATAAAACCGCAAAAACTAATGGAAAAACATATAAATCGGTTCATCTATTATTATCTATCGATAAGTAGCACGTGGTGATAGGAAAACGTGGAAACTTGAAGAGCTACTCCGTTGGGTACCCTGCACTCGCTGATTTTTGAATTTGATTAATTGGTACGAGGTACTTCGCAAGCAAATTGTTACCATTTTTAACTCCCAACCGTACACCGAACGTGAGTTCATAATATCATCGATGCGGGTGTAATTGTGGGTCGTTTAGTAATCCTGTTAGCTAAAGTAGACTTGCGGGTTGCTCGGGTTGATCGAAGGCTTCCCAATTTAACAATTATAAGCTATAACGCTCGTGTACCGGGGGGTTTCGATACTCGTGGCTAAAAGTAGGTATCGGATTTTTGCAGTATTCGTAAGCTTTGGGAGTAACTTGTGGAGCCGGGTTGAAGCTGCGAATTTTAAAAGTTTCGAACGATCAAAGTTCCGTATTTTAATAATATCGACTCGCAGTTTTTAGACAGGGTATTACCGCGAAAATTTGCAAAGTCGATTTGAAAAAACTCCGAAACTCGAAATCCACGCATCGAGGCTCTTCATTAAATTTTCGGATTCTTAATGGACTTTCAGAGTTTTGAGATGTCCGCATTCCGATCTTACCGAATTTCAAGACTCTGAACTTTACCGTTTCTGTAATTTCGAAATCGTCACAAATAAATTCGTAATTTTTACTGTCGGAGCTGTCAAAATTCGGTACTTCAACCCGGCCCTTTATTCGTCAATAAACTATATTTAATCGCATTTATTTACCCCGAAAATCGAAATTCTTCTCGTCTTTGTATGCAGCAGATAGATTTCGAAGGTTGATACCTGCTCTTTGACATTTTTTACGAGGAATACCCGGCACGTTTGAAACGATCATTTCAATAAAGCCACGGCTCTCCCAGTAATTCAATTCGGTAGTACCCGCATAAAAACCGGTGTAGGTATAGGTATGTACTGTCGGTGCAAAAAGGTTTGGCCCCTCTGTTTGAGTGATCATAACTTCTACAGAAAAATTGGTAGAGCATCGAGTCTGGTAAGATCGTAAAGCGTCGAATTTTCTGCGTCTGATGGTTATTTACAAATTTCTGTGTAAAAATCGTGAAAACCGTTATGATCTCCGAAAAGTTAAAAAACGTAGTTTTTTCGGATTTCATTGCCGTACGTCAACTTCGACTCGTCACTGTTCGTCTAAAATAAGTGTAAAAAATCTGGTAAAATTCAGGAATATTCCCTGAACATTAACGAACATGATAGCGCTTGGAAATTACAAAAATATTCACAAACCTACACGCCAGGTGCGAAAAGGTCCAATGGTGCGATTTGGGGAACGGATTGTTACGGGTGAACCTGAGCTAGCTCAAAATTTTCGTCAGAATATACACTTTTTGATTCCGTAATCAGTTTTTGGTTCGCAATAGTAAACTTTCAGTAATCGACGTCAACAATTTTTCAAATTTGCGGAGGGCCGCGTGTGTCCCAGCCGCGATATACGTCGCTACATTTCCCCCCCGCCCCGCCGCGCCCGTCGCAAACTCAATTGTTGCTCCACTGAAATGTAGCGACGGATATCGCGGCTGGGACACACACGGCCCCTCGCAAATTTGAAAAATTGTTGACGTCGATGACTGGAAGTTTACTATTGCGAACCTAAAACTGATTACGGAATCACAAAGTGTATATTCTGACGAAAATTTTGAGCTAGCTCAGGTTCACCCGTAACAATCCGTTCCCCAAATCGCACCATTGGACCTTTTCGCACCTGGCGTACAGATTTGTGAATATTTTTGTAATTTCCAAGCGCTATCATGTTCGTTAATGTTCAGGGAATATTCCTGAATTTTACCAGATTTTTTACACTTATTTTAGACGAACAGTGACGAGTCGAAGTTGACGTACGGCAATGAAATCCGAAAAAACTACGTTTTTTAACTTTTCGGAGATCATAACGGTTTTCACGATTTTTACACAGAAATTTGTAAATAACCATCAGACGCAGAAAATTCGACGCTTTACGATCTTACCAGACTCGATGCTCTACCAATTTTTCTGTAGAAGTTATGATCACTCAAACAGAGGGGCCAAACCTTTTTGCACCGACAGTAGGTATATCTTCGGGCGTAGAATCGATCGATGACTGAAACTCGGTTAGAGATAGGTAGGAACGGTAATAAAACAAATGATACAAGAAAATTAGAAAAATATATATATCCATAATAAAAAAAAAAAAAAAACGGAGGAAAGTTACGTTTCAGGATACATAATGGCGGGCTAAAATTCGAGTTTAACAATAATTGGAGACTGGGAGTTATTCTAACTCCTCGCCCATATAAACGAGCGTCGATTATCGATCGGTTTCAAACCTCTCATGGGATTATAATAACTAATTTTAGCTTCATCATAATGGCGAGTCATTTTTAAAGGCTTTACTCTTCGGTTTTTCTGTTCAAAATTAAACCACGTCATTAACGCGTATATCATAATTTCTTGAAGCGTGTATTACATGCTCGTTATAATAGCTTTATTAAAAATGAAAAATTATAACGGATGTGACGTAACTTCCGTCATCGCTTTTGCACTCTTCATCAGGAACACGTCATAATTCTGGAGATTCTCAAGTAATTTTCTTCATCTCTGTACATAAATTTTTTCTATCCAGACGCAATTGCAGTTTCTGTTTCTGCGGCGATAAGAAAATGTAATAACATAGTTCACACAGTCGGTTCGAATAATACTATGGCATGAAAAATAATTTTTCTAAGTAGACTAGGCAGGCTTGAAAATTCGAAAGAATCGATTCTCAGTTTTTATGTATTCGAGTAGCATTTGAGCCCTTGAAAATACTTTCCAGACACTATTTTCTCAATTTTTTTACTTCCAGAAATTCGAAGAGATTTAGGAGAGGAGTAAAAAAAACTTAGAGTGCAGTGACCGATTGGTCTGGGCATTGCCTTCATCCTTAAGGGTACTTTTAGTGTTGGATGAGAAAAAAGAGTAGCCGTTTTATAGAAAAGTGTTTTCCAGACTCCATTCTTCACTGAAGTCAGTTTTTGACCAAAATAAGGGTGGCTTGAGAATTCAAAAAATTTCCCAGTCCTGAAATTTTTGGAGTAGAGTTTATATGAATCTGTGAATAAAATTCTTCCTTCGACTTATCGAAGTAAATATTTTAATTCTACTAAATATATTCAAGTTACTGTACATACGTATCTTGAAATTAAAAATAAATTATCTCGTGACGCACTTGGTGCCACATAGCGAAAAGATACCAGATAAAGTACACGAAAATCTTTCCTCCGTATCGCGGACTAATAATTCATAATTCGTCGTGGAATTAGTTACGATTATTACAAGACATAGAACATGTGTATAAGTAGGATAAGTCCTCGGCACGGTTCAATTGAAAGCTAGTTACATATTTGATAACCATGATATTGACCGCAATTTGTTAACGCGATCTCTTGAACAGTAATTCGCACGTATACATACTATACTATACGTGCGTATAGGTTCGCTTGCCAAATCCTACGGTTTAAATACCCAGGGCAATTTGTATCTCAAAACTAAACATTTTTATCGCAAAGGTTAAAACGTTATCGACTTGGGAACAACGTACAAGTACATAACTGTATAAGTACATATATACCCACGTATATAATCACTGTAATACACACAATATGGAGTACCTATATGTATACAATACTCGAACGAAAACGTGCTCAAATCTCAAATTATACAGAGGAATGCAATAATCTCTAGATGATGTAAATATCTGAGGAAGCATATCGAGTAGTTCTAAAATTTTGCGATTCAATAAATTTCCGAGAAAACCAAGATGCCTTAATTTTTTTTTGGGGGCTTTTTGAACGCCTTTAGAAATCAAAAATACGTCCAAATATCTGAAAGAGGATGACCGAAGTTTTTTTTAGTAATTTTTTCCAACTCTAGATACTTTCGGATATCACGATAATCGCAATCATTATGAACTATTTGAAAGATCTTTGAACAGCGCAGTATCATGCCTATGGCAAACTAATAATTTATTCGCATGTGCGACAATTGGTGTAATTATGTTTCTTCTTCATTGATACGCGGTAATTAGAGTACCAGCGATTACCCTTCGTAGTTAATAATTATTACCTGTGTTCTCAGCAATTTGCGTGTCTCGGTGTACCTCATTGTTCCAAAGTCGTAGTTTTTGCGTAACTGCAACACGAGCGATTCCCTGTGTCGAACAAGTTGGTCTTGGATGTCAGCCCCGAGATGGTATGTATATTGGCAGAAGTTTACCTTTTGTGTAGTTAATTTGCCAGCAAGAGGCCTCGTGGAATTTACTCGCTCGCTTTTAACGATCACTTTATTAACTTACAATACACCCTTTATACACTTCTCTACACACGTTCGATAGAACTAGAATGATAATGCGATGAAATAGAAACCAGCTGTATACCTGTACGGTTATTCTATCGCTGCACTTCACGGCTTATCCTTCATCAATTATCGAAACGGTATAAAAGCTACGAGCTACAATTATCCATGCAAATAATTTGCTTTCTAATTCGTTTGAAAATAATTCGGAAGAAAAATTTATCCGCTCCGTTTTGCCATGTCATGAACAAGTGGAGTAGAATTCTTTTTTTTTCTCTCTTTCCTTTTACTACAAGTTCGACTTGCTGCTTTAAGTCTCCTTCGTCCTTTCCCGCGGTCACCTGTTACGCCCAGAACGTGAGGTGAATAATGGGTCTCGAATTTTTTTCTCTCTTGTTTTTTTTCGTTCTAGTCAATATCGACCACGCGTCGTCCCACTTCGCAAAGTTATTCCAATAAAGCGTTGATTGAAATAACCGGGTTTTTATTTCTCAGCGAGAGAAGAGATAGAAGAAGGGAATAAGAGAGAGATTTTTTTTTTAATTAATTTCTCCCTGAACTTGTACGGGCGTCGTCCCAGACTCTCCGGCTTTGAGGAATAGAGTATAAATATTTCGCTAATATATCCGAAATCAATTAAACACCCAGTCGCACGTATCGCAGTGATTTATGCCCGCGACGTTGAATTCTTTTTCATCCGTGGGTTATCAACGAACCATTGGTTCTATCGCCACCGGGTCTACGAAGTTCGGTTATAGCGTGGAAAATACCGACTCCAACGATACGTCGACGCGCATCCGATCAGCCCGGAGCTGAGAGTGCCACTGAGCCTAGTCGGCGAGAACAGAGCGTGCGGCCCACTTCCGGCCAAAGGGGGATTCCCGCGAGCACCCGACAGCAATTCGCGGTGGCCCGGCCCAACCCGAACGGGAGCCACAGGTTGCGCGTTCTCAACCTTGCGAGGGTTGCGGAGGGTGCGAACCGAAGGACGTTCGAAAGGGAATGAGGCCGGGGATGCCATGGAGCAAAGCTTTTTCTCTGTGCAGTATAGTCCTGGGGTCGTTAATCGGCGCTAAGCGCAGGCGCGAGAGTTAGGTCGCGTTTGAGACCCGCTAATTTTAGTTTTTTTACTTTTTTCTTTATTCAATTTTTGATCAACGTCTCATACAACGTGACGCTTCAATCAAGTTCTCCCCTTACTCTTTTTCGGGAATCTTCTTTCTGCTCGTCCGGACTTCTATTCAATGTTCGAGTCGCGTGCGGACTCGCGGGGTTTGACGTATCCCACAGTACGTACGGGTTCTGAACGTATTTCGGTTTTTGGATTAAACCGTTTCCTCGCTTTGCGTACTTCTCGGTCCCGAGGACCCCAGTCGAATACGGGATTGAAGAGATAGGCGAGATTCTGTGATGAAATAATTGGAAAAAATTTTATAACCGTGGAAATAATTCAGTTTGGAGATAGGGATCGATCCAATTTATACAACTACGCTACTAACCGTCGTCGAGTTGACCCAATATATTAACCACTACCGTTTCCATGTGGAAACATAATAATAACGTAACGAGATCGTGCCTCGCATGCATTTTGCCTCTCGTATTATACGCTCTTGCGTGGTCCGAGCAGCACAATGATATATACACACGGTTGTGCATGTGGGTGTACGTGAGTGTATTCCGGAGGCCTTTATCTGCGGATTGGTGGAGCGAGAGCCGCGAATTTGGATTCCGAATGTACATTTTTTATTTTTTTAAATCATGTGTATAGCTGCAATGCCTATAGCTGCTCGGATCAAAGAGTAAAATATAAACTCTGCTTATGATGAGAAAATTAGAGCTCTTTCATTTTCGTCATGTCCGAGATAAAGCGTACCTACCTTACTATCTACAACGAGATCTGGTGAGATCAATGGATATTTCAATGCTTTATAAAAGAGAGCAGAGATTCAAAGGGCAAATACGTAGAACACAGGATTTCAGAAGAAGCAGAAGAAGAAGAAGAAGATAAGGAATGTGTTTTTTCTTCAGAAGTTAAGATGAGGCTGTTACTACAAATGCTAATTAAAAAAATAGGTCATATACTACGTAGATGTGATGAAAGAGAAAATGATTAACGAAATTAATGCGAGCTTTGGGTGAAATATAAAACAATTTCTCAACGACCCTCGTCGTAGTTAATAAACACCTTGTAGTGTAATGGGTTACGGTTAATTACTACGGGCTCACAAACCGGCTCTAGAAACTAATTATTATATGAAAAATGAATAAAAAATAAATAAAAACGGTCAATTTTCTTACGTCATTGTACACAGCGTGCATGATTTGCTTCAGTGCAAATACCGGAATTATAGCCAACAAAGCTCCCTTCAGAAACCAAAGGGGAGTACTCAACGGAGGCAAGGCGTCGTTTATCTTTGCGATAAGGGTGGTCAGGTATAATATCTGGAAAACGAATTTCAGTACTTTGAAACGAATATCATAGGTCCGTTGCATTGAAACGGAGCCAGCGAAGAAACGAACCATTTTTCTCTTCATTCTTTACATTTTTCAAAAATATACTTTGGGGATGAGTTTTCAGCGATGGGTGAAATTCGAAAAAAAAAACCCTTTCTTATTATTCACATTCAGTCATAATCCTGGTCTTACCCCTGACAAGAACGGAAGTGTTGTCCAGCAAAAACGCCAGAAAAACGAAGGTGGTGATCCGAACATGAAGTGGATGTCATTGATGAATACACCGAGCCCGTAAATCAGGATGATAAAAATCGATTCCACTAAAGGCATGATGGTAGCACCAGAAAAGATAATGCGAGAGTATATGACGTACATATAGGGCAATGCGGACTCCTGTGGGGCAAAAAAAATTTCAATACACAATTTCAAGCTGATTTATAATGATGAGACTGTACCTTGACGACAATAACGACGTTTACGATGCAACCAGCGAGACAAAAAAGACTGACAAAATAAACTCGAAATTCTTTCCGTACGTTATTTTTGAGAAAAAAATTCTCGAGGATTGCCTGGACCACCATCGTCTGTGACAGGGGTAAAAAAATTGTAAATTGGTGTTCTCGGGATCAAACTGCAACCCTATTCAGTTCGCTACTTACAGATTGGAGCAAGAGAAGAGCGTATCGCATTGCGAACCAATAAAATGTCCACATAAGTGGTAAAGGCAGAGTGCCAAAATGCTGGGGCATCAATGCCAGAGCGTTGCTCGCGTCTGGTGTAAATACGTTGTGAAATTAATTGGTAGAAGCATTTAATTAAGATGTGCTGGTATTAAAACTCTCACTGTTTATCGACAAAAGCCGGCTTTCAACGTTCAGTCGACGAGCAATTATTTTCAGCAGTCCACCACGACTCGAGGTTTTCAATAACATCATGATGAAAGAGGCGAAGGTAACAGTGATTGCACACCAAGCGACATCAAACTTCGATTCAACCCGCGCGACGTACGTCATTGTCAAAGGCGGTATCGTCACGTGGGAACGCCATATAGTGGAAACATAGGCAATTGCCCAAAACTATGAGAAAAATGAGAGTTATATAAAAATAATTGAGATTAACTGCTTGTGTTTTTCGTTCACTGTGAAGAAACTCACGTCTACGTTTGAGAAGTCGTTCGGTTCTGGCGGTAGAAATACTATTCTCAATAGGTCAACAACGTCCAAGTTTACCAGAATATACAAAAGGTCCACCAGGCCGAATATTAGTACGGAAAAAGCCAAGCAGTAGATCGGCTAAATTTTACGATCATTTTATTTTTTCGATATAATAAGATACGCGGAGAGATTGAATTCTGCTTACCGTACCAAACTTGTAGATAGTCCGCACGACACTCAACATTACGAAAATCCAGTGAGCAATAGAACAAAGAACAAGTTTCCACTGAGTGTCAAGCCGCATACGATTACCAGTCAGATCCTCCACGTATCTTGATCTACTCGACAAAAAAAAAAATTCCACTATTATTCCTATCAGTTATTTTATCGCTCATCCTATTGTCAAGAGAAGATAAAGTATCACGGCCACTTCACTTGTACCAATGTTGGGCGGAAAAATCAAAGGCTCCTCGGTCTGGACACCAGATCAAAGAGCTGTTCCCATCTTGCTTGCAGTCCATGGACAGTTTTGTTTGGTCAGTTACAACTAGGCACCTCGTACCGAGCTCTGGAGGACACCTGAGCCAGGGTGCTTGGTCGAAAAGAGTCTCCATCAGGTATAGCAAGTTTTGACTACACCATACGGTGTCCAACCAGGACTGGAGCGCCGAATATGCGATTAGAGAGTAACAGTAGCCTGGAGATTACGAAATATCGGTTTAGCTAATGAGGTATCGATCTAATTACGACTCCAACGTGGATTACATTACCGAGAAAAATCGGGCAGATTTTCCAAAGGTTAATCGGAGGCTCCTTGGTGTATTGTGCAAGGAACATTTCCATGTAGTTGATTGGCAGATGTATAAAAAACATTATCAGCATGAAGTGGAGGACCAGAAAACCTGATAAATTTTTTGAGTGTCAAAATCTTGTTTTTCCGCGGTTATTATCGGGAGTATTAATTACCTCGAGATACATATATGCGGCTGAACCAACTCGGAGACCAGTAATGAATATTGTTTGCCATTATAATCGCAAGTATGCAATGATAGTAAGACTCCCACACGCCCTCCTTGACTTTCTACAGAGCGAGTAATTAATCTTGTCAAAACTGATGAATAAATTTCTGCTGTTCAAAGGATTGTTCATTTCTTGTATACCTTTGCCTTAGCTATAGCTGTAAGCTTTTGGGAGTTTGCCAAGATCACAGAGTCGGATGATTTTCGATGCAACTCTTCGTCATCTTCGTTCTCTACTATTCCGAGTACGTTAATGTCAGACGAACTCTTTGATGAATGCGATGTCGATCTATTTTCTAACGATGTGGCGGCTGTGTGTGTCGCCATTATCTGGCTGAATCCTATTCCTTTAGAATAATTATTCTAAACTTTATATCAAACCTCTTTGACGATAGCATTCCGTCACTTGAACATGGCTACGAGATGATACCAACATGTGAAAGGTGATGGTTTCATCACACTGATGTTTGTTTAATAAGTACCGGAAATGATTTATGAACTACATAGAACCTAATTGTCGCCTAGAAACTTGCCAATAATAATTTGCAAATCGAACTACATAATATGATGTAGTTTGTATTTGTTGTAATGAATACGCTCATAGTTTGCATGGATACATTTGCATCTTTGGCATTTCCGAGGGCTCGAATCGGACCAGAACCGCATATGTAATACTGGCGAATAAGTAATTGCGATCGACCGATGATTGATTGAGTAGCGTAAAGCTTAAGTCCCCACCACGCGCTTTCTTTTAGATATACAGTTATCTTATCAGGATGATAACGAAATCGTCTTAACAACACATTGAAGCAGCTTCTGATCGTCTGCCAATCCATTCCGGAACAGATATCGGTCCCTTTCACCAAGCAGACCCAAAACACACCTACCGTCATCATGCATTCCGTAAGTTATAAAATTAAAATATAAAATGTTATACTTGGGAAGACTGTTTTTGAACGATGTGACCAAGAGACATCAGATAATCGGATTCAGTGACCGAAAATTTCAAACATATTTTATCATAAGGTGAATTAATCTAATCAATCGAAAGTCCAGACCTTTTTTCTTGTTGTAGATGTCTTTTAATATCGGGGTCAGCGAGACCATCCTTTTCGATGGCTGGAGGACGACTGACTGGCAAGGGATACTCGGTTCCATGATCGGAATTGTGCTTATGGCGGCAATCTACGAAGGACTGAAGAATTACCGGTAGGTTTCGGAGATTTTCAGTCAAGTTTAAAGAAAGTAACTTGCTTTGATCCATTCATTAATTCACCGTTCCATTTACAGCGAATACTTGTTCCTCAGTGCGTCCGTCGCTTATGAGAGCAAAGAGAACGGATTCAAGAAGTAAGTCCTAGATTTTGCTACGAGTATCAATCGAATGTGTCCCTATAAATAAAACGCTCTCTTTTACAGGCCATCCATGGTCTCTGGAGTGCATCTTTTTCAAACTCTACTGCAGATGGTCCAGATCATTGTTAGCTACTTTCTCATGCTGATCTTCATGACTTACAACTTCTGGCTTTGCATGGCTGTTACCTTGGGCGGTGGTCTTGGCTACTGGCTATTCGCCTGGCGAAAAGCTAGCACTGATATTACCGAGTGCTGCAATTAATTCCACGACTACGCTGAGAGATATTGAAATTTGGAAAACGGATTGACGACGAATGAGGCTTGGGATACACGGACAATCCGATAACGAGTGATAGAGGTTTAAGGGAGAATAGAATGAATGATAAATTTGGCTTGTTAACGAAAAGCTCTGCTTTTCGCATTCCGTCCGATTGTCAATCGTAGAATTTACGTCAGATTGAATTCAATGGCCGCGTGATTGGGAAGACTTAACTAACCGAAAGAAACACTTTTAACAAGATCTGCAGTACCGAGCTGTCTTGCCCATTCTCGCTTGCTTGCGAAAACCTCTGGCGTGAAATCTATACGCGAAATAATCGGCGATTAAATAAATTCATCAAAAATTTAACAAACGTATTTCTTCCTTTTTTTCTCTCTCTTTTTGTCCCATTCACATAGTCGACGATTCCCGAAGTTCAATCATTTTATAAAACGTTCTGTTTGATTTTGAGGAAAAAAACAAGCCAAAGAAATCCCGTATAGGATATGCGGGGATCAGATTCTATCGTAAGTCATTCCACGCAATACGGTTCAAAGGAAAATAATGTATGGTCTTGTACTACACATGCCTACGTATATGTACCTCTGAATAAAAATAATTGTCGGGGTTCGTTGGACATATAGTCAGGCTGAAGAAAATAACGAGGACAGAGAAAAAAATTCTGAACACCGTCTCTTCTTATTCTATTTTGTTGAGTTTTATTAAAGTGTAGAGAGATCTTTTGTTCCCTTCTTCAAAGAGGTTGGTTCACCATTCTAATACTCAAATTTTTCGCATCACAAAGGATCATCTAACTGACGTTTTTTAAAATTCTTCAACCCCCAGTTAAGCCATTTCAGAATGAGGAATTGGATTATAAGGACAAGGCGATCTTTGAACATGAATCATAACTCGTTACACGTCGTCATGATCTATCGAGCTTGCTTCTCTAATTATCGATTCATTAAAAATCTTGATTAGAAGGCTAAAGTTTCGTCCGATCTCGGGTTAAAGTCGACATCGTGGGTTGTGGAACGTTCGATAAAACCGATCTCATGAAAAACGGGGATTAGAAACGGAGAGTTCATGATTAATCTACGATTTGGGCTCATTATTGATTCGAAGACGAAATATAACGAGAACTATCTACTTCTCAGATCTGTTTATCTTCGACCACAAACGTCTTTGTCAATCGCTCGGCTCGTCTCAATTCTCGATTTGGTCTGATCGATGGTATGCATATCACCGAGAGTATTTTTAAGCTTAAATTAATCAATAGGTCGCGATTGATCGAAGAAGTATACCCTATGGACAACGAATGTTGAATACAAATGGATACACTCGCTACTCAATCGTTAAAACTATACGAGGAAAGTATCCGACTGTAATACTTAGTATTCGATATATTGACAATTTCGAATAATTTCTCGGTAATAGACGTACGTATGTAGTACCTAGAGACAACAATAGGAACACGATATGATTTGTTCTTAAATTCTATTCTTGATGTAGTTAATTATGCCCATGATCGATCGTGCCTGTGCGTGACTGATACAGAGGATCTTGATTGTATGTGATTACGATGTACCAGCTGGTTTCTCTGCTTGGCATCAATTACCAAACCCGAAGTTTTGGCACTGAATTCACGTGTTCTAATCGTGGGGTGGGTATTACTTTCGTTAGTATTTTTTTGTTGTTGTTTTTTTTTCCACCTCCTTTTCTTGGCTATCGGACTTTCGTTAGTTAAACTGTCCCTGGTAAGAATCACTCGTAGAGAGACTATCCCGGGGAGAAAAAAAGAAAAGAAAAAAAAAAAAAATTGGAACAATTCCAAGATATTAAATGTTACGAACTGTGACTCTTATATCTGTACAAGAGAGAAAAAAAAAAACTTGGCAAGTTTCATGCCGAATCTACGAAACAATTCTGCCCTGGGTATCGCAGTCATTTAAATTCAACTTTCAAGATCCTCGAGATTTTTGTCGAATCAAATACTCGGGCCGAAAAGTTCAATATGGATCTTTCACTTGACCCTTTCTGCACTGCCAAACGCTTCTCTTCGATCACCTCGTGGTTCATCTCATTAAATGGATTAGTATATATTTTTATAGTTATATATTTACTCATCGGACTGCAGTAATCGCTCTGTAATTGAATCTGGGTATAGTGATTTTTATTCATTTTTTTGGCGATAATCGTGAGATCTGTTTGTCGAAAATATAGTCTATTGCAATTGCCTCGTATTATAGTCCTGCTGCACCGATGAGTGTACCGTAATAATGTGAACGTGGAAATTTTCGGTTCACTTTGGCCTTGTCAGTCAATAAAAAGTGATGGATTCCTCAAGAAGATTATTGCAATCTAATCGATTCGCGTTAATTACAATTAATTCATTATCATTATCATGGCTGAGACAAGTATAAGACAATGTGAACGGATAATATATTTTACAATAGGGGTTTCCTATCCTCGCGAAGATGTCGACGGACAGTACTAAGGAAATTTACTTTGAAAATGGCCAAAGAGATGGGAGGCCTATTCGTTCAGCAACTCAAATAATTCTTGGCTGGGATGGTTTTAGTTTTACGACCATGCTTGTACTGGCAGCGTCCTTTGTTATATGGGGATCTGCTTATTTTTCGATCTATGAACCCGGCGAGGAGGAACCCTGTCACTGATCAATCGGAAGTGACCCGAAAGCGAGCGGAAGGATGAGATTTTCATGGATGACCATTTGATGCCCGATAGCCAGTCAAAATCGTAAGCAAAGAATATCTTTCATCAAAGCTTAATCGATCCTTTTAAAAATCTCATAAATTTCATACGTATAATTGTACGCAAAATTGAGAGAAACCTCTTTTTTTTTTCATTCAGGGTTAAAGATTAGATTGTGCGTATTAACCAGTGATTACATTAATTGATGTACTAATTACGGTAGTGAAGCAATTAAGTTTAGTTTTATTTTTCGAAAACAAAAATTAGCTCGATGACGTGCGATAATCCGAGAGATAATTCATATCGTTACGCATTGCTACTTTTCGACTAATTCGATATCAGACAAAGACGCAAATTTTATTCTGTCTTTAAAGAGGATGGGATACATTCGGAAACTTTACGTAATTATGGATGTGTATGCATACATATATACGTATACACATGCTATGACGTGTGTACGTGCGTTATCAGTACAGATAATTCTTCGACGATAAGAATAACTGTTTTACTATGTGAAATATTTTCCAGTATATCTGTATTTATTCCGTCTTATCCATATTACAGGAGATTCGATAATGAAAACGGAGGTCGAATTTTGACGCAGTTAAATTTTGAACTCGACAAGTTCATCGGATTTCTTTGAACGGCAGACATTCATCGAAAATCTTATTTTTTCTCTCAATTATTAATAACGAACCTGGCATTGAAACGGACCGTGATCATACTACGATACCGAGTATAAAAGGCAAATACGAAATACGGTAATTGAGACAATGGAAACACTTGAAACACTTGAAACACGAACAACGTAAAACCAAACGTTAAAAAAACCGTATTTATGGATTTGAAACTTTCAATTGTTGTTACATGTTATGTATATAAAATAAATCAAAATTATGTATTTTCCTTGCAAAATCTCGTACATATATTAATATCCAATAATTCACCTTTCCCACAATTTTCTTCTTTCGTTATTACGTTCCTTTATCCAGAGGCAGCTGAAGCCCGTCTTGAGATTTTTAAAAATGTTTACCTCATCACCGAATTTCATCCACCTCATCAAGACGCAGTCTCATCAATGTAAGTTAATTGGCAAGTGTAGGTAACGCCATACAAGTTATTTCTAACGCTTTATAACGACCCGCTCAGAACCCTTGAATAGCGATGAAGAGTTTAGACCTATCCTAGTGCGTAGCTATCGCGGTAGAAACCTCCTCGTTAAAAGGTTGCGACCTACATTTTATCATGTAGATTTACATTTACTCGTAGTCGATGTACACGCACGGCATCATCCGAGTAATTAGTGTTACGTGCCATCCAAGCCAGACATCATGTGTGCAGGGTAGCCTATTTTCGTTTATACATATTTCGGCTAGGTGTCAGGAGGCCAGAGATAATTGATTAGGTTATAATTATATAAAGGCGTGTTCATTCTTAATGGAATTGTTAATCCCTTTGATATCCTTCTAGGAAAGTCACGTCTGACAGTGTGTCATGGTCCTGGTAATAAGCGTGTCTGCATTTAACGCTGAACGGTATTCCACGTCCAGCCTTCTTGCTTCCTACTCCCCTGAGCGAATGTGTATGTACTACATACTAGATACTACATACTGCATGTAACAAGACCGTGGATACAAATTCCAGGTTGTATTTGTACGCGTAGCGCATGTAGGAGAAACGGCAGAGTAAGATCCCGCGGGATCCGTGTTCAGTCGACCTGTATAAATTTTACCGACATATACTAGTGCAGTACCTTGAATTATAAATATTTCAAGGCACCCAGGTCGGTGTGCCGCGCCTGACAGTTACCCTCGTCTGACCTCGGGATTGACCTCTGCAAGGTTAAAACGATATACCACTCGAATAACCATCGGCCATTAATGTACGCAAGTATTGGTACTGCGCTGACTGCACTCGTTACAAAATTGAACTGGATTTAACGAATTAATTGCACTCACCGTTTCCAGTATACAAAATTCACCCGCTTTTTATCTCTTCCTTTCGCAAATAACGTTCTCGATTGGATATCAATCCAGATCGAAAAAGATCGATGTGGAATCGGCCCATTCGATGTAACGAAAAACGCCTCGAATAAATATGATTGTCAAAGTTCCACGAGCAATTAGACTTTGATACGAATTACGGTGACTATAGAAAAAGCTCTGTGAATATACTATTCTGGTCTCCATCGTTGATGATATTTGCTAACCGGAGTTCAGGTAGTTGGCATTTTCGACGTCGTTAAATTCGTGAATCCAAATCTCTCTTATAAATCAGTAGATTTTGTCTTGCCAGAATTTGCGTGATGATGGGTACTAAAGACCTTGTCATTTCCGAAGGTCTCCGCCGCTCCATGAACCGCGGATAACGATGCTTTGTCCTTTTTGGAGTGCGACGATTTTTACGGCGTATAAATAGGATAATAAGAATCTTCTCATTGTCTTTAAGATTTTAAAGAGACTTTCGCGCGAAAATTCGCTCGGAATTTTTGCGGTAAAAATCGCTATTCACTTCTCTAACTTTTTCATTCACTTTATAGTAGCAGACTTGGCGAATATATGCGTGTGCTTGATACTGATAGATGGGGGATGCTGTGCAGGGGATTCCACCACGCAGTGTGTGCCACCGATCGATACTGGATGTACTCGACCTTAAAGATTCGTTTCACGATTCACATCTTCCCTTTGCATCGACTTGTGAGTATGAAGAATTCAAGATCAGGCCTGAAAAAGATCTAAAAGGCCAAAAAAAAAGAAATGTCTGAGTAAATTTGGACCCGTAAAAAATAATCTGTATTCACAAAATATTCCTGGGATGATCTCGTACTTGCTCCTGAGATTAATTCATTCACGTGTAACACGAATTCCTGAAAGCCATATTCCGCTTTCATTAAATCTCTTTATTCACACCGGAGTCTTGTGTGTAGCTTACAGTTAACGAACCGTACGTGTAATCCTTTCAGAAAATTCTCCTTGTATGTAGACTGGTTTCTAATTTTTTCTGCTGACATGATATAAGCCGAGCGTGAAACGTTGCAGATTTTCCACGCTCATGGTAAGACGAGAAGGGTGGCCATGTGACGTCATATAAACGAGGGGTACATATCGTATATATTATGGTATAACGATTTATGCGCTCAGTATGATATAAGTCGGATGAATACCTATCCACCGTCCCTAGAGTTTTAGATACCGCAGATGCATCTTATCTCAGTTTATGATTAGGCGAGGGATGACGCGGGGTGACCTGACTGGGGCTTTTTTTCATCGATCACGAATTGAGATAATGTTTTTGCAGTATCCAGCGGTTTTCAATAGCCCTGGGAGAAGAAAGGGAGAGAAAAGAACAAAAAAGAAAAAGAAAAAAAAAAAAAAAAAAGGGAATTTTTCGGGAAACAAAAGAATATCACTTGACTGTGACGTCGAGTATCATTATCGGTGAAAGTCTGAAGAAAGACTGGTTCAGATGACACAGATAAGTCAGAAGCGTATAATAAACCTGGTGTAAAAGTATTGGAGAACAAGTTGACAAGTTAGATTGATAAGCACATCAAAGTCGAGTCTCGCTGACGTACAAAATGAAGAGAATAGTTGATTGAAAGGTAAAAATTGGGGGAAAAAATTTGCCCAAATTTGGAAAAAAAATGTGGATATCGTACTCCGTCAGTAAGGGAGCTTTTCATAACGGTAAACAATTGTTAGCGTAAAATTCTTCCTTATCGAGCGTTGTTCTATCGACAACCGGACGCGGGCTATCGATAGAGGCTACTTCGATCGGTTTACATAAAAAATTACGTGCTTTATTTTTCGCTCCGACAGACTGCAGCACAATCTGAAGCTCGCTACCCTTGTAGGAAAAATTTTCCTAAGGAGCTGAATCATAAGATGACCTGGTTTTTAAGCAAATTACTTGTAAAACACCTCGAGTATTGATTATCCTATTATGTCACGCGTGTTGTAAGCATTACGGTATCCCTCTCAGCCACGAGTTCTATAAAACTCCGAGTCGCATCCTCGGACCATAAAATATCTATTCGAAAAACCTATTCATCCCTTTTGAATGAGCTTTCATTTATGCAATTTTTGAAAAAATAAAAAGACGTGGGTCTAAGGCGTTAGAATTCAGCCGTAGAATTACAGAAGAATAGACATTTGCTTGGCCAGACCACTCTGCAGCTATTCATATCCTTCGTAGCTTGGGGTTCAGGCATAACAAAGCTTCCTACATTATGCTAAGAATAGCAACCTTTCACATACGAATGGGGTGCTAATTGTACATACAATTCGCTGCCACACGAAGAGGGAAAACTCCGGGTAACGATGTGGTAACATTAGGTATAGGTATGTGGATATACGGGAATAGAAAGATACGCATAGATAAGCCTGATTTTATGATAGCGGATCGCTAAGGGACGGAATTTTATTTATTTTATTTTTTTTTCCGTTTCCCCCAAACGGTAAAATTCGTCGATTACCATCTGCACTTTGTGTTTGTTCAATCCGTTATACCCCCATCTGCTTTCATATTTTCGATACGTTTCATCAGCCCCGGACTCCGTTCGTGGGTCGGAATTCTAAATTTGAAAATCATTTACAAAATGCAAAACGTTATACATAATGTATGTCATGCATCAGAGTCACGTAACACAATATTCGAAATTTTACAAAAGTATAGATTTAACTCTGGTTACCATTCGGTGTTGCTGCTGCTGCTGCTGCTGCTGCTGCTGCTGCTGCTGCTGTTGCAGACGTCAAATGGCTGGCTGGATGAAGCTTTTTTGTACCAACTTTCTTCGTACGTAGGTATACATAAGTATGTGTACCTGGTTTCGTCATTCAGTCGAGGTCACGCAGGGGATTAATAATGTAACGCATATTTTTTTATTTTATTTTTTTAAAACACTTTTCGTTCTTATCTTGAAAACATTGCTATACGTTTATCGCCATATCTTCCCGCTCAGTCAGTGTATGCCGTCGGGGCTAGGGGCGTTTCCATGGAAAATTCAGGCGAAATAAAGTAATTCTATAAAGAATTTAACAGCTTCAAAAGAGCGATGAAATTTTTTCGGCTCACAACTCCCACCGAGTCGCAAAAGTCCCTCGAACAGCTGTCATCGGTGTATCTATAATACGGTAACGAATCGCGGTAATAACTGCAGTAAAATGCATCGCGTAGGTATTATAGCCTATATATTTCTTAATGATTCACATCAACGTTTCTCTTTCTCGATTTACCATTTCTCTATTATTTTTTACCTCCGAGTTTTTTTTCTTTCTGCAGCCATCCGTTCGATGGAATTGCAGGATCTGGCCTTGACCTCAGCCATGGCACTAAATATTACAAAACACACAAGAGAACCCATGCTCGACACGCGAACCTGGCCAGAGCCTGCATATACGTTGTTAAAATATATGCCTTCGATACCTTTGTGGTAAATGAAAATATATGCATTCAAATGTGTAGGTACTGTACTCTATGTATTTAGACCCCTATTTATGTACCTATTCTAGTGCCTCCACATGGTTACGTAGGATCCACAGTTTGCCTATACCGCAGAACTCGAGCTAACGGTGGCAAATTCTAGTATTTTAATGTGTATGCGAAGTCATTAGAATTATGCAGTTTCTCCTCGGTCATTTTTCGCCTAGCTTATATGTATACACGAAGGACGTTACGTTTTATTTTATCCTTTGTACATTAGCGGGTACATATCAAGCCACCGGCAGCATACCATACCGCAATACGTTAGATTTACACGTTGCCTTTTTTTTTGTTTCCTTTTTTTTCTACCCGGTCATTAAGTCCTCGATTAATATAATCAAAATGTCCCGAGATCGCGGAGCTTGTCGAAACGGCTTATTGCGTTTGAAAAACGTCCGTAGATTAAAATGTATATATCTATACATTACATTATACATACACAGACGTAATTCACAGGCTACGAGTATTGGCGGGTGAACTTTCACCTCCGCTTATCCTCGACTGAGAATAAATTTTGCATAAAGGAAAATTACAAAGCTCAACGTCACTTAAGCTGATTGTCTACGTTTTTTTTGGGCCACAGTATCCAGCTGGTGATGAAATACGGATTTCTTTGTTTCTTGGAGAAATAAGTTTCTGTGGGATATTCAAACGAGGCTATCCCGCTATTCGTGCATGTCTGGTCAGATAGCGGAGCTTTCGATCCGGAAATGTTTCTAATCTATACAATAATGGCTAGCCCTACATCTTGGCTATAGCTACGAAAAGTCCTTATACCTTACCTTCCTTGGCTAAGGAGGCCTGCAGACGTAAGAAGGAAAGAGGTCGTGGCTCGTGGGCTTTCTATCAGTTACCCATCTCCTTGGCGTGTGACCTTTAACGTTTCTCCGGTCACTAATGTTACCCAATACCCACTGGCTTCTCCATTTTTAACCCCCCTTTCACCGATTTACTCGATCCATTCAGTCAAATAATTAACGAGTTACTACCCAACCCTGTTGGAAACCTTCTCCGTCCATCAGCCGCAAACTTTTCCGTAAATATTAGATTGCTTTGGTCGATTATGGCCTCACGAGTAACTAGATTAACCGATAAACTACGTTTTGTTTTTTTTCCCCCCCCGTTTTTTTTATCTTATATATATTTCATAAATTTACCATTTTTTACTCGTTTCAAGTACAAGGAAGTTTTCTATTTTTCTCTGCTCTTGGTATGGCGATCTAGTAGAAATAATATTTCTTCGGTTCTACCGAACTCAGAGATGTCAGTCTTACTTTGTAATCTAATCTGACCTCAAAAAAATGAGGAAAAAAATTGACCCCAGCAGTAGCGATAGTCGTATCAGTTTAAAGAAATTAACGTCGGAAGTTAATTGCCGTAGATATGATACTTTTCGTCATCGTCAAGATGTTTGCATTGCGTAACGAAGCATGTCGACCTCTATTTAAATATTAGATTTTTACTGCAGCATTGTAATGGGATAAATAATCAAGAAGAAAAGGGATACCTGCAAAAGTGCTGTCTTTATTAAAAAAAAGTATTGAAACTGAATCCTACTGCCAAGTGTATGACAAAAATTTGACAGGATCCCATTTACGTTGTATCTTGAAAAGACTCGACTTAGTCTCGCGCTTACTTGTCTTTTTTTCAAATATATTTGACGCGTGGACTCTACCGAGTTTCTTGATATTCGAAAATTTAAAACCGAGTCTAATCGATTATTGTGAGAAATTTATTACTACATTAACTCCACGGCGGTTTTAGATAGGCGAATTTTTTTTTCATATCGTGATACAGTATCACTCGTGCAACTATTTGCGATTAGATTGCCATTCGTTTCAAAGTATTGTACAGATACTACATACAATTTTGCTGACTGTCATCTGGCACCTGACACCTGACACCAGGCAAAGCTTTACCGTTTTGCTTACGTAATTTGATAAACAGTTTATAGACTGGCAGGGTATGAGACGAAGCGATTTATCTTAGGTTGGCATGTGCAGGTTGGTAGGCAGGCAGGTAGGTAGGTAGGTCGAATTTAGTAGAGGTCAAGAAAGGCGGGCTCTATTCATGACGTCATTGTATTATACCACCTTAATAAACGGCGAACTGACGACGTCACCGGCCCTGAAAACGTAATCGATGAGCACTGCGACGTGTAGCTACAAATCAGTAAAGTCTTCTTGGCTTCCTAAGCCGAGGCTTTAAGGCTATAGGACCCTAGGACCTCACGCCACCGACAAAATCCTGAAAGGCGAACCGGTCGAACGGACTTGCGTGCCACAAATACTTTCGGACTTATCAGCAATTCACTCGGTTGAAACGACGAGTATGAGACTTTTAAATCTCTAAATCTGCGATCGTTTGAACGAGTTAAAAATTTGGAAATTCCCCTGAACACGCGCTTTGGAATTCAAGGAATAAAAAAGATCTCCTTATAGTTGTTCAAAAACCAAAAAATCTGACGGAGAAAACTCCAGTGAGATAAAATAATCAGAGTAACAAGAATGGACGTTTATAATTTGCCTCTGATTTCCAAATCCGTTCATAGTCCTATCGATCGGAAAAATATTAGCCTGAAAAAACCGAATCGAGACACGGTGTAATGAGTCAAGAAAATTATTCGTCTAGAGAACATTTACGCCGTCATCTATCGAGCCATGACGTCATGACTGGCTCGAAGGGAGGTTCTGTTTGTGATTTATTAAAGTAGGGTGAGTTCGGGGGTGGAGCTTTAAGGCCGCAACTTAAATCTGTATTAATGTTAGCGTCGGTCGACCGCAGTTCAATTTCTCTTCGATCAAGATTAACTGGTTTTTCGCGATAGCCGTTAGAGGTATAGGTGTGCATAGCGCGTGATATTATCCTATAGCCGAAGTTAAAAATAGTTGATCGTAGGAAACAGAGAGCCTTTTTTCTTCTTAAACAAAAAAGATAAAAATAATATTTCGTTTATTGACGGTTGATTTACGCTAGCGAAAAATATCGCGGTTTTTGCATCCCAGCTGACCTCATCACTCGAACATTTTTTCATCTTCTTGGAATCTTTGGTGGAAAATCGATCTTTTCATTTTCCACAAAGGTAATGATTAAAATATTCACAATTAAAAATTATCATTAATATATGTGTAGCTGTCTTGCTGACTGAGGATTTTCACGGAGTCAGTAGCTCCACGAGAGTTTCCGGCGATCAGACTAGAAATATTTTAACGCCAAGAAGAAGCAGAGTCAGCCGAGTCGAGATGAAAAAGGTTGTCGCATCACCTGTGGAAAGAAAACCAAAACCAAAAATGAAAAAAGTATACAGTAAGCATCTAGAATCTGTTCGAAAACAATCTAATTAACTTATGGTCAAAGCATTAATTTGGCAAGGATCATTGAACGTCGCGTGTTTCCATTGTGTACAGATATGTATAACCGTATTATTATTTCGTCTCCTTATTTCTCATTGGTCAGTTCTAATTTTCAGCACAGCGGAGAGGTCAATGAACTCAGTTCTGAAGCCGAGTTCATTCCGCGAGCCAAATGGATGGGGGAGTATTTTCCTCGCGGGGTGCAGAAGGAGGTGTTTCGTTAATGTGGGTATAACCGTTTTGACAGAAAAGAGAACGAGGGAGACGGAATGGTAGAGCGTAAAAGGAGAGGTAAAATTTCTTGCAATAAGTGTGCCAACGTACGCGCTGCCGATTGCGATCGGACCTACGAGCTGAAAACGAAAAATAATCAGCAAAGAAAAAGGGTAATCTACTTTGTGGGATCCTACAGCCGCGGACCCAACTTCAGACCGTATCTAAATCGATTTTTTTTTTTCTTTCAACTAAAATTTGGCCTTTTTTTTGCCAGCGAATAATTGCGGGAGTAGCTGTTGACGAGAGGCTGATAAGACAAAAAGTTGCAGGAGCTTGTGAAAAATGAATTACCTTGAAAGGCTGCAAACGATTGCGTGAGTCGCGGTTCGAGTAATTGCGATTCTTACCCGAGGGAAGGTGCGCAGCAATGTGCATGGCTGGTTATACTGACCCAGTGATTAATTCATATTAATTTCCAGTTTTAATCTAGACGCGTTATACCAGCGCATGGTATGGCGATTCTTGTCGCAGTTGCATATAATACACGGGTATAGCCGGTATGCCCCTACTTATCCAACTTTGAAGCGGCTTAAGAAATGTCAAGGAATTATTCTCTGTCCTTCGAAATATTATTCATTCTAATTATAGGAGAAATATGTTGATTGGACATTATTCAAATTACGTGAAAAATACTTCGGCAGATCGATAGGTTGGTAAGCGATACAGTCAACCGTTAGTTTCACCGCCGTGACGGAATCGTCGCCTGCCCAATCCTCGTCCCAACAAATATCGCAATTAAATCAAACTCTTCAAATTTCAAAAAAACAAAACTGAAAATTGGTTTTCACTTACTCGAAACGCGACTGCAAGCTGTTGTACTGTTTGCCGAAGAAGCCCAACTGCAAGCGCACACACCCTTCCGACAGACGACTTCTTCCATTCCACTTTCAACGTAGCAGTCACCGAGGCTTGAGCAAGATGCTCCTATGACTGTTGCAGAAAAATAATGCGAAAAATATACATTAATTATCATGCACAATGTCTTCGTTTGCAAAGCCGATACTCACCTGTCTTTGGATTGCAGGCACCGAATCTGTAATGATAGTCCGTTTCGCACAGACAAGAGGAAGTCGTGGTCGAATTAGAATCATCCTCGGAACCAGTCGTTTCCACCGAACAATAGCTGTTGCTCAATCCGGCTGAGCACTGGACGTCTGATTGGCACTCCTCGCCATATGCAACGACTATAAAATAGTTTAACGTATAATAAGAACGTGTAGATATTTTTATGAATAATCATTCTCCTCTCGAGCTCTGAATTAGTTTGGTGAAAATATTTTAGTCTCCCTCTTACCTGCCAGACAAGAGTCAGCCGCATCGGAAACGAAGTTCTCAACACAGTCGCAGACGTTGTTATCGGTGCATGTCGAGTTCGTGACCATGCAGTCGCTGGCAGTTGAGCATGTCGCGTTTATACCTTGAGAAAGCGAATTTTTATTAAGATTTGTGGATCTGTTGGACTGGAAAATTCGGTAGACGTCTCGCGTGACGCTTCAGAAACTCAAGAAAGGAATGGTCTGATACCATCGGGGTGATGGAAGTTACATTCAAATCTCGTTAGAAAAAAAGACAACTCATCACCTCGTTGTTTTCTTACTCTATAATAAGAAGCTAAAGAAACAATGTGAAATAATCATTTTTAAACCGTTTTTTACCTGCTCTGCAGTAATCGTCCACTGCGAAATAATTGTCAGGACATGCGCAGACCGAATCAATGCAAACCGAGTATGCGACCGTGCAATCGTCGTCGTCCTCGCAAACGTCCCCAAGTACTGGAAAAAATTGTTTAGGTTCAGGTTACGAGAAACTGGTTTAACTCAAAATCTCAATTTTCGTAGCTCTTCAAATGTATCACAGTAAAAAGTCGAACGAAACGCAAAGAAATCAAAATTTGAACTCTTGGCTTTGGTTCCAAAGGTCCCTGAACACAGAATTCGAAATTATGACTCCATTATAATATGTCTGTGGATGATACTTGATTCAGAATGAAAATTTGACAATTTTGTGATTACGCGATGGAAGATGGAGAGATTTCGCAATTATGAGGCTCACCTGCATTATCATCCTTGCATGAAGTGTTATCCGAATTGGGGCTGGTCCCACTGGGACATGTACACACGGAGTTAGTACAGGTTAATTCCAGGCCTTCTACATAGCAGTCTTCATCAGCCTGGCACGATTCACTTATGCCTCTGGAAACCCAGCAGAACCTTATATCATTAACAATATGTGATCCCTCGTTGCAGAGACAGCGTTTGCTCTGGCAGGAAGAATCGGGTCCAAAGATGTAGCACTGCTCGTCGTGAAGGCACGACCAATTGTAGTTCTTGGTAGCTTTAAAAAAATGTTTTCGAATACGTACACGAGAGCCTTAACAATATTTTTGACATTTTTTCCACTTGCACCTACTTTTTCTGCAGATTTGTTGGCTTTTCGAAGCGACCGTAGCGTATCCGCAACTCCATGTGCCGTCACGACATAGAGAATTTGTGATCGATACCTCGTCGTCGTCGCTGCACTCCTCACCTAACTCTAAACTCGAGGCAAAGATGATTTGAAAAAATGACAAATTTGAGCACGGTGTTATTTAACCGTTCAGATTTCTAAAGTTCAAGAACTCAGTGGGACAAGTTTTTCGAGGGTAATTAAACGGAAACTTGATGATACAAATCGTAACTGCTAAGGCCATAAAAGGGGATCATCTTTCACAGATCATACTGACCTGATAAACAAGTGGCCAAGTTCGTGGAGGCATAGAAGGCTCTGTTGCAGATGCAAGTACCAGTTGAACCGCACCTTGAGTTCGCAACCGCGGCGCAATCATCGTTAGACGTGCATTCGGTGCCAATTGCTGAGAGATTGTAAGATGATTATATTTACTTGGTTTCCTTCGATAATTCAATTGCTGATGAGTTATTTGGTCAGAGATATCGTTGACGGTATATTCAAAACCAGACTTACTAGCGTTCTCGTCAATTCTGGCGATACTCCTGTCAACTTGACTGTATTCGTAAAGTTCATCTTCAGTTTCATAAAGGTCTGTACTTCTGGTCGCGTCAGTAGTGGAAAGTGCACAAACATAGCTACTGTTGCAGACACCATTTTCGAACTGACAATCGGCATCTATGGCACATTCGCCGCCCTCAGCTGCGCAAAACCGACGAAAATAACTTGAAAGAATTATTTGGTGACATTGGGAAACTGATTAATGATGCGAACAGCAGTTTACTAGGGACTCGAAGACTGACCGTAACTAGCACGACGACAGGCACGATATTCTCGTTGGTAAAAGCCAGCGCTACATACGCATACCCCATCGACACAGGATGTGGCCTCTACATCTGAATTCACGTAACAATGTACGTCCGCTGAACACGATTCTCCAAGTCCTGAAAAACAAGCAAACGTTAACGTTTCACGTGGTGAAAATAAATATACTTTGCACTCGGTGCAAGGGGCATTTTGTACCAATTAAGTACTGCATGCCAAACTCATAATCATCGTTTTATCATGCATAAAATCAAACGAAGAATCTCTACGATAAGATTATACATCTGGAAGAAGAAAAATTGTGCCATTCGCAATAGCATCTAATTACAAATCAATAGTCTTGACCGTCAGTTTTATGACGATACTGAAAATGACTAACCCCTGGAAATGTAACACCTTCCGTGAATGTAGTGATAGCCATCTTCACATATGCAAATTCCATCTGCACAGACAGATCCGGATAGCAAGTAGGTACTGCACTGCAATGTCTCGGTACACGAATCTCCATAGGCAGTTGCGGCTAAAATGGATTGTGCAAAATTGATCGGCGTTATTTTCGACTGAAGAAATTTACCGACCTGTTCCCAGTCGACCTTGTTCATTAAACTTACCCAGAAGACAGGCTGTCATGCCACTATTGTAGACGTAGCCACTGGCACATTCGCAATAACCATCTGTGCAAGTGCTGTTGTTAGTTGTGCAGTCACTGTCGGATGAACAATCCCATACTGACACTCTGCTGAGCAGGGATGAAGTCAGCTCATCGTCCGATGTGGCAGCCACTGGCAATGCAAATTGACATTTTTTACGATACAAAATAAAAAATTTTTGCATCGGAGATTAATGCGACAAAAAATTATGGGCCTTGGCGTTGTGGTTCGATCGTTAATCCGATAAGAAAATTAATTTCAAAATTCATTTTTAGTATCAGTATTATTGGCCATCTTCAACAAATTTATTTATCATATTCTGGTTAGAACCAGATGATCGAGGAGGGTATGTCTCTCTCTCCATACAATTTTACAGACAACCATTCAGATTTCAAAATATTTCGATATTGGCATCGAAAATTTTTTTTTGTCGAAGATTGGCCAGTGAATCATACAGAGTCTAGAATTATTCCTTTTTTGTAATATTTTTTGAAGAAGGTGGCATAAATTTTGGTGTCAAACTTCAGGATGCAGTCGAAAAACATTTTGGATTCTAAGCATTTAAAGAAATATTAGACGATTCGGGATTTAAAGGATCTCGAAGCTCATGGGATATGAAATAAAATGAAATTCGATAAAATCTAAATATATGTTCCCAAATATTTGAACAATTGATCGGAAAATGACTCGTACCCTGTTCTCTTACGAACATAGATATTCAAAATATCGAACCTCAAATAAATTAAGTGGCATTAATTTGTGAGAAGCAACTTGGTCGTGTCGAGTGTGCTAGTGAATCATATACACACACGGAGACGAGACGCACAGCACACATATGGATAACACAGGTGCGCTATCAATCATTGTATTACAAAGTAAATTATCTTTTCGATTGACGGCTAGACTTGTGTCAGAATTAGGGACTGTTAATTCTTATCTTATTTCCAGATTGTATTCGATCAATTTTTTATTGGTAGCTTAGACAATTGGAAGACATAATCGACTCACGAGTCGCAGGTGCCATCATATCTAACGACGAATTTCGTTTAATCGGTGAGCAAAATGACCGAAGGCAGAATTTAACGAAGGTCAATCAATAGCGTTTGATAATTTCGCTACGAAAATTTTTGCTTTGAATTATGATTCCCGAGTTCGGGAGATTCTCGCAACGTGTTTAAAAGATAAATGACGTTAGCGTATTGACATCCTGATAGGTTTGTTCAGAAAATTTGGATCTGGCCTGACACGCGAGGTGAAAATATTCGTGAAAAAATTGAGTGGACAAAAGGATAGCTATAGCGAAACACCCCGAAACAGAAAAGTATATGAAAACAATTGAAACGGTGACAGAGAAAACAGGGCGTCGCGATGACTGGAGTCCGACGTCGGTTATAGTCACGAAAGAATTGAGCGCACGAAACAGACAGCGGGGTTGCGTGACAGAACCCAGAAAACTGATGGATATCATCTAATAACTAATACACCGCCCGGCTTGTGATTTATCATCAAAGACGGAGCGAGAAAAAGAGGGACTCCGCATAGGGAGAGAAAGAGGTAGAGGTAAAGGTAAAGGATCCGAGAGATAAGAGAGCGCCAAAGATTGCATGGTAGGGCGAATAATAATCACGGGGGTTCCTTACAGGCATATAGATTTTTCTTAAATTCAAATTCATATAACTGTCAAACGAAATTACAGACTGAGCAGAAAATGATAGGCAAATCGAATATTAGCTCGCGTGAGAAAATATTAAGGAATAAAAACGAGTCAGGAAAGAGTGCCAAATGGGTGATAAAGAAGCGGGGGTTCTGTCACAGACCGATCAAGAAGGATCGAGATGAATATTTTTTCCAACATTGCAGTACAAGTCTTTGAATGTAATTAAAATCGGAATGAAACAGGGAATAAAGTTAGCCGGAAACTTGACTCGGACTTAAAAGGTCAGGGTCGCCGTTACAATGCCAAGAATTTGTTTCACCCTTGGATATACGTTTTTTCAAAGTTATCCGATACTTGGCATCGCCGAAGCTCGCGGTATTCAAGTAAAGAAAACGAACTGCTTCAATCTTTTTCTGCAGTTTTTTTTTTTTACTTTTTTTTTCTGGTTCAGAAAGGAACTCGTTAGGCTTTTGATTAATGGTATATAATATTGAAATTTACCAACCGTTGAGCAGCAGTCCGCATTCCAAGCATAGAACGAACCAAACGAAGGTGGAAGTAAGTAGCCACATTTTAACTTTATTAGGACACTAGGCGAATTAGATTCACCAGACTCAATGGGTTCAGGTGGGCAACTAATTCTAGTTACTCTATAGCCTCGAGATAAACGGATCCCAACTGATTTCTTATCACATGAAATGCACACGCGGTTAGCCACCTGCGCTGGTATCTGAGGTAACATATCTCTGACACTTGATTATTATTATTTTTTATTTTTATTTTCGCGGATAATCTAATCCGCGAAATTTCCTATTCATTGTAAATTCATGGTGAAGATTCAGAATACGTTTGACCAATAAACGTTCATTAGATAGGCAGAAGGGAATCAATTGAAGATCCTTTTTCAGAATATCAGATTCGCTCCTTTTAGCTCAATAAGATTGCGATAAAAATTCTCCAAGATCGTGGATAATCCTGTTTCGTAGAAAAAGGATTATCAATGGACTCTGATACTTCGTTTTATCGTGGCTGTAGATGAAACTTCCGATTTCAGTATACACTTGTATTTTATTGGATATCCTCTATTGACGATTCGGCGATTTGCGATCATTTGTATCGTCAATTCTTTGTAGAATTCATTATATCTCATAACTGAATTTAAACTCTGTTGGGTAAACATTGAAACGGAATCGTTATCAATTCTTGGAAATTTGTTCAGACGGAGGAAAATACGTTATCGAACAGCAAGTCGGAAAGTACCAAAAGTGAGAGGATCGTTGAGCAGGTCAAAGGTTGAGAGCCTAATCTCATACGACCTTCTGTTGCAATCAAACGTCTTCCGAGAGAACAAAGTGGGGGTATCTTATGTTTACTTCATATTGACCGTTGTTAACACAGCAAGTTGGCTGATCGTACTTCGATCGCAAATATATTTATATACGTATGTATATAATTACCAGAGAAATTTTTCTCAAAATAATAATCATGATTTGAAATTAAAATTAGCATTATAAGTGGAGAAAATGTCATTACGATTTGTCTCAAATTATCAGGCATTTGAGGAAAAGATATTCAGCGATACGAATAAAATGAAGTAGGTATTGCTCACAAATTTACGTGTAATACTTGGATTACAAACGCTTAGTCTTACATGTAAGAAAATATGAGCATGAGCATGTAGACTTCATTTTATTCATACGACCCATTGCTTTTTATGGAATTATCGACTGTGTCGAAGAAAAAGCACATCACATAGAACGGACGGATAATTACTCAAAACAAGGTTGTTTACTGGTAAACGATAAATGTTAACAAGCACGTAATTCTGGCGACGATGATATACGGCGATAATCCCGTAACCCCTCTATAGTGGCAAGTATTCATTAAACTTCTAATCTGTTGGTTTGATGGAATGTTTACTCTTGAAAAAATGAAAAGAAAAATACCACCATCGGGTCGAGGTGGAGTGCGTCTTAATACGAAGTCGTTTAAGAAGCTAGCTGCAGTCTGCAGTTAACAAGTGATCGTTCAACGATCAACATGGAGAGTCACAACAGTTGTGGTGAGTTCGATTCTTTCTTATATATTCACGCAAACATTGACCGTGCTGATCTCTTTACAATTATAGATAAGTTATCGCTCTACTTCGATCCATTTCTTCATTAAACATCCGGCGGTTCTATAATTTTCTTTAAATCACCTATAAAACGCCTTGAAGAGATATTGTATGGGTCCAGTTTTTTCACATCTGATTACTTGTGTTTTTAGATATATTCAGGAATTATTTCAGATTTTATGGACCCCGTCTTCGGTAGATTTAGTCTACCGAAGAGATTGTGGTCGTCGCAGGGCACAGGTCGCATCGTTCATCGAACCTATTTGAAATTTCGAGGAAATATTGTGAAATGATGTGATTTTGACCCAAGCTCCTAGTATAAAGAGATAAGCACAGTCTTTCTTCGTTGTGAGCGTAACACTTTTTTTTCTCAACGTTTAAAAAAAAAAAAATTACCTAGAATTAAAAATTATGATATCCGGAGATTGAATTCATCAAATATCTTCGCTTTTTTTTTCTCAAAATTACTACAATGTAGAATTTTTTCTCTAAATTTGGAAAAGTTTCGATGAAGGATACGGCCTGTACCCAGCTGCAACAGCCACTTTTTCTTTGGTGCTATCAATCTGTGCAACAAAAAGTTCATAAAATGTCAAACAATTTTAAATCATATCCCAAAATATTATTAATCAACCGTGAAGGAACCGAGTCAATAGAATATTTCTTCACATCGTACCAGTGATTTGAAAAAAAAAAAAAAAAAATAAATAATAGTTACTTCTGAGCCTGATAGTTTGTATAAAACAGCAGATCGATTAGCGAATCAAAAAGGAGTCTTTTCTTCTCAGTAGCTTTCACAATTATTCACTAATTTTCAGAATCAGATCCAATAACATATATGAACGATGATTTTCATCGCGGGTGTCACGCGTGCAGCACGTGCAACCCGACACTGAAACGAACATTGAATCAGTTTAGTTCGACGCAATTTATTTGTCTGATAAATCTCTTATCGCTGACAGTAGTATCCTTGAGCCGATGCTCTGCAATAATGCGACTTCTTATTCACGATCATTTAATGTAGTCTGTTATCTCGAAACGGGAGGGATATACCCTGCATTTATGGTATTACAATGCAAAATGCGATCACTGTACCGTCGATTTAACGTTATGACAACCGACTGTCTGGAAGACATTAGTTGCACGACTAACCGATTCGTTTCTTGAATAATGATTTCCAGAATAGAATGAGAACTGATTTAATTTCCAATAAATAGTCTCTATAAAGTAATAATGTAGAAACATTTTGTAGAATTGTACATTTTCTGCTAACGTATGGGGCGAGGGATTATCAGTTTTCGAATTCAGTCCTGAACCTTGATCATCGATTCTTGTGAAGATAATTAATTTTCTCGATTAATTCTGTTACAGAGAAGCTAGTCGCTGCTGAGGCAGGACTGGAATCGCTGAAGACACCTAAGGGTTTACCATTCGTAAGAATATTACGTAGAAAAGGAGGTCTGGGTACATTCGTAAACTATCTTTTCATATTATTCGCGATCACGTTACTATCAATTATTTCCTGGGAAATATGGCAAATGGTCCGTAGTGAGAAACTTATGAAAGAAATTGAAATTCAGAATACGCACAAAAAAACTGAGCGGCTGCTGGCGGATGAGAGATTCGAGGATGTGGTCGAGCAGTTAAATAGAGTGAAAAGTAAGTTGGCGGAATTGCAGGAAAACTATAAACAACGAGATTTGATTCCACCAACAACTGAATTACCTATAAAAATAGGCATTCAGCCTGATATTGAACAATATTTGGGAGCTGATTGGTTAAGGTCCCTCGAAGACAAAAATAAGAGGTCCGGTCTCATGGATTTGAATTTGAATTTCCCAACGCTTGAAGCCAAGGAAGAAGATGTGAGCCTGGACTTGGACGATTACGAAAGCTCGATGCCGGTAACAATCGCCGAGTCTATCGAGGAACCCGATTCAGGTGTTCACTGGATTTTTGAATTCAACTTTGATGGAAATTCGGGAGAAGATGACACAAGCGAGGAATCGCATGTGACCGAAAGTAAAGAAACGGAAGCAATTCTCCCGGTGGAAAAAGATACTTCAGAAGAGGGGTGGACCGATTATATACCTAGAGTAATCTCTACTCCGTTCAAAACACCATTCGGAATAAGTTGGGGATGGAGCAGCTCAATTGACGAAGTGTCCAGTCAAAGCTCAGAGAGCGCAGAGGAGGTAGAGGAGAACATTAACATTACGGAAATAGAACCGGTGAGTACCACAGTGGCACCCACTATCGATAGTTCTCCTGAAAACTACGACGAGTACTACGATTACGATTCTGATTATGAAGACTACGGAAATTCTTACGCTACCCCCAGCGAGAAAATCGAAACGTCGTCTTCCAGTCCCACGACATCGACAACCGGAATCCCGGAGAATCCAACCGCCGAATCTAGTTCGGCTTCGACTGTCCAAGAAAATTTCGAAGAGATAGTCGATTCAACGACGACTCAAGTTCCTCGGATTTTTGATGATGCCGCGGACGGCGACTTCATCAAGTTCTGGAGCATCTTCGGTGACGGGCCCGATACAATTGAAAAAGATGCCGAGGATGGATTAAAATCAATTGAAGAATTTCTAGAAGAGTCGTCGTCAAATCAGGAACATCTAATGACTGAGCGCATTGATCGATTCTTCGAGGATTTAGCGGCGAGGAGAATTGCTGAGGCCGCATTCTTGGATGAGCAATATTCCAGGATTCTAGAGTCTGAGGAAAATCCTGACTATGTTAATGAGGAATTTTATGGAGACGAAAATGCAAACTTTACAGAGCAGCTTTTAACGTTGATGGACTACGATTGGAATAATCCCTCAAATCATTCCGTCGTCCCAGCAGATACCCTGGAGGATACTGAAGCGTTGGAAAATGTCAGCACCGAATCTAGTCTCGGTTCAAGAAGAAGAACTGTTCGAGAAGATTCGGAAGAAGTCCACTTTTCGACGACTGAAGGTCCTCAGGTTTCCGAGCCTTCTCCTGACGACAAACCCCTTGAGTTCCCGGCCTTCTATTATCCCGGAGTAAAATCGGCCGTAGAAAATCTAGAAGAGTCGCATGACATCCGGTCAACGCTGAGTCCATTTTCTACGGATGAAGATTATATTGGTTCGGAAGATGGTTGGAGTTATATATCAAAACGCTCCGTCGACACGCCGTCAGCACCAGGTGAGTCGCACACCTTTCCTTATGTCGTTCTTTTCTCTTTGCAGTATAGGAACTCATTAGGCACTTAAGTCGTAATTTTCCCGTTCAATGACATCGTCGCTAGTCATTTTTTGAATGTTTATTATCACGTATTTCAGAGGCAGCCGGCGAACACTTAACAGCAAAAGAGTTCGGACACAAAATAGAAATTTTACAACAAGCCATCGACGATGAAAATCATTTGCTTCAGAATGAAGTCTCTCTGACCTCTGGACCAACGAAACAATTCCTTCAGTCAAAGTTGAACAATTTTTACTCAAAAATGGAACGTGTCTCGTCTCACATTGACCGGCTACACGAACGGTACCTCAAGTTGAACAAGTTGGACGACGATTATGTCTCCAGGGAGTTACCAGTCGAAGAAGAAGTATTGGCCGCACCTCGGACCCCGATCAATTAATCACGTAGACAAAGGACATTCTGCATAGAAAGAAAAATTGTGATCCAGCTTGAAGATATCCCAGTTAAATCGAGACGGTGTAAGTGATCATGTCTAAGACGGGTCTCAATACTCAGAAAGCCTAATTGAACATATGAAAATAATTTATATAGTTAATAAGCTTATTTCTCTATTTATTTTTTATCAAATTGTTATAAAATATATGTATTATATGTATGTAGACAGGTGAATATTTTTCCGAAGAGATTGATGGTAGGTGGTGAATAAAACCTTTTTTTTCTTTTTTATTTAACCATTAGCATGCAGTTTCTTTCGTATGATTATTCAGATTGAAGAAACCAACGTTTTGAAAAGCGATAGTGTTAATTCTCAACACAGTTCGAAGATCAAATCTTTCTGAAAAACAAAATACAGCAAAATTATTATAAGCTCGTTACGTTACAGCATCGGTGTGTTGGGTAAGAAACGGTAGCTTATCTCGATGTAATATATACTATACTATATCTGTTAGCGCATAAGTAAAAGGTCGCGAAGGTCAGCCGAGTAATCTCGACGAACTAACTTCTTAAGTCTTAAAACTGTCCTTCAATCTGCCTATATCTTTGACATATTATGTTGGGCGTATGGTAATGTACAATACGTATGTACAACATACTTACGCTTTGGCAATGTAAGTTCATATAAGAACACGTGTTATACGCATATCAATTGTCAGCGAATATAGAGAATAAAATGGCACAAATTTTAAACTGTAATCAGGAAAAAGGGGTTCATTATCCATAAAATGAGATCAAATATTCCGGCTAAGTGATACGATTACCATCGACCACTGCCACGCAGGGTCCTCGAAAATTTCTTTTCGTCAATATCAAATTTTTCGTCAAAATTGAACTCTTCGAGTTAGTCCCTTAAATTGGAATAAGAAAAAGTCCCGGCAAGTCAGTCCGATATTTTTTGTTACCAATGATATCTAGTCACTGTTCCCGATCGATATACAGACTTTGACATGTAATTATTCACCCGCTGCAATGTATATGGGCGCGACTGTGACTGAAGAGTTATTCGTTTCCTTTCATGGTCTCGTGCACCGGAGAACGGTGCAATGTGTTAAACTGGAGAATGGCCAACGGTCAAATCGCCTGACATTTTGACATTATGACCTACGATAGATTAGCAAAGATAAAGTGATGCCTAAATATTACGGTGGACTTTGTCTTCGACGATATTAATTATCCTGTTTCACGCTGATAAACTTTCGGTCCTTATCAAGAGGCCATTTTGGAATGACGATATTTGGCTCGAAGGGCGCGTGCGTCTCAAAATCTATACGAGGTATACGGGGTTAGTGAAATTAGTAATTTTATGCTAAAACAAATTGGAGAACTGCAGCTCGTGCATAAGAAACAGCACGGCAGACAGACGTCTCTTCGGCACGAAAGGTTCAACGATTTACGACTTTACTACGAGTGCTTTACGGCCGGGATTCCCCGCCTGCCTGTCACCGATATGTAAAGGTGTCATGTATATGGTGGCTGGCCATTACGGTGACACGAGGTCGAAGAACGAGATTTTCCTCGTTCTATTAGATTTTATCAGTATGAATATTGAGTCGCAGTTGATAACCGAAAATGTGTGAAGCAGTAGCCATATACGTTAAGCGTCGTTTAGTTTGACGTCACCGTTTCTACCTTGAAGAATCGGTTTCTCTCTCTACATGAACTCATGCATGTAAAACGTACGTGTATATCGGTATTCGTGTTGTCCTAATCCGCAACGGTGTGACGTAGCGGCTAGCGTGACGTCGTTTCTTAGGACGTCGGTTCGCCGCGCTATTGTATCGTTATCAGCCATCAAGAATCTGCAGACTTAAGTCGCTGTTATAACGTTCACGCGAGATTAGGGACGATCCTAAATTTTCGGAAACTAAAAAACGCCATTCTATGAGCTGACATTTTAATTACACTTATGCAATCCATCAGACAACAAGGCTCTTAACACTATCGATTCACAGCCTTGACTCACTTTTCTATCATTAAGACGGATGTGGGTGATATAACGGCAAAAAAAGCGTGCCGAACCTTTTTTAACCCCCAATCCCAGACTGTATACAAAATTAGAATCAATTCATGCTGCTTTTTTATGGACTTGAGTTATTATTCGCTCTTATCCATCGCCATTTCGGAGTTGCGAATACGTACATCAAGATTTTTCAGGAAAGCCTTTTACCTCTCGTGCGTTAATGATTATAGTGATAAGTTTTTCAATTTTTTAATGAATACGATTTGAGTCTGTAATTATCGATTCAAAGATTTTTCGCCAACTATCTCGATACCCGCTTTTTCTCCGTGTCACTGTTCTTTTAATAATTTTGAAAGGAAATCAAACCGCGAATAGGTCATTGGCTCGCTTGACTCCGGCAAAATAGACTTTCTGCTTCTGCTTGTTCGTTTTTTCTTTCTTATTTCAGCAAAGGGTACGAAAGGTCAGTCGATATTTTGATTAAACTGTTAAACATAACGGAACGTCGTGTAGGTGTGCTTTTTCCACGTTTAGGGGTTGCGGTTTGGATAGTGGGGTAACGCGGCTCGCTGGAGGGGGTAGCTGAAGGGCATATAAGGTGGTACGACTTCTTAGCGTCACGCAGTCCAGAAATTACTGTGGTCAATAGTGGGGCAGAAGGAAGGTCGTATAATAATTTAAAAAAAAAAAAAGGTGACAGCGATCTTGGCAGTAAAATCCGCCGGTTTTTGTCACGAAATAAAAAGAAAAAATCAAATTTTCTTAAAATTGAGAAACATTCACACAGTGCGTCTAATTTTTTTTTTTTCACACATCGAAATCTTCTCAAGAATACAAAAACTCACTTCACACTATCGAAAGATTTTTTCCCTCAATCATTTAGAGAATTTTTTCTCCCGTAAATCGGTACGCGCATCAGAGAAGGAAATAAATTCTTATCGAAAAATACGCGCCATGAGGGACGCGACCAAGATGCGAGCTTTTGTACTGACGCTATCGCTTTTGGGGTTGACGATGATCCCGAGTATCGAGGCCCTTACTACTTTTGGAAAGACTAATCCACAGAATCAGAACCAAAGTCCACCGGTTCAGCCTACGCCAGGTAAGAATTGAGAAATTGAATTTCATTTTTGCATAAATTTTTGATATGCTGTTAATGACAGTGGAAATTAACTTATATGGTTCGATTGGATCAACGTTTCGTTGAAAATGAAATTTTCTTTATGGCCAGAAAATTAACAGTATGAAAATTTCATTAGTGATACTCTGTTTGTTAGTTAGCTTCATAACTCTAAGTGAATACAAGTTAATTATAGGTAGGTCTAAGGTACTCTGTACAAAGCTGCACATGAATTTTATTGTACATCTGTATTATACATTATAGTCAGTCATTAGATCGATAAACTTCAGACGTGAATTTTTCGATTGTGCCGTTTTTACGGGCCTTTCTTGACAGTCGATAGCTACAAATACTTCCTTTACAGGAAATTACTTACAATATCATGATCGCACGTATGTAGATAACACATTTCTATACCGTGGAAAGCGTATGCAAGGCAGTTCGAGCTTCAAAAGAGAAAAAGAAAAGAAACAGTTTTAGGTGATTATAGTTGTATGTATAGGTATTTGCATTTGAAATGCAAGAAAAAGACGAAAGTCCAAATTATTTGTCACAATTTGAAACTTATACACAATGGCTGATCGATTCGCGAGAAGTTTCCAATATCTTTTGACATGCTCAAATTCAAATTAGGCAGCAAGGTTTTAAATATACATAATTCAATATCTTCTACCGCAAAAAGTCAGATTCTCCAAGATATTCGTCGTCAAAAAGTCTTGGGCGTATTTTGCCCCGATTTTGCCTTCACGAATTATGTATCTTTATTCCCTAATCATAAATGATAATGCATCAAATTTCTCGAATGAAGAACATTTTACCTCAGATATGCGAAAAAGCGTATATCGCATATTCGGTCAAGCTCCGACACACAGTACATCTAGGTATATATGTATAGACGTATCGTATGTACATACATATAGGTAGGTATGTACAATGTGTAATTATGTATACTGGAATTTGCGGCAGAGATTACGGTTGACCTTTCTTCGGCATGTAGTTATATACCTGGGTGTATATATACGAATACATACATAGGTATACACGAACTGTCTAATGAATAAAACATAGTCCATTTATTACAAAGCTAATCGTAACTTGAGCCAGACCATTTCCCCGCTCGTTTCACATAGGTAATTAGCTAATCTTAGCTGGTGCGCAAAACTCGCTTAGCTCAGGAAAGAATCAAAAATAGAAGTAGAAAGAGAAGAAAAAAAATCATGGAAAGACCCAGACCGTTTCCAAACGATACACTGATTCAGAATTTGAAATCTATGAATAAACAATTAGATGAGAAAAAAACTCTATCAACTGTAACTGTGATTTATTCATTTTTTACAAAACTACAAACTTGTTTTCTTCGATCATATCCTTAATTTGTATAACTTCGACAACTGGTACGCATGGTAGATACATTGCCAGATAAAAAGAGTAAAAACCGCAGAAAAAAAAAGGGGAGAAGATAAACAACATAAGTCAAATACGTATGTAGTGAATATAGCTCTAGATGAAAGTCTAATAAAGTTTGGGAAAGTTTGATAACCCACGGTCTTAACTTGCGTGACAATAAAGCGTAACGTTTCGTTCCTCTTCGTTCGTATGTCTTTCGATATAAATCCTGAAAGTTGTACGTCGAGAATTTTGATTTGGATTGCGGAAAAACAAACCACAGCCATGCCAGGGTCTTCTATTCTTAAATATAGCGATATAAGTGGTAAAGACAAGTAGAAAACTCCGCGTTTAGTCAGCCGCGATGAAAAGTGAATATATCAGTACATTCACGGCAGATCCTTGCGTTCATGTCGCATTATAAATGTTGCCAGTTATTATTCAAATGGGAATTAATTATTTATTGAGTTGAGAAAACTTTTCTCTCGTTTATTAGGCAGTAAAGCTATATACCTAAATTAAATTTTCAAGAATATACCGAAAGTAAAGAAAAGAAAAAGAAAAAACGAAACAGAAAAGGAAAAAGTTTACATATAATTATATACAAGTTTCGGAACTGTTTCAATTGGAGACCATAATTTTAGGCAAAATCATCATTGTTATCGTAGTATCGTATACAGTATATTTCGGAGGCTTGAGAATGCGAGTGAAAATGTTTTTTCTTGTTCTTTTTTCATACGTTGAGTTACCCGCGCATGCGATCTGATCTAGCTGGTGCTTTACATCTTTCGAATCACACGTCTGGTGGATAACAATTTAAGCTCACGCTATAACGGCGAGTGACAAATCACGGAATGAGGCTGAGGATTTTGATCTTTTGAAAAAAATAAAGAAGAAAAAATTACGGCGATTCTTACCGTACTGATAATACTTGTACCCTTTCAAAAAATTCTATATTGTGATCAAAAAAAGTTGTGTAACAAAAGACCCGAAATATTGGCAACTTATCGTCTGATTAGTAATTTCATTATCAATAGAATTATTTCGAGCTTATACCCAGGTGACGTAAATTTATTAAAATTAATATTTCAAGGGTATAGGGATATATATTTTATTTTTTCTATACGGTGGAAAAGACGTTTCCCTGTACATAACGGTTTGTGAATTTTATATAAACTATACCGTATATAGCGAAGCTGTACTGGCTCATTTATCAAAGACCGAGTACATAGTATAGTTTGTATAGGCTCGTAAATAATAATGGTTATAGGGCTACTCGAGTTGGGGCTGTAGACCTGTCGTGAATTAGTTAATTCTAGTTCCACGATCAAATTCGATTTAGGTCAAGAGTCGTTTTAAGCTTCGTGCGTGTGTCCCTGACGTTAAAACTTTAAATGCCTTGTGCCTTACAGTTGCGACGTGATAGACGTCACCTACCCAACTTCGCGAAAACCCTCGTGTACCAGTTCAGGAAGAAAAAAAAAATCAAATAGAAAGACATACCTCCGGATTTTGGAAATTTAATCGCACGAAAGATTAGACCATATGTATACAAAGTTTAAGCTTCGAAGAAGCTATATCGATGACCAAAAATGATAACTATATTAATTTTGAAACGGATAGATTTTGCATAATTTTTCATTTATGATTTACAATTTGATTAATTATTGATATCATTGTTTTAGGTGGAAAGTCACGAACGTGCAGACTTGAAACTGATTGTCGAGGGATCCAAAACACAACTTGCATTGCTGATAGTGACGGTCAAACCCGCTGTCTGTGCGGGGATTTATCAATTCCAGTAAACGGCGCCTGTACCAACACATTCAAAGGTAAGATTTTTTATATTGAAAAATTGAAATGGATAAATAAATAAAACATCAAATCAGCAGATTGATTTATTACAGTAAAAATAATCAATCGCTGAAACGAAACGTTAAATAATCGTCTAAGGTATCTGAAATTTGTGTATATATGTATTTACTGATAGATGAATTGTACTTTTTCGGGTAGGTATATAACGTAGGTATACCTACATATATAGTACATCTACGTAAAAAGTTCAACGGCAATCAGGATTGTTTGAAACGAAATTTATATTTGAAATTGGGTTAAAGTTAGAAGTGAAACTTCATGAGCTACGGGGGTTGAATGAGGATGAAATGAACGTGCCAAGATTCAATAAGATAACAATGCGAATTAAAAGAAGAGATCGCATGTCGAGGTACCATAGTATCACCATTAAGCTAGCTTTGCTAAAGCTCACTTTCTGGGCAATAATTGTTGGGCGGTAAACGTAATTGCGAATCAAATTGTGATCGTAATTTTGTACTTTCAACTCTGCTCACGTCGTATAAGTAGAACTGTGTATGTATGTTACATGCATATATGTACAGGTATTACCTGTACAACCGTGAAATACGGGTAATCGTTGAATCGTTAACATTGCAGCTAGAAATTTCTGTGGAAACTGATATATAGACCATTTTATAACTGAACCGTTTCTTCCGGAAAACTTTTCTTTTTTTTTTTACTGCATCACGTTTTGCTCTAATTCGAATGTAAATTATTGACGATATCAATCGGCGGTAATTACATCAGAGTGCTTTCCTTTTATATCCTTCGTCGAGAGGTAGTCGTAAAATTTGAATAAAATTTTATTGGTTTATCAATGGAAATTAATTAAATTAATGGCCAACGTAATTTCAAGGAGCAATTTATCATCCCCAAGCTTATCGGAAATAATTTCAATTTATACTCTTTTTATGTTTCAGCGGTGAGATTTCCGTGCAATGAAGACGTGGAGTGTGGCCCCTATGGTCAATGCGTTCAAAAGAACACCACGACGTCTGGAAAACGATGCGAATGTCGGGAAGGCTACGAGGAAGTTAGCCGCATCTGCAACGGTAATTATTATCAATGATAAATTTTGATCACGTTTAATTATTGGCTACCAAGTGATTGGGATTCTGTATTTTGAGTCCGATACTCTGGAGAGATAATTTTTAACAAAAATCGATAACTCTAATTTGGTGTATGAGTGAAATTGCACGTATGGAAAAGAGCTTTTCAAACTTTTCTAATAATCAGTCTGTGGTTAAATAAATTTCAGGAAGTTCACCAATCCTCAGAATCTCTATGGCAATACTGTTAATCGTTTCGGGGAAATTTCTACTTCTATAAATTGGCAGCTGTATCGAAATTATAATTACGAACGTGCCATCGAAAGCTCGCTGGCGAAATGCAACCGCAGTATATAATCGGCATCATGTGATGTGGTAGAATCTATTAGGTCATAGTCAATCAGGAATTACTAGCATGAATAATTATTTGGGAATTTATCAATCACTCATTACCCCGTATAATACATCGATAATTGTACTTAAAGTGGATAATACATCGAGAAACATTATTATTCAAATTTGATGAAAATTATACAAATATTTAGTAGAGAACGTGCAACGATTTTTAATAAAATTTTCAAGGCTTATATTTCTGACTGACGATGACTTACGTTTGAAAATACATATTTATAGATCGTTTTGTACTATTGGTTATTATTCGACTTCCTCCTCCCTCAACTATAGTAGCACAGGTTTGAAATTATATTAAAATTCTATTCTGCATTAATTCTGATATGCGATTAAACCCGATGAAATTCAAACTACGCTGCAGGGTTGCCTATAATATCAACCCTGCCCTAGAAACCTGATAATTGATGTATAAACGTTATATATGAATTATTAGTTCACGTCGAATTTTCAAATGATGTGTTTCGAGATTTGAAAAGCTTTTATTCAGCTATTAAAGCTATTTAGACCTAATTTATGACAGTAAACGAAAATGGATTGATGAATCCCATTTTTCAGATTTCAGATTAGAACAAATTGCAAAGAATCCAAATTGACTGAATTTGATATCTTTTTAATTCGTTTCAATCCGGAATCTATTTGCAAAGAGGATTTACCTGCAATCCATCTTCGTTTACTGAGCGTATTATAAAGACCTATATATACGATACAGCAAAAATTATAAATCGAAATAGAAGAGTTATATTTATATTATATCTACCAAAATGTGCTTTAAACTCTATTTTACATTATATACCTCCTATATATACATGCTGCGAAAAAAAAAACTAATTAAGACGTATAATTGCGATTTATTTCCGATTATGCATCCGCACTAATAATATACTTAATATAATTAAGTAAATTAACTGAATAATAATACGTATTAATAGCTGCGTGTAGAAGTATTTTAATATACCTATATTATATGAATATATAAATATATACGTATATGAAGTGTGCCTTTGCGTTTGAAATTCGAGTGGTAATGATAAAATGCAAATGTGTGCCTATAAAACATTTTAATATCATATCACAAATTAATAAAGCGGCTTTAAGTCCAATCTTTGACTACCTTAAATTATGAATAATAATATAATATATTTACGATACCTACTTACTACCTGCAACTGGCTATTCTGCCGCATATGCCAAGGATGCCTTTGAATTACCAAAAAAAAAAATAAACAAGATAAACGAAAAAAAAACTGAAAAATAATAAAAATGATAAACAAAAAATAAATAAATGAATAAATAAATAAATGGCTGCACTAGTCAAATACAATTACTTTATTAATGTTACAAATTATATTATATAATTATCATGTTACATTATACCATAGGTTTAGTGTATTTTGTAAAGTTTGTATGTTGTAGCAACTATAGTGTGTACTTATATATATCTTACATACGCAATACTAAACACTATTCAATTACTTAATTTATTATAGTTTTACAAATTCGTATTATTATGCACCACAATAATTATTGAAACTAAAATAAAAATCAAATCTTACAGAATTAACTGGAAGAGTTTTTTTCTGTTGTTTTTTTTTCTTTTCTTTTTTTTAATACGTATACTATATTATCAAAAGTTCAATAACAAAAAAACCTTTTTTTTTTTTTAATGATTTATAGAATTAAAACTAATTTTTATATATTATATCAGATCAAGTAAATGGTAATGTGTAAATCTACGGAAAGTAAATTCCACTTTCTTTCCTTCTTCCTTTATCCCACACCGTTAGTTCAAGGTTGTAGAAGCGAAATTTATATCCCTTGTAATAATCGAGTCACCTTTTCTTCAAAACCAAGGAACTAATCAAGTTCCCAGTTTGTCCAGCAAATCGGAACGACGGTGTTGGTATAGCGTGAAGTAATTCAAAATCTGCAATTATACATAATAAAACAAAGAAACAATATTAATATCATACAATTAAGACAAGTATCAGAAGAAATCTGTTTCCAAATGAAAATTTATTATCGTTTTATTCTTCAAATTTCATTTTTGAACAACAAATAATCCTGCCTAACTATACTCACGAGTTTTGAAATGATTCACCAGCTCATCTTCAGTCCAGTTACAAGAAGTGATAATGAGCATACCGTCGGACGTAAGTAACTCGTAAACATTATCTATATACTTTTTCCTCTTTTCCTTGGGATTATCTGGATTTAGACTAACAGCGTCATAAGTTCCTTTATCATGAGCAATTTTAAAGCTAGATTCAAAATCAGACATATCATTTCTGAGTATATCAAATTTCCGAAGCGTGATGTGGGACAGATTTTTGTCTTTTAATACTTGAGAAGCGAGGTTTATTGCATTTTGAGAATAATCGACTCCTGTCAATTCTGTAAAACCCTCGTCGTAGAGCTCCACCAACATCATACCATTACCACATCCAAGATCTATTATTTTATCTTTACTATTAACCAGCTCAGGCTTTGAGCTCAGCCATCTGTTGAAAAATAATTTCAATGATACAGATAAATTGAATAAAAAAACATTTATTTTTCCCCATAATCTCGAACGATAAAATCACGAGATAAATAATTATAAACTCTTACCTAACTATCCTCAAGGCACTGTCTTCGCCGAACCAAACCTCACCAACGTCGCCGTGGTGTTTGAAATTGTTTATTTCTAAGGAATAAGTTTTATCCCAGCTAAGAAAACAAAAAAAATTAAGATAAATTAGTTTAGGTTAGAATTGAGGTTAAGTTTTTTAGGTTAGATTGATGAACTTAGTAATAATATCGATAGATCAAGTTTAACTTACTAATCGTGTGTTCCTAGTTCCGAAGAGTCAAGTTCTTGTCCTTCTTCTGCCATTTTTAGTATTGAAAAAAAATCTATAATAGAATTTCGCGATATCACGCGGCGCACTTGTAACTTGTAAACGTGTATAGCCACTACAGGCTGACAAATTGGGGTTAGGGTTGGGTTAGGTATCACAGCTGCTTTATGAAAGTATCCTAACCTTTCTAAAGCCCACCTTTCTACTCGTCGGAGGTTTCTTTCGTATTTTGTGAGACCGAAAATTAGAGATATTTATAAGTGCGTATCAGGCGGTTTAAGTTCGTTCCTCGTAACAAATCGCGGTGTTACGTCAGTTCGGATAACTATACATATGACCGTTAATACCGGTGTCATAATCGGACTGATACTACTTTGTCATTCTGCATGATACAACAAATAAAGTTAAACAGTGGATTTTCATTCGTTCTAGATTTTTAAAAACCTTCAAGTTATGACTACGAGTTTAGTCAACCTATCAAACATGCTTAATTTTGGTGAGTAAAAAATCGACAAAAATCACTCCGAAATTTGTAACGAACAACATCTAGTCCAAAAAATAATTTCTTTCATCGTAAAATTGGATTCAGTATTTTTCGCTTGAAAGATCGAATTTTTCGTACCTATTTCCGTTAAATGACGAACCTTTTCCGACCTAAAGAATAAATTAAACAAATCATTTCCCACGGATCTAATTCCAGCCCAAAAATCTCCTTACTTCAAATATCTACCAGGATTAAATAACATAATGTCAAAATTACTTCCCTGTAGGAAAGCAGTGTGTCAAGACGCAGGCTTCCGCCGTTCGTTTGATGTCTGTAGCTGCTCAGCCGAAAGAGAAATCAAATTCGAAACCAAAGACTGGTGTTTTGATGCTGAACATGGGTGGACCTCAAACAACAGATCAAGTCCACGAATATCTGCTTCGTATAATGACCGATAGAGACATGATTCAGTTACCGGTTCAGAGGCAAGTCTTTTGTGCCCTGAAATGTCTTTGAAATGTTATTATTCACAGTCTTTTTGTTACTGCAATTGATCAATTTCGACTCCTTTTCAATTTGTTGATTATTTTTACAGCCAGCTTGGACCATGGATTGCTAAACGGCGTACCGCCGAGGTGCAGAAAAAGTATCAAGAGATTGGCGGAGGTTCTCCTATTTTGAAATGGACCAATAAACAAGGAGAGCTTCTGTGCCGGCAGTTGGATAAAGTTTCTCCTGAATCTGCTCCACATAAACATTATGTTGGATTTCGATATGTTAATCCATTAGTCGATGAGACTTTGAAACAGATTGAAGAGTAAGAGTTTTGGCTTTGTTTAGTCAAGAAAAACATCGCAGAATCAGCTTTTGGTCATCTGTAAAGACATTTGTATGATTTTTTTTCTAGGGACGGTGTAGAACGTGCCATTATATTCTCACAGTATCCGCAGTACAGCTGCGCTACTTCAGGATCTAGCTTTAACTCGATTTTTGATTATTACAGAGATAGGTAATCTAAAAGATTGTGTTTAGAGTTCTTCTTAAAGTCCTTTAGAATCCTTGAAATTTGATAAGTATTATATATTTTCAGGAAGGTGCCAAGTCACATAAAATGGAGTATAATAGACAGATGGTCTACGCATCCGCTCCTGATTAAAACTGTGGCTGAAAGAGTGAAGGAACAGTTAAATCAATTTCCAAGTGATGTTAGAAAGGATGTAATGATATTGTTCTCTGCTCATTCGCTGCCTCTCAAGGTCAGTGCCTAAAGTATCCAACGTTTTCTCAATATTCTACCCAATTTAGGTGCTTGAAAAATTCGAAACTGTTTTCTTTGTTACTCATTTTCTGTGCATCATTCACTCAGATGAATATTAATATCACAAAATCTTGATTTTTCAGGCAGTCAACAGAGGAGATGCTTATCCTTCAGAAGTAGGGGCTTCTGTTCATTCGGTGATGCAGGAACTGAATTACTGTAATCCTTACAGTTTGGTATGGCAATCAAAGGTATACTGCTCAATCAGGAGATCCTGCAGATTCGAAAAGGATCATGAAACACTACGAGTTCTTAAAATAGAGTGAAAATCTTTCCAAATTTGACTCGTGATTTGGATATTTCTCGGATTTTTCTAAACTATTCTTTAAAAAAATATCCAATTTTGTTCATCATTACTAAATATCAGTTTGTTTCTCTTTTTATGTTCTTACAGTACAGAATTGGTGAAAAAAAAACTAAGATAGAGTAAATTATGTTTGTCTTGAATGAAAACTTGTCTTGATTTCATTTACTTTTCATTATATAATCTGGCAAAAGTAATCATTATTGACCGTAAATAAAATACGAATCTTTCAGTCCCGAAAGACGATGCTGATATCTTAGGTATTCAATTCAATAAGTTCAAAAATCGTTTTTCAGGTCGGCCCTCTACCTTGGCTAGCACCGTTTACTGATGAGGCATTAAAGGGATACGTTAAACAAGGCAAAAAACACTTCATTTTAGTGCCAATCGCTTTTGTTAATGAGCATATAGAAACGCTTCACGAACTGGACATCGAATACTGCCACGATTTGGCTAAAGAGGTAAAAAAAAAATTTTTTCACGTTGAAGATCGAATTTTGCAATTTTTGTGCCCAAAATTTACGATTTTTTCTTTTCCATAAAGTTGCTATTTTCCATAAAATTGTCAAAAGATTTTAAAGTCAGGGTATAATCAGTTAGCCGAATAAAATTAAGTCTCATGTATGCATCAGCATCAATAATTTATTTACTCATTTATCTTTTACTTATTTTTTTTTTTTATATCTTTTTTAGCTCGGAATAGAAAAAATTCGTCGAGCCGCCGCGCCTAACGATCATCCGATATTTATCGATGCCTTAACGGACATTGTGGCGACGCATTTGAAATCTGATCGGCCAATTAATCCAAAGTTTTTGACTCGATGTCCACATTGCGTTAACGTGAGATGTCATCTTAGCAAGTCGTGGTTTGCAGAACTCTGCAAAGTCTGAATAACGTATATACCTAGGTACATGGTATCAATTTACGAGGCAGATCTGTATCTTTAAGAATTTAATTTGATAAATAAATTGGTGAGGTAAACTGAAATTCTCTCGTTAAATAATTATTCGATAATGTATTCCTTGTCATATTTTATCACATTTTTATACTTATTTCAGTAATAATTGTACGATTTTGTTTAAATACAATCTATGAATTGTTCTAACGCCTTAATTTTCTATCGTTTTTCTCATTACATTACTATATCAAAAATACTTGATCTAATTGACCCTGTAATTCGCATAATTAATTGAATTAAAAAACCGATAGAATTTCATAAATTAGCTTAAATTTGAAGAAGTTAATTATTTTTCATTTGTTTATAAAAAATGTTAATAAATCTTGATTCGGTGTTGATATTTGTACAAAAATAATTTTTTTCTTATATACATTCAATATTTGAGACGGATTTTCATCATTATTTTCTATTAATTTTTTTTGTTTTTTGGTAGAATGATAATGAAGCCATGAATAAACTACATATCATTTTTATCATTGAGACAATCTATTTTCTCTACCTCTTTGTTGCGTACTTTTGAAATAAATGAATGAACAATATTACGTATCAAGATTTTTTAAATTGTTAAATTTTCCGCGCATCCGATATTACATACTTCGCGCAATTCTAATTCGTTCGTAGTATTCGATTGGTCTAAAGATTTTGTTGTTGCGGTTATTATATCGCGTTTGATAACCGCCAGGTGGCATCGGGCGCCGTAGCGGCGGGTGAATCCGTCCGTCGCGTCGAGCGTCGCGACGCTCTACTACATATAAGAGAGCGCGACTGGGGTTCCGCGCGTTAGTATGTGTCATGAGTTGCGAGTGCGAGGTTCTGTAATGACAGTTCGAGTGCGGTTGAAGATGCAACGCGTCGCGTTGTTTATAGTGTTTTTTGTGTTAGGTGTAGACTTTGTGAATGGAATGTTCGAGCAGAGACACTGCAACCATCAACATCCTTTGCCACACGAGGTACGAGTCTGTTAAATCGTTAAACAAGATGCTTATAACCTAAAATCTCTCCCTCGCCGCATGTCACTTCTTCTCCCTTTATAGTTTACGGCCTTCTCTCTCTATGGAGTCGGCAGTTTTGTCGATAAATTCTTTCTTTTACTCATCTACGTATTTTTAACCCCCATCAAGCCTATAGCGTAGTGTTAAAAAACAAAATTTCTCATGTTTTGTATTGTCGTGTTGTTAACGTTCCTCGCGTCTAAATCTATTCCTTTGTTTATAACTACCAATTCTCAACAATTTTTTAAAACTTCAAACGTTCGATGTATTTCGTTTTGTTGAATCCGTACTATTTTAACGTGTTCAAAAACAGTTTGTATACAAGCCAGTGTCAGCTGTCACCTGAGTCACGTGACCAGCTCTCGAGAGGGGGCAGTTTGACGTTCGCGAATTAACCGACGTTACGATGTTCGATTAGTTGTTTTTTTTATTTTTTTTTTGCGGCTAATTGAATAACTGTACAATGTGAAACATAGGCTTCAACTATATTGAGTAGTAAGCGGATATCACTGTGTGTTACGTGACTGTTTTTATTCGGATTATTTTCCGACCCACAATGTGTTCTGTATTTTTCTATAGATTAGCGGATAGAATTTATATTTCGTAAAACAGATCGCCAACTACTTACACGTATTAGTTATTCGCCAAGTTTCTTTTTGTTTTTTTAACTTGATAAGAAAATATAGTGCAAACAATCTGACATTGGACTCCTTCACTTTTTCTTCGTCTTTTTATACGAAACCAAAACAAAGGTGCTTGTATATACACAGCTATCTCTTTTTTATTCTCTCGCTCTCTCTTTCTCTCTGTCGGTCTCTATCAAGGATCGTATATTTTTCGGATAGTTATGACCCACGACGTGGCAGCAGCGGAGTGTGAAGCAATTCGCTCGATTGCGTAAAATGTAATACCTACCACGAAGCGAAGGTATGAAGAATAAAAAATAAAGAACAGAGAATGAACCAAAAAGAATGTAAAAAAAAAAATCCAAAACAAAAAAGACAAGCAAATGATGAATAATTTCGTCCTGCGAAGAATGATTATGAAACTCCGATATGTATTCTCCGATTATAGATAAGGGGTGAGTAGATGAAGAGCCGTGATCATGCAATATCCACGTGAATGATATCGTAACTTATGGTTAGAGAGAGAAAAAAGAGAAAAGAAAATCAATTTAAAATAAAATAATACAATTGTGTTTGCAATCCAATATTTTTATAAAGAGTAAAAAAGAAAGGCTTTTCTGTAATCTTGGGAAACATCTTTATACTTCTTCTTGAACGACGAACAAAAAGAAAAGACAGAAAAAAAAAATCAGTCAAAAATAAAAAAGAACGTTAATTCGAAAAGTTTTTCGTAAAAGTTTATATAAGACACTTATAAATTCCAACAACTCTCCGGAGCGCGCGCAAACTTAATCCCGAATATTTATCGTTAATTTTTATTATTTCATAAGGCTTTACAGTATACATACATAGATATAGATATTTAATGAGTATTTATGTGTTTTTACTTTCTTCTTTTACCAAAATTAATTTCATCCATCTCTCTCTCTCTCTCTATGAATCGCGTCCTTCGATAATTTATTATTCCGTTTCATTCTTCACGCGTTGTAATTTCTAAGAATAATACAACAAGCCTTGTTCTATTACGCGTTTATTGTTCTTACGAAACTGGAAATGTGCGAATTGCTCACTGCCCGTGACCGGGACTAAAAAAGAAACAAGAGAAAGAAAGAAGAAAAAAAAAAAAAAAAAATTGATTCCAAGTTACTTTTTGGACGTTTCCGTACCCCTGATCTAGCCATAGTTTCATTCGCTTCGGAATTTCTGATTGCTGTAAATTCGTAACTCCCTCATACCCGCACACGTCCGTTTTGCAATATTTTTAAATTACATATATAAATCCCTTTGGTTTCTGCGTCCGTGAAGTAGCGTCTGCGTGTATCCGGTCAAGCGGGTACGAGTCTCTACGACCTTGAGAGATTTTCTCTTAGTTTTTTTGTTTTTCTTTTTCATTTCTTTTTGTTTTCTTCCTTCTTTTTACTCTCAAACTTGTTCGCATATCTCAACAAGCGAGCGAAATCCCGAGAATTCCTTCTTCTCTGATATAGGTAGCAGGTATATACACATGTACAGCTATATCCTATATCCCATCCAAATGAAATAAGAATATACATATATAGGTATGATATGTAAATATATGTATTAGAATCGGAAGTTCTGTTTATTCATTTATTTATTTATCTGTTTTCTCTCTTCCCGTATCGTCCTGAAATAAGTTCGAGTAGGTATGAAAATCGATTACTTTACACTTACTATGATGAAATTGTTATATCATCATCCCACGCGTGTGCAGGATTTACTTATGTACCATATATCTGTCCCGATATTTTTTCTTTCCCTACATGAAATGATCGGTTTTATTATTTCCATATCGGAGCGAAATAATTTATCGTCAAAATCTAAAAAGAATTTCTGTCACTCATACGCGTATACCTGCGTTAAATATACATACATATAGGTATATACAAGGAATTATAGGTATATATGTACATACATACTACCTGATTCCCGAACTTTTTGTTATTTCCTTATTTTTTTTTCTCTTTATTTTTTTCGTTTCGACGAAAAAGAAACTGAAATTTATTACGCAATAGATTCCTCGCGTAGGTATATCTACCGATCTTCCAATACCTCCTTTCATCGCCCGGCCCAACAAGCCTCCTACACTTTACCTTTTTCTTATTTTTCCTTTTCTTTTGCTTCTTTTTTTTACATCTTTTTTTCACTCATCTCACCTTCCCATCTCTTTTATATACATATTTGTATTTTTTCTTTTCAAATTTTCAAATTTGTCGTCGTATCGTATATCTGTACGTACACGTATTGATATTGTACCTATACGATTCCGAAAACGAATCTACCATGCAGAGACAACATCGACGATATGCTACAGCGAAACGCAATTATATACTACCGCCAATAATTTTCTCGCCTCGAATATCGAGACGCGAAAAAAAAAAAACGTGGTGAATTCGAATATATTTCTTTCTTTGACGTAAAAATGGTGATAACATCGTTGTAAAATACTATATATGTATTATATATTTATATGCGACAAAAAATGGTAATGCGTGTAGCAATTTTTTTTTCTCCAGTTATGGGTATGCCTTTTTTTTCATTTTTTTTTGTTCCTTGCAAATATGTATCAATTTCTTAAGCAGGACTAGCGCGAGCGAAACCCTTCGATAATCAATATCCTCCAGTATTACGTTAGCTCGAACGTTTTGGCAGAGTAATTTGATAACACGGCAGCTTTGTATCGGTAGATAAAACCATAAAATGTATACGCATGTAGACGTATACGTATATCCCGCGATATAGGGAACGTGGTAGGTCCTAGTCGTAGCTTTAGCACGTATTCCGTAGAGTTTTCTCCCTCTTATATAAATTAGGTGAAGGTTCCTTCCTCTTCCTTTTCTTCTTCTTTCTCTTTTTCTTATAGCTAAAACTACGAAGAAGAGTTAGTATGTTATCCGTATTCCAATAGAGAGATACAAAACTTGACTGTTCTTCCTCTCGCTAAGCGACAACGCGTGCGTGCGTGGCCTCATGTCTTATGCATACGATAAATCTCTATGCACAAGTCAAGTTTAGACCGACAAACAATAGAAACTGTATTCATTTAAATGGTAATAAATTTTCGATTGTGTTTTTACACAGCTACGCATATATTTAGTCCGGTATATAGGTATACGTACATATGTAGGTATTATATCTTCAAGGTAGAAATAAATCAATCTCTCTAACGGTGTAATAAAATCGACTTGTGTTATGCAGCATCAAAGTTTAAATTTATCGAGTACAAAAATGTGATTTTTCTTTTATTGATATTTTCTTCTTTCATTACCAAAGAAGAAGAAAAATCGTCTCTCTCTAGGTCTTTCATTTTTTGAAGTTTTTTGTCTTTTTGTTACGGTTAGGGTAAATGATCAGCGGTTTATCTGCAGTAATATTGCAGGTAAGTCCGAATGTTGTATCAAATAAAAGGGATTATTGATTTTTCTTCTTATATATGTATACATACGTATATATATATATATATATATATATACCTATATAGGCATATATACCGCAGCACATTTGATTTTCTCATCGAGATTTATACCACGATCACTAGGGTTGCGCAACTTGACGAGGAGAGATCGCGCGAGTGGAGGGGATACGCTAATTAAATGAAATAATCGTTAAGGAACGCCGGGTGAGTAACTAAATTTAATATTCTACGAGAGAAGATTGTCAAGTTTAAAGGGTGGGACTTCAGTTATATATGTACCTGCGCGTATAACCAACACCTATATACCTTCACCTTACATGCAGGAACAAATTTACCTAAATTACCTACATTCGCTAGTTATTTATTCGGTTATTTTGAATATCTCTTTTATTTGTTGCTGTTTCTGAATTCAAAAACATGCTCTCTTCTTTCTCTTTCATTTACGAGTTTTTTCGCTCATATATATATTTTCCGTTACAATAATATAGGTATGCGTTTTTCTCACTCTCCATTTCTATTCTCTTCCCTTCCCTGCGCTTTTTTCCTTTCTATTTCTTCTTTTACCTAGACTGCTGCGTGAGTGGTAGATTTGTATATGTAGGTATACTTATATAGGTGTATATATATATATATGTATATACATAGATATAGTCTGCTGCAAAAAAAGAAATAAATAAATAAATAAAAAAAGTGCGCGAGCGTGTATCTCGCGTAAAACTTGAACGGGTGGTTGTAGGTAGGTAGATGTAAATGAAAAAATATACCCTTTCGTATGCCACGCACGAATCCACGTGGGCCCATCTGTTTTCATTCGGGAAACGAACGACGACGTTCAACTTTGCGGAACAATTCGTATAATTTTTTACAGCAGGTACATACGTATATACATACATACGTAAATGAAACAGTTTTTACTATTTTATTATATATATGTAGGGATGATATAAAATAGTATTGAAAAAAAAAAATTAAAATTAACCACCGCACGTTACGTACAATCATACAAGAAAATCATGTACGATCAATCAATTGAAATTAATAAAATTGAAACAAAAAACAAAAGTAAAGAGAGAGAAAAAAAAATTAAAAATCAATAATCAAGAATGTTTGTTAGTTATTCGGAGTGAAAAAACCCGTCCTGAATCAATCACGGCTTATCGGAGCACAATTTTCAGCTTTCATGGTAGATATATATGTACGAACTTCACTGACCTATCCTATCTATCCACGGGTCGCTTTTCCGCAGCGTTTTATGCGCTCGGTTCTCATATCGCATGGCCGATTGCCAAATAGTCGTCGTTCGCCAGCGGCATCCGTTTGTATACCCAAATATACACACAAACATACATGATCGATATATGCGCATCGATGTATGTATATATGTGTGTAGGTACGTACCTTTACAGTATACGTGTACTATAATATCTATATACGAAACTACTAGGTATATACATATATTCATGGAGAAATTCGAACGGTAAATTCGGAAGCGTTATTCGAGGGGTCAGAGAGGAGAATAGGATTCGAAATTTAATCATTTTTCTCTATGCTAATATGATTCACTGCACTTTTTCCTGCAAATATCACAGAAACAACAATATACAAAGAATAGTGAACGCAGCATCGGCTTATACAGGGTCATCCGCGATCCGAAAAAGGCGTATTTTGTACTCGAAATCATTATCGCTATCGCCTGTGCTACGATCACTAAAAAATTCCGGAAAGCATGAAGGAGACGTCGTCAAAGTTACGATTTTTCGAACCAAGAATTCCTTGTACAGAACTTTGCTATGAAGATCGTTCGACCGATCACACCGATCGTAGTTCCCGCGATGCATTATCGTATTATTGACATTTATGAAAAAATTCAAAATGACTTGGATGAATAGTTTTTGAAAAATCTTTTCCACCGCATTAAGAAAAATGTAATTTTTGGATAAAAACGCGTCGATACTGTAGTTTTAGATTATTTTTTGTTCCCCGCTGCAATACGAAAACAGGGATGTAAATCATCGACGCAAGTCACGCAACTGATCGTTTACAACTGGTTTATTAAACTACTTAGATGTGAACAGGCGTTGTATACCAGCTACCGCGGAGTCTTGTCTATCCCTAAAATACGCAAATACCTATACATATATCCGCCTAAGCTGCAAAACTTTCTCGCCAAGACTCCTAAAGCGCCAATTTCTAGGGTCTATACCGTTGATCCTTGGCTTCAGTAGAGGGATTCCTCGACCCGGCTTTTCAGCCACATTTACGTGACCTTTCGACGGCCTTGGGGCAACCTTGGGCAGAAAAAGTTCGGAGAAGAAAAAAAAAAAAAAAAAAAAAATGGTAACGGGTTTTTTCATCGCCGCTGAGGCTAGAGTCGTGGGAATAAAAGTTTTCGGGTTTTGGTGCAACGAGTTATGAGAGAAAATAGGCAGGAAATGAAACATAAAAATCGAAAAACGTCCGTCAGGTTCGAGATATTTTAATAACAGGATAAATTAATGAAAAATAGGTTTAATGGCTTGTGGGTAGATACCGACGAGCGATATGTGTGGGTATATCTGCAAATATCTGGACCAAAATGTTTCAGCAGCCTCCCGTATCATCGAGATCTTTTGTTAGTCTCTGCAGTGTCTGCAGCGTGAAAAATCGCGTTTTTCACTTTTCGCGTGAAAAAAAAGGGACCGGCAAAAACGAGTCAGCGGACCAGGCGAACGTCAAAAGTATATTAAAAATTCGTCGCAAAGGGTGGCCGTAAAAATACCTCCGATTTCCGCGTTTTATCATCTCTTTCTTCTTCCCTATTTCCACCTTTCCTCTCTTTTCTCTCGCTCATAATCTCCTATTTTTTCCCCTTTCTCTCTGTTTCTCTAATTCCCCATCCCAAATTTCTTCCTCTTCCGAGTCTCAGTCCGTCTTACTCCAACTGTAATCTCTGCTTTTCTCCTGGATATATAGCAGGTATACCTGCCTACCAGCTACAGGAAGTTTTATGGGAGGTATGCATCTATATAAACGTAAAAATATATACACGTGCGGGGGGGAGGTCACGACGTAATATTGACGTCCCCGGTGTTATATGAGATGAAATTTTGCCGAGGGCAAAAACCCCAGATTAGCCCAAGCCAAGCGGGGCCGGAGTCTGAAGAATCGCGGAATGCTTATTGCACGAGAGGCGCGAAAATCCGAACCCCTCTTCCAGACAAGTAATCGGTTATCACTTTCGCCCAATCGTCAGAGTTTGAACGTTTAAATTTCTCCAAGACGATCAATGCTGAAAGAAAAAACGAAAAAAAAAATTAAAAAATTAAATAAAAAAAAATCAATTTCGTGATTGATTGGAGCCTCGGCGAGCTTCCTGATGAACGAAAGCTTTGAAAGCTTTATCTTCTTTTCTTCTATCTCTGCAGTATTTCTTTCTTTGATTACTTTATCTCCATAGATTGCAATGTTGCAAATGATGTGCAGAGGGTACTCGATCAAGAAGTGGATCTAGGTATATACCTATATCTAGATACACACTCAAACCCAATCGGAATTGGATTCTCTTTTGTCTCCCGTTTTCGCTTCACTATTAAAACTAGAGTCTCACTCGTTGAAGTTATTATTCAGTTCCATTGTAGGTATATAAGTCGATTATTATTCTCTATGTCTTATTTTATGCACAGTCCGTATTCGTATATAGCCGCGATTCCCGCCGATCCGTCTGGGCATTATTCTTATCCTTAAGGGTATTTTTTTTTTTCTTTCTTAAACGTTCAACGATAGAAAGAAAATAGTCCGATATATTTGTAACAACGTTTTTCACGTATGCATCGAGGATCTGTTTCATATCATTCATTCCAACGTAGAAAAAAATGAAAAAAGGAACAAAACTTCTGTATTTCGGATCAGAAATCACTTTTCTTTTCGTCTGTATATATACGATGGAGACATGAAAATTTGATAAAACGAAACGAACAAAAAAGAAAACCTATACATTGGGTTTCACTGCACCTATGAGAATACTTATACAGGTCGGGGTATAGATATGCGAATACCATATTTGCATTTTTTAAGACTCGTATAAAAATATTTCCGACATTTCCCTGTGTTTATTTTATGTTTCCTTTTTCTCATTCTTCCAAGATTTGACACAGGGCAACAGGGCGTTATTTCTAAATATAGAGTTCAAAGTTGAAAACTTTTATCAACGACTCGGGGTGGTGTGGGCTTGCTGGGCTTTTAAATTTTTTATACGATCATTTACAAGGCAGCATTCAGATCGACTGGTGGTGTATTCAAATTGTAAATAATTAAATAGACGATGATATATGGACTTTAGAGAGAAATTTTCTTCTCTCGACGTAAGAATTGAACGACGTAGGAAAAAAAATGAAAAAAAAAAATAAAATTAGTCTCCATTAATCATTGTGTGGCAATGATAACTAAGAAGACGTCGCGACGCCCACTGCACCGGCGAACTTATATAGCTTTCGACATTGTTTGAACTAGCGATGGTACTTGGCGTCTTGCCACCTCTTTAAATTAATTAGTTAATCAAATGAAATTTAAGTAAGTTTTTATTTATTGAATTACGCGGTGAGCTTATACAATATTGAAGGAGATTAAAAACAAACTCTTCGGTGAGGTTCTTAACTTTTGCTGAAATATAGAGTGCTGCACGAGAATTTCACTGCGTTTCGGTAAACTTAATGAAGGAAATTTTCTAGACTATATACTCATTCGGGATTTATTTTAATTGCAGGACTGCAAGTGCACAGAATGACATCATTTATAATTCGCGCTTTCAAATCCTATATATATATATATATATTTTTTTTTTCTTTCTCTCGTTTTTTTCATTATTTTTATTTTTTTTTCTGGCAAACATTAAGTGCGGGGGCGAATCAGCTACGTAATTAAAAAAGTATAGCTATACACGTAACTCTTCGCGCCTGGTTAATCTTCTGTGAATTTTCTCATCTCAACTAAATCCTGCAGAATTTTCTTGGAATTATTAAAATTTAACGATTATAAATTATATGGCGTAAGAGTGTAAAATATCGACCAGACATTTACCTTCGTCTAATTCACTAGAAAATGAAACTTAATTGCCACAAACTTTCTCGTCGTAAGCAGCCGCAGATTATACAATGACTAATTTCATTAGGACAGAAAAAAAAAAATTTGTAAATTGGACAGAATGATCGAGAATTAATGAAGTAGAAAAAAAAAAACCATCGTTAGTCAATCAATTATTCATCTTATTATCCCGTATGCGGGGGAAATTCGTTCCGAGTATTCTCCCCGTTGTCAAAAACAATACAAATATCACATGGCAATGAGTGACTCCGACTAATTAGTTAATTAATCCGATTTAATTAATTACTCTCGTTTTTTTTTTTTGTCTGAGCTTAAAAAAAGACTGAAAATTACCCGTATATCACGTTTAATATCAACATGAACGAAGCCAGTACGAAGTAGTGCACCCTGCACTTCCTGGTGGTAGTATAGGTATTTGCCAGGACGTTATTCAATATAACAGGTGCGGTCCCAGGAACAAACAGAGAGAATTTGCGGGAGAGGGAGAGGGAGAGGAAGGAGGGAAGGTATCCTCCTCGGGAAGAACCGGCCCAACGAGCAGATCCCGTGGGATTATACCGCGGCTCTATATAGTATACACATATAGGTATACGCATGGTATACAGATGTATACGACCGCGGGGGGTATTCACCGTGCGAATTAATGTGGACAGTTATACATGGCTGTCATTACTCGCGTAATTGGACACATTGTCCGGTGTCCTACTCTTAACCTCCGTTTCCCCGTCCCCCGTATTCACCCCCATGCTTTTCGCTTGTCCTATGCAGTCTCCTGTATATTAACCCTTCGGGTTCTTTCTTCCGTCCTGCCTTTTATTGACGTAGCATCCGCCCGCGGTACTTTTGATAAAGCTTCCGAAAAATTTCACCGATATATCGGCTACACTCTACACTCTATACAGAGTAGATATACTGACTTTGTTAAGGGTAGCGGTTTTAGGGTTCGGGTGGGGACGGATGGGGAGTGACTCTTCCGGTCCGTTTCTGAAAAATACGGGACAAGGGTGGAACGAAAAGGGACGATCGTTGTAGCTGAAAATTGGTAACGTTCTTATTACTGCAACAAGGATAAAGACCGGGGTGGTGGTATAATCTGTCGCGATATAGTCGAAAATTTGACAGTTTGAGGGTAATATGAGAAAGTTTTAGAAAACTGAGACTGACTGACTTGTTCGAAATTGATTTCAGACGTTAATGCGAAATATCGTCTTTCGCAAAGACAAACTTTCGCCAATTATTGCCTATTTAGGATTTTTTTTTTTTTCTCAATCTAAAAATCCGTTAAAAGTTAACTGAAAATTCTGTCACCGTAAAAGTCAGGGTAATATCGGGGAATTTGATTACAAGCCTGCAGCGGAATGTAAAATGTCGTATCGACACATTTTCAAATATCGATTAAACTATTACGGCGACGTTTTTTTTTCCATTTTTTTTTTGTCTTTACACCACTCGACAGCGTGTTCGATTTTATCCATCTCGCCATGATGTTATCATATATGAATATGAATATTTAATCGAAATTTAAAAGCTGGATTTGAAAATATATATTACTCCGCGGTAACGTTCAAAGGTTTTTTAATTTCGATTAAAATTTTTTTTTTCAACCGTATTATACGCAAATGAATATGTTTGAAATGTAATAAATTTTTTCGTATAAAAAGTCTGAAAAAATTAGCGAATTTTGAAACTCTCGAGTTCGGTAACTGCCCTGATATTCGACAATAAATTGGCATTTGATCGATGAATCGTCCGCTTCTGTTCCAGAGGTTTTTAGATCTTATGGTTTTTATAAAAAAAAAAAAAAAAACTTATCTAATTCAAAAATGAAAAATTTCAGCGTCAAGACGCTATCGACCGATATGCGCGTGGCGTCACGTTCTTAGTCAATCGAAGTTTCATTCGTAACGACAGCTGCCTGTGGCCGAAAAAGGCAGAGAGAAAGAGAGAGAAAGATAGGGGAAAGATATAGTCGTCTATCTTCTTGTGGCAAGAAAAAATAAATAAATAAAGAAAATAAAGAAAAACCCCCGGAAAAAAAGGAAGATGAAAAAAAAAAAAAATTCGCGGTAAAGAAGGAACAGACTTTGGCTAGGAGTCGAGAGGGAATTTCGAGTGGATTTAGGAGCGGGCCAAGGGGCGTCGCGACGCTTCGAACGAGAGTAAACCAATCAGACCGAAGTAATCAATCGAGACTTTTATTGGTTCTCTTCAGGAGAAAACCAGCCCGCGAAATCGAGTGGTTCCCGCTTAAAGGAGACTGTACCTATACCTCTGCAGATGAAGAAGAAACATTGAAAGAAATAAAACTAAAAGAACAGAAAAAACAGAATGAAAATATAGGGGAAAGAAAGAGTAAAGGTCGGACGTAAACGGAGACACTTATTAGCCACGTATAGAATTGCTTTCAAATTTTTAACCATTCATCAAGAATAAAACAGAGAGAATACGAAGAAAAACGAAGAAAGTTAATTCGCGGGTTATTCGGGTCAAATATATTTCACGTAATTTGAGGCAGTTTGTATGTGCGCATGTCTACCTTATATCTGAACACACAAAAACACACACAAAGACACACACGATCGCATGGCTGATGAGAGAAAGAAAAAGTTCTCTCATAGTTAGCTGAGCGGAATGATCAACATTTATCCAACCTACTCTCTCTTCCTCGGCAGTTTCGCGTCCTTCGCGTAAGTGACAGAATAAACGTTATTACATATTATAAAGCACGGTGGTTTTCCATTCGGTAATGAATCTCTTCCGATTCCGGAATAACGCCGGCGATAGATCACTAATATACCTACCAACCAGCCAGTTACCTAGGAAATTGTAAAAATTTTACTCTGAGATAGCAATGGAGCAGTGTCTTTCGTTTGATCCCTTCGTCGTTATTAATGTAAGGCATTAATTCACTCGGACACGTTTCAATTTACCGCGATATTTAACGAGTTCAAAAAGTTACGCAGAAAAAAAAGTTTGTGATCCGGTTTAGGTCCGTGGCCGCAGGCGATCACCGTCACGTTGTGAAACAAAAAAAGTATAGAATAAAAGTGAAATTTTAACCATTAATTATCATCCACCTAGAAGCCTGGGAAAACCGTCGCGGAATTTAGATTCAGTTCAATCTGAAAGTATAAAATTATGAGTAAATAATTTGAGTTCAATCAAATTTCGACTTTTCGCCTGATGTTTTTCAATCGTCAATATAATTACGCCTTAAGTCATTAAAATATCAAATTATTTTTCATTGCTTTTTTTTTTTTTTTTTCAAATTTAATTTCGAAATACTGGAAGATTGAGTCTGAACATAGGTCTGTCAGGACGTGACTAAAACGAGGTAACTAGTTGTGCTGGACGATCAACTGATAATTCGAGAGGACGACCCCGATCACTTCAAACTTACGACCAGAGATGAAATAGTTCAAACAGTTTCAATTAGCTACTCGTACTAGTAGAAAATGAAATGCCTCCAGTGAGAGTGCAAGAGATGTGATGTTGTCTTGTGTATATACGGATGTATGTATGTATGATGTATATGTACGTATACGAGCTTGATGGGATCCTCGAGAGTCTGTGTACGTGTAAGAGAGAGAGAGCGAGAAGACAGAGCGAGAGAAAGAGAGAAATATAGATTAACAGAACGCGAGAAAGCGAGAAAGAGTAAGTTTTAGTAGCCCCCCCGGGGGCACAAGTCCCCTAAGACTTGAAGAGCAAGACTTCTTGAGTAAACGATTTATGTTACCAGAGTAAGCGTATAGGTATATCTATACGGTGGTTACAAACACGTGATAAATTAAGTAACGGTGAGAAATTTAACACAATCAACAACCGAGATGTTATATAATCTAAGTGAAGGATTAACAACGAAAGAGATCCCTTTCTTAGGAAAATAAAAAAAAATGGGGAAATAATATATATAAAAATTTGTACAAGTCGTGATTTTCACGTTGAGGAAATAGCGTCCCTGGCTACGTACGTACAGCTATGCGAAATATGTTTGATGTTTGAGTTTGCGTTTCTGGAGTAGATTGGGCGATATCCGTATAGGTATATACCCCAGCAGCTAGCTGGATGAAGTAGTGGAGCTGGATTTTACAACTGAACTTTACCGTCAAACTTACCCGCGACTATCGGGCTTAAAGTTAGCTATATATGTATACATATATACACACATCTAGCTACTATACCAGTGCAAATAGTATTTTCTTCGGTTAACTTATTCCGGATGAACTTTTCCGCTGGTCCTGTGAACGTATATATGTATATATATATATACCTACCTATTTCCTTCTTCGGTCGATAAACTGGCTACCAGTATATACATTTTACGTCACGAGGCCCGATGAGTAGTTTCAGTTATTACGTAACTGTTGAACTATATAAAGAAAGAAATAGAAATAAGAAACAAAAAAAGATAGAAATTCAAATTCAAATTTTTATCCATAAAATTGGAAATAATGATTTGACCTGTGGTTTCATTTTGACACGACGAAAATCGTGAGATGACGATGACGATGGTTTCTTCAATATTTATACTCGTTCTCTTTGTGTACAATGAATAAAATAGCAAGATATTTTCATCCAGACGATCAGTTTTTATACCTATATTCGTCTATTCGATACCGCGGTGGTGGAAATTGCTGGAGTAAATAAGTTAGAGGGGCTGAAACGTTTTATTAAAGTTTGGAACGTCAGCTGGTGGTTCCATGAATGTTATATAGATTTATAAGACGTTCTTTGTATATACGTACTTTAAGCGGGATAAAGGATGGGAAGTTACGGAATAATATGAGAATAGCAAAATGGAAGTAGAGCTGCAAGTACATAGCTAGCTACGTACTTGGGACATTGTTTTCTATTTTCTCGCGAAACTCTGCAGTCAGCGTAAGAGGACTCTGAATCTCGTTTAAGGGGGTATATATGCACATTGGAAACTGTTTTTCTTTTTTTTTAAATCACTCACACGCCGTGAAGAAATATTCTATCGACTCAGTTTTCTTCACATCCGATTACCAATATTTTTCAACGTTATATTCAAAAATTGTTTCTGATTTTATGGACTTTGCCTTGCACAGATTGGTCGCAACGAACATAAAAAGTGGTTGTCGTAAGGTACAGCGTAGCATCTTTTCATCTATACCCAATTTCATTGGTTGAAAAAAATCCTTGAAACTAAAAAAAAAAAAAAAAAAAAAAAAACTGTTCATCCTCATCTCGAAAAACGATACTCTTTGATTATTCTTTCAATTCCTACTAATGGCAAGGTCTAACAATCCACTGACGATACACGCAATTAGATTCTACTAATTGGTAACCAAACACTCGTTTTGGGTTAACGAGATGTTTACAATCCGTATACACATATAACAGTAAACCCGAACTATTTTAAGGTACTATTATCGGTTGAAAGTCTTACCTGCGTCGATCGATCGCTAGGTAAACTAACCCCCATAAGTGAGGGTTCAATGTTTGATTTACGGGTATTGTTGAATCTGAAGAACCTATACGAGGATTCAATTTCTCAGTTTAATCTGCCGATGGAAGATCTGAGCTGTCTTTCACCGTGATGAAAATTCTTGTAATTGAATCCATTCTAATTAGTATAAATGTCAGCAACGTTTCTAATCAATCGAGGTGCAGCTGATGAATTAAAATCTGTTCTTCTCCGCGAAGACGGGAAAGACGGTGTTTTCCATCATTCCCCTTCCCAACCTGACGCTTTGAACAAAGGTTTCGCCTTCCTTGTATAAGCCCTCGGGCAAGTCAACAGATAATGCTAACACGCGTCGCGAGTCCTTTTGCTTGCGATAAGCTAAGCTAAGGCTAAGGCTAAGGGTGAGGGTAGGGCTAAGGGTGAGAGTGAGGGAAAGGCTAGGTCGTCTTCTCCGTTAAGACTTTCCACTTTCCTCGCCGTCGTCTTCTCCTTCTTCTTCTTCTTCTTCTTCTTCGCGCCCAGAAAGGTGGAGAAGAGAGACTTCGAGGAGTCTTGAGAAAGGAGAAAAGCAACGGGGAAGAGGCCGACTCCATCCCTTTCTGCCTTCCTCTCTCTCTCTCTCTCTCTCTCTCTCTCTCTCTCTCTCTCTCTGTCCTAAGAGGGTTGCCAACCCTTTGATATTTTGCCATTAATTAATCGTCCCACCCGAACCTCTACTTCAACATCTTCCGTGGTTGGTGTAGGTAGGTATGTATGTTGTACGGACTTACTGTCTACACAATCAAAACTTCCGAGCCTTGTATGTACAATGTACATACCCTATATACTTCGCAGGCCGCGTACTACCAATTAGAACTTGAAATTCGATTCTACGAAATTTTTCATCGATCTTTGATTGACCGAAAATTGAGTTTAAACGAGTTTTCAAAAGGATCTTTATCTCAATAAAATTTATCTCAAGCGCAATGAAACTTATACTTAGTCCGACTCGGACTCTTAACTTTAGAAACACTCAATTAGGTATTTAGCGAACGAGTGAACCAGCAATCTTGTCAAAAATTGATGAATTCTGTTGGAAAAACGTCCAAGAAATACAGTCCAGTGTATATATTGCCGAAGAACGAGACCTCACCTTGTGTACAGTTACTTCCGTAAGAAAATGGTCATTCGAAAGTTTGTCAGCTGTCTTTCGGGCCAGCCAAAGGCGTCGGATATAATGTAAGGTGTGAATATCGGTCAGGCCGTGTATAGTTTTTGTTACTCTGAAATTATGGTTTGGGGATAGAAAAAAGGGAGAAAACGGAGACGGATGAAGAGAAAGAGAGAGAGAGAGAGAGAGAGAGAGAGAGAGAGAGAGAGAGAGAGGTGTATAGAGAGTCGGTCCTCTGTCCTCTTAATCTCTTGGTACAGATCGACTACCGGTTGAACACGTCCTCTCGTACCCAGGACGAAGCAAAGGATTCGGTTGTGCGTTAGAGTGAGACCCAGCCAAAGAGAACTCGCGCCGCGCGCGTGTTGGGAATCCCAATTTTCGCTACCGATCGGGCATACCAACTAAACAACCCACTGGCTTACATTTACCAGTTCCTGTATGTGTAGACGCGATATTCGCGGGTGGGCGTTAGCCAAGACTGCGTCAGAGAGAGTCAGAGAAAGAGAGAGAAGGAGACAGAAAGAGTGAGAGAAAAATTGAAAGAGAGAGAGACACGCTTAGAAGAAGGGAGGAAATAAAGTGGAGTAGAACGAACGCGGAAAATCCTTCATTTAACGCTTTTCCTCCCAAAAGGAAAAAGAAAAAATAGAGACACTATATAAAGACAGAGGATAAATAGGTACGGAATAAATAAAAAGAGAGAATATCGGTTTGAACTGTATTACACGTTATAATGGCTACATCGACCGACGGTTATGGACTATATCTTCGATTTGCCATACGTTCATATGTCATGAATAATAAAAGTTCATTTCACTCATATCTTTGTACCGTGGTTATCCGTTCTTCCTTTCGTTCGTTCTAGTCAACTATTCGAGGGGTAAAAGTAAAAAGTAACAAAAAAAATGAAAATGAAAATGAAAATAACGAATAAAAAAGAAAGTAAAAAATTCAGGAAAAAATAGAGAAAGAAAGAGAGGGGGAAGGAATATTGACAACAATTCTCGAGTGACTGCAGTATATTTTCAGCACACTTTTTGTACATAGCTCGTTGACGACGCTCCCCTGGCACGGTTTGGAAAAAAAAAAAGAGAAAAAAAAAAACCTTAAAATCAACATTTTAGTCAAGGTTTACGTAACGCGAGACTCATACTCGAGGTCAACGTTGCTGGAAGGTGGCGAATATACACTTGACAACTTTTAGCTTTGCTATTCGCTCTGACCACTTGTGAAACAGAAAAAAATGACGAGAAAAAGGGGGGAAAAAAAATAGAAAAAATAAAGATATGGAAAAAAAGATGGTGGAAAAAATCTAGCGATTCGATAGACTCACGTGAAACGATCGTAACTAAGTCCTGCAGGAAGAATCTCGGTAGAAATTGACCATTTGCGATCGATCCATTCATTTTTCGGTGTTTTATTCATGATGGGGGTTATCCGTATAACAACGATCGCCGGCCAATTTCTGTTGATCGATAACGCCATTGTCAAGCCCGCAATATTTTTGGGGAAAATGAAATTTTTTCTTTCGTCAAATAAATTTTGATAAAAAAGAAAAAAAAAAAAAAAAAAAATCCACCCTGCGACTGCGAATTATCGCATGAATTTTTGTCTGGCGTAAAATTTATTACCAATTTTTTTTATGTATTTTGAGATCGCGATTCCGCATCAAGCTTTTGCGGACTGCTCAACGAATTGATCAATAGACAGCCGAAAAAACATTTATAAATCGATCATGAAAATTCTTGTGCAATTATATTGTTTTTCTCGTAAAAAATGTCTGGTTTTGATTTTGGCAACGAATCAAAGTTTCTGAATACACCAGAATTCGATTGTCTGACGTCATTTTATTGCAAAATATTTTTCGGTAAATTGAAACACACTTGACTATTACAGTTTATGTGGAAAATACACGAGAGAGGTACATCCATATCCTCTGGCGATTTAATCCAGGGATTAGTTTTTAATTTCTTTTTTTCCAAATCCCAATCAGCTGCTTTGAGCATCTCCTGTAGTATGAGTCCAAAGCTTTTGAAATTCTCGTAATCACAACTGCGGTAGATATATAAGCGAATACTGAAAAATGGCAAAAACAGTCCCGGCGACAACTGGATTAAATCTGAATTATAATTCCGGGATTACGTATAGGTACACTGGACGGAGAATCGTCTGTCCTTGTCCTTGAAATAGATCTAGGTATATCTTTTTCTCTGGTTTTCTTGTCAAGAGAATTTCGTGTAGAATCTGTACGCGATTATCTTCGAACAGACGTAAAGAAATTCAACCGCTGGTTTTCGTCATACACGATCTCATCCTCGAGCAATGAAACTCTTCGAATTATGCATCGCATTTTATTTTTTTGCCTAATTAATCATCGCTTTGATAAAAGATGAGGCAAAAAACTTGGGTAATGCAAAGCGCGATAATCCGCGCTTATGCATTCCACCGTTTCCTCATCGAGTAGCTACCCAAACCCAAAAAGGTTTGAAATTTAGGTGTTAGGTCGACTCCACTTGAATATATACATTAACCCTGTATAATAACAGTAATTAATAAAAAGCTTCTATCTATTTAAATCTCATTTCTATGACGTAGGTTAAGTGGCCAGAAACAGCAGCTCGCATATCCCTCCAAGGTGTACCTACTTTGAAACTTAGTGTTAAAATTTCATTACCCTCGTTAAATTACTGGCTTTTCTTCTTAACCTGCACGTTAGAACTATCAAGTCCTGCAAACTTCAAGAGGAATAAAACCATCCTCTAACTTTTTCGTACGTGATAGGATATAACGTTCTCTCATCCGAATAAAATTTCCAGGACGATTATCAAAGATCCTACTCTAAAAATCGATTGATATAATTTCTCGATCGGAATTAGAAATATCTGGAGATATTTTTGGAAAATTCCGCACAGCATGTGTATACATATAGGTACTACATACACGAGTGTAAACCCCTCGCATTACCATATGTAATAAAATCGAGTAGGTATATAGAGAGCCTAATTTATTTATTTATTCCTACGTTCGCTCTCTGATACAATTGCGTGTGAAGCTCTCGTAATACATACAAATACCACGTATACCTATATACATAGCTATGTTTGTGTGGAACTTTTTACTATACTTTTTGTAAGAATGTGTGAGTCGTAGGTATAACTCGTATCGTAGTTTGTTTATCCACGAAAAATCAAACATTTTTACTCCGACTTTTTTTTACACCTCTAAAGGTTGTTTTTTCCCGCTTATCTTCTTCCCCTTTTATTTCTCTTCTCTCCTTTCCCGCAAAGGAACGGAAAAAGGTTCACTCCTGGAGGAAATGGGCCAGATATGTTTTTTTTTTTTTTGTCTTTCGAAAATGGAATCGATCTTTCTTATAACGATGTATCTTTTGGCGAATGGTCGGTCAAAAATATGACAACTAATGGGCTGGGGAGTATGAGGAGACTGAGACCCCGTTTAGGGATGATCGATGATCGTCGAGCTTGCAGACTGCGGTTTTCCTCACGATCAGTAGCGACAGCGAGAACGGGGCTCTCTCTTCTTTCACTTCCAGCCCCCGGCCCCCGATCCCCGGCCCCTGGGTCGGTTGGCGGTTGACGAGTTTCGCGTGAAAAAAACTTGGTATTCCACTCCGAGAACCTCTCGACCCGGTTCGACCCCCACGTGCTTCTGGCGTTGACAGAAGTGTCCGGAACCCGAGATTCTACGATCTTGACACGCGGCGAGCGATCAGAAAATAAGTGAGAAAAAACAGAGGGAGCAATATGTCCCATATAGTTATTCTAGAATTATTTATTTATTTATCTATTTATATTTAGGTATAATAATATATATCTCTGAAAAGAGTTTTCCCGGGACTTTTGGATCCTCGATAAATTTTGAGGACGGCGTGCCTATACTGAAGATGATTTGACCAAAAATCACTAAATAATTTTTCTCTGTGGAAAACAAGGCTTCTGAATTGAAAAAAAAACTGCGTCAATCTCTTCTAATTACATCCACAAATCCTAGCCAGAAACGTTTGAATTGAAAATTTCAATATCTGCTGCACTGATGCAAAATGGATTTTGATTTATACATTTGAAATATTAAAATTTAGTTTCAAAAAGCTTCTTGTGTCTCGAATTTAAAGCTCTTTGGTGTAAACATTTGTAGTACATTTGTGGCCATATTTCCGAGAGGTTTTACGTATCCTTTCTTGTAATCAGTTCATACTTTCCCGCAGTAGAAATTATTTTGCAATATCGTTTAAATTAGTCTTCGTCAGAAAATTGATTTATATACGGTGTGACAAAGCGTATCGATTAATTTTAGATAGAAAGTCATTTGCGTAAATGACCGACGTAAATTAAACGTAAATTCAACTTTCATTGAGTGAAAACGTATTTCGAATTTCAATTTGACATTTTCTTTCGAGTTTGATCGACGTGCGATTTAACCGCGGTCTCACGTATCCGTAAACAATGAATTTTTCTACTGTATAATTCCAATTTTAAAAAAATCTAGTACATAAATAGAAAATTTAGTAAAAATTTCGACAATCATATAGAAAGAAACAGTTCATCGTTTTCAAACGTTTTTACCTTTTGAGGATAAATTTTACCCCAAAATCAGTTCATGGAAGTGGATTAACGTTTTTGCACCGCTGATAGTTCCGTTAAAAAAAAAAAAGGAAAAAAAAAACCAAAGTCTATTCTGTATTTACGGTAGATGGATAGATAGATAAAAAGCTCCAGACAATTTGTGCGGGATTCAACCGGAACAAATCGTTGCAGTATAAGCTACATGTATGTGATTCCAAGGCTATAGAATTCACTCTTCACTGAGTGTACGACGATAATCCTATGGCCTTTACGCAATGTCAAAATGTATCGATTCACGTTCGCCTTGAGTGCCCACGTTTTTTATCTGTTCTTTTTTGTTCTTTGCTTTTTTCTTCTTGTTCTTTTCACTTCATTCGGTTAATTACTTCGTCGGTTTCATATACACGACTTGGGATAAAAAATAAAAATGTAACTTGCGCCGAGGTATATACATGTAGGTATGTAAAGGTTGCAGGTTCAGTACCGTCGAGATATACGTATAACGCACGCTCCTAGTCATGCGGATTAGCAATTCAAATTAGTCATTTCAATCTCAATGCGTTGTCATAGGGTAGACAGGTTTTTGAAAGCGTTTGCCACAATCGAGTGTATATATAAAAACAGTTTTTTTTTTTTCTTTTCGTTATATATTCTGCATGGACGATAAATTCGCAAATACCTACGCGAGACTCTTCTTCGTTTTCTTCATCTTCTCTGGAGAAAACGAACGAAAAATTTCATGGTATTCAATCGTCGTGGTAAAAAAAAGGAACAAAAAGTTGTTTTAAAAACTTCTAAACGGGTGCGAATATATAAAAATTGAGTACACAGGTATATACACGTATTACAAGTCCACTCGGAGAAATTTTCTTTACATTTATACCGTATATATCTATACCTATATAGTACGCAGTTTGATAAACGTCGGTTATACTTGCTTGTACTGGTCCCCTGCACAATTACCCTGTATAATTTATATCGTATGAAAATAAAAGGTGCCCAACGATCGAGAGGTGCCTACCTCTCAATACAAAAAAAGGTCTCTGCGCCAATAAATGTCGATAAATGTTCATACGCCCCATGTAATATACCGCGCTTATAGGTATACAGAAGACTCGGTCGAGTGTCAATACGGAAAATTACGTAAATCAAAATTGACGAATTATTTTTCATCCCAAACGTTTCAAATCATTGATTTATTAAATCGCTTTTAATCTCGACAATCTGAATGAACAATGGTCTCGATCGGTCTTTGTCATAGCAGACTAGGTATACCGGGTGTCCCAGAACTAAATGTCCAAAATGAAAGGTGTCCTAGAGGAGGTCGAACCGAGTAAATTAGCCCGAAGAACATGGGCTCTGCGAAGTCGCGTTCGCGAGATATCACAAGTTAAAAAAAAAGTATCGCTTTGCGCCGCGTCGAGGAATCAAAATAAAAGCGGCGCAAAGCGCCTCGAGGCGGCGCAAAGCGATACTTTTTTTTTAACTTGTGATATCTCGCGAACGCGACTTCGCAGACCCCATGTTCTTCGGGCTAATTTACTCGGTTCGACCTCCTCTAGGACACCTTCCATTTTGGACATTTAGTTCTGGGACACCCGGTACATATCGGGTCTGTTGTAAAATACGATTATATTCTGCGGTCGGAGGACGTCCGAACAGGGATAAACAGGCTCGTTGAATTTTGTCAAAAAGCATAATCTAAAAACGAAAAAAAAGAAAGAAAAATATCCCAAAAGAATTCGATAAATTGCCCAAATTCGCCCCCGTTTTATTTTCGGTCCGGTGAAATTGTTTTTGAAGATAAAATTCCAGCTTTTGATGTTAGCTGGCTTATTAGATTGCGAGCAGTAAAGGATATTAACGGCTTTGTATATGGTGCCTATACCAAAGCTTTGATCAACTGACATTTCCGGCTTGAAGTACCACGACTAATTAAGATGTATATGTATACGTACACGTTTACACGTGTTCTCCAAGCTTATGGCTTCAGGTATATATATATGTACAGATTCTCACACCCCGTGTCAATGGGACACTGCGTGGTCACGCCTGGGCTATATATTATTCATCGGACCTAAACAGCGTTGACTTGAATTAATTGGAATCGTGATTAGAAGCGTGGGACGGGGTGTGTAACAATAATTGTTTTACTGGATACCGCGTCAAGTTGTGACGAAAAAATTTCGATTCCAAATTATTCATATTATACAGCTAGACCTCGACATATGCTACAGCACTCGTCAAATTTTTTTTGGTTTTTTTTTTCTTATATTTTTCTACCTTTCCAGTTTTTTAAACGCGAATTTTTGTGATACCGGTTGATTTTAAATTTATTAGGGCATTGAATAGGGCTGATAATTCGCCAGAAAGAAAGGAAAAAAAAATCGAAGCATTCTTTCTCCGTTAACCTGACGTGTTCTGATATTAAAATGCATTTTTTTTTTTTTTCGGTTCATTGGAGTTTTTTTTTCAACGTAAAATATGAGCTTTTTGAGGTTTTAAGTAACAAGCCCGATCGAGAACACCCGATCCGCAATGCTAATATTTTTGGTAAAAAAAAATTTCAATGAAAATATTCATTTCAATATATCGGGATACACGATCATGCGAAACAATGATTTCATTCTGCGATTATTCGTATTTTATTTTTTAATTTTTTTTTTTTGTTACATTGGTGGTTTTCTTGAATTCCAAATGAACCGTCGATGTTTTTATTCGCAATATGAAAGTCTCTCTTATCAGAATATATTTTTGGTAGATTTTATTTTTCACTTTTACTTCTCACAAAGTAGAAAAAAAATCTTTCTGCAAGGTTTTAAACATTTTTCAATACATACAATTGGGGTGAGTTTTTGAATCTGCAAAAAAAATTAGAATAGTTTTATCTCCTTCAGGTACAATAATGTGATCGTTTTTTAAAAGAATCATGATTTGCGAGTTATTTTATCCTTTTTTGTCAAATTTTTTTCCACTAATCCTATATCAGTTGCCTGAAATGAAACAAAAGAGACCAGCAATCCAAACCAAAAAAAAAAACAGAAACTGAATTGCACGCGAATAATGATTATTTCGTAATCAAGTAGACACATAGTCCTGCGAACAGAATAATTTAATTATCAAAAGTGGAATAGCATACACGGGTACGTATTCCTCTTTATAGGATAAAAAAAATTTTGTTCATGAATGTGATATTCGTCCTCGTGTACTGTATGTATATATCCTCTTCTGGCTCATTACGGTATTTTCCCCACTGATTATTTTAATAGCACATTCGAGCCAATAACGTGTAACGATATTTGAAATTAAACTCTTGGAATTGTTATCGCTCCCGCACCCCCTGCGGGGTGTGGTGTGATATTTATACCATCGATATTATGTACAGCGTTATTTTTCTTCCAATCGGTGAATCAATTATTTCTAATAGAGATTTTTCAACACCATATCTGACGGCTAGATATTCCGTTACGAATTCACCGGGTATTCAATGCCTGCAGATCGTTCAATACTATTCCAAATATAGCGCTAATAAAATGAATTATTCCTCGCAATAAATAATATGCATTGTGAAAATCCCGCTACGTTTCAATTTCACTGTCTGTCTGAAACATTTTTATATTCATATCTCCTCGGGTTTTCGCCTTTTATATATGTATACACTTAATACCGCTGCATCTGCAGTATTCATTTCCGTCTCATTAATGTAGTTATTTCCATTCAAACTCTGATTAACAGGTTCATTTCTAACTTTTTTTTCGTTTGATTCTTTGATTACAGGTAAGAATTGACCCTTTGAGAACTGATTTCTCCTTTCACGTTATACGGAAAGAGGTAAGGTGGCTGGAGATAATTTATACCCGGACAGAACTGGTGAGCAAATCTTTGAGAGTATTATAAAATTTGGATTCACCGAATTGTAGTTGAATTATACATATACTTCCAACTTAAAGTGTAGGTACTGTACATTGTCAATCCTTATCGCGTATTGGATCAACTCTTTAGAATGGATAGTAATTTTTTTTCTATTATTTAACGATATTGCGGCTACAAGTAGAATATTTTATCGGCTAGGTAAATTGCTTCTATCGATTAGTGGGACCGGGTCGAAGTTCCGAATTCGAAAAGTTGCAGACGATAAAAATTTTCAATTCTTATATTATACCGACTCGGAGTTTTTAGAAAGGGTATTTCCCTGAAAGTCTGCCTAGTCGATCTAAAAGAGAAAAAAAACTTGAAATTGAAAAATACTGACAGTTTGAAATTCCGTAAGCTACAGATCCGAACGACCAAAACTTTGAAACTTGAAATTCACGCGTCGAGCGTCGTGACCCCTCATTAAATTTTCGGATTCCTGGACTTTCGGAATTCTAGACTTCGGGTTATGGCCGTCTGGATTCCGATCTTTCCGAATTTTAATATTCTAAATTTTAACGTCTTTAAAAATTAAGAATCGTCTCAAATGAATTCGTAATTTTGTCCGTTACCGTTTAACCTGGCCTCTATCGATCTACAAAGGCGTAAGAAAAAAAATTCCACAAACAGCCATTGCAAATTCAACACAGAATCGTTTTTGCAAAATTTTAGTGATCGATAGCAAAATTTGTCATCGAACGTCATATTATCGATAAATAAAACTGAATTGCCAAATACATGTATAACAATTCCTCATTCTTGGCGTTTCCTAATGGTACAAACTTGGTGCAAGTACCTGCCTACTACTGCTGAGGGTAAAACACAAGCCCAAACGCAAACGTAAACGCAAACAATGCGCAAACGGGGCTGGTGACTATCTGTAATGAAATCTTTCCCTCGCACACAGTCTGGCTGCACACAAGAGGTACACGTATTCATAGCCTTTTCGTCCTTCTCTACCTCCGCCCACGCACGCAATATATTCGTATACATACAAAGCTTCCGAAGTAAGTGGCAACCGGCAACTTCTTGATGGATATGATTCTCGGCTCGTATTCATCTGCCTTTGTGCCTCGGTTATTTTAACCCGTGTTTGAGATAGATACCTACGTGCTAATTTAACTGTGTGACTCAATCCGTGCGAAAATAATGCTGAGGATACGCGCAATTATTCATCTTTTACTCCTGCAGATCGTACCTATATACCTCCTATTCTGCTCGCTACGTCTGTGTTATAATGTATAGGGAGTTTAGTTTCTGCATATAGAAACTAACGCGAAATTCATTGATAATTCGCACATTGAAATATATTGACAAAGTTCTAATAATGAAAATATATTTGAAATATATATATATTTTTAATAATTAGATTTTGGTCAAAAATGTATATCAAATCCTGTATAATTTATTTCGTACGCGTTTCTTTCGCGGTAAACGAGAAGCTTGCTTTTTCTCTTCTATTTCCGCGAGTATCTTTAACGAGACTAAACGCGCGTTTAATAATACGAATAAAACGATGGAATGAGAGGAAATATAAGGGCGGAGTACAGAATTCGAAACAGAACTTATCCATCCCTGAATTCCAAGGGCTGCTCCGCCATTCGCGATCACGAATAGACTATAAATTTCGATTTCCAACCAGACAGGGAACCATTCAATTCCACTCAGCTCTTCGCCCTGGTCATCTACGATCCCGCAAATCTCCCAGAATTTGTCCATTCTATTTTTTTTTTGCAACCCTCGCGGTTTGTTCAAAATTTTTGATTTCTCTGGCGAGTCTTTTTCTTTTTTTTTTTTTTGTCGATCATTGGGCTCAACAAGTTGATGAAAGATTTTCCGAATTTTCTGTACTTTTTCTCTCTCTCTCTCTACTTTGACGTAATCCGTTAGTCGAAAGAAGAGCAAGTAGTGTGCAGCTTGTCGGTAGGTAGTTATAGCTGGTTTATCGGGTGCAATAACTGCAGTTACGAATGTAAATTTACTTTTGGATTAAATCGTAGGATATAATCTAGTCTAAACTGAGCCCGAGGTATCGTTTTAAGCTTGGTGGAGAACTGATGTACGAGTTAATCCAACTTTGCTACTCGCAAATAAATATATATATTTATATATACCCCGTAACGTAAAGTCCTCTTCCCTCGTTATTGACTCGTCGGTTTACAAGGATGCCTGAAAGGCAACCCCCGTATTCCTTGAAACGAAATACTGGGGTATAAATTTCTCTCTCTATATTCCTCTGCCTCTTCTATTCCCCTTATCTCTGTACATATACCCTCATCGTCGTAGTCGTAGTCGTCGTCGTCGTCGTCGTCGTCGTCGTCGTCTGCCTTTTCATTTCAAAGTCGAAATTTCTCCGTATATACCTACACTCAAAGCTTCGACCTACCGAGGCTAAAAATTTATTCTAAAAACCTTGTCAATCTACCATCTATGCAGGCTAAAGGTCGTCTGCTATTCTCCTCGTCGCATTCTAGTTCGCCATAATATACTAATGGCGAGTGCCTATTGTAAAGACTTTCTCTCATCGCGTAGGACTCTCTGCGATGCGATGCCGTTAAGAAGCACACCTTTACCTGCAGCGATCTCTCAACGTATACTGTGTACCATTAAAATTTCACATATATCTAAAAATAATCTTTCTACTTTTATTCTTTTTTCTCTCTCTCTCTCTCACTTGGCAGATAATTCGCTTCGTATATAATTCATTGCTGCAGCTGATCTAATCGTCGTTGGGTATAACTAGCGCAAGAGATTTACCGCAAAAATGTAATTTCCATCCTCCGTTTATCAGAGAGGTCCATGATGATACCATGGGATGGCGCCCTCGCGGTTTAACGCGGTGATTCAGTCCAGTCCCAGTCCTTGATTAATTATCTTGACCGTTGCCTTGATTTTTGGATTTATTTTCCTTATTTCTTATTTCTCGTTCGAGACTCGTGGGAGTATAGAATGGCGAGGAAATAACAGTGGAGAATATGTATGTACGGATTCAGGGAATTTATAAACTTATATAGTATATCGGAGGCTGGTCGTAAACTCCGTTATGATTCAGGTATAATATATATACCTGCATACATCGCACAGTATCGTATACGTATACCAACCCACATCAAGAGGGAGGGAAGAAGCTATCTAAAGCGCAGAACGTAGCTAAAGCATCGTTTATTCAGCGAAGCTTAACTCCTGGTGTTAGCATAATCTTATGCACTTCGGATTGATGAAGTGGATCACAACGGGTACGTCCCTTCGCCTTGGTGCAGAATTATGTAGCTATAAGATCGATTTCGCGATGGTTTTCAGCGACGATATCGGTTTATTATCATTCCCTTTACCACGAATACATTTAAGTTTCAATTCAGAATTCTCTCTTCAATTTTAGGGAAGATATAGATTAATTTTTTTGTTCCATTTTCATTTTCAAATCGTGATATTTGCTCTCTAAGAATTAAAGTATAGAGGTGCAAGTGGAAATTTCTGGTTTTTTCAAATTTTTTCAAATTTCTTTTTTTTCTAAACAACAGCTATAACCGTAATATCGCTAAAGCCCGGTTTTCTTCACACCTATATACTTATTGTATATTTATACCTAGGCGTATACGCGTGTATAAGAGTCAAACGTCTCGAATCATATATACTGAATATAAATGTTTGAAGTATGTTTTCATAGAACCCAAGGAGGCGCTTTCTTTCTCGCACTTTTCAAAGTGGTACACCTACCCTTATTTTGAATAATATCTCTTGAGAAATACAAGAGAATACGGTTTTTATTCCCGTTTTTTATTTCTATATTTTCTTCTTTTTCTCACCTTTTTTCTCTGATTTTTTTCTTTCGTTTTTATCAAAGTCCCATATACATATGTGTGAGTCTGATCGAGAGTTCGAAGAACAGGCAAAGTATTTACGGTATCATAGAAACGGGCACTTTTCGTTTATTCTCCTTTATTCTTCTTTTGATTCGACATCTCGGTTCAAGGTTCCGTCGAGAATCGAAGGACGAAGGTTCGCTGAACCCCGTATGTATATACCACCTATACCTAACCTACCCACTTGCTGCATACCGGAATAGTTTTATATCGTAACATGAAATGTTTCGCGAAGTTTCTCCTCTCGAGCCGTTTGTCAAAATGAAAATATTTGAATTTCAGTTTACGGAACTATGTATCCGAACAAAAGTTTGACATCATGGGATCAATTAATCGTACAGGGAATATGTTGGAAATGAAATTTTTTTTAATTTATTTTTCAAAATCCGACAACTCCGATCCCCAGAATTTACCCGGTAATTTACACGAAGTAAGCAAGAGATACGTAATAGGTACTAGACTTTCGTTGATTGATATTTATCCAGGGTAATGTCTTTGCTGGCTAAGTAAAACACGGGATAGAGGGGGTTTTGACGTGATCAAACTTCGCGCGGTCGGTATATTTGGCGCTGTTTAAACTTACCCAGTTTATCATAAGATTAGCAAAATATCACAGCACAGTCTTGCGTAACTATACCTATAAAATTTCTTATTCAACCGAGCAACTTGCTGCTGCGGCTGTGGTTGATGGGAAGGAAAAGAGAATATGGAGGAAAGTAGAGAGAAAAAAAAAAAACGAATACGGTTTCAAGAATTCGGGGAGTTACCTATACCCGATCGTATAGGTAGCATACGCGTAGGTATAGGCTGGATATAAAATAGGTGAATTCCATAAAAAAAAAAACGTGACGCGGAACCCGTTTTGCGATAAAAAAAAAAAATAATAATAATAACGGAGTAAATAATTTAAAGAAACTCTTTTTAACTCTATATCTATATCTCTACATATATGCAATGTATATATAGTACCTACATATACCTAGGTATAACTCGTCACGTAAGACCGGTGTGACCAACGGAACAGCTACACGTCATACCAGGAAACGGTAGAAACAGTATACAGTGTATATAGATATGTATATAATGGTCCGAGTTGGTATTGAAAATGAAAGAAAAAAATGTATAATAATTTCTGAATCATTCGTGTGACCCCGTTTGTCGTCGAGCTCGCATGCAGATATATTGCAGAAACAGGCTATATAATGTTACCATTTTTTCATTTATTCTTCTACTTTCATTTTACCTCATAGTGCGATTTTTTTTTTCTTTTTTATTGATAAAGTATAATAACGTGGGAATCGTAGATTCAATACCACGCGAGCTTTATTCGCGCATAGTGAATTGAACAGGTTGTTCTATAGGTACACGCATGCATTCGTATAAAGGTATTATATCATATACCTGCAGTACAGGGTATCGAAAAACATTATTTTGTGGGAAAACTAACAGAACCAGAGTATGCGTAGCTCTAGGAAGTGGAGAACATATATTTTCATTATAAAAGTTCATTCATTCATTTGTTCCCGTGGCAGAATAGCTCTGCGGGTTTTACAACAATTTTAGTTTCATTTGCGGTATATTCTCTGACGAAGATTTTTTGCACTATCGAATACCTATGTACACCTGTACAACGTATACGTATACATATGAATGAAGGATTTGATTAATAGAAAAAGACAAAAAAAAAAAAAACGTTTTTCTCAGAAAAATACATGCGGTTTAGTTTCGAGTATAGATCCTTTCTCTCGGGCGTGCGTGTCCGTGTTTCTGGTGAAAAAAAATCGACGAATGAACGAATTGGTCATCGTGAATCTGGAACCGTTATCTATTTCAACAACACTTAACACTCTCGTGTTCTGTGCAGTATTTACACGTGTATATGTATGGATCTATGGATGTGGAAGAGATATACTCTCCACACTTGAACTGTAATATGTATGTATCTACGCGAGTCGCATCTACGGGACGGTCGATCGGGGCCAAAGACCGTCAGCTATAAGCCGTAAGTTGGAGACAGAGACTTTCTCGTGGTTCGTGAGAATACCAAGTACCTGCTGTAGCAATATCTTTCTGTCTTCACTATTCTCTTTATGTATATATACCATTTCACGATATTACATTTATACACCGAACGATATTAATTTCGTCTTATTTAATCCAGATTTAAGTCATTTTTTCCTGCTCTGTAAAAGAGAACGTGATGGCATTCGTTCGTGGGTATGCGAATTAAAGAAATGAAATTTTCAACACCGAGATTCATCCTCTTCTCTGATATCTAAGGCCCCTTCTATATTTCAAATCAAATTACAGCCCCGATGCATCAATTTCTTTCTCATCAATCCGTCCCCGTTTTTTCGCATTTTATTTCACCGAAGATTTTCCCGGAAAGTATGTAGGTATATCGTATATTTCCCGTATATTTATAAATGAAAAGGTGTTATTCTCCAAGCTCAATTCAGCTGCACGAGTAAATCAAATCGTCGAGCGAATTATCACGGATGACGAAAGTTTTGAGTGAAACTTATATTTATGGAGTAAAGATATGGTATCTGTTACCGGTAAGGAAAAAAAAAAAAAAAAAATTTGACGAAAAAAACAAAAAAAAGTTGTAAAACTAAAAGCCAATACTCGATACTTCCAAGGGGAATGACACCTAGGAATAAATTATTACCCGCTACTACAATGGACAAACGGCGTTCTTGGCAGCATAAAGCACTGCCGTATAATTGCAAAGCGACTAGGACAACTATATTATATTCTTTCCATGATATTTCACCTCTTTTCAACATTCAAGAAAACTTTTCCGTCAATAGGAGAACAGCTCTTGAGGTAATTGCGGTGGTTCTTCGTTTACTCGATTTCCTGCGCTGTACATCAGATGAGAGCTAGTTTAATCTTTCCCGATTTTTTTATTTTTATTTTTTTGTTACCAACTTCCCTCGACGGCATTATAATTTTATGTGCATACATTGGATACGTGTAGTCATTGCTTTTGATCTCATTCTAAAGTTCGGGAATGAAATTGTTCCCATTTCTTGCGAGATTTTCCAGTATTGAAGTTAATTAGTTCAAATGATAATTAAAATTGATACAAAATATTGAGCCTTATAACTTCTTGGCTGCAGGATATTAATCTTCAAATTTCACGGACAACAAATGGACTAACTTTTTTCAAGTGGTATTTACTGCCAGCATCCACGTGGTCTGGGTACATACGTATGTGGTCTCGATTTGTGTAAAAAAAAAAAAAAAAAAAAGAAAAAAAACTTGTCTTTTACTTCATGTAACTCTACCATAACCGTCAAAGTTTTTCGAGCCTTATATAATTCGACGTGCTTGAAATACATGACCATTTTAATATATATAAGCTATCGCTGTAGTTAACTAAAGAGTGATTCAACACTTGCTTTGCTGACTTCGGCCGATGACATGACTCTAAAAATAACTGATTTGAGATTGATCGAAAAACAGGATAAACTTGATACACTATTTTACTAATTTATCCTGTTTGTTCAGGTTTTCCCTTTCTTATAAAAACGTTTTATTTTTTATTTTTATTATTCATTTTCTTTTTTCTCTTTCTGCTCAAGCCTCTCTCTACTTTTCACGTAACGGTTGAAAATTTCTGTGAAATATTCGTGTCTAACAGATGGAAAGTTTCTTGTAAAGATTGAGCTCTGCGAGGCAGGTAAAGTAAGGATAAAGTAAGGTAAAGGTAAAGTAAAGATAAAGTAATGAAAAGTGAAATAAAATAAAATAAAGTGTAGCTGCATGGTGAAGCAGAGAGAAAAAGCAAAGTGAAGAGGGAAACAAGGTAAGATGAAGTAAAGCAAAGTAAAGTTAAGATAGAGCCCTAGTTCTTCTGCGAAGTATTCTACCTAGCTGCGGAAAATATCACGTTACTATTATTTCGTATTTCGCAGAAAAACTTCTTTTTTTTTTTTTTTTTTTTTTTTTTTTTTTCGCGCGATTCTCTTCGGGATACTTTATTATTACTTCGTTTAACTTTTATCACCGTCATAATTAACTTTGGTGACGCAACGGCCATTGCAGACGAGGAAACGATTGTCAATTATTTAATCACAATTTATGCAAATAACTTGCACCTCATCCCCTCGGCTGTTTTAATCACCGTAATCAACCTGCTGGTTATAATTTTTGCAAAGAACTTGAACGAAATGTCGAAAAATTATAGAAAAGAAGGTTAAATAAAATAACGGGACAAAGGACACGTGAACCTATGTCTCTGGCGATTCCAGGGGCCGCTGCAAACTCCATGGCTAAAACCTGCCAGAGGGTTTTGTCTCTGTTGCAAGTGAAAATATGTATAGATATGCATACACATCGTGTAACGTAGTTGGGTTGATGCCGTTATATGGCAAATAATATGTAAATAGCACTGTTGCTTTATGATAATGTCGTATTTGTGTATTCCGGAGGGTATATACGTATGTATGGGGGTGCTTTCGTTGTAAAGCGGTGTAATGTCGTACGAAGGTATGTGCATCCGCGTACCATAGATACCTCAAGTATGAGAAAGAAAATGTGACAGCGAACCAAACCGTGGTCCTTAGCTTTATAATATTTTTCTTATTACTCCGACTGCTCTGAATGACGAGTAAACTGAAAAATTAACCACCGAGTTCCGTGATGTTCATATTTTATATTCGTCACATTAAACCTTTTCCTATTCAGGTCTCAGCTCTTCCATATATTTAACAGCCGCAATTATATTACGACTTGCTTCTCTCATAATTATGATGAACTTTTTATCTCTTATTTTATTCGAGTCTTCTTTCTCGACTTCCATTTCATTTTCTAAAGCTCGGGATTTTTTTTTTTTTTTCTTTCGTTTCTTTCTTCACCAATGTTTAAACGTCAAAGGTACGTACGTGTACGTATATCTACAGAGAAGCATTGAAGCCGATTCTGTCCCACTTGTATTCGCGTGTAAACGTCCTTCAGCAAATGTTTACTCGTTTAAATTCAAAGTCCGTGTCAGAGGAAGACAGCCGTCGATATTAGCGGCGTGTCGTGAGCTTGTACAGAGAGCTTTGTCGTGTCTCCAGAGTACCGTTCGAGATCAATTTCAATTGCGAACTGGCTGCTTTCAATTTCCATCAACTCACCCTCCGAGTAGGTTACCTACACCAACTACTACCACCTCGCTTTTTGGCTCAGGACTACATCGATTCTTAGAATTCTATCCCTCTTTATCCCTTCTTTGCGCTGGATTCTGAAGATTGATCAAAATCAGAATAGAAACGAAAATCTATAACTTCATACGAAATTGATCAGTGAGAAAATTCACACGAGCTTCAAAATCTCTACATCTTTCAGTTCATACTTTTCAAAGAAGTCTCTCCGCTTGGTTAGCCTGATAATACAACAGCCTCAAAATCTGTAAAGGGAAAAAAAAAGGTGAAGTAAATTCTGCAGTTTTATGTGGAAAAAGGAATCCTTGATCTCATCGATCAGATTTTTATTGAAAATTTAAATAACAACGGTGGTTTATGCATTGACACGTCTACTGTCATCCTGTTCACGCGAAGAGAACCTATACTAGTCAAGTTTGCTAGAAGCTCGTAGATCTAGTTGAGGGTATAGAGTGACTCGATTCCGCACTTAAGCTTAGCCTAGTAAAGCCGCACGAAGCTATTGTCTGCTCGAGGATGAGAGGACTAGATCTACGGAGATCTCGGTTGTCGCACTTCCCAGTTGCACTGGGTTAAAATTAACGCGTGATGGTCGGGGAAGTTTCTATTCCTGAAATTTCACCAGTTGGATTCACAGCCGCATGAATTAGTTGAGCGAAACCTGTAGCTGCCGAGTGGAGGTTTAAATAAAAGCTGTTCACTCATTCATTCATTCATTCATTCGTTCGTTCATTTATTCAGATATCTCAATGAAATAGTTAAGAATTTCTAAGCACGTCAAATCGAATGTCACCGTAAATGCATTTCTAGTTTCTGCGTCCATTCGGAATCCGTCCGTTCCTCGTGATCCTGTGTTCACGGGCATTGCGTGCCGGATGAGATTTCTGTTGTCTACGGTCCGTGATTTATCGTTTCACGTAATTAATGAGGATGCTGTGTGAGATTCGAGATAACACCGTAGAGTAGAGGCCAGACCAGACCAGGCCAGGCCACATCGCGCCACACCGCACGCGGTAGTGCCGAATACGTTTATGGTCGGGTTTCCCGGTTCCGGTCTTGGTTCCGGCTTCGGATAGTATAAAGGTATCGATTTAACGCCGTTAATACCGGACCCCACGATCTGGTAAAACCGCACCGGAACGAGCGCCATCGAACCACAAACCCAACGACAATTTCGTTAGCTTTTAAACAACGATTTTCGGTCAGGCTCTTTATCTCTTATCTTGATTAAATTCCAATTAGAATAACAATTAAAAAAGTATACGTATTATAGATAATCCCCGTTTTATAATCTGCAGTCGTTATAATTACACACCGAATTTCAAGCTTCAAAAATTACACTCACGGTGCTTGTACGTAACGTGACCGTAGCTTGTCGTAGCTGTAGAATAAAAATGAAATTAATAACGATAAATAACTTATTAATCCGTTTTGTCGAAGCAGCTGGCAGATGCTGCCGTAAAATAATGCCCTCTGGTTATATTGGAGGCAATATTTTTCGCGCAAGTTACAGCTCTATAAACTCAACTACATTTTACACAATGTCAAGCGTGTGCTCTCGTTTCTACCTTCGCTTTATAAATCATTGGTATTTTGATATTTTTATTTTTTTGAAATTTAAAGGAAATTTAGTTTTCTTCTCTCCTCTTTCTTCTTGATAACGATTTCGTTGATTTCCTCATCATAATACCTGCGACTATCATCGATCAGTCGATTTTATTTTTCACCATTATAATTTTCGGAACGAATACGATTACAATGTAAAAAAAATTTTGATGCGTAAGTGAAATCGATAAAAGATATGGGATATTAATACCTCGATGTTTTAGGCCGAGTAGGGTATTAATTAAGGATGAGAAAGTTTCTGCCTCCGTGAATTCTCGCTCCATGGTGGTATAATACGCGTAGATCAGAACTTGGGTGAGTGAATTAAGTTCTGTTTGGTTGGTCCCACGGTGCCTGACCTGCCAACTGCAGAGATGTTTGAAATTTTAGGTGGCGGTAGAAAGGTGGGCGAATGGGTGGGTGGGTGGGTAATAGGCTTTGTTTTCGTTCATGAGCACATAGTGTGTTTTAGACCGTTTGCAAAGTGAGGCAGCGGCAGTAAGTGCCGGATAGGTATTCCTTTCCAAGTGGATTAAATCGCAAACCGCTCGAATGTCAATTAGCGCAAGTGTCAGGTGTTAATTAATTCTGGTTACCCGTCGTATAGTAGTTCGGCACCGGGTAACTTTCGACACTATAACGTGTACGCTACACTTCTCTTCCCTTTCCCTTACCTTAAGTCTTGCCTTACCTCACTTAGCCGTTTCGCATCTCAGATCCAAGATCTTCAAACGCGGATGAGGATGAGGACGAGGCCGAGAAAGAGCGTCCACAAACAAACCGGATAGTGTAATAAAGAGGGAAAGCTAATTTTCACTCCCTATCGAAAGAAAATGAAAAAACAAAGCTGAAAAAAAATTAACCGTGATGCCAATTTCCTATGTAATTTCCGATATATCGAAACACCGTGAATAATGTATCTGTCGGGTTTATACGCGTGTATCAATTATTACCACGTGCTAATACGTCCGAACCTAGCCTGACCCAGTCAAGTGAGAATTATTCGGATTAATTGTACCCTGTATATAGATTCCGAGCCATATTTTGCTTAATATCTTCGAGCTTCCGTGCCTGCCCATCCCTCGTAGGGTGGGTATAGTTATTAAGTTATTAATTAAGCCCGCAAGTTTCCCACGCGACACCATATCGCATCGTGAGATTACATCCATGAACTGTTCGAAGAACGTTGCAGCTTTATTCACATTCACATTCACATTCTCATTCTCATTCACATTCACATTCACATTCACGTTACTATCTTCACAGGCTCGACTGACCCAGTTCCCTTTCGCAGGAGAGCTTCGAGAAAAGACACGATTATTTTTTATTCATAGGTTTGGGATTGGTTTTCATTCTCAAGAAAAGAGTAACCTCGATATAGGTATGTATATACCTATATGGATACCTATCTATACCAATTCCCTTAACAAATTGATATATATATGCAGAATTATACTCGACTCTATAGAAAATCGCGCGTACTCCATCAAGTTCAATTTTATTTCGCGGAGTGCAGAAGACCGTAGATCTCACCTGCTCTTCTATCTTCAACCGTGAAGTTACGGGAGTAAGGAGAACAAGAAAAAAAAAATGATAAAAAAAAAACTTTGTTAACTTTCAATCATAACGGAGTTTTCCTCGTGGGATTATATAAAGGTGTTCACAGACCAGTCTCAGACAGAGTTAAAATAATGGCCTAAAGCTACGCGTATATTACTATCGATTGCACGGGGAGAAAGATAAAAGGAAAAAGAAAAAATGTTGGTAGAGAAAAGAGGATTCGAATGAATTTGATGAGCTGAATAATAGGGTGAAAAAATTGAATAAAAATAAATAAATAAATAAATAAATGGCTTGCTATGGTATTGAAATTCAGCCACAGGGGTTCAATTCTTTCTCTACTCATCCCGCTCACCTCTAATCACCGAAGAATTCGATTCAACTGACGCCTCTGAAGAAGTTAATTATCCGTATTGTTTTGAAATCGGATTTTTTTTGTTCGTCTTTCATTTCTCCTCTTTCAATAAATCACGTTTTAATTTTTTCGCTTATTCCATTTGTATGTACCATATATAATATCTAATCCTGGTCAGGTAAAAAAAACCTCTTTTTTTGGAAGGGTTCTTAAATTATTTCTGAATATGAAATTTTTGCGATAAAATAACCGTGTTGAAACTCTCGTACCCTTAATTTTGACCCTGGTCACAGAGGCAAGTGACAGTTTTAGAGCAAATAGAAACTTTTCTTTCTCTAAATGTGGGTATATACCTATAGTCGCCTGAACCGTTCTCGTTTTTGCTGTATGTAGGGCTGCGTCCATCGTGAAGTAATTAATCTTGTGACAAAAGCAGATCTGCTCGTACCGCAGGGCCTGCTGTCGAGATGTTGAAACTTTTCGGGTTCTCCAACTATTTCGGGTCGAATTTTATTCTGGAAAAAAAAGAGAAGAAAAAAAAAATAAATTAATGGGGTTCAAATAAGACAGCGACACTCGAAAAGTTGAATAGATTCGTTACGAGCTGCGAACTCAATCGTTTTTCTTTATTCGATTCGAAAAAAATTCTATTCAATTTTTTCCCAGGTCTATATATACCAGATCTATTCTATCTTTGTATACAGGAGAAATAAGGGTCGGGTTGAAGTTCGGAATTTTAAAAATTCCGAACGGTGAAAATTTCGAATTCATTCTAGTCGATTTCGAATTTTGAGAAACGTTAAAGTTCAGCATATTAATTTATTTATTTATTCTGAAAGATCAAAATGCAGGCAGATCATAACTGAGAAAGTCCAAAACTCTGAAAGTTCATGAATCCGAAAATTTAATCGAGGGGCACGACGTTCCTTGTCTGAATTTCAAGGTTTGGAGTTTCGGCTTTCCAGATCTTTGGCTTTCAGAATTTCGAATCCACGGTGCTTTTTGATTTGGAGTTTCTTGAATCGACTATGTAGACTCCAGGGGTAATACTCTTCCTAAAAACTGTGATTCGGTAATATAAAAATTCGAAATTTTCACCGTTCGTAACTTTTAAAATTCGAAACTTCAACCTGGCCCCGGAAAAAAAAAAAAAATTACCAAGTCTTCATCGCTTATTGCTTTTATTTATCACAAGCCAAATAATTCTGTGAAAATTCGTCGATCTCACAACGAATTAGCGTCAAGATAAGTCTCAACGATTTTTCTCCACGATTTTTGGTGGTCTTATTTATTATCTCTTTCTAAATTTCGGTTCGCCAATCGACAATCATTAGTTCATTAGTTATTCATTCTTCTACTTCTGGTATTCTTTGAAATTTTCACAAAGACAACAAATACCTGAGATGTCGGCTCGCTATTACGTCGCACTGCACATGCGATGATTAATCTAAGATGAATTTGAAACCACGTACGTTTCACGAATTACCCTCGTAATTTGAGGCTCCGGAGAAGATGTATAGTTACCATACGCGTACTGCACTCGGGGATGTCTTGTCTTGTCTTGTCCGCGTTTGACAAAGGCACCTTAATTAACCACAAGATGCCTGGACGATTAATCTCTAGATTCCAGAGTTCTCCAGGACCGAGGTGTCACCTCGTATTAACCCCTGTCTCTTCACCTGCTCCCACATTGAATAGGGATGACAGTTTCAATTCGAAATCCATACCACACACATTTCTTTATTCCAATCTTTTCGTTTTTCGCAATTCGAAAAACTCTTCGCAACTGCATTTAAACTTTTATCATTCAAAATCTATACAACCACTCCACGCTTCTTTCGTTTTCGTTTTACTTCTTTTTTCCTCAATTCAAAATCCTCTCAGCTGCTACAATCTACTTTTAATTATCTCTCATCATCAGCCACGAATTCACACGTGGGTAAAATCTGACAATAGAAAATCGCTAACTCTGTAGCCCTAAGCGAGCAGCAATTAAAATTAATTAACAATCATGAGTCTAGAATCAATGCTCTCTCGACTCTCGTTTGTAATTCTGCACATCTACCTATACGAATTTCATCTTTCTGCAATCAAATTTATTCTACAATAATTAGACCGAAAAATAAAATCAATCGATCGTTTAAAGTGGTCCATCCAATCTTACAGCTCCAGGTTGCTGTACTGGATCCCCTAGAGTGACCCTTCAACCGTTAACGGAAACACCCTTGCCGTTGAGAACAGTTAGTATTACACGACGATCGCCAAGAGAATTCAGCGCTAATTTGCATATAGAGTGAAATTACGACTATACGGATTTGTGAGCCGTAGTAGGTATTATCTACGTACGACAACGGCCACGACATCCGGTCAGAGATCAACACCCAGGTCTTGTTGGCAGATTTTTTTTCTCCCCAACTTTTAATCATTCAGTTTTATTCATTTTTTCTCTTCGGTTTGTTGGTCTTTTTTTTATAAGCTCTACTCCCGCTTTTTATGCACTTTATATTCATCGAACGTACCCTTGTTTTAACGACTCATGAATGTGCTGTTAGATAGTCTCCACGGTACAGTTTGCATTTGGTTTCCAATTTTTTTCTCCGTGCATCTCTATCAGCTATCATCATATGTCTGGAATTATTTCCGTACTATTTTTTTTTTGAGCGTAAAATATTATCCTTGCTGCAGGGTCTTTGGCATGGGTATATACTTATACAGGGTGTCCCAGAATTAAATGTCCAAAATGAAAGGCGCCCTAGAGGAGGTCGAACTGAGTAAATTCCCCCGAAGAACATGGGGTCTGCGAAGTCGCGTTCGCGAGATATCACAAGTTAAAAAAAAAGTATCGCTTTGCGCCGCCTCGAGGCGCTTTGCGCCGCTTTTATTTTGATTCCTCGACGCGGCGCAAAGCGATACTTTTTTTTTAACTTGTGATATCTCGCGAACGCGACTTCGCAGACCCCATGTTCTTCGGGGGAATTTACTCAGTTCGACCTCCTCTAGGGCGCCTTTCATTTTGGACATTTAATTCTGGGACACCCTGTACATTTAGGTATGTATATGTATATATTATAGGGTAAAATAGAACTGAACTGAATACCCCGGAAGCAACCATCCAACGTGAACAAACTTATGCCCCATGTAATTGAGCCAAGGGTTCAATTAGCGCGACATGCGTCAATATTTACACCCGGAGCTTGTTGCCTAAATGTCAGGTGCGTTTCTGATTCGCCCACATACCAACATATACCTATATATTATATATATATATATATATATATATATGTATACACCTATATTCTTGTTTACATGATGGGCTGCGGAAGGTAAATGGAGTAGAAATTAAACCGCTTTTGTGGGCCTCTGTTATTAGTAGGATTCTACATCTAGCGTGCCTGCAATTACAAATCGTCATTAACTGTCCGAAAATTATTTACAAAAGGTCAGTTTGATGTAAATCCAAAGATTCATCTATGCATGTTTCAATTTGGTCGAGCTGTGTTCGGTTCAAAGTTCCGAACGGTCATAATCACGAATTCATTTGGGACGATCTCGAATTTTTAGAAACGTCGAAGTTCCGGCTATAATCAAAATTGGGAAAGTCCAGAAATCCGAAAATTTAATAAAGGGAAGTTTCGCAGTTTTGGCCTTTCGGATCTTTTAGCTTACGGAATTTTGAACGTCCGTGTTTTTCGATTTCTAGTTTTTTAAACCGAATATGCAGACTTTAGGGAAAGTACGCTTTTTAAAAACTGCGAGTCGAAAATATTAAAATTCCAAAATCTTGCCGGTCCGAATTCTAACCCCGGTCCCCTATCTATATAAACGTTCAAGTGGAAAAGTTACAGCATTGGTCAGACGCGATGGTTGGTAATGTGGCCCGTGGCGAGTCGGACGGTCACGTCAATGAAAATGTCCAGCAAAAGCCAGTGAGTAAATTGCGATAGGGATGTGGGATAGAATTGGAGAGAAAGAGAGAGAAAAGGTTCTTTTTAGCAGGGTAGAAATTTTATCGCCGACCGCACGCTCTTCTTCGTGCACGTTTACCTTTATGCTCGCTAATAATCTCGCGGGTGTCGAGAGGGCTGCTGCCTAGCTCCTCTTTTCCTTATTCGTCTCTCGCTGTTGGTTTTGGTACCAAACTGCCCTCCCCCTCCCAAGCGAAATCGGTGGTTCTGCACCCTCTTCCATCCCTCTATCTCTCTCTATCTGCGTTTCTCCTTTTTACCAGGCCTCATTACCATTACCCTTATCTTTATTTCGTTCTGTTTTTCTCTTTATACCTTTGTCCCGCGCTTTTCTCCCCGCGCTTTTATTCCACTCTTTATTTTCTCTCTTATTATTCAACATCCTAATTTCTCATCCCTCTCTTGCTCTTTCTTTTTTTTTCCAACTTGTACATTTCTTACGAATGCTACGTGTCCTCTCAGTCTTAAGATGTTACTCGTACTGTCATATCGAAAAATTTGTTCCTCCAGTTTTTCTCAGCTTTGTTCCATCAAAAATAAAATAATAAAAAAAAAGTATATACTATACTGAACAGGGATAGGTCATCTGTACTACGCCCACTAAATCACACATCAAAATATCTAGATTCAACGGTTGGAAAATACTGCCTGTCATACCGAGTTACGTGCCACCGAGTACCGCTTCTTGTCTCAATAATATCTGGATTGGTGCCAATCCAAAAAAGCCCTGGTATACCTATACTTGTATAGTGATAAGCTTTTTTAGAAGATTTTCGATATCTGAGGGTAAAAAGAAGCCAGGGGATGAGGAGAGATAACGTAATCGAGACTTTCAATTTCAACTTTTTGTAAGACTGTCGTATTTTATTCTTTGAATTTTTGATTCGTCGTTAATTCTTCAATTTTACAAATATTAATTTACTTAATTAATATTTTCTTAATCGATGATCATCTTTGAGATTTTTGACGTCAAGACGCATTTGCAAATTGAATATGCTAACTCTCTGCTATATCGTGAGTAATGAGGGAAATTAATTTCCGTAATAATTTCTATGCACCGGAGAATTTCATGATAAGACATAAGAAGAAATGGCAAAAATTGTGGGATTCCTTAACTGATTTATCGGTGTAATCATTATTATTTTTATTTTTTATTTTTTGTTCAGGGGCGATATCTCGTCCGTCAGTCTTAGCCAACTCCTCAAACTTGGTTTCGCGGCTTAGTCGAGCGCGATGCGATTATCGCAAACGACGTGTAGTTATTTTCATTACTTCAACACGCCGGGGCAGCTAATTTACAACAAGGGGGTAAAATAAAGATAAGTCACTCGCTCAGCTCCGAGCTTGCAACGACGACGCTATAGGTACTACCACGGTGATCCCTCTGCTCCTGCTGCTCTGTATCTACAAAGTTTTCCGCCTCCGAAACTACTGCAGCACGTATACGATGCATAATTTTACCCTGTAATACACACGTATACGTTTAGTACACCTTCGTCGTAACACGCAATCGCCATCTTGACCACTGCTTGAACCGTCGCGGTTTTCAATCGCCCTAAATAATCTGCATCTATGTTATACGTATACGTACGTAGTACGTACCTATCTGCCATCGTAAATGATGGTTCATGCATGCGAATAATTAGCAGGTACCTTCATGTTTGAGGTATGGTACTTAATTATCGTTGTTCTATGAATTGTTTTGATTTGAAAAAAAAAAGAAAAAAAAAAAATAGACTCGTGCATAAGATGATGAGACCGAGATCGAAGAATCCTTGTGATTTGTCTGTAAATAAAATTTGTAGAATATTCTAAGTCAAAATCTCGATGCCTCAAGAGCTAGGGTATAAGAATAGAAACACACTTCGTCCAAATCGCCTGAACGATCACAAAGATATATGTTGAATATTTTTTTCTCCTCCTCTCCATTTTTGCTCGAATTCTTCATTCTTTCGATTAGGTATTTGCGAATATGATTCGAAGTTATAGACTTACAAAAGATTTTATTTTTTGTTTTAGGGTAAGATTGTTTTATCTCATGGTATACATTGACTTTGCGATTTTTGATAAATCATCTCGGATTTTAGGCCTCTTTTTATTATTCTACCTTTTTTTGCATTTTTTTTCCATTGTTACAGTACGTTTTTACGCCCAGCATATATATTTATGCAGAATAAATTGCTAATCCTCCTTGGCGCCATCCTGCACTTCTTAAGTAACTAATGCTAGCAACTTTTTTTTTGCTCCTCGAATCATGCTCGGTAAAAAAGGAAAAACAGAAAATAAAAGGAGAACCGTAGAGGGAGTCTGAACCGGCAATTCTAACATCGGAGGGTGCAGCATTTACTGCATGCTGTATACAGGCTTGTAGCATACTGTGTGCAACATTGTTTAACATAACGCAACACGCGACTCTCGTTGTCGAGTTTTGTGGGAAACGTTAAGAAAGGGTGAGAAATAGAGACAGAGAATTCTGAATTTGTTTAGAATATGGGAATCGGAGGGACTTTGCTCCGAGTTAACGCTATATGTATAATTTACATAAGGTTGATGAGGCGGTCGCGATCAGTAACGAATTCCGTTAAAATTTACTCTCTTATTCACTTGTAAGTAACTAATGTCACAATTTTCGATGTGCCGATAGAATTTTCCGTTACAGACAAATTGAATTACACAGAAATATGGTTGATTCAGTATTTCGAGTCATCATCATCTCGCGTAATAGCATATCCGCACAATTAGAACGAAATTATGATAAATAGCAAATTCATATATTCGTATGAAGATGATTAAACCGAGCATAATGCGCAAAGATTATGCAGGGGCATGCGGGGTCTTGTCGGCTTTGAAAAATAAAAAGGTAACGAAAAAAAAATATACAACAAACAAACCAAAAACACAATTCTACTTGGTAGAGGTGAGTTGGGTAAATCGTCGGGGACAAGCTTTCAACCCGAATCTGCAGCGTAATTCGCTCACGTATACTACGTACCAGGTGTGAACACTCAAAAAGTATACCGTGACTTTCGGTCATCGTATCAAAAATTTGGCCGGGAAAATAACAATTAGATGAACAAACTAAAAACCGGCCAAGATGTACAGAAGAAAAAAAAAAAAAAAAAATCATGTGAAGCTAGGAGTTGGAACTAAAATGGTTTAAGGTACAGTTTCAAAGGATTCGACCATCCATTTTTCGTCTATGCGCTCTGAACAGTGACAAAAACTTTTGCCTATATATTAGTCAAAAATAGGTATAGCAAAAATAACGTATCAAACAGCAAAAAATTCTTATATTATACGCGAGTGAAAGAAATATGTGCAAAAGTATAGATAGATCTTGGATAAAGGTGTGTGTAAGGTCGTCTTCCGATCCCTGCAGAAGTTTCTTTTAAAAATTGTTTTCGTACCTCGAGGGATATATACCTATCGCAGGATCAAAATTTCATATCAGATGTCCGGTTTCATATGAGTTTTGCGACGTGGCAATATGATGGCGTTGCAATAGTTCGTACATTGAAACTCGATGCTAACGAGAATCGAAAAGGCGAAGAGAAACGTGATCTGTCGCCTGCACACCGAAGTCATATTTATACAAGGCGGTATCCCGCGAAATGATCATTACTATTATATGGGGTTGATATTTTCATTTTACACAGGGAAAACTGACAATTTTATTATCAATTACGCGGTGTAATTACGTATGTGTGTACTGGGGGAACTACTTCGGTGAAATTTACGATAAAAACCGTTTGATCTTTCTTAAAATAACTAAAAATAAATCTAATCAAAAATTACGTCGTACAAAAGTTAGCTTAGGTTAGTATATTTATATCGAAAAAAAAATTCAGGAACATTATTTCGCATGTAGAAAATAGGCAGGAAATTTTCTGCGAAAGGTTCTTCGAGCTTAGACTTGAATTTTTTTTTTTCATTCAATACATAGGTACTAACATAAACTAACTTTTGTAGGTAGGAGTTTTTTGGGTTAGATTTTTTTCGTCGATTTTAATAACGAATAAATGGGTTTCATCAAATTTTATCACCCCCCCTTAAGTGATTATCAATTACAATTCGTGCGCAAAATATACAACCACGTTTCTACTATATCTACAGGCAACCTGTAGGTTATGTACATACCTACCTACTTCGGATAAGGTTAACGGGGTTGACGTTAAGCGTTCTCGTAACATAAGGTCGCCCGCCTAGCAGCAATGCCGCACGTGCTAGCCGTTAATGTGTATAACGTGTCAGCCCAATATCTACCTACCTACCTTGTGAACTAGGGGTGCCGTGGTGGAATTCGCATCACCGGTTAACGAGCACTAAAGTCAATCACTCACAATCATCGTCATTAACTACATAACGTAACGTAACGTAACGTAACGTAACGTAACGTAACGTAACGTAACGTAACGTAACGTAACGTAACGTAACGTAACGTAACGTAACGAAATGCGGCGTAACGTAGAATTGGTGTGACCTGAAGCCATACCCTACCACCTTGCTGACGCCTCGCCTCCTGTGTACCACATATACGTATGTATATAATTCAATATACCATATAGATCTATATACAGTATATGCGCTTATATAGATACGTGTTCAACGGGGTATACGATGTTAATGTCGTCGGTAGTAGCACGTGTGCCAAATTACAACCGTCTCCCTCGACCACCCTTCTGCGTTTCTCTCCCCTTTCTCATACCACGCCGTGGCCAAGCTGAGTTTCGCATCAGCTTCGACTAGGCTTAGGATTTGGCTGTTAGGAACGATTTGGACGTCCGCGAATGGTTCGAGTCCTGGAAACTGCAAATAATTGATCCCTCGAACGATTTCGGACGTCTCGATTCCGGAACGGTTTCGGACGCAATGCGAAACTAAATACACGTTTTGTACGGCATTCATAGTTACACACATCATTAACCTTGGGCAATTCCGTGTGCAAAATACGTACATACAATACCATGAGTGTTTTATTCAATAATTTGCAGAGCTCGTATTCAATTTACGCGAAATCGGTCTACAACCGGTTTTGCGATTTCGGTGGAATTCGATCGGCTGATACTTCTTGAGGCAATTAACTTCCCGGCCAAGTATAACACGATTTGATATAACGCGAATTTCGGTACCGATTTCAGAAAAATTTATAGTGTATAGAAGTGCGTTTGCGATCAGGAGAATATTTCATGGCACTGCAATTTTTTCCGAACAATAAACGCAACGATTTCTTCTTTTATAATTTTTGTTAGTTATTTGTAGAAATCTGTTCTCAAAAATTTAGGGTTTCGTCTGTTATACAAATGCCGGTTTTTTTGATGTAGGTACGACTGTTACAAAAATTAATGTGGAAATATTGTGAGAAATGAAAAAGAACGAAAACAAAAAAAAAAAAAAAAAAAAAGAAAGTCCGACATACCGTAGAAGATGAAAAATTTTATTCATGAACGCCTGAATTTACGCCGATAAAATATAGTGGAAATTCCAATTCAAATTGGCACGCATACCGGGGACTCAACTGCCTGTCGCGTCGTCCGGTCCGTCTGTCCCGCAGAAGAATTCTTTTGCACGTGATCGCGGGTAAATTAATTTCTATCGATCCGAGGAAAGATGATCGTACGTATTATACGCGTATCCTTCTACTGGTGAAAATGACGTAGGGAATTTCGTGGAATTCCTTAGGGAATCCTGTACCAAAACCGAGCTGCAGATACGTGAACTGTTTTGTAAAGAAAAGAAAAAAAAGAACATGAAAGAAGAAAATCATTTCCCTTCAGCTCTTCACATCGGCGTTAAAAAATTCCTTGAAAAAGACGTATGCGGATTTCTTATACGTCTAAAATTGAACATTGTGATAGGAAAGCTGGAAATTTTGTATTTCGGAACTCGGAATCGCCACGAATGCGGTCAGCAGTCCGATATCAACTTGGCGTCTCGCGGATATCAGAATAGCGTACAGAATGCCACGTTCTGAAAGTAACGGTCCCTGAGGTGTATATCTGTAGCTGACCCCTCAGGAGGGAGAATTGAGGGTCGTTGGCGTAACGTTGATGGCTCCGTGATCTTATCGAGCATCGCCACTCCGCTGGTTTCGCTGCTTCCACGTTTCCACCTTTTCACCCTTGCCCATCTCTTTTTACCGTTCCTTTCCAGCTTCCTCTCTCTCTCTCTCTCTCTCTCTCTCTCTCGTTTTCTCCCTTTTGCCAAACCTTCTACAACCGCCAAGAACCGTCATTAACTACCAGCTACCAGTCCTTCTATCCGAGCATTAAAAGTTCGTTAGCGTTAGGATCGCTGTCACGTTTGCTGGGCTACCACCTTCCCAACCTACCGCACCTCCTGAACCTCCGCAAATGAAGATGCCCAGAGAATTTTGATACCGAAAATATTTTGGGGAGGGAGAAGAATTCTGGAATATAATATAACAATGCGTTTCCTTAGTTATTTATGTACTGGTGAAATAAGAACGCAAGAATTTGAATGACTACTGTATATGTATACGTCTTAGTTTTTAAGAAATCGATAATTAATATCGATAATTAACAGGATGTACAGATAAACGGTCTCTTCCAGTGGCAAACTGTATATATGCGTGTGGAACACCGACATCAACGAAGCTCGTTTCCGCTTCTATTCGAGTCCGTTTGTTTCTAACTACGAAATATAGCTATACAAGAGTAAGAGGAAGAAGTAGAAGGAAGAAAAAAGGATAGAGCCACAGAGAGTTCAAAGTTCAAAGTTCACATAGCCTGGAGAGAACAACAAAGTTTCACTAATGAGAGAAAGAGAGAAGACGCGCTCTAGCCAGATATGTAACGAGCTTTTATTTTTTTTTCTTACTTTTTTAAAACTCTTCTCGCCTTCCGTTCCTGATTCCTTCTTTTCTGCAGTGCCGTTGCATGCCGGATCCTTGATTTCCGATTCGCTACGTTTTCTAGATCTTATTATAACAGTATAACCACTAATCAGGCAGAAAAATTGCCCAGTATCTTTTTTCGATGAGCAGTAGAAGTAAGACCACCTTATCGCCACGTTAACGACCCTAACGATCCGAAAGGATTACCTCCCTCCTTAAGCTTCATTCGCCAATTTCTTCGATCTTTTTCGCATCTTTTTTTCCCCTCTTCTTTTTAGATTAGACAAATTTTTTTTAATTATCGTTACTCGCGTCTTGTCACTTGGAGATTCCCTTGTCCGTTTTAAGTAGGTTTCGATAGTTAACGATGATCAGATTATCAAATTTCATTAAATTTTTGGTCCTGTATATATTAATTAATATTGATAAGAGATGATGACGATGTGTGTTTCAATGAAAAGTTTCGGAAGTGGCTTGTCAGCTTCGACTCGTCTACTGGAAACGGACACGCCTCGTAAACATTAAGAAAAGCATTGAAACGTCATTTCATTCTGGATCGTTAATAATCTGTGTACAAGAAGCCGGTTCTTTATTATCGTCAATTAATCTTCCGGGAAATACTGTCCTCTTTCCCGTCGTCTCTTCGCTCATATAATCGGCGAAGAAAGCCAATTTCTGCATTTAAAAGATAGAAAGAAAAGAAGAAGAAAAGAAAAAAGGAAAAAATGGTTGAGTGCAGTCGTAAAAACAGCTTCGGTCTTCGCTGTTTCACTTTCTATAGCTGAATTCTTTACCACTGCAAAAACCAAAAAAAGATTCATCCAAGCTCCGGTATCTCTTTATTTCTATCTTCTCTTCTCTTGTATACTGGAGGCAACGGTAGACATTGTCTCAGTGAATTCAATTATCAACCGAATCCCAATATATCGATCGATACCCACCGATACATACATATAATTGTTTAAATATTCCTCCTTTTCGCTGCCTCAGTTTCGCCTCTGGTTTGGTTGGCTCGTTTTCGACCGACTGAATCAACAATGAATGTGGCTGGGGTTAAAACCTTGGAATATTTCGGCTAAGTAATCGCTTGAGGCAGCTAGGAACAAACCGGGTGCAAAAAGCCACGCTATGCATTGTCACGCCTGAGTTAATATTTGGCCTGGTAACGAATCCCCTGGGCTGTTGATTTTTTTCCCCTTTTTTTTCTCTTTTTTTTTATGTTATGTGAGTTACCTCCTGGCTAATTTTCTTCAAACTTTGGTGTAAATTTTTTATGGTATCGAGCCTTGTTTTCTTTTCTTTTAATTTTCAATTTTGTTTTTTTCGTTTTTCTGTTTTCTTTCTCTCTTTACCCCGATTCATTATTATTTTATCCCACCCCCTAGGCTACTGTGTTTATAATTAAGGCTCGGATTGAAAAAAAAAAGAATTTTTTTTTCAAACCTCTTTGACATTTGATTTTAATTAATTTCATTTGTTTTTTTTTCTCAAAGCTTATTTTGATTTTGACATGAATTCGTTTTTTTCTACACAGCACAGCATCGTCAGCTCTCTCTTTTGTCATCCTGTTCCTAAAATTATTCAATCACAATTAACGCCAGTATACGTCGTTGATGATAATGGGGAGAACTATTGATGTAGCAACAATAGTGAAATCATCACTAACTTGGGGGAGAATAATAATTTGGGTACAGTTTAATCCCCAGAATTGTCGTACGCTTATAATTTATGCAACACTTCGTTACACAGATTGAAAATTGTTCATCAAAGAAATATGGATATTCTATCTTATTCGAAAATTAATTATATCCTTCGTTTTATCTTAATAAACTTCGTTAGTAATTTATTGTGTAGCATGTGTTTACAGATAATCATCTGAACTTCAAGTATTCAGGACACTTTCTCTGAGATGAGTGTTCTTTCTTTTTCCTCTGTTTTTCCTCACGATTCCTCACGAATCGTTGAACAAAGTCGAGTCATTTGAATTGTAAGTTTTTAGCTACAGATCTGACCATAAAAATGATTATAACAAACAACAGAAATAATCATATGCAGATTTTCCAAGTATCGTAAATAATTAAAGCTTGATCCAGATATCATCTCATTCACAGAAAAACAATCAATGACCTGATTGATTGTGTAAAAAAAAATATAATTAATCGATTAATTTTCCATATTTATAACGGATGAACTTGAAATTATGGTTCACAAATTATATATGGTTCACTTCAAGCGGTAAACTACCCGTATTATTTCCTGCGGGTATGTGATTAGCCAAGTTCTAAATTTTGTTTAACTTTGAGCCCCATCGATTCAGGGGTTTATCAAAATCTAATCGATAATTGAACAATCATTGAACCACAAAACATCTGCAAGTCAGCCTATCCGTTCCACCTCGTTAATTGACACCAGAGTGAAGGGTTCATAAAATTACAATCCCTCCGGGTTCCACACTTCCTGCTATCTTCCTGGGCAAAACCGATGATTGAATTGAGCCTCGAAGTGTAGCGAAAATATAGACAAAATTTTGTCTCGTCTTGAAGTAAAATATAACAAACCGTCAAGATCATATCGAAATTTGATTTCAATCATTGAACCAGTTTTTCTTGTTTTTTCTGTTTTAGGTAAGTTGAGCAACTCCGCAACGAAACTTGAGGCTGATCGTGAGTACCTTTATGCATATCTCTGGCAGAGAGCATAGAAAAGTGAAAGAACGAGTGATTAAGTTTATTATTGGTTCTCATGGCTTTTGTAAGTAGATTTTTCTCTTTCCTTACTGGCTGTTATACCGTTGTTACTGCAACGGCTACAAATCCTCTGGAATTATTCTCCAGGCAATTCCGAGTGAATTATTGTACCGCTTTTTTTTTTTTTTTTGTTACTTATACTTCGTACTTCAAGTAAAAGAAGAAAAAAAAGAGAAAATTGAACCTCTTTCGGGCCCGCAGTTAGTTGCGAATTAATTCTGCGGTGGTTCTATCTCACGGCACTTGAACTATGAATAAGTTATTCCCCGAATCCGTGTACGAAATTGTGATTGGTTAATTTTATAATAACATAGTTCAATTCGTATCTGATATCACAGTCTACGAAAAAATCAGGTTTGTAATAAAAAATGGGAAGTAGATGGTCAAAAAAAACCAAAACCTTTTATGAAACAAGACGATGGTTTTTTTTTTTTCTTTTATGATTTTTCGGATTAGTCGTAATGATTTATGGACGTTATGATAAATTACTGTAATTACTGCAATTAACACGGATAATCTATCGGATCGTTGCAGATGATAACGTTCGTCATTACGTGATGAATTCATTAGCATAATTTCTAGGTCAGCATTCGAGACTGGCAGGTAGGGCAGGCTTTCGTGTAATTCATTTGATTGTTAACTGCTCCAGCGGTATTCTATATCGAACTGAAGCTTCCCACGTTTAATTAATTGATATACCAGCTATCTACCTATACCTTCCTACTCATGACGTATACCTACCTATCTACGTTCAATCGTATATAATAATATGCTCTACAAATTCTTACCGGGTCGTGACATCGTGTAGCTGATTGGGAGAAGCTCAGTAATTAATACAAACCACACTACGTCGAATATGTGAAGTTGAAACTTGATAACTCGATCCTCGAATTTAATAATTTGTGTTTCGCTAAGGACCGATGTATGATGGCTTATGTTGGAAAGTTTTTTTATTTTTTGTTTTATTTGATTAAGTACATGTGTCTAGGTGATTAGGAAAATTGACTTGTATAGATACCTACCTTGCTGGTATTTTTTTTATTAAATGATCAAATTTTATGGCAACGAGAAGGATTTTTTTTGTTTTTTCGTAATATTGTAAATGAGCTGTTCATGAAGGCTTCTCAATGTTAAAGCCGACAATAATTTATTGAGGAACGATATTACGGCGTGGGCTGCACTTGTCGGGTTTGTAATTATAATTAATGATCTTCCGTATCAGACGGGCAAAGGGGAGAGAACGGAGGAGAAAAGAAAAGAAAGGGAAAAAAAGAATTTTAAGTGAAAGTAAGATTGCCGACGCTTCTTACGATATTAGTAGGTATACGAAATTGAATTTAAGAAGACTGAAGGTAACAAAACCAAAGAAAAGAAAAAATTAAAGGAAACAACAACAAAAATTCGTCTTCTCTTATTCGCTTGCGGAGAAAACCTATACATCTACATTTACGTTGCGTTACCTTGAATTCCCTCGACTCCCGTTTCGCGAGTAAAGTGAAGCTTACCTTATTTAAGCTGATAGCGGTTGGTTTTTTCGACGCCAAATTAATTATTATCCAAGCTCCTTTATTTTCATAATTTATGACCGAATTCTTTTTTTTAATTTTTGTTTCTTTACGCTTTCATTTACCGGTGATATGTATGTACACCTTCTTACCTGCAGTATAACATGGTGAGGACGCAAATCTTTATCGCGGTTTTTATTCCCTCGTCAGAAAGTTTACGGAGAAATTTAATTTACCTTCATTTTCGGAATTGGGAGAAAAAGCCGGAGACAGATACCCGCGGTATTCCCCCCCCCCCCCCCCCCCTTTTTTTTTTCTTTCACAATTCACTCGATTTCCATTAATTAAGAAAATTTTTCCACGACTTATACTTTCGATAAAAACGGTTCATCTAAAACTTGAAAATCGTTCAAAGACTAGAAGATTACCTAAACGCAAATAGGATTGATTGATTGATGGCAAATGCTGCATAGCATTGCTTTGACACGTACTTTCAATGGTCCCAAATCGTGTAATGAACCGAAATTAATATCCACACGTTCCTCATATGGGACATTTCGTTTAAGTTCAGTTTCATTGAGTTTCGACCAGCCTGAACGAAGGTAGAACTTTGAATTAGTTTCGTCATTAAAATATGAATATTTCCAATTTTTTTTTTGTTAAATCTTCTCTCATCTTATATAGTCTGTATGAACCAAAACGTGATTGATTTTTAATTGGGTTCGCATCGTTGTCGGCTATAATCGAAAATGTAGAAACGAAAAAAAAAATTAAAAGAACAAAAAATATTCTAGAATAATTACTTCGAACTTTGATCACGTTACATCTCGACAATTTTAATTAGACCTGCAACAAATATGACGCGGGAAAATTTATAACTTTAATTAAAGTTGGAGAGTGATTATAATTCTGATTAAGAATTTTTTTTTTTTTTTTTTTAACTGGAACAGGGATCCAAGATCCAGTCTGCATTTATTCATGAACATTTAATTTCCATATTGATTATGACTGATTCGCACCAGTCTGCTCAAAAAAAAAAAAAAAAAAAAAAAATTTCACTCGAAAATCGGTTTTGGAAAACTATATAAATGAATTGATTTTTTCATTTCTCTAATATTCTTTTTTCGACTTTAACTCACCCGTACAAGTACATATACATGCGTTTACGCCTGGTATAGATTTGCTCAAGTGGTACCATGGTCACAGTTTGCGGGATTCAAACGGTTTATTTTTTATGATCCGTTTATAGAGGAAGCAATAAAAATTGTTATTCCTGTGTCGTTGGTGTGGAACACCGGCCATAACACTGCCGGAGCTAAAGCGAGTGGGTCAGGGCTATCCTCTGAGATGATCTCGTTTTAAAGTACCTATGTAGTTCTGAACAATTCAATGGGATCCCGAGAAGAAAAAGAAAAAAAAAAAAAAAGAAAAACTATCTTATGCATTCCATAAATTTTGAAAAAATTAATTTCTCACTACATTATACTCTCGTTTATTTTATTTCTATTTATGCAAGAATACGTTCATCGTCGAGTTCTCTAGTAATCCTCGTGCAGTAGTCAATTAGCGTCACGTGATTTTGACGTCATTATCGAACGACCTTTTCGACGTAAAACTTAGCCGACTTCAGAGACCGTCTCCAAACATATCTGCGCCTTTATCATCATTCAGAATTGCTAATATTAATGCCATTAACAGAACCGGCCAGCCTTGCATATATATTTTAAGGTCACGTGTCGGCTTGTCACGCGTCTCTTATTGCTGCACCTTCTAATCGTCGACGCATAAATCTGTAGCCAACCAACCTCTGCAGAATCAATTATCGTTACAAACTAAGAGAGGAATTTACGTTGATTCAGCTGCAAATAAAATTTAGTTAGAAAAATATGGTTTTTTGCTCAAATTTATCATTCGTGCAGTTCACGATCTCACATGAGGAAAAAAGATACAGTCACGTTGCTACATGTACTCTACATTTGTAAGTTATGCTTTAGCCGAAGTCCGTGTACTTGGCATCAGTCATTTCACGTATCTGTTCTGCGTGCTCTGAATCGCATGACAATTGCAATTAATCATTACAAGGTCGTCGTTATTCTCGAAGGAAATTACGTTAAGAGATGCATATTCGATGATATCCGCAAAGGAATAGCGTCGTATCTAGTAAAAGGCTTGGAAAAATGAATCGCTGACCTTCAGACCGAAGAAATCGGAGTGGAATGACCAGAGTGACAATCTTAATCAAAATCGTTGTCCATGTATCTTGTTAATTTAGTTTATTGTTAGACCAGGGTAAGGCGAGCGAGATATATAAGTCGGAGTTAATTCGATTATTATCTTTTGTTAGTTGTACTTTGGTGGTATAGTGGTGGTGATAATGAGGATTAACTTGGTTATTCTCATCGCGTCGCCGCAACGTCGAGCGGCGTCGATCTTTTGCTCGCACGTGAAGGACCTTTGGGATGGGGCTGAGAAAATCTGAACCTATTTCTGATTTCCACGTGATACGCTTGGGGAAAGCTATATATCAGGTAGAAGAGCCTCTGCTGCAGACTCCAGAGCGATATTCTCTGCTTTCCTTTATCTTTCTTTCCCGAAGCTTTTTCTTCTCCTCCCACTCCGCATCCTCCGCATCCGCTTTTTCATTCTTCATTTCTTTCTTCTATTACATGGCAAAAAGAGAGAGAATTAAAAAAAAAAAAAAAACTATAGAGCGGAGTTTTCGCCAAGACTCACTAATTCATTTCCCAACCTCGTTTCTACCTCTGTGATTGATTTTTTTGATTGCCAGAACTACGATCTACGGATTTATATCCTTGGATTTATTTCGCATCGCGCGAATCATACGAATTACGGGATCGGGTTGAAGTTCCAAACGGTCAAAGATCTGAACTCCGAAACATGAAATTTACGTACGAAGCCTGATCGTGCCCCCTCATTAAATTTTCGAACTTTAACGTTTCTGTAAATTCGAAATCCTTGTGAATGAATTCGGAATTTTGATTGTCCGGCACCTTAAAAATTCGGCACTTCAACAACCGGATCCTCGGGCTACTAATTTTCTCCGTATCATCAGAGGTTCTTGACTTGCAAAACCGGGACCAACACCTACTACGAGATAAAAGTTAATGGGATAAGTTATTGCGAGCTAAAGTGAAATTATGTCTGCCAAATTGTGTCATCTTCGTACCCACCCACCTACCTACCTACCTATCTACTCCACACCCTCTGGCATCGTCCTCCTGGCCCCTTTGTCTTGGAAGGGCAAGTCGTTTGGTACGTTTATATAATACGATGATATATATTGTGCTACGTGCCGAGGTTGGGTCGAGGTTGAGTTATGTTAAGAGACCCAGAGGAAGGAAGAAGATGAAACATATCCGGCGAAAAGAACATCTCGAAGGAGAGCAACGAGAGATGAGGCGGGTTGGCTGGCTGGTTCGCTGGCTGGCCGGGTTGCAGGGTGTACCTAACTCATGGCGGAGGAATTTTCTTAAAGAATTCATTAAGCTAATGAAATTTATGCGCAACACTGCCGGCCCCTTGGTCCCATGGAACAAAAACCTTGATATATCTCCCCGTTAAAAGTAACTCGAAAGAATTTTCGCCACCGTTTTTAAGAGCTGTTTAAACCATGGCTTTAAAGTGGCTGATACTCTCTCCCGTAGCTTTTAGGTAAATTTCACCATTTATTTTTTGTCTTTCTTTTTTTCTTTTTTTTTCTTAGTGGAACTTAATAATTAGCTTCGGAATAATTTCGCTATTAACTTTTTCGAATAATTGCGAACTCTTTTAGTCAGCTATAAAAGAATGAGATTTATAGCCTAGCTCAGAGAGATAAAATCGTAGCTGTTCAGTATTTTATAGAAAAGCAGGGTGGCGACAGACCGGGAAAACCTGGAATAGTCAGGGAATTTTGTTAGTTTGGAAAATTCAGGGAAAAGTCAGGGAATTACTTTGGCCCACATGGAAAACGAGTGGTTTTTTTTGTTGTTGTATTATTTTTAAATGAGCTACTTTCCAAATTCGCCAGTGAACACACATTTGGTGAAGCTTCGGAAATAATCGCGTAAGAAACAGGATAATAGATACTGCTAATTCCCCCCCCCCCCCCCCCCCCCGCGCAGTCACCATGACTTCGCTCAACTTGATTGCGATTCGGTCGAAAGACGTGAGGGAATATCGAATTTTTGTCTGGACAAAGTCAGGGAAAAGTCAGGGAATTTTATTTCAGCTGAATTGTCGCCACCCTGAAAAGGAATTACGTGATTTTATTTATTCTTCACACTCGCGTTAGAAGAACGCTTTTGGGTCGTCACGTCGCTTCGCGTCGCGTCGTCTCCTTTATCTCTCCTCGTACATAACCTTTGAGGTCATGATATTTTCCGAATTCTGACAGTTAGCTCGAGAGAGACACACAACACCTCAGTATCAGCCTCAAAGGACTCATTCAAGACGTTGAAGAAACAGAACGTATCTCAGCATGTGTTTTTTTCGTTCCTGGTCTGAACGAGAGGCGTATGAATATTAAAATCTGGAAGAGAAGTAAAAGCTGAAAAATTTACCGCGACGACAAAGAGGGATGCGACCCAGATTATATACCTACCCCCTGAAAATAAAAAACAAATAATAAATCTAACGTCATTCTTTAACGTTCAAACAAAATTTCAACAATTATTATCTTGAAATTGGATCATTCAAATAGCAAGTACAAGTCTGTATTTCAGTTGGCTGAAGGTGGTTCAGAATTTTGTCGAAATTTAGGAAGATTAGAAGTTCCGGTGGGAATCGAGTATGAGAGCGTTAGATCTGTCACGTTGGCTCTGCATTGTTCCTTGTAATCTTCAAGAAATTTTGGCGCGAGAGTTTGACACCAAAGTTGTCAAAGTCGTCATCATCAGCCCTCAATTGTCTGCGATTCTAATTTCCTTGAGAACTCGGTTGGGTTTTGAACTAAATTGTATAGGTATGGTTATAAAGAGAGGGAGAGAGAGGGGTTGTCAAATTGTATAATATTCTATTGTGTGTCGTAACTCCGTACGGTATTATACCTACATGTACCAAATACAGTAAATAAAAATGGAAATAATAGAATTGAGAGTCGAGGGTTGAGATGTGAAAAGATGAACAAATTTTGTTTCTCTTTTTTTTTTTTTTCGTCAAACTTGAATGGAATAAAAAAAGAGGTTAAACAGTGCCCTGCAAACTGTGAAGATCCAAATTGGGTTGAAACAATGAAGAAAAAAAAGCAAAAAAAAAAAAAACAAATTAAAGTAAAAGAGAAGAATAGAAGAAAAAACGAAACTGGCACTAAAAACCCCTCGTTAAATAAATGTTCTCGAAAATTATACTCCACAGATATTATAACGTGAAATTATAATGAATTTTTATATTCTGCTATTCTTTCAACTCTTTTTTCCGTTTTTCTTTTTTTGTTTTTTTTTTTTCATTTTTTTTCCCTCTCTCTTCCGTCCTTTCTTCCTTTCTTCCTTCCCTCCCTCATCGCTTTAATTTCCTCATTGGTGGGCTGGGCTTGAGCAATACAACACCGAGCTTGGAAAGTGTGCGGTTAAACATTGCGTGAGAAACGCGAATGGCGGCAAAGGCGTTATTCCAAAATGATTCATTCCGCGAGTAACCCTCTCACGAGTTATATCTGCGCAACGAATCCGTCTATACAGATCCAAAGAACAAAAAGAAAAGAAGAAAAGAAAGAATTACATTCTTTTCGCGGATAATTTTCTACGATTTTTGAATTCCTACTCATTTCTATTTTTTACTTTAAATATATCATAAAATTTTGGAATTGTTCAAGGTCCATATAGTTGGAAATAAAATTTTGGTCAGACTGTACATGGGAGGGGTTGATATTAACGCACGTGGGCGTGAATCGAGTCAATGGCTTAATTTCTTCCCCGTGTTTACGCGTATATAGCGATATACGTACATGTATATTGTATATGTTGCGTGGATCGTGGCAGTTATTTTTTCGTTCATATATTTATCATTCGTCATTTTTGTTAAAAAGAAAAAAAAAAAAATCACCAGCGACGTACGAACGTTTCGTACCACATATGAAAACGTTCTCTCATATAAAAACGCCCCCTGCAGTTTAAATGAAAGACAAAAAAAAAAAGAAAAAAAAAAAGAACTTAACCAATTACAATTATTTTATCCTGTAGGTACTCCTACGTATGTATACGACATGACGTGTGAAAGTCGAGACGTGAAAGCAGCGTGATGTTATAAATTTTAATAGGCATACCTACATCAATCTAAATCTTATACCGTTAGAAGTACGATTAGTAGCTATATGTAGCTCTATGAACAATTAAATTATTCGATTGTGTCGAAAGACGTCAGGGAATATCGAATTTTTGTCTGGACCAAAGTCAGGGAAAAGTCAGGGAATTCTATTTCAGCTGTATTTCAGCAATATTTATTCCTTACGAACCATCCAGGTTCCATCAACTAAAAACAATAATTTGAAATTTTGTCCAACGTTAAAAATCTAACACACTCACACACGACGTCATACGAATGCCTTGTTTTTATATCTTTTATCTTGCAATTCTTTGTCATTCACTTGATAAAGTCGCGTTCATGCTTGTAAAATTGATCCGGGTATAATATGACCCGGAGTATAATGGCGCTGCGGGGGTGCTGAATCGGATTCGCAGTCGAGTTATCCGATGTCGAATTGTTCTCGAGAGAGAAGCAACGACTATCGACTGTATAATCCTGTACAGTTACTAAGCTTATCGGAATAATCAGGGGTCAATTGCATTCATCCCAGACCGGTCGTCTACGACGAGTAATGGAATAAAATAACAGGGAATTATCTCCCTCGGGATGGAATTGTGATAAGCAGAATTAATTGCTCTATAATTATACATGATGACGACCTACTGCCGTATAATCCACGGGAGAGAAATAGGAGAGAAGAAAAGAGATGAGAAGTGGGTATTGCCCGAGTGGATATTCGCCATTATAGACATAGGCGGGTATAATTCCAAGTATCGTTCATGAATTTTGATGAAAACCTTTGACGTGGAATTCTTCTTACTCCTTTTCCTTGTTCCTTCTTCTTTTTTTCATCTTCGCGTTACACTGAACTGCATCTTCTCCAATACCTGCTCGCAGAAGTAATCCAAATTTTGATACAGCATGCGGGAAAATATTTCCAAAATAATTTCAGCGATGGTTTGAACATTTTTCTATTTTTCGGTGGAATCTAAAATGCAATGGTTCTTTATTTTTCCTTTCGAATTTGATTTAACGATTATAAATCGCGATTGAATTTTGTGAGGAAAGTTTGTTGCTACATACTTTCATCGCTGAAACCTTTAGGGTAAAATGATTTTTCTTAATTTTTCAAACACCCAACGCGTAGGGCTGTAACGAAGACGAATGAACGTGTGCAAGTAAATCCCACAGATCACCGCGCGGACTAAACCTCAGCAACTTGTTGGTTTTTCTTTTTTACTTTATTTTTTTCAACACTTATCGTCGGTATCACGGGGTTTCGTTATATAGTACGCCTGTCGCCTCAAAGGGTTTAAAATTGAGATCGATTACCACAACTTTATATCGTTCAGCCTCAATCACAGTTACATCTGCAGACCCGAGACGAATGAGGATCGAGTAGAAAACGGAGAAGAAAACAGCCACGAGAAGCTGCGCTCCAGGAGTTGAAAAATGAATCACCATAGCTCCTGTGGTGCTTTAGGCGAAAATTTTCGAAAATCATTTATCTCAAAACTGCTACGTTTTTAATTAACGTATGAAAAAATAAAAAATGAAAGAAAACAGAAAGTATCAAGATTGAGAGAGCTAAAAAATAAAAAAAAAAATTTATCAGGTCCTGGACTGGAGATATGATTTTCCACAATTTGAAGATAAACTTTATGGGTCTTATTTCCCATATTTTAAGGTCCGTAATAATATCAACCCTTTAGATTGAGAGTTGATTAAATGGCCTAACGCAACACAAGGGTAGGAAAGATCGAGGTTAAAAAAAATATTTTTTTTTGTTTGTTTTACCGAGGTAGAACGATTCTTGCTCATATATTACTTTCCGTTCTTTTATTTATTCGTTTAATTATTATTATTGTTCGTTATAAGGGTTTTTTTTTTTCGTTTTTCGTTTTTCATCCCCCTTTTGTTCCGTGGCTTCCGTTATTGCAGTTTTATTCAGCAACGCTCGTTTGTTAACTAAATTAATAGAACGCAATGTGACCATGGTTATTATACCTACGCGAATATGATAAAATATCGGATGGCCGAATTGCAAATTCCAACGATGCGAGAAAACCGGGCCAAATTTTGCCCCTGGGGGGAAGTTGGAGAAAATTTACCGGTTATGACCTCGCAATGAAATACAGAATTCGCGTCAACTCTGGCGCAAGTTTTGTCAATTATTGGCGTGTTAAATATTCCACATATATTTCTTTTTTCTCTCTCTCTCTCTCTCTCTCTCTCTCTAAAATTTCATTATTTTATCTACATAAATTTTTTCACCTATAAATTCGTGCAAAAATGTGGTGAATTTTTTTTCTTCACCTTCGATGCAGTGCAGTTATTTAAATAAATAATAATAAAAAAAAAGAATACTGCACAAGTTCAAAAAAATTATGAATAGAATTCGGCTTCAATTTTTCGATTTTTTGAAAATGGAAATTAAGAACATATACATAGAAATATTTTTTTTTTTTGCTCTCATTCTTTTTGTGATATAAACCATTTATCCAAAGATGTAATCATTATACAATATATATGTCACATGATATATTATAGGTATAGGTATATATATATACACTCGAACATTTTGTGTCTCCTTGCACATATCTCACTGCAGCTGTCGTGAATTTTAAGCATCGTTTTACGTGACGCGAATAATGGCCGTATACGTATAACGACCTATCATTTTTCGTTAAAAATTGAGTTACAGTACCTTCCGTCGCATTTTATTTTGCATACCTTGTACAGAAAAAAATAAATCATTGCAAAAAAATCCGATCGTTATTATAATCACGATTATCAAAGCTACTAGACTGATATATAAGCACGTGAAGAGAAAATAGATACCATACGTATTTGAAAAAAAAAAAAAAACAATATCGAAAAAAATGTATGGAACTGTGGCCACTTTGAATCTGGAATCCAAAACGCGCGGTTAGAATAGTTCTGGCAGTGGGTTATCGGAATTTGAATTACAAAGTTGACGACACTTGTACCATGTTGCGAAATAACAAAAATGGAAAGTGCGAAGGGTTGCGAGGGTGGTTAGGTAGGGGTAGATATAGTTACCCACATACACAAACACTGCAGTAGTGAAAATGGTGTCTGGTCTGGGAATGGTGAGGTTTTACTTCGAGTGGAAAAAGGGGGGTAGAATTGGTTGGCCCCGTTGAGCAAACCGGGGAATGGGTGGGTCGAAGGGCAAATGGGGATAGGAATAGGGGGCGAGGATTTAATTTAAACTCCAAACAAATAAAACAAAAAAAGATAAAATGAGACAGAAAAAAAAGAGAGAGAGAGAGAGAGACAGCAGAGCAGAACAGAACACATCGCCCACGTTTGAATTGCGCATCCCAGAATATTTTATTTAACGTGGTTTTTTTTTTTTTTCTTTTTTTTTGCGAAAGCCTTGCTTTGGGGATTCCCTTCTCTTGTATTTTTGTCACGAGTTTCAGGCCCACCAAATACGAATTCTGTCACGAAGGGACGTACGGATGAACAGACCGCGCCGGACCACCATATGCGTTATTTAAAGTAATTTTGCCCGACTTTTTTTTTTTATTTTTGATTCACCTATTACTATTTTTCTATCAGTTCTTTCTCATCCCTTCGAGGTAATGAATTCACAGAATCATCGCCGTTGAATAAAATTCCAGGGTAAATCGTTCGCCATGCTATTTAAAAAAAAAAAAAAAAACGAAAACTGCCGCAGGTCTAAATGAAACAGTCCAGCTACAAATCGATGATTTCATATTCCTCGGCATTTAATTCCATATGATTTCATTTTCGATTAATATGTATAGGTATTACTTTTCCCATATACATGTATCATGTATGTATGCACGCCTATAACGTCGAAGGGTTTATTCTACTCGATTGCGAGCCACGTGCCCGCGGGAGGTTTTAATAATTGAATTCTATCGAAGCAATTTTTTTTTTTTTTTTATTATTTTTACTATTATTTTTTTCATTTTGGTAAACGCGTATTGGTATAATTTTTTTTTTTTTTCCTCTCATTTTTCGTTTGTGCAGGCAGATGCTTCATTCTTTTTTACTGCAGCCAGTCGGTATTTCTATGTGGCAGCATATATCAAATCCGATACCTGCGGCTCCTCTCAATATATCTATACCTATAAGAACGAACTTTAATCATATATCCAATGAAGTTTCTTTTTTCACCCTACGCCATTTCATTTTTGAATTATTATCATCATTCGTTCCTGTTTTTTTTTTTTTTTTTTTTTTTTTTCGGGTGAATTTTTCTTTTTTCTTTACACAGGGTGATATTATTTTATCACCGTACGTAATCCACTTTCACGTTGGCCTCATTCTGTCTCGTCAATTTCAACGTACTTAACAAGTATTAGTCTCTCATCGTGTATATACTGCCATCGTCGCATTAGGCAAATGTGCGCCCAGGCGAATTGATGGTACAAACTCGTCAACGGCACTCAAAAGCTCTCTAGCCCATACGAGGATATTTTATTTTCGTTTAAAAAATAATTAAATGTTGGTCTCTCATTTTCGGTTTTTTTTTTACTCTTGTTTTTTGACAAAACAAAAAAAGAAAAATGGTTACAAATTACCACATTCATTTTGGTTAATTTAAACGAAGCATTTAGTTGAATTCAACTTTTGTTTTTTTTCAGCTTTATAATAATTCGATACAAATATGTACATATGTATATACATACATATATATATATATTTTATATACGGGATCAAGTTGATTCAAAGTTTCGTTTGATTTCATAAAATAAAATCAATTGAATTTTGGATTATTATTTTTAAATATTTAGTTGATTTGGTTTTCGATTTAGAGTATTCGGTTAATTTGGCAAAATATTTTGTTGATTCAGGCAAATGGATGTATATTTATTCAATTATCTATGTAGACACTGACTGATATATTTTTCCCAATTCAAATCAATCGAACCGATTCTACAGAAAATCTGATCCATTTGATTCGAATGAATGAAAAAAAATCAATACATAAGAAATAAAAATTTCTACGTGTGGCGAGATGCAAAAATTTGTTCAAATCAAACAGAACCTTCAGTTTACGCTTTCATTTATATAGGAGGTTAGGTATAACTACTCAACTATATACGTCATACGTATCTCACGAAACACAATTTTCAACTAATCTCAACCGACACGAAGAGAGTATATATATATATATATATACCTATGTGGTACATCTACCTACCGTTTGGATGGTTATACTGGAAATCGCCGTTATATACCTACCAATACTATACACTAAATCGAATAATTGTCGTATATATGTCGGTAGTGACCGAGTTTCAAACGCAAACGAGTCGTTATCCTTTACTCTGTTATTTTATCATGAAAACGATAGAGTTGAGCGGATTAAAGATGTTTTTTTTTTTGTATGGCAGGATGGGTACACGTACATAGAAAAAAAAGAAACAATCTGGTTTGACTATTCAACCCGTTTTCAAATTTATCGTACAGTTCAATGAGGCTAAGTACTTCATGACATTTAGGTACTTGACTCGACAATTTCCACCTGTCCTCACAAACGTATTTAGTGTTTATACCTTAATATTCAGTTATTAATATATTCATTTGAAATGACATTGATCAATTTTGTATTATGGATGTTCCACTTTAGATTTGAAAAATAATGCATTACCAGCTACTATACTTATATACCCATCCTATCTGCGGTCGATTCTTTCACACCATCGATCGATCATAGGCATAAAGCCGGGGCTGTCGCCGTCGCGAATGCTCCGAGGAAATCGAGAAATAAAAAGACGAAGAAAGAAGAATGGAAAAAAAAAAAAAAAAGTAGGAAGAAAAAAGGAATAAGTAAACCGAACGCGATTCTCTGGGTTTTGTCTAACGGACGATGGAGGGTGAGAGATGGGATCGTTCTGGATTCATCCCTGTAGACGAAAATCGAGGGTGGAAGGGAGGAACGCCGCGATGTCGAAGTCTTGAATCTCAATTTCGATTACCTATGCACGAAAGTGTGCTGCGGTACGAGTGGAGGTAACACTCTCGGCAAGTGTTGTGGCCTGGTGTAAGAGAAGAGAAGAAAAGAGAGAAAAAAAAGGAGAAGTAAAGAAAAGAGAAAAGGAGAAGAGTAGAGAAGAGAAGAGAAGAGAAGAGAAGAGGGGTCTTGGCCGCGTCTGTCCTCCGCGGGATTGATCGTCCCGATTGAGTTGAAACCCGTGTGTATTCCGTTAAACATTTACTACCCAGTCTTGCGGGAGCCCTTTTCGGGGTCCCATGGCGAACCTGGGGAACCCTGGGAGCCAGTCGCAACCAGATCGCTTCTTCCAGCCCCAGCACACCGTCTACGTCTGATAGGATTTTCTTTCTTACCTCCCGCATACGATCCTCGACGTCCGACAACGAAATCGACGACATGCAAAATTGGTCCTGCTGCTTCTGCTTCTCGTCTGGAAGAAACTCGCATCTGGTGGCTAGGGTGATTTTGCTTCCTGCCAACCCGCGTTCTCTTCTCTTTATTCTTGAAACGGTACAAAGTTCTAACGGACTAAAAATATAGAAAGATGAAAAGAATAACTTCATATAAATAAGGGAAATATGAAAAGCAAAGAGTATGACGAATACAAGATAAAAGGATCAAAAGTTTCGTATACTTTTATAGCTATGGTATGTATGTGGGTATGTTCCTGTATGCTTATAGCTGTAGATTATTTTAAGGATTTGTAAACATGGTTTTTATTTAATTCGAAAGAGTTTTTCGCGTGATAATTTGGATCCTGTAGGTTGTAGGTGTCCTGGATAGGTACATCCACTTACGACGGGATGTTTTTGTCTTTCGTACAAACTCCCGGGTGGATAAAATTATTACAAGATTTTAGGCAAGTGGTGGGAAATTGAAATTTTCCAATTTCGATTGAAAGTGTTCTTTAAGCAGCTAGAGACGAATAACAGATACCGAAACTCCTGCTCCTTCGGGATCTCGAGGGCGAAACGTGATAAGCCCAGGCAGTTAGATGTAATAATATAACGTCAGCTCGTTAGGTGACCACCTTGTTTTTCTTATCCGTTTTTTTCTTATTCCACTTCCTCTTCTTCTTATTTTTCTTCTTCTTCGAGGTTTCGTGCCGCGACAAATTTTCTCCTTTCTTCATTTTTATCAAGGTGGTGGATTATTGTTGAAATAAACGATAAAGGCAAACAAGAAAACGATCAAAAGTTTGTTTGCGGAAGAAAACTGCGTTTAATCGACTACCTGTGCACAGATAGGTATATATGGTAGGATGGCGTATGGTATATAAGCACATCGTAGGCGTTAAGTTTTCCGCGTGTGTTTTACTGTACCGTTGCGTACTAAATTCTGTCCGACTGAACTTGTACCAAAGTTCTTCAGTACAGTAAAGTAAGAGAGAATAAGCTACTGTTGCATTATACATAGATATACAAAGCAGCTTGCGTTAGACGGTTCTGTTTTATCTCTAAATAAATTTAATTAAACAGCTAGCGGAAAATCCCACTCCCGGAAATTGAAATTAGACACTTGGTTTCTTGCTGTTACCATCATTTCCCAAACCCTAGGTAACGTCTTTTACGTATTTCCCGTATTTTCCCTCTCTGACGTCTCTTACTGAGGCTTCGCTCTCCCGCATTTCCGCTATCGTCTCTTTTATCTCGACGCAGTTAAAGCTCTCGATGCAGTTTAGATTTTACCCCGATTACAGCATCCAGTTTCCTATTTCTACACACCTACACCTACAACTATTCTCCTGCACTTTTCTCCAAGAGTAAAAATAGTCCTATATATACAGCTTGAAACTTCTCTTGTTTAAGACAAAAAATAAAATGAAATAAAAATTTTCTCTCAAAAAGCATCGTACGAAGATTTTTCGGTGAAAAGACGGCGAATAAGCTCATTATCGTTTAATCGGATTGATTTTTCCACGGCTTCTTAGTCAAAGACTGCTGAAAGACTCGTCACTCTGTGTGAAAAAAACGAGGGGCTGTCTGATCGGTGAAGAATCTTCTTATTTTTATTTATGAAGCGATTTTTTTTCTATCATTTTTCCTTTAATTTTTGTTTTTTGCACACCATATAATGCGATAAAAGAGCAACGAACCGATGGACCATCTCAAAGCAAAAATTGTGATAGAGAGTAGAGTAGGGGGTTTGGAATTGTACGAGCTGTACTATACCTGGAGTAATCCTACGAAAGTCGAGATAAGCTGACTGAAAAAGACAAGAAGGTTTCGCGCTATCGTAAAAATGAAATAAAATTTACTTTTATATTCTTATTCAGGCTCACCTTTCGAATCGAGCCCTGCAGTGGTTAACCCACCGAAGAGGGCCCATATTGTATTTCATCGATTACACATAATATAACGATATACGGGAATGCACCAACTTAGAGATTTAATCGGCATCCGGAGGGTCTGAGGAATTTACTCGAGGGATGATTATGAAATTCGTGTATATGTCGTATATTCGGAGTTTTTACTTTTTTTTATCTTTTTTACTCACTCGTCGAGCTGCGAGATTGACACGAGGTAAGGCTTTTAAAATCGCGGTGGACGTGACTCACTCTGTTCCTCTGCAATAAAGAAGGATCCATTTCCCATCCTCTCGGTACCATGGCATCGCTCAGAATCCGAACTGCTGCAAGATTGCAGGCTGAAAGATACGACGGCGAAGTATATATATATATCTGTTCTTTTTATTTTATATTATTTCTTCCTTTTTTTTGTTCTTTCTTTCTCTCTATCTCTCTTTCCTTCCTTTTTTCATTCCCGTGTCTCCCTTTCTTTACCTCATCCCAGATCATCCCTGATACCTATTCTTTCTCTTTCTCTATCTCAATCTCTCTCTCTCTCTTTCTTTATTTTTTTTTTCGTTCTCTCTCTTTCTATATACATTTTCCTCGACACTTTTGTTCGGGACTCAGTCTGCTCTCAGTCGTTCACTGTTCCGTCAAATTGGATCGAGTCTGACTCTAGTGGTGGCGTGAATGTCGTTTAGAAATAAACCCTCTTCCTATATTCTTGTCGTCGTTGTCGTTGTCGTTGTGAGAAAGAAACGTCGAGTGTCTTTTCTTCGGCACAGAAAATTTCCACCATTTAGTTTTTTTTTTTTTATTTCATTGGTTTTTTGGTTGTTTCTTTCTTATTTTATGTTTCAAATATATTATTACACTGCCCTCACGAGATACAGGTAATTGGTCTTCAAGAATTTTCTCTTTCCTTTTTTATTTTTTTTTTTTGATTTTGCAGGTTTTAGCCGTTTTACTCGGTCCATGATTTATACAACATTTCTTTTGATCAATATTTTCTCTCTCTCTTTTTTTATATAGACGCGTTCAGAAATTCTCACGCAGCTTATATCCATTGACATTAAGTAGTCTTATAATAGAAAAGAAGACGGAATAAGTAACTTTTCTGTTTTTCTCCTCATTTTCTTACACACATTTCCGCGGTCGGGGTAAACATCCCTTTATTTATTCCGTGACTGACGTGACTTCAATAATAGTAAAACTAGGGGTTGGTAGGGTACCGTTTGACATTTATCATTCTACATATTTCTATCATCATTTATCCCTCGTTAAGTGCGAGCTGTCTCTCTGTGTTACACGCACAGATGTGTTATTCTCAAAGAGAATTATACTACAGTTAATCAAAGTAAAAACGTTGACAAAACGGATTCCCGCGATAGAAAAAGGAATGAACGTCGAATGAAAAACTTACGTATATCGTTTGAACCTCGTATAGCATATATGTCGACCAGTACCTAGCTGGAAAACAGGAAATGAGAAAGTTTTCAACTCACTGAGACTTGAAAATTCATCTAAATCGTCGTATATAATATGTCTCTTCCAGTTTACTGAAACACGACATTTGTCGTTTTCCCCTGAACAAGAGAAAGAAAAAAATAAATAATGACATTTTTGGAAATTTTTATACGAACAACGCTTTTCCGATGTGATTTAAATTTTGAACGACACTTCTACCGCATGAATAAGTTCCTGAAAAAAAAATACACAAAGTTAATTCGTTCGAAATTATTCAACGCCAGCTTATTTAGCGTCGAAATTTTTCCTCGTCTCGGGGAAAGGGTCACGTCCTTCTTTTACACACCGGATCCAATCTCGGTCGGACATTGAATACGAATATATATATAGTATACCTACCTATATACCTACCGACCGCTGCTAGATTGGTAGAAGCTTACGAGTGCTCCAATCGACAGCAATTAGCAGCCCTGGGGCTGAAAGAGGTAACTTTTCCAACGAAAGCTACGAACGTTCAATCGACGGGTGGGTTGCTTGCTATATACTGATATGGTACGGGATGGTATGGGACGGGATGGGAAAAGGGGCCGCAATTATGCCCACGGAATGCGATTAGATTCGATAACTTTCCTCGACAATCAATGCAGCTGTTTCGTTACCATCGAATTTTATGCGCAAAAAAATTTGATTTTTCCAGGTTTTTTTGAAATTTTTTTTATCATAATAAGAAACCTTTTTTTTCAACATTCGTTACTTAGGTAGACATACTTGATACAAAAAGCATCTCAGTGCCGACTTTAAAAGTTACAAAATCCGATCCGAACGGAATCGATTCGATTTTACGTTTAACAGTATATTCTTAGTTAGGTATAACAATGGCAGACAAAAGCGAAGTGAAATTTCTTGAATCCTCTGACATTTAATCCGCTTAAATAAATTGATTTACAGTCGACTAAATTCGATGAGTTTTAATTGTCTTTCTTGCGTTTTTGAAGAGTTCTTATTCCTATTCTTATTCTTATTCTTATCATCATTATATCTGAAATATATAAGCTTCTTTGTGTATACTATATAGGTTGATGAGAAGAGAAGAGAGAAAAGGTAAAAAGAATATACAAAGTAAGAGAAAAACGGAGACAAAAAAAAAAGAAGAAGAAGAAGAAGAAGAAATTACTTCTAAGACGAAGTACGCGAAGTCCAGGGATAAATATTCCCAAGGGAAAACTAAACAAGTTTAAATTCCTTTATAAGTTTAAATTGGACAAAGAAAAGGTCGCCGCGTATAGGTGCTTGAGAATCCCGGATAATTCATATTGTAAAACACGTATTTCGAAAAGAAGTGTCTCCGCTTGTTTCTAATCCCATTTCGTTTAAAGTTACAGCTAAACTTGCGGGTGATGCGATGGGGTGAGTGTGTTAAGCCGATAAAGTCGAAGTTCGTCTCCAATTTAACGACCGCGAAGCTCTTTGATCGGAATCTAATATTTGTAGAGAACTTTCCGCGATGCACGGGTATACAGACACTCGGAAACTGATCGAACAGGATTGTGTTACATTTCGCTTTTTTTTCCTCTTTTCTTGCCACGGTTTTCGTCCTCTGATCCCCGTTCTGAAATAAAACTCGTCAGGTATCGCACTCTCTGTAACCATATTTACACTTGTTTCTTTCTTTCACTTCGATCTAGACAAACGAAAACGAATCAATGTACAGCGGAATCGAAAACGGAGTCACATTCATGTCTGGAAATATAAATATATACATTTTCCACGTCCTTTCATCCTTACTTCTAATTGTAAATGTTCAAAAGCATTTTTTTTACTTTTATATTTTTTTTATGTATCGAGGATATACCCTGACAACGCAATATCGCGGTGTATGCAAATTATGCAACGATGCAGCAATGTCGGATAATGCCCGTCGGGATTGTCAATGAGTTGGTCGCTATAACTCTCTTGCGGAACAATATATGCGGTAGCTCTACTATAGCCGCGAGATGAACCTGGACTAAATTGATGCGTTCCTGCGGTGAGGATGTGTATAGTGCGGAGATGCGGGTGACAATTAGTAGGATAATCTTCCGGGTTTGATCGATTATGCTGATTGTAAGCTATTGTCCGATTTATCTCCGTCTCATGAATCTGCCTCCATCCATTCCCTACTTTTTCCCATTTTCTCGCTTTCTGTCGTCGAGATTATGGAACGGATAATTTTTTCAGAGATAATTAAAGTACTAAAATCGCCCATGAAGTTGCAAAAAAAATTTTGCAATCTTTCCTTAACTCCAAAATGTAAAACCAGCCTTTTCAATTTCTTCGTTTCGGAACTGGACTAAATTTTTTTCAGTTATTAGATCCTAGTTTTAGAATCGGTCCAGTCTTGTCGACCATTCATTTACAGCTTCATTTTTTTATTAAAAGTAGTGAAACATTGAGATGAATTAAGCCGCGCGTTTAATCTAACTTTTTAGCCGTTGATGCGGGGGTGGCGAAATTCAATTTCGCGTGTTTTGTAGGAACCGAAGCTGGGGTTGGGAGGAGAAAGAAATGTGAAAAAAATTCTGTAAACAAAAGACTAGAGAGGCGATTGAGCTTCATAAATCACCGTCCGGCCTTTTGGCGGGTCCGGGTGTGCTTTTTGGACCCTCGGAGATTCGCGCCTCTCCAGAAGCGGCGGGGAACAATCTGGGGACAGTAAAGTTATATCGAAAGGTACCTACGCTCCACGCTGTAGGGTAAAATTGGAATGGTCTCGCGCGCGGTCGATGGCGTGAACCGGAGGGAAAATTTCATTTTATTTAAACCGGAAGCCACCGCTCCGGAAGTAATGCGCTTGGTTTTAAATTACTCGACTCTTGGAGCTTTTCGAATCAGACTTCGAGACCGTGGCAGCGAGTATTGACAATTCATTATTAATTTGTCAATAATTTCATTAGGATTCTTATTTCTCACAGTTTTTTTTTATTTTTCTCTCTCTGCATGTATTCCTTTATCCCGCGGATTCATAGCTCGTGAAATATTTCAATTGCACTTTTCTGTTTTCAAATTCAAGCTCGTATAAGTACGAGTATATTTGTCGATAAATAAAAGTTTCGTGATACCCCTACTACAGTTGAAATTCTATGTTTAAAAAAATACTAGTTTTTATTTGAAAAAGTTGTTGAAATTTTCCCAGTTGAATTACCTTATCAAATTAAAACATTTTCACGTTCAAAACTTTTCAACAAGCAATATATGCACGAAAATTACTTCCCTGCACTCCACACGCGGATGATTATTTAATGCAGCCAAGTTTTTGTGGTCCCCGAAGTTTTTTCTATAAATTCGATGCAGTCAGAAATTACGACAATACAATTTTTACCCTGAGAAAATTTCTTTCAATTTTCAAATTCGCTTTTCAGATTGGAAATTTCGCATCTTTATCCGCAGTCGTTTCTCTGTCCAGCAAACTTTCGAATTTTTCTCATTTTATCAAAAATATAAATGGAAAATTAATTTCCGAGCACGTTACTTGTCCTTGTTTAGATCCCAAGAGCAAATAGCTATATGTTTGTCGTCGACCCAACAATTCTCTACGGGTTTGCCTCGGCCCTTTGTAGTCAAACCGCAGTAATACCTTTGCGTTTAACAAACGAACCTAGAGCAGGACTTTTGCCAACAAATGACCACTCGCCTTAGTTGTTCTCATGTAAAAGCCTCGCCGGTCTCTCTCGCTGCGTTTATTTAATTATCACCGTGTTTCTGAGGGCTTTGGTGTTTTTTTTTCATAATCAATTTAGTACTTTACTCCGACGTAAAGTCAGTTCGCAAAAATTTTCAGAATTAACCATTGAAAACCGATTATTAATTAAATTTGACGTATTTGAACAGAGAATACATAATTTCAAGTTTCAATTCAGCCAAAAAATTGCGTCACAAAGTATTAAACAAAACTGTCTCGTTATCCGGAGTGCTTTACTTTCGCGGGAAAATTTCATCTTTTTTGTTTTGTTTTTCCTTTTATTTTTGCTGCTGTCTATACCGCTGAAATCTCAAGGGGGTTTGCTAATTTAAAAAAGTACCCAAATAAGAAAAGTATGATTATAAACAGAGTCAGAAACGAGATCTCGACGCCAGCTCCTTTATACTTTAAACTAAGGCTCGACGTCGCAATAAAAGCAGTTGAAAATTTTTTTTTTTTTTTTTTCAAAACACTTCACTCCATCAGTGGAATGAGAGCTTTCTCAAATTACGCCCAACTACCCTTAGCGTTAATCCACGAGGTTATGAGTTGTTTTTGCTTAAGTGCTGCAGTTGGGTATAACATTGCTAAATTTGTAACTGAAAAAAATTTTCTTTTTTTAAATTCGCTGTGGGAAGCAACTTTTCAAATCATCGTGCGGTTTGACCAGCTTGCCAACTATTGCTGTTTCGACTTAAAGAAACCGAGGAAAGACGCGGGTATTTGACGAGTAACTTTTTAATTAACCAACGATATTGCTTACCGAGAAAACACTCCTGCGGAGCTCTGCAGGTTCTGCTCGAATTCTACCCGGGCACTCGTGGAAATGTAATTTCGTAATTAAGTGGGATTCATTCAGGGAATACATTTGCATGAAGCAGCAACGTCGAGGGAGGAAGGTTCATTGAAACGAATTATTACCAGGCCAACCCGCGGGAGAATACGACTGCCAATATACCTACGTAGAGCGTTGGTACAACGCAATGGCGTAAGCAAGCAAGCATGCCCCAAGATACACTCAACCAATCAGGAACCAACACGATTCAGAGTTACTTGAGATAACGTCACAAGCGCTTACGAGAAATTCGTGCAAGTTTATGGTACAGGAGATATTCACACGTATGGATTATACAGTCGCATATGTATGTACGGTACATTATGTATACATGTATATCGTACCCTACATCCCCATGGATATGTGTACAACCACCGCCCAGAACATCGTGTTGAAATCACCGTATAATTGCGTTTATACCGGAGAATACCGGTGCCTCGTATTCTCCTTACTCAAGTAACTGACACACGTAGTAGGTACCTGAACACCGAGTAACTAGATACGACTCTTGACAAATTAAGGGGCCTTATCCTTTCAGTAAAACTGTGAAAAGGAACCGTGCAGGAGAAAATTCATCAACAACCTCGTCGCCTCCCTCCCTGCCTTTTCAGCACTGAGATGGATTTTTAAATCTTTTAAAGAGATATAGGGTAAAGAATTTATTATTATATAAACGAAGGAAAATCTTTCCAGAGTGAGAAATACGAATATCAATAGAGGGCGTTTTTCTTTCTTCCTTTTTTTTTTTTTTTTTTTTTTTTATATGAAAAAAATTAAAGAAAATTGTTTCAGAGTCTTTTTTCAGATGAATTCAGACTGATCTAGCCTTCTGGATTTTCAGTTTATACACAAAATCAACTACCACTATGAATATATGAACTTCAAAATCCGAAAAAAAAAAAGAAAATTTAGAAAAAAATTCGGGCAAAGTTAGACAGAATTTAATTAGACTTAATCGCCCGTGAAGAGTTAGTAGTGACGGTTGCGTAGGGTCAGCCCGTACGCCCGACTCTTGCGGGTAAGTAGTAACTACTTTATATGGTCAGCCACAATCGTTGAGGAGAAGAGAAAATGATTTTAGCATTATTTCGCGGTTAGCTGTATAAGATACTGTATGTGGCTGATTCTCAAAAAAAGTCGAAAATGGCTTTACGGAGTTGATCAAATTTTTTTAAACTCATTATCAAATTTTTTTTGCACAAGTGGTAGTTTATGCCTTATTTGATTAAAATATTATAGTGGTCCCCACCTTTTTTGAGTTTGAATCGAATATAAAGAAAAAAAAAAAAAAAAATCGAAAATGAGGGAATGACAGATTTGTCAGGACAATTTTTCATTTTTTCTCTTCGCTTACTATTTTTTCCTTCAGTTTTGCTTCTGCAGCGGTTAATTTTCTACTTTTCGACATTATTAACATTGAGCGTACCTACTGAAATAAATCAAGCAAACATAAATATTTTATACTTATTAGAAAATACATCATTCCCTCACAGTGATCATTCCCTCATCAAACAATTTTATGAGGGAATGATGATGAGGGAATGACGAAACGAAACAAAACTGCCACAAACTCAGAAACATGACCTTAGTTTCTTATGCACTGTGAATAGGACTATATTACCACCGAAAACATATACAAATCTGCTATGATTATTAAATAAAGAAGTGCTTACATTTTTATAACAAAACATGAGGGAATGACATTAAAAAATGTAATATTTAAAAAAAATTATTGACAAATTAGTTTCAACAAAACATCTCCCTTCAATCGTTTGCTCTCGTGTATAGTGTCAATACAAATGTTGCCAACTTCTAAAAAAATTATAGCGGAGCTTGGTGGACCTTCACATTTTCCTCCAATCGCACTGTTTCAAAACGGTGAGGGAATGATAGGTTTTTCAAGGACAAATTTTGAAGTATATTTAATAATATTTCCATTCGCTGTTTTTAAATTATTAACTCATATAAATACAGTCAATACTATCCTATATAAGAAAAAAATAAGATAACAAACAACTAGTAAGGAATTTTACGTTTTAATTTCATGATTCTCTTCGAATTTAGCAGTTGGGACATAGTGAGGGAATGATTTTCAGGGTACTTTCTTGGACATATCTTTTCTGTTTATCATATAAGTAATAGATTTGTTTCGTAAATTCGTACATCTAGTACAGTAGATTTATTAAAAAAAAAAACTTTTCATACTTGGCGATCCTGGTTTATAGAAATCATTAAGGACATCAATTTCGATTTTTTTTTGAGAATCAGCCATGTATGTACCTCGTACTTCACTAAAAATCGATATTCTACATAGTTTCATTTTTATCTGCACCGTTGAAACCGTCCCGTCAGTTTTTATTTTATTTTTATTTTTATTTTATCAAAAACTTGACAGTCGACTGCTCTATCTCGTGTTGTATTGTAATCGGATAGTAGGTATAGGCAGGGCGTTGAAAGCTTGAAACAGTTATCGAGCATCGAAGCTTTATCTCCCTCGCGTTGAGAGGCAGGCATTGGCGGATTGCAAAAACTAATCAACCCCCTTGATTCTATGATTTACAACTCGAGATGGGTTTCGCAGTTAGACAGACAGACAGACAGACACCTGATGCCGTGTCAATCTCCCGCAGCCTGGATAGATCCATACCTACATGCGGTTAATCCTCGCGGGATCGAAAGATCGCAACTGTTTTTTTTTTTTGTTTTTTTTTTTTCATTTCTCATGAGGAGCCGGGCTTTAGTTCCGAATTTTGAAAGTTCCTAACGGTAATAAAAATTCAGAATTCATTTGAAATGATTACGAATTTCTATTTTTGACAATTTTTATACACCACTATCGAATATCCATCATTTGATTCGGTGAATTAGTAATGTTACGTGACTAGGCGATGTTATTCGTTGTTTGATTAGGCCTTACACCCGCCTCTTTATCTCTCACCTTCGTAGACAGATAGACGTATACATACGGGCAAACATACATAGATCGCGGTTGTTTCTACGACAGGAATATCCACGTTGCAATCTTATATTGCGTACGTCAGACCTATCTCAAATGCTAACACCCTAAATATATCCATAAACTATGTAGCTGGGAGCCTTAAGCCCCGCATGCCCCAACGCCACGAAGCTTTCGACGAAATCCTATTCGATCCAGTTGAATAAATCCACGGCCACGTTTCTCGGTACGCGTGTACAACTCGAAGGGGTTAGGAAAGTTCCACGTTACACAACGAACGGGTAACATGAAAAATGTAAAACAATTACTTACCCCATAAGAATTCGATTCTCTCCTTCCCATTCTCTCTCTTTCTCTTTCTTCAATAGATTTACCAAATTCTATTCCATTTTTCAAAGGTAGGTATATAATATAATAAGGTACTGCAGCCCGGTACCCAAGATGAAAGACGTGAGAGATTTTAAATTCAATTTGCACACAATTCTATTTTCAGCTTTTAGCCGTTACTGTTACCTATAACACGAGTAGTTGACGGGATGATTGGTCGGAGTGAATCCCACCAGCAATTTTCTCGTCCTTCGTTTCATCATTACGATTATTTATGTACATTTTTTTCATCAGGAACGGTGAAAAAACCCACCTCAAATTTTTAGTTTATACGCTGAGTATGGAACGTATAAGTATTTAAAAAGTTTTGGTTCAGATTTCTTTAGGATTTACGACGTCGCGGGTATCCTTTGGAATAAAACGAGCAGGACAAAATAAATTTCTAAGAGAATCCAAAAAAGTTTAAGAATGAAAAGAAATAGGATCAACGGCTATACTCGAAGGCAATTTAAAAATATTCTCTGCTTCGTTTTTCAGAGATATGAAGTATAAGGGTCACTTTTAGTCTCGACTATATAAGAACTCCGGAGCTTTTTCACCCGTATTTCCTTTTCGAAAACTGGATTACCGTATTCTTAATATGAATTAGCCTTTCGAGGCAGTAAATAAGGGCTTGAAGGATGACCTTATAGAACAGACGAACTCTGCAACATCAAATTAAGACAAACTGATTTTCAGACTTCATTAAATTACGACCTCTAAAGCCCCGCCTAACTAAATTTCCAGATGAAAGTGACTTGGGTTTCTCTCAGATACTCTGAGGGGTTCAGATATCGGGGAAAATTGATGGATGGCTTCATTTTCTCTCTTTTTTTTGTCTCAATTTTTTTTTTCTCCTTTGTCATTTTTTTTTGTATAATTACTCGTTCATTCTCGTACAGTGTAACAATAAATTAGAATTTATGAAGCTTATCAGCTAACTTTTCCCGTGCATACTATACACCTTGCCAGAGGTAGGTAGCCAGCTGGGTAGGTACATTCTGGACATTATGAATAATCTCTACCTCTGATCAACTTCTGTTCCATGTCCATTAACACCGGTAAGTCGTTAAAGATACGTTTATGACCTACCAGCAAACCGCACTTACTTTTTAGCTCCTTTGTATCTCGGGAACGAACAAGTGGCAAATAGGAAAATCATTGCTATGACGATCTCACGTTCAACCCGATCGAATCGCTGTACACAAAAATTAAAAAAAAAAAAAAAAACTTCAGTTTCGGTTAAGGGATTGAAAAGACAGGATAATATTCAAAAATTACCTCAAATTTGTACCGTAAAATATAATTGTTTGAGGGGATTTTTTAGAACTTCGAAAAAAAAATAGAAATTCGTTAATTTTAGATCATGAATTAATTCATACGGTAGAAAATTCACACCTTGACTTGGGCACGTTTTTTTTTTGACCGAGTATAAGGCGACTGGGACGGGCTCTAGTATGAGTTAACCTTTTACTCGCTGACGTAACGTATTCGTATATTTCATAGGGCTTTTCATAAGGCGAACAATCGCTCACGCGAGCTTGCGTCACCGGTGCTAACACGATGGTGTAAGGGTGAGTGAAGGTAGACCGGAAGTTGAACACCCGTTGGCCGAATCACTTCCTAGTTTGACTGTCGAGACTCTGGGATTATACCGGGTACACGCGACTTTTGATAAAGTTATTAACGGGCGTTGCTGTATTCGTTTTATTCAACCTTAGCCGCGGTTATACATAACAGTAATTCTGCATCCCCCCATCCCTTAGCTAATCGTGTGTTTCCATACCTATAACAATTTTATATATACGAAAGTGTTCGGATCACGTGTTAATTTTTGACCCAACCAACCGCCTCGGGCATGCACATTTATATCCTTTTATCGCGTGCATATTACTCTTTTTAAAGAAATTATATAGCACAGGCTGTGGCACCAATTCCTTTCCATTTTTTATATATATATTTTTCTATTTTTTTTTTTTTTTGCAAGCGATTTGATCCTCGCAGATTAAAATGAAGTTAAATTGAGTGATAAAGGTCTCTGCGCGCAGTTCACTGCAAGTGCGTATTTTCCCCTCATATCAAATATGCCCTCCGGTCAAACCGGACATTAATTATTGAGGTATTAATTTAGGTCGATTATATCATGCCATTATTTGTAGCACTCAAGTATCACGCGATTATATTTACTTAATATACGTTAAAAAATGTAAAATGCGATATGTGTACAGTTCGATAGCCTCGACTAGAAACAGCTGCGAATTTCTCTCTCAATTATTGATGTAAAATTCAGAAATAATTGAGTAGTACGATGCAATTGGCGTGTAATAGTTAATTGCCACGTTTCAAGATAATTGAGAAATACGTGCCATTCATTCAGCTGTCGATATTTCGCGAAGCGATCTTTTTTTCAGGCTTGCACTCCGTCACGATACCAACGAGACCGTTACCTTGATTGCAGAAACAAATATCATCGATTGAGCAAAATAAATTGTTGAAACACGAGCTGGGAATCCCTTGTTGCGAAAAAAAATTCCATAGAGGTCATAGAAATTTTACCGTTGTGTGCTCTGATTGCATCGAACTGATCAATTTCAAATTCCATATGATTTTTCATATTATTTGAATTCATTCTCGTTACAGAACCGTTTGACAAATGTTCAAAACCTGGATGGAATTATCGAAACGTCAATTATACGTGCTTACTCTTCTAATTACAGTCGGAAATTACGTGCAATGTGAGACAACGTCAGTCAGCTGTGAGTTATCATCGAGACCGGATTTGAAACGATCGTATCAACGCGGATGGAAATTTTTTTTTTCAAAACCATTATACAATAATAATGGAACAGGGATTTTATCAAAAGTTTAAGTTTTCTCACAAGAGGCAGAGATACTCGATTTTCCTTCCTTTTTTTTTTTTGGTGGGGTTGACTTTTTCCCCGCGGTGTAGTAGTTCCGAGTTTCAAAAGTGATCAAAGTTTTCCTTTTTTTTTTGTTTTCCAGAGTTAAGAATTTCGTGACGTAAATGTAAAGTTTACAGAGATAAGAAAAATTCCAAGGGTTATTTTCCTTCTTCTTTCTTTTTTCGTCTTCTTTTTTTTTTTTTGGTTTTTTTTTTAAGCGTTTCAACTACTGAAGAGAAAAAAAATGAAATCCAGGTCACGCAGTGTCGTCAGTTTTACATGATCTCTAAATAAAAGATAAAAAGATATATCCACCCACGTATACCCACCGCCCCGGCTAGAAGGGATCGTATTGTTAAGTAGAAGAATTTTTCGTTCTTTACAACCATTCTCAAAGTATCAAACTTAAGAAATTCGTATTCTTTGATCTCACTGTTCTGTGTGTCCAATGTTGAAATATTTTTACCAATTTTCTTGAGGCCGCGAAATTTGTCTGAAATCAAAGGTGGTCCTACAGCTCGCTCTAGTAGCCGGGGGGTTTTTTTTTTTATTCCTTACACATCTGTGCAGCTATAGTGCAAAATAAATTGCGAGAATAGGAAATTGACTTCGATGGAAGCGACTATATAAAATTATCACATAACACGCCATGGCTCTTTATAATATAAATTAAATTATACTCAAAAAAAAGGGATAAAAATGGGATTGCAAAGACAATTGACTGGAATTTAGGGTGGAATATTCGATCGGCCTCACTCCGAATCATGAAGATTAATTAGCATTCGCTAAAACTCAAAATTTCTTCGTCGTCTAAAGGTCAGTTAATCAGTTGTGAGGGTTGAACATTTTCATCGAATGTCTGCGTGGGTACCTATGACCTTATAAAGTACGTTTTTCGTTTTTATGTCAGTTTAAATTTGTTTCCTCTAGTCTCTCGTTCATTACCTATAGGTACGCCCAGTAATTGAATCTCAGAAGACCCATAGTATAAAGTTGTCTTTTGGTCCGGCCAATTACACGGCTCATTGTCCTTCCTTCGGAGCTTTGAAAATATTATGTAAAACCCTAAGAATCCGTAGTACTACCGAGCTCACAATCAGAGCCAAGACGTCTAACCAAATTGGGCTTTTTCTTTTTTTTTTAGTTTTTTTTCCTTATTTTTTTTTCCTATTTCTTATTTTCTCTTGTTACGTGAGTCGTGACCTTTACGTCAAAGCTGAACTCCGCAAAGTTTCTTTTATCCTATACCACGGTTATACCTACCCCTACCGCTTGAAGGTAAGGTCTCAACAGAATTTTCAACCCATTAGTTATTTTAATTTTTTTTTATTTCTTTGTCTGGTAAAATTGAGGTACGACTTTCGAGCCAAGAAAAAAATTCAACCAAAAATGGGAGATTAACAACAATAAAGAGAAATCGTCTGAAACTATTCACACAACCAAGGCAGATGCTTATTGACTCGATTCGTTTTGTTTTCGCGTTGTAGAAATCGAGAAATTTTGCATAACAAACGACGCAAACGTTTTTCGGTATTGTATCCAAGTTTTTGATCCTGAAATAGATTTTTTCTTTTTCTTTTTAACGCAATTTAGCGGAAGAAATGCTCGCTCGGTTGGGCCTTTTAATATAATATCGCTTGCACCCTCCCTCCGTGCACCCTGGTCGCTGACGAAAAACGGATCGAACGTGGCGAGAGTATGCAAATACAAGGAAGAGCTACACGGGGTCCTGGTAAGGAGGCTGTGAAAGTAGGGTACAAAGAGGAGCATGCCACACCGTCGCCTTCAAGGTTTTACAATGTCGTCATCGACGGCACGGGAACCCCCTGCAGGGCTGTGTTTACGAGGTGAAATAGCTGCTTTTTATACCCCTTTTTGAGAGGCCTTCACATTTATCACCATCTGGGTAGACCGTGATGCGACAAGTGTAGCAAGCAAAGACTTATGTACATATTATACGTATACATCTACACGGGTCAAAAAGGCAAGGGCTTCTTCCTTCTTCTTTGCTCTTACCATTTTTTATATTATTTTATTTTTTTTTTTTTTTTTTTTCCTACAAAAAAAAAAACGTATCTTTCGACGGTTACTTTGTCAGGCTCTCTACGAAGTTTCTCTTCCCACTCGGTCGACACGAGAGGAAAATTACGATTTTTTTTCCCTTCCTTTTCATATGGTTAATTATACGTTTTTGTACTTACGCTTTGGAGTCTCGGTACACTTTTTATAAAAAATAAGTAAAAAATAAAACGAACCAAGTTTGTAACGAGAACTACGATACCATAACCATCAGCTCAGCGGAAATTGGAATGAACTTTTTTTGCTCGTTTTAATGCTACAAATATCCAAAGGATTTTTGTCCACGTTGGGTAAATCAGAAACGGTACATTATTACATGCATGGTTCAATCAGCTAATTATTTTTCGACGTTATAATCAACCCGGAAAATTTATCCATCAAATTTTCGTTCATCTTTTAACCTCTTATCCAATTTAATATACCGAATGAATCAAAGGTCAAGGTAGCACGGCTGCTCCATGTATATACATACCCACTACGCCTCTATATATACTATATAGTATATCTTAGGAGGAAACGGAAAGACGGAAAACGAATGGGCGTAGTGAACTTTAAAATGGGACCGCTTTATTCTCGCCTGTTTTCAGATACCTGTAACATATTCTACATTTGCAGTAGTTAAACTATTCACGAACTGGTATAACATGTATATGTATGTAGGTATGTAGGTAGATACGAGACCGTGAGAGGAATAGCTGGTGCAGGCACGGAGGCAGGCTATACTAGCTACAGTTTCGTTGAAGGGGGCAAAGTTTTAGCAGTTTAACAAATATCTGTGGCAACCTCTGGCACAGCAGGTATATAGTTTAGTAAATTTCTAAACCGGCATTTCCAACCGACTAGGCTAGTCTTCTAGGATTGATTGCTAAATGTTTCGTGGTTCGAGTTCTACGTTCCCGACTTCTGCAGTATACCGACGTTTCACGCTACAATTTTAAAACACTTCAAATGTACGCCGAAACGGTAATTTGCGATTCCAAAGCACTCGTCAGGAATTTCAAATTGGATCTAGTTAAAGAAACTTTAAACACTGGACTTCGTCTTGCTGATGGCTCGTTTGAGAAATTACTTTTCAAACAAGAAACTAAGCTGGTAGTTTATCCAAATCGGTGTTCCTGGCCATCGGGGCGTCAAAATTCTTCTGAACTAGTAAAATATTGCTGCTGCAGTTTTCCGCAAAAAAAAAAAAAGATCGACAAGAATATTGATAATTTTTTACACCCCTCGTAGTTCTTGTCGTTGGTTGATATTTCCTCGGTGGTCAAAAGTCGTCTTCAGCACTGTTCAGGGTCGTTCTTTTGAAATTGTGTATATGTGTAGGTAGAGTGACAAAGTATGGTGAGATTACCCTTGTCAACGCCTCTACGAAGGCTGTAAAGAAAGAAAATGACGAGAGAGAAAGAGCCGGGAGAGAGGTAAGTGCGACTTACGTCTGATTTACATCAGTAAAGGAAAACAAAAATGATATAAAAGAAAGAAAGGAAGAATGAAAAACAAAAGGCTAATCCTTGTTGTAAATTCAAGTCGAAAGGCGGGAGAATCCTCCCGACAGCAAAAATTACCAACCAATTTTTCACGTTTTCTGTTTGCTTTTTTTGTTATTATTTATTTTTTATTTTACCTTGTTTTGTCAGAAAATATGGAAATCTTTTTCCGTTAAATTCTTCTCTCAATCTTGATAAATATTTACCTCGTGCTCTTCTCCGCTGCCGCGTTTGACGGTCTGATTTAAAATTTATTTATGCATTTTCTTTCTCCCCTCTCTTCATACCCTAACTTTCTTTATATCGATCGTAACGTAAATCTCTTAAATCCTTACGGTTCCAACGTCTCGCGTGAGTCGTGTTTAACTAACTCACCCCCTCCGCGACAGTCTTCATCTAGACATACAATTATTACGAACATAAGTTCAAAAGAATTTTTGAACGTTACGTTTCTACCGCCTCGCATGCAATCAACCGTATTGTTTAATCAGTTGAAAGCATTTCGCTGGACTCATCTTCCGATCCATGAAACCACCTTTGTGATTACCTTCCCGATTAGGGAAAAGACTTTGGTGGAGGAAAAAAAAAAAAAAAATACAAAAAAGGAACGGGAGGTGCGGTGAAATTACCCTGCAATAAGCTCAAGCCACCTTTCAACCCCTGCTCCGGACTTTTTTTATAAATAATTTACTTATTGGTTATACGAAAATTGCCAAATTCGTATTCCGAACGGAATTCGCACCACCGTGGGACGTTTGATCCGTTACTGCACGACATCCCCAGGTGTACCACCCCGAGAGTACACGTTCGTATCTGTTCGTTGTAGTTTAAGGATTAAGCAACTCTCACTCACTCCGTGAGTTGGGATTAATGATTTGTCGGTGATACGTGACGTGGGGGTAACTACGTGGGATTGAATTCGAGGTGATGGTATCGATGAATCGAGGGATATGTGTTCCGTCTGGCGTATTTATACACCTATATATACATCTGTAGACTACAAGGGTAGAAAAGTTTTGAATCGAATGATATATAGAGCGTTTTTACGACCACGATCGTTCCGACATTTAAACTGGTACCTAAATAAGTTTCGAAATTATTGCAGGACCCCCTCCCCCGTCTCACAAACGTGTATTCTCGTGCATGAATATATTAGACTATTAAAAGCCCATGAACAATACATTTTTTTACGCGTGACAGGATCGTAAAAATTTGATCCTTTTAATAGACGGATAAAAAAAAAAAAACACGCGCAGGCAGTTTGTAAATTATTTATTATACAATGAAGCTTTTCTTCGAATATTTTATTGAAAGTAAAAGCGCGATTTTAAAGCGGGTACACCTACCTGTCTGTCTACCTATTCACCTACCCTCCGACGTTTAACGATTCAACTCAATTTTAATAACTTAATAAAAGGCCTCAATTATTCAGATATTTCTAACTTCACAGCTTTTGCAATGGATCGCAATATTTCAACATTAAAATATACTCATACCCTGGCACGCATAAAGGCAGATTGCGGAATCAGGCATTATTTTCACCACAGAAAACTAGCAGATAAATTCACGTTTGATTCCGGTTTTATCGGAGTATAAAGTTCAGCTGTGCAGATAGTTTGACAAAAAATAAAATTAAAAAAAAAAAGATGAAAAATATTAATCTCTTCAATCTTTTATCAAAAGCTGGAACTAATTCATCATTCGTTTACTCGTGTCTACGGTTTTTGATCATTCTTTTTCCGTTGTAAAAGGAGAAAAAAAAAGTGGAAAACGAAAACGCATTATTGGTTTTCTGCGAGAGAAACCGGAGAGAGTAGGAGAAGAACTGGAATAGAATGTCTTGGCGTAGGATAAGGTAGCTTGAAGCAAGTAAACATCTAGAATCGATAGCAATAAAAAGTTTATAGGTGGCCCGAGCGTTTCGAAGGCGATGGTTTACTGCAGGGTATAGTGAAAGGATGAAAACTGAGAGAATATGCGCGGGGCTCGTCTAGGGGCTACAAAAAACTCTTAATATTCATCGTTTATTCAATTTTTCCATGTTCGAATTCAAGACGCGATGTCTTATATCGGAGACTCTGTAAGATCGATGCCGCTTTTCCTAGATTAAACATGAACGTACATACATTCATATCCTCGTACAAATTTTTCTTACGTAATGAAAATCTTCAGTATTCATGTGGATATCGATAATAATCGATCCGAAGCTTTCAACGGCATGAAAACTTTTATGTGGCAATAATATTGTCGAATTGACAAAAAAAAAAACAGAAACTATTTCCAAATATTTAAGAACGTGGGTGTGGACGTGCTCTATGACCGTCTGGATGGAAAACTGTCGCATCGGCTTACAGCTGACTATAAGTAACTATGCAGTATGATAACAATAAGTATAGATAATTGAATTTCCCGATGGTAGGTACTATACCTCTGCCGCTAATTAATCCATCCAGTTAATTAGAGCTTTAAGCTTAATCCTCCGGAGTTCCTATAGCCTCAAATCGCTCGTGGAATCCCTTTTTTGTTTCCTCAACTTCGAGCTCCATAATGAACGTTGAACAGTAAATCATTATTTGGTCGGTTAATTTTTCTATCTCACAATCGAATGATGAGGCCACAAAATCTCCTAATCCCGTTTCACTCAACGGGGGGGTTCTGATTATCCTACCTCGGAGAACCAAAACTGGATCAAATTTATCCAAGATTAAAGGCAACTGGAAAATTTGCAATGCAATTTTTTTTTCTCTTTGTTTCACCCCACGACAAAAAACACCCTCTAATTTCATTTGTACTATATTCTCTAAAAAGGGGGTAACTTCACGGGGATAATCAATTGATTGAACCCTTGCTCTGAAAAGATAAAAAAAAAAAAAAATTGCTTCTTCAAAGTACAAAAATTTTGTCCCTACTTATTATACCGATCAACGAAGATGTAACTATGCTTTCCAAGTGAAGCGATGGAATAATTAGTTCCCCCCTTTTCTTTTTTTTTTTTTTTTTCGTGTTGATACGCAAATTACCAGCTAGTCGTATCCTTACAGGGTTACCAGTTAACTCCATAAGTTTAAATTTAATTGCGATCGTAGGACGTGATCAAAGTTGGGAAGTAATTAATTCCAATCGTGTTTACGCATCGGTATGAAATATAGTCGGCAAGAACATTCCTGTTACTAACTTACAAATTAGAAACCTGATTGACTCGAGGGTGTACAGTGTACAGCATTAACTTTTTTTCTTTAAAACAACGATTTTTGGTTCAAGTTCTAAATGAGGTTGAGCAAGTTTAGATCCACGATGTATCAAAGTACGTTTGAACCAACGCTAATGGATAGGACCTTCGATTTTGCAAATAGACAACGTGAAAAAAATTATTTTTCCGGTGATTTGTTCGGAAAAATCATTTCAATTCCACGTATCTTTTTTTCAATTTCTTATTTGGTTAGGACTTAGTTCAATTTCGAAATGAAGAACCTCTTGGATCCCTATATTCCGTTAATTATTGTAAAAATAACGAAAAGTCGAGTCAACATTCGGCAGTAAATAAGACTGGCTTGTTGTTCCATTCCCTTCCATCGTTCGTGGTCACGAGCCTAAGGGCTTATTGTTAGGTAACCCACGAAACAAAATGGTTCCTTGCGAACAGCGAGCCCAAAATGAACCTCGGTCCGCTTCACTTCTCTCTCTTTATTCTATCTATATATATTTTCACCCCGTTGTTTTTGGCACGCCATTCGCATGGGCGATGAACAGGGTAACGGTACACATATATAGATACCAAACCGTGATTGGCCCGAGGGTAAATTATGTTTGTCATAGGAAGGGGGATTTGAATCGTGTTTTACCGGGTGACGACCAAAATTGCTAGTGTTCGCATAAATTCTTCAATGCGGTGGCATTATTTGACGCCTCGAAAATACCTGCACCCCTCCGCCATCCGCCTCGTAGGAGAGGGGATTTTACCCTATTTAAAAAACCGTTAAATTTCCTTGCACCCTTTTTGCTTCCGTAATTTGCTACATGAAATCGTCGCCGCGATCTTTTTCCATTTTTTTTTTCGTCGTTTTTTCTTTTTTATTTATATCCGATACCAGATTACGTCTTAGGGTGAATAGCTGACAGTGTAACTCTGTGGTCGTGGATCCACAGCTCGAATTTACTCCCTCAACTTTCCATCTCACTCTTTACCACCCTCCCTCTCTCTATCTATCTCTCTTTCCTTTCTCTTCGCGGGATTATTCGTAGGCTTTCAACGAAGCCTTTCATCGTTTCATTCTCCGAACCTCGTCAAGTGTGCCTGCAGACGGTGAAGATCGTCTCTCTCTCTTCTCAATTCTCGACGAGATTTTGTCTCGCATTTTCTCACCCCCCCCCCCCCCCCCCCCCCCCCTTATTGGTAGATATATATATTCTTCAGTCTTCGTTAAGGGACGTTCGAAAATCTGCTTAATTCCTGGCAAGGCGCGAGACAGACGAGTTGAATATTCAACAAAGATCTCACAATAAATTATCATCCGTCCAAAAAATTCTTCGATAGTAATTTACGAAACGGAATATCAAATTTTTCATTATTAACAAAAATAAATTTATATCTAGAGGAAAGTGGGCCAATATCATGGCCCCTCTAAAAAAATACTGATACCGCAACGTTCCTCACGTCATTTCCTCTCATTTATGATTAAAAAAAAATATGTCGTATGTTTGATATGGCAAAACTGGATGAACAAAAAAAAAAAAAAAATTTTTTTCCATTACAAATACTGTTTTATTTCTTTCGTATACGTAGAGAAGGATACATAGCAATATCCTAAAAGCTGATCTTTCTTTCTGATCAGAAGTGACAGGGATTTCGTAGTATAATCCGTGCTAATAAAAGTTATGTTACTGAGTTTCTAAACGTCAAAATAAGTTATAAAGTGGACGTAGATATGTATAATATATCTAACCTGGAAATGTTATACTATAAGCTTATATACAGTATACGGGGTGGATGTGGTTTTAACGGTCGTCTCGTGAGAGAACGTGCTTTAAACTTAACTATTGTCACGGATGCCTGCAGGGGATATTCTCTGAGAGATAAGAAAACCAACCAACCCCCCCGTCAAGCCGACGGAGAGGTTTTCTCCCAGTGGTTTTTCTCCTCTCTCCACCGCGTTTCTTCGCGAACATAACGTAAATTCAAAGGATAAGACCCAAACGATTGTAAAAAATTATGGCCCCTCGTAAGTCCCTGATATTTATACCTTTTAGATCTTTACTGTCATTTCTTCGGCAACCCCCCCGCCTTGATCTTCAAGGTAAGTCAATGCTCCTCTACTTCTCTTTCTTCATCTTTATCTTATCTTTCATTCTCCTCTTATCCTTGTCCTCGTCCTTATTCTTATTCTTCATTCTCTTATTCTTCTACTTCTTATTCCGTGCTCGACGAAGAATTTCGCCCGATTTTCTACAAGGCTTTAAATTTTTCACCTTAGATTCCAACGCTTGAAGTTTTCACCCTTATACCAGCTTACCGGTTGGACTTGCGATAAGATAAAAATATATTTCAACGTAACTGAAGACAAACTGGTTTGGATATATCGGTGAAACGGTACGGCTTTGCGTGCTTTTGCAGTTGTAACGAATGTTAGTTGGAAAACTGATGCACAGCGAATCTCTTGGGCAATTCTATGCCAGTGAGACAGGCCAGAAAGACAGACAGACAGACAGGCAGGCAAGGCAAGGCAAGGCAGGCAGGTTGGTTTCAGGCCGGGAAAATCTCGTGGTTGGCAAATGTCGTCATTATCGGAAAATAGTTTCTGTGGTTTCGACTCCGTTTGTTGGTCGCGCTCCAACCACTGCAGGCAACGACGACTGAAAAGTTGAGATTCTGAACTAAGAACTTTCCGCTAAAGTTACTCCCGGATGTGCTGCACCGACGAGCAAATCTTCAAATCTTAATACTTCCCCTTTTTCAAGCTTCGAGAAACGAAAATTTGAAGGGACATTGAAATTCTCTATAATTTTCACCTCATCACAATAAATTTGAACAAAATTACTAAGAATTTTCGAATTCTTGAACTTTCGCAGTTTTAGACCTTCTCAGTTCTTAGCTGTCTGCATTCCAATCTTTCCCGATTTTAATATCCTGAACTTCAACGTTTCCGAAGAATTCGGAATAGTCTCAAATAAATTCGTAATTTTGATCGTTCGGAAATTAAAAAATTTGAAACGTCAACCCGCTCCCAGCAATTTTATTTAACCACACGTCGTCGTACGACCGTTAGTACATACATACTTAATCATTTACATAATATATGATATACATCGGTACTTAAGTGTATGTATGCAAACTACCGTGTAAGTATTAAATTATTCAACGTATTCGATAGATTGAATTTCGGGGCGTTTGGATTCCGGTGTATAATATTGCGCGAATCGATATACATCGATACGTGAGCTTACGAATCCCTATTCTACTATATATAGATCAGTTATAATCCGAATGATATCGGGGAAAACACAGCCGTTACCCTCATGCATTTCACAATATTCACAATATTCGCTCCTTTTGTTAACACAGGCCTTATAAATATACGCGATACAACGAACTTTGTTACTGAACAAGTTTATAAGAGGGTTTATAGAAAGTCATTAGAGATTATCTGCGTTAACGCCTTTTATTTGGGTATATAATTTCGGGTCGTTTTTTTTTTTCTTTTGCGTTTTCTGTTTTCTGTTTTTTTTTTTTGTATCAGAAAAAAGAAGAGCAGAGGGAATAATAAGCTTGATTTTCACGCTCTTTGGATACTGTTTCGGTGAACGGAGAGAAGATAATTTGAAAATAAACACATAAATGGAAGTAGAGATACGAATTTTCATTCGAAATTCGACGGCATATACCTGTTTGTGATTTTAGAGAACTAAACTCCGTATGTTAACGTCATCAAACTACTCAATTGACGATATTGATATTCCGTACTGATGATAGCTCGGAAGGGACTGATATCGATCGTTTCAATCATACGTTTCAAACTGTTACATCTCATGCGGAAATACTCTCGTCCGTTTGAACACAGCTCGACCGAAATCCTGAACGGATGCATATGCACTGCATCATTCACGCGATCGTTCTACACACCTTTTTCCGTACGTGAATTCATTTATCTCCATTGATACTTGTCTCGTTTTTTTTTTCTCCTGTCTTTTGTTTCTTTTTTATCAGACGAAAGATTTATTCTCCCCTCAACTTCCGCGATAAATTTCCGTTATAAAACGTTTTTTTTTTTTTTTCGTTTTTCGTTTTTTTTTTTTTTATTTTTAACTTTGTTCCAAAAATATCTTCATCACCTTTGACAACTTGTCACCATGTACAATGTGCATATACCTATGTATAGGTATACATATGTATGCGAGAAAATATTTCATTCTAACAAAACAGCGAGAAATTTAAAACAGTTTTTACATAAAATCAAAGCGTGGGAACAACAGAGAGAGAGAGAGAGAGGGAATTTTTTTTTCTCACGGAGATTGAGAGGGATACAGTTTCACGTACGATTACACTCTGCCAAATTATAAAATCCCGTGGTACACTGGGCGGGTCAAATGCAAAATTCAATTTATCACCCTACGGTTGGTGGCTGAAATATTTTCAATTTTTCTTCTTTTTTTTTTTTTCTTTCTTTTTCGCCGACAATTTTTTCTCTCTAATAATGTTATTCACAACTGGATCCGTTTGAATTGATAGTATAGTGCGGTGTTGGTGGGTTTCACACGAAAAACTAATCTTATAAAACTGACTGCAGGCGCACGGTGGGCGGTTATGGACCGATAAAAGTTTATAAAAATAAAATATCATATCTATATACTCATCGTTTGTCATATACCTATACATATATACATATATTCATAAGGTTGGTGAATTAAAATGGAATTACGTCAGTAGATATGACAGATAGTATGTCACGCCTGTTTCCACTGCAGTGATTTATTCATTTTTACCCATATTCAATATCCGCGAGGTTTTCCCACATATTTTTCCATAATATAAACAAAAAAACAAAAAAAAAAAAAAATGAAAAACTAGATTGCAAACACAAAACAGAGAATAATGGAAAATAATACTGTTTATCTCCAAGCACCGATGTGATCAAATACCTATATATTATATCGTTTTGGCTGGGGATCGGTAATCGTGCGACCATTATTTATTGGTATAAATATTTCAATACACATATCACGGGCCCGGTCTCATATATAGGTAAGCCATGACAACCCTGGCCAAATGGTGCGAAAGAAATTTGCGACTCGTGGGTTTTTTTGCGAATCAACAATTTTTATGTTTTTTTTTTTTTCTTGTTATCCATTTAAAAAGCGGGACTAAAAATCTTTGAATTCCTTCGTATAATTTGGGCTGGGTTGATGTTTCGAATTTTTTCAAATTTCCTCGCAAAATTTGACGATATATAGTAACGATGTTCAATGTTCTACCAACTATAAGGTTACATAGATAAATTGAAATCAAAAATATATATTTATGGCATAAAATTATTCCGCTACGTCTCCAACGATCCGTAAATAATTATCAGTACCGTCCGCATACGACGCGATCAAATGTTGACACGAACGCTGAAAATAATTGATATTTTTTTTTTATTATCTCTTCCCTCTCTAGAGGATGCGTGATTATAACCACGGTCCCACGGATATGCATATAGTGTATCCGGATAAATATACCCAACCGTAAATTTCAGATAGCAAATAACTGTTCGAAAGTTACGAATCACCGTAGGCTGCAGTTTGGGGCTAGCTGTAGGATAATTGGCGAGAAAAATCCATACATAGCTATAACAGAGCCAACTACCTTCCGGCATCTATATGTGACATATTCGACATCTCCATATATCTCTCACATCTCTATATATATATATATGTATATATCTTCAACGTCCATATAGAAACGTCGATAAATTATTCATTAAATATGCACATATCAAACTGTTTGTTATTTTCATCGATATATACGTACATAGTATATCGAATAAAATATAATAGACGTTTCTCTTTGCTCGTGTTTAACCGGCGGCTATCTATCCGATATGTGTATACCTGTCCACCTATCTACGAACCAACCCGTCTGCTGCAGGTATCGAAATAAAATGAATAAAAAGAAAAAAAAAAAAAAAGATGGGATAAAAAGAGTCAAAATAAAACAGCCCCGCGATATACAAAGCGAAACTTTTCGTACACGATAGCGTCGAAAAAAAAAAAAAAAATTTATTTCTTCTTTTCCGCGGCATTCAAACCTCCACCGAGGTTTTTTGTTACTATTAAACAATAGGTTGTGCTGTATGAGGTTTTCGCAAAGCTCGTACCTCGCATAAAGCTAGGGTCAGTCAACAGATGAAAATTTCTGGGACAATAAACTTCTACTTTTTCGTCTATTTTAACGATTTCGAAAATGGACGTGGGCGCCGGGGTTCTGTATCGAGGTACGAAATTAAGGGCGTAACAGCTTGCTGATATAATGTAACATCGTGTATGTACGTACGTAACGTATTAGACCTGGTCAAATCTTGATGTATACATTTTTTAGGGTCCGATCATATCCAAGCAATTTTTTGTAATAACGACACCACGAATTCTGTACTAGCCGAAAGCAGCAATAATAACGGATAAGGGTTAGACGAGAAAACGATAACGCTGATAGAAAATATCGCAATTCCTCCCTGCATCGCCCATTACTTTTGATTGCAAACGGTCACGTGAACGAGTGCTTCGCAGTAGGCACGATTCGTAAGAATAACAACATCGATAAAGCCCTCGATGATGATAAGGTAACTGCGCAAGAATTCATTCTCGAACATCTAATTACCAGAATTCCAATCGCTGATCTCGATGCTACACATCGAACATCGAAATCGTCAGTATAATTATTATCGTCGTTTGAACTGCGTCCTCCATTCGTGACTCTAATTTTTATAGATCGATGTCCACTGGATGTTAGCCTTTTTCCCCAACAAGACATCGGCTACTTTTCCGTCTCGTTAAGACCGCCACACGTGGGAGAAGAAATTTTTTTGTTCGACTTTAGAATCCCGCTGTTTGCCAGTATTGATTCATTGAGGAATTGAACCGCATGAATGGGGGGTGGGCGGTTCAATAATGATATCGCAATTTGTTCGATGGATAAATAGCCACCGGAAAACGAATATATAGTCACTGTTTAACTTCGAATTACGGTTTCCTCGCGGTCTGCTATATGCGTGTGCATCCGTAAACGTGACACACGTACAGACTCATACGTACTCGTATAGGTACTCGTTGAGCCCTAAAGTAGATTGTTCTGTACGGTTCGCTTACTAATATGGCAATTAATAACAACAGGTATGGTCAACTTCCAGCTTGTAATTACCATCTATCAAGGCCTATTGAAAATCCAGCATCGAGCGATCCGGCAGAGAGGGTCGAGTATGCGATAAATTGTTTTATTGAGAGTTCCTGCTCTTTTTAGAATAATTTTTTTGATACAAAAATTATGGTGATTTTGAGATGAACGGACGAATTTCTTCGCCTTATACCTCGAGAATTTATAAGTTTGATATTATATGATATCGTGATGAAAATAATTAATTAAACGACAACTACTCGAAATTATTACAAACGATTTACCCTTCAAAGTCGGTAGGGTTTAATTGTGGTTGGAAAATAATAATCATAACGAGCAACCCGACACAAATTTCTTTGAATAATAATTACGCTTGCGGATAATTAAAACGTTATACAAGAACGCTGTTGCCCCGTTTACAGTATGGCTATTTTAATTAAAACTAAGTTCTTATACACCGATGTTAGCCGTACCTACTGATGTACCCTACGAACTTTTTTTTACCTCTTGCTTTTACTTCATTTCATTTTTTTTTTTTTTTTTTTTTTTTTTTACTCTCACGCTCGCGAATATATGGATATTCTGATTATTTCTCGTTCTCTCCTATTCTAGTAATGTCTTTGCGCGGTAGCAGTACCTGCGTAATGTCGAAAGTTGGATTAACAATTGGAAAGAGCTTTTTCCGCTCTGCAATCGTTTGAGCACTTGCAATTCGCGTTGCGAAAATCAGGTCTCGTTCCGTACCTACGTACATACATACATACATACATACATACATACATACACACCTATCTACCTCCGTGTTGTTTTAATGTCTGGCATTTATACCCTGGTAACGTTTAAAGCTCAAGTTTCTGGCCATGGCCAGACAAATTTTAATTCACGATTGGAATAGCGTTGCAGTAAACTGTATGGACGACTAAAAACCGATTAAACATTTTGCTGGTATAACAGTTTCGCGAATATTTCGATGACAGTCTTCTCATGTAAATTCGGACAGGTACATACACGTTGGTCGTTATTCGGATACGTCGAGGCTGTTTATTTCATTTTTTTTTACCGGTGATAATTTTCGATAAATTATAATACCCCATTCGCACGTCCATTCCGTGTGAATTCATGCGGAGGGCGAATTCACGGTTAGGTGAAATGAAACGGAAAGAGATACCTGCTTTGTTTCTTCGAATAACGTAGTTTCCCTCGGGAAATGGGATGTGTTTTAATAATTATTATACGAAATAAGATTATACCGAGTGCGCGGAATGCGTTGAGCTTATGTTCTTACGTTTTCTGAATATCTTTATAATTTCTTTTACAATGTTCTTCTGGCTCTTCGCTGTATCTCCCTCGAGTATTGGAAATGAAATCAAAAAACAGAAACAATCTGGAATGGAAATTCTTCTTCAAATATTTGAGCCCCGCCGCTCGCCCCGCCGTGAAAAATTGAACGTCGAACTTTTTTCGACTGAATAAAAATGAATCCGCAAACATGAAATGGAATGGAACGGAATGGAATAAAGCAGGTGAAGAACTACGTTCCATTTTATGTACTACGTCAAATCGAAGTGGAAAATGTTCGCGAAAATCAAGACAAACTTGAAATGAACCTCGCGGTAGTAAACGTGCGGGGGTTGAAATCAAGCGACAGATTGTACAATGCTCATAGTTCTCTGCTACTGTCGTTTGCTGGTGGTCAGATGCGAGCAATTTCCTGGGCTGTTGTTCCTCTCGGTCCTTTGTACTCCGTTATCGTAGCTGGTATACGTCTATGTACCTGTTCGTAAACTTCTCCGATACATCGTAGTCGGTGTACTCCAAAACGCTCAATTCCAGTTGGCACCGACACTGACGAATCCGAGTTTGCTCCCCCGCGCAATAGTGTTTCGTGTTTCATGTTCCATGTTTCTCCTTTCTCGTTTCCCGTCTCGCGGTTCACGATTCGAATGCCTCGCCCGAGGCACGAGCCTCGGAGTGTCGATACGCCATTTTGACCCGTTTCACAGCTAATTCGCTGAATCCCTACATCCGCGTCACCTTAACAGGTGACAAGTACGATATCTACCTCAGGAAATTTCCTGTTGGTTCATTTGACAAATTGTAGAGCTACGTCAACTCCGACTTGCTAGTTGGTTGCTCGAAACTTCGGGGTTGGAAAAAGAACGTGCAAATATTTAAGGTTCAATTGTCTCACGATGTAAATAAATTACACAATTCTTATTCTATCCGATAAATCTTCGTCGGAACTCGACAGAACTTCGGAACAACATCAATCTCAGAGCATATCCACCGTTTCGTCTTCGCCTTTCTAGTTCATTCATAATGCAGTTCAAGGGTCCGAGGATCTCGACTGAAAGGTAAGGCACATGCCCTAGATCAATCTTTTCCCAATCTACACTCACGGTCTGTCATTTTGATCTTCGTTATTTGCAGTGTTCGCGAAGTAGGTATATAACAACGTCTATTTTTTTTCATCGTGGTACACCCCGAGCTACTTCGTTCCAACCAACTGCGAATTCCCCCAAAAACAATGTAGTACATGATATAAATACGTTCTGCTACTCGATTTTAGCAACATCTGCGAAGAACGGCAACGAGTGTCTGGGAGTAACGTTTTCTTTGGAGTCTAATGACAATAATGATCTGCGGCGAACCGTTACCACTATCGCCAAATTAGTTGGCTTTTTCTTTTTCATCTTCGTCTTCTGGGATAAATTCCGCAGAATTGATACCCGTCTTTTTTATTTCTTTCTCGCTTTTTCCTCGTCTTTATAACGTTTATGTTTCTCGGTCTGGTAAGTTATACTATCTGTCTGAGTTTTTCTTACCAGTGAACCCTTTTGCCGTCTCCTCGCGCAGTAAAAGTTCCCTTTAAAATACCATAGCGGAGCGTATCTTCTCTGTTTTCAGACTAATTTGCATTACTTAACAGAAATTTCAGACGCTGAGCTTGCAAGCAAACTGTTATTAAATGTGATCCGTACAGAACCGACGGGTTGGTATAGCTAAGGCCTGCGATAATATTGTGAATGCTTAAAACTTGCGACGATACAAAATTCAATTTAATCGAATAACAGAATGTGCTGAGAGTTGTAAAAAATCGGAGGCTTTTAGCTCGATTCCCCCCCCCCCCCCCCCCCGCCCCTTTTTTTTTGGTCGCAGTTTTACGGATTCTGGAATTGTAGCGATTATACCGCGGCTGTTTTAAATGTAGGTATATCCTTGAAAGTCAGCGGTGCGAGCTTGCAGAACGTACCTAAAGGGTGAAAATATATATTCGACCCTTTCTTTTATGTACAGAGGTAGCTATCCGCGGCAGCGTACACCTTTAGCAGATGAAATTGCCATAGAGATGAGATGCAAATTGGTTTAATTTATACAAAAGCCCTAAGCTATTGTTTGGTTAGGTAACCGCCGTTCAGATTCTGGTGATTTCGGACAAGCGCCCGGACGTGTTCCACGTGCGATCCTCAAGCTTTAACTTCACCAACACCAAAGTTACCGTCCCTCATCGTGACACGCCGACGCGACCTCACATATTATATTCAACGGAGGTAGCAAGGTAATATCCGTTATTCGTATTTGGAATTCTAAGAGGCTCTTCGCTTCGGTTTCTCCTTCGAATGAGAGCTGGCTGGCTATTTTCGAACGAAAGAGAAATTGTTTAAGGATTTCCGAGCCTACCTTAGCCGAGGCTCAACATGAGCCTCCGACCGCGTTATCTTTATGAATTCGAAAACCTATACTTTAAGCCAAATTCGTTCACCTATACCTTCACCTTCGCGAGGGCTTTCGATTGAAAAATTGATTGCTCGCCACGCCGTTTCTTCAGCTGTAGCATGTCTCATTTCGCGGAGGATCTTTATATGCTAATGGGAGTGACTTCGGTACAACTCATTTTATAAATTATATATCGATTACTAACGGCTCCAAGCTCACTGACTCTTGGATAAAATCATTTCGACTTCTTATCGACGACTTGTTTATCTCTTTATCCGAAGACACTTACTTTATCCACGTGTGTGAAAATTGGTTCACGGATCTGGTGTAGCATATTGTGTGTATAGCTAGGTGGGATAAGGTGAACCCGAAACCAAGGGCTGAGAAGATGATTTGAAGTAGATACTTGGATAAGAGAGGGTCAACTCTCCTATGTATACGTGTGTCAAGAATTTTGTCCCCGGTAAGAAACCCTCGTTGGCCGAAATTCACGGTGGGTTGAATTTCCTCCGTGGAATTGATAACGTCGTAGAGTAAACAGTAAACGGACGCGACGTAATCCTTAGAAAGCGGAAATTCTCTGACCACCTTGCCTACAACGACCACTAGACCTCGTTAGTAGCCTTTGGTTTCACCCTTCTGTGGTTCGTCTTCATCCTTCTTCTTGCTGCCCTTATTCCCCTCTCTTCATCCTTTTTTGCTCTCCATTTCTCTCGTTAACTTACTCTTTCCATTCCCTCTCGGCTGTGGTCTCTGGCTCCGATCAAGACGGATGGCCATGGCCTCTCGTTAGACCGCTAAACAGTCCGGGATTCGAAAGTGAACGTTTCTCCGTAGGTACAGATGAATGGTTCGACCTCGAAAAGCCCTCGAATAGATCTCTGGAGGTCGGAGGTTACGGAAACCTTCGATTTACGGGTCTGTTCAATGAATTTACTTGATCACCTCGCAATTAGATTCAAATTTACCACTTGAACGGCCGCGTTGGGGGTTAGTACTAGTCATCTGTATTATACCTCGATTCTTCGTTCTCCAACTCGCACCGCTATCGCCACTGTTCTGCAAAACCAAAAACAAAAGAAATCAAAATGAAGTAAAAGTCCCAATGTTATGGTGAGCAAATACACGAATTTCTGGTTTGTTTAGTCAGGGATTTTTCCTGTGTGGTATGTATACCGCACTCTGTTTTCTCTCTTCCGTTTTCCATGGCCTTGAGAACTTCCGTGTAATCCTCATCTCTTTAACGAGTTTGCTGACGAACTCGGGAACGGAATTTACTCGGTATATTTTTGGCCGATTTTCGCTCCATTAACTTGGGGCTGAGAGCTTACTCGCGATTTTCGGCTGTTGATATCATTTATCAATATGTTATGCCAAGTTACTATTACCTTTGGACACGCTATACGCCTACGTCGAACGTGGCGAATGCTTTCAGAAGCATCTGGTTTACCAAAATTATATTGAACTCTATATATCTGTGCCTTACGTTTATGTACGTATGCATGTGTGTGTATGAAATTAGGCTAGCTCCCTCCATCATTTGCCTACGTCAAGTTCAGAGCTTATCAACCGGATTGAATGTAGCGTATTGTAACGATTCAAATTCAACAAAGTTTGCTTCACTTCCGCAGGTCGCATCTCTCTCGATAATTATTTAACTATATTAGACTGTAAAAGTAAATCGAATTTGTAATCGAAACGAAATACTTGGCAATTAAAGCTCGGCGAATCGCGTTGTATAGCATTGCTGCAGAATCCACCAGTCAATAATTACCAGGAAACAGTAAACTCACATAATTGCAGGATTGGTTCAATTAGCAATTTATATCGTGCATCTCGTATATACCAACTGTATCAGTTCTATAGAGGAAATCGATCCCTCCCTGACCCTACCCCGTAGGCTAGCAAATATACCTACCAGAATGAATCGCTGAGATTTAACGACATCAAAAAGTATTTCCTTTAATTATTCCACCACGTACATATTTTATGTACCAGTGGAGCTTTAACGGAATATACCTACACCTGTATAGTGTTAGGGCATAAATATTTGGCCACGTATATATATTTCGTGTATATTTCACGGGGATGTAAACTTTCGTTCACCTGCCAAAATTGAAACGATGCCTATCTGTTATTGATGAATATTATTCGATTCTGTATAAAGGTATGTATATGTTTGCTTCTAGTATTTCAAAAACCCCCATTTAATCAACGATAATTGGCAAGCCCAGAATGTATTTCCCTTCATACGCGTATACCTCTATACATATATAAACGGGAATTTATAAATATCTATTCCGTAGGAAGCACGAGTGTGAGTTTATACATATAGACCAAAATCAATACATTTAATAATGAAGATAATATATGATATCTATAATATAAATGAACAAAGAATGAAAATCAACAGCGAACGTCACTGAAGTCCGAAAGACATGAAATATTGTCGCTGTTATGGCTATAGATGCGGTTGCGAAGATTTTTTGTTGTTGATAATATTGAAAGTTCGTTAAGAAATCTCTAGACTTTGAAGAAAAAGAAGAGGAAAGGGTAAGTTTTTTTTACATATTCTGTTCTTGTTTTTTTTTTTTTTTTTTTTTTTTGAAGCTGGTGTAAAGGTAACCTTTTGACCTCGCGGAGTTTGCGCTCTTCGTTCATCAACGAGCAGGTAAGAAGAAGCGAACCTTAGGGGAGCGAGAGTGGCTCTTCTCTTCTTAAGATGGAGTAATTAAAAAGTTGAACGGTGTCATCAGCGGAGATCCTAATTTTCTTTTTAACGATACTCGTCAGGACTAAGTCAGGGAGTCTGGGGATCAAACGCGTCTCTGACATTTCTAAAGCCGAGATACCAAGGCTATGTTCACAGAAAACTGGTAACATTACGGTACACCATCAAATATATCTTACGAAACAAAAGGGTCCGAAACATTATGCCGAGGACGAGCCGCCTGATTTGACGTCGCTGATAAACGTGCAACTCTAGATAAATATGGCTATTATTATTCTTCGCGATATATATATTAACCGGTGAACATAATATGCCAATTAAAAGTAGCTTTAGCCTCGAGGGAAACGGATCCGCAATTAATTTCATTCTCATTTTCATTTCTCGACCAGTTGAAACTGCGAATTTAAAAATGAATTATACCACCGATTATTTTTCAAACTCTACAGCGATCTATACGTGACTTGAATATTCTTACCCACATTTTTTTTTTTTTTTTTGTCTATTATTCAGGAATTTTTGAATTATTTCCTAGGAATGATTAATACTTGATATAAAATCGCAAAGGCGGTAGATCCACCTTTTTTTTTTTTTTCTTCAACGTTTTAAAGCAATTAACAAATTGTTCTTCCGGTTTTGCGTCCCTATTACTTTATAGGTAAGGGAAAGCTGCAAAACTTCCTTAAAGATCTTCACTCCCAAGAAGCGTGCCTCGGAACGAATTTCACGGTATCTGGTTACCCAGGGCCCTATGGCTAGGTGCAGAAAAAGATAAAGGTAGTTATATGCTTTTAGAGAAAAGTAGAGTCTTTGTTCTTTGCAAGAGAGGCTGGGCTGGGCCGGGCCGGGCCACGTTAAAGATCAAAGAGCCATAATTCGAAATCCGGAATCTCTGTTGGGAGAGAGATTTCCCCGTAGTATGAGTTACGTCGGTATAATTTCGAATGGTTCCACCTCGGTCTCGTCCCTCAAGATCTTTGGTAATTAAACTCTTTCCTCAAAGGAAAAAATACAAAAAAAAAATAATAATGAAAAGAGAATTAGGGCGTAGAAAGAAAGAAAGAGAACGAGAGAGGGAGAGAGAGAGAGGTCGTGCAATTATGCAAAAGGAAAACTGGGGGTTAGACAAGTCTCTGTATATCGAATGAGGCTAACTTCATTATACTCGGATTGACGGACCCTCTTTCAATGCCTCGATTTCTCTCTTCTCCTCGCTACTTCTGCTCCGTCTTCCTTTCTAATCTAACTGCTCTTCGACGAGGAACCCATCATCCGTTTATCTCTTCTGCGGATATAAATAAATCTCCTCTTTTCCGCCAAGAGAAGGAGAACTGCCTCTTTCATCCTCATCTCTCCATTTCCGTGTCTCTTTTCGAATATCACATCTCACTCCTCTTATTGTAATCGTTTTTATTAATTCCATATCTTCTCGCCATCTGAATTATCAGATCCCATAATACAATGTATCACTGTATTACCCCTTTTATATCTTTAGGTATCAATAGAATTATCCATTTCACTGGATACCGCTTATTGTATATCCTATGGATAATCATTTTCTGTTACCTCGCAAGCCGAGAGTCTAAAACGTGTCTATAAACGGGCGGATGATAAAAGAGCTGAAAGCAGGTATGAAAAGAAAATAAATGAATGAATGAATGGAATGAAAGGAAAGGGGGGAGAGGGGGGGTGGATAAACTGGTGGAGGTGATTTTATATCCTGCAGGATTCGTTTTTCCCCGGAACGTTGCGTTATCTGGGCGTGGTATCCGCGGGTAATTGCTAAGGTATAAAAGAATGATGAATCGAATTTAATCTCACTCGGTTCGGAAGAGAAACCCGGGGTCTCTCTTTCTACTTTTCCTCATCGTCCGGTACCAAAGGAAAAGTTCGATCCGTATCAAAAACCCTTTCTGAAGCAGAAGAAGAAAAAAGACGAAGAAGAAGAAGAAGAAGAAGACCCGTCCGTAACCTTTACGCTTACGTTCATTGAAAGGCGAACGTGACTAGAGTCGCCATCTTGAAATGCCAAGCGGTGAATCAAGAAGCGGCTTACGGCGTCGTTATTCCCGACGTGACTCCCTTGACAATATTACTCTCCCTCCTCTCCGTGGACTACCAGATATCCAGAGGTTCCTTCAGACCCCGAAGATCCGATAAGAGATAACTCCAGTCTTAGGAGGAAAGATCGTTTAGGATTGTCTCCGCACCATCTTAGTCCAGTATTCTGATGATCATGCGCCGAGGGTCTGACCCGTGTCGAATGAAAAAAAAGGAAGCAAAAACGCCGAAATTACTTTCAATATACGGTTTAATATCTGGACGAGTAATTTTCGGTAGTGGTCGTAATTCTGGGGGCTCGTACGACGGCCTACGGTACTTCTGACCAGGTCACGAGGGTTGTAAAGTCGAACCCTCCGAATCTTCTTGGCACCGAACCGCGGACCGGATGCAATAACTATTTTCTCTCGTAATATTAGCTCAAGGATTTGGAAAAAAGGTAGAAACGCTGTTGATGAGCTCCGACACTTCGGTATTGAGGTGGAATAACCATTTGGATAGAAAACAGAGATGAAAACGCAGACCGTATACTCGCGGAGAATAGACTAGAGACACTAAAGCAATTAAGGAGAAAACCTCTTGTACGATCAATGGCCGCGAACTATAATGGCGGAGAACGATCGAGGACCATTTCTTACGATCCTGAAGGCCGGAAGAGACAACTGGCCGTGACTACCAGCACCCTACTTAAGGGAAGTTTGATAATTAAGAGGCAAGACGCACCTAAGAGCGAAGTTCGTCGAAGTATACGTAACTCTACTTCGGTGGTTCTCGCCCTCCGTATACTTCTTGCGGTAACAACTTCCTCTCACCCTTAGCTCCGGTTGACCCCGTAATCTTCCTCCTTCCATTATATAAGCCCAACTCATGTGACATCGCGATGTCGGTTTACAGGGTTCCAAGTCAACGGTTTTTGTATGCTTGTCTCTTCGAAGATGTTTTTGTCGTTGAAAAACATGGTTGAAAATTTTTCAGACAAAAATTCACCAGTCTGAACAAAAAAGAGACAATTCATTTGGCGAGGACTGAAAATTATCCGGTTTTTCGTCTTTGGTATTTTAGGAACTTTACCGCATCAGACTGAAATTTACGTCCAGTAAACAGCCCGCGAAATCTCAACCGATTTTGTCAATGAAAAAATGTACTCAATAAAATTCTGAAAGATCGTCATATGCGATCGCCGTATAAATCCGTGGTTAATCAATTGAAATCGTTTAACGTTTTCCATCGGATTATTGATTTCCATATTCTACACGATCAACTTACGCAAAGAGAGTTGCTTAGCGCCTTGAAAATACGTAACTTTGACCACGGAGAGCATGAATTAACGATATGGTGGAGTAATTTTGAAGTTCGAACCAAGTAGAACATTTCAGTGGCTTCATTGCTCGCTCGCTTGTTCAAATTAAACTTTGTAGTAAGGTATAACTCGCGTTCTCCCTGTTTTTGCCCGGCTTACTTCTCGTAGTCTGTGGCAAGGAAGCAGGTGCAGGTTATGACACAATGCAATTCTACAACGCCACTGAGAAGCACTTGAAATCTTCACAGGAATTAAAACAGAGTGGTATATATATACACCCTTGTACCATACTCACTTGGAAAATGCACAAGTAATTCCTGCTGCTGCTGCTGCGGTGGCGACCCTTTTTTCCTCAAGCATATTCTCCTTGCATGCGAAAATTTAGATAATGGGTGTACACGAACTCTCCTGAACGTTTTACTAAATTGAGAAAATTCAAAAAGGTCGACTCACCACCGGTTCACAAAAACACGTGTTTCTGTGTAGTCCGTGGTTTGGCACCGCGTGCATTTGAAGTAGGGCTCAAATAGGCTCCCCTCTAATTATAGACTTCGCATTGCAATTTCAGACCTGATGATTATTTGCCGAACAAAATCAATCGCGAGTTGTTATTTTTGTATAAAATAAAGAAAAAAAAAAAAAACTCAAAATAATTTGCTAGCCTCGAGGTAATATGGCCAACAAAGAAGAGCGATTAATGAATATATTTCAACTGTACACTTTGTTTTGAGAAAACTTCTCCCCGATCACATTTACAACATTTAAACAGCAATTTACGCCCTAAAGACCTGAATACCAATCCATGAACGGACAGAGGGGTTTGTACCTTCTTTCAAGTTCTGAAAAGCCAATTAATTGATATCCTGGAGCTGAACAAGATTACGAGACTTGAAACGATCCCCGGTTTGGAAGTGACGTCTGTGTTGTCCCAGGCCGAGCTCGTTGTGCTGCCAATAGTGAGATTGGCCGAGGAGGGTCTCGAGTGTGGTGCGAGCGATAATTTGGCTTCTTTTTGTTGGCTGCCCTCCCCCCAGCTCCTCCATCTTCCGCTTCCTTTCATCCTCTTCTCGGAGTTGGATCCTTGCTCGACACTCCTAAAGCTTCTTCAACCTTTCCCAGACTTTCCCACCAGCCCAAGAAGGATTCTAAAGGATTTCCCAATAAATTAAATTGTTGCCCGATGATACTGTTACTGGCAAATTTCCGGCCGGTGGATACGGATGCCGCTACCTCGACTCATTGTCAATCGGGAAAATGCCTATATGTACATATTCCGGAGGTTCGGAATTGTGGTATCTTGGCGCCTGGCGCCTCACCCTGCTCTTCATTGTTTGGCAGTGTGCTCTCTCCGACTCCGAGTTGCAAGCTTCGATTTTCCTTATTAGCATCTTCAACCCATGAAGAGATTGGCGGAAACCTCACGACAAGCAGTCTTACGTCTCTTCTCCCGGATCTGGGATCAGACGATGTATTTCATTGTGAGACACAAAAGTCTCTAAAGATTGTGATCATGTAGTTGAAAATTCTTCGAGCAACACACATAAGCAGGTAATTGAATAGTTGACTTTGTCGCGGTATGTATAATGATCAAACTCGTTATATACCCGCGTTGGCAAATGATCAATTATACAAAGGCCGTTATTGTTATCGTCGAAAGTATAGTCTGCGATATTAGGTTCGGGACGATAAAACTTTTACCGATACTATGAAGCCCAGAACTTTTTCTTTTTTCTTCTCCATGGAGGTATAACGATCAGTATCGTTTTCTGGGTGTTTCACTCGAGTCTCATTTCCGTACGTTTGCTTACCGGTTTTTATCGAGTGATTATCACGCCCGCGTAAGTAGCGAACGTACATACATACCTACACCAAAGTTCTTACAGGTACAACATAAAGCCTATTGTTAACAGCCGAGTTTACTGTGTTCATAAAAAATGAGCACAATGTAAGTTCAGTCGTTCGTTCGTTTCTCCCGCGTTTATATTGCCAATGAAAACTTTCCTCGTCTGTTTCCGCACATTTATTACTCCATGTTCAATAATAGGATGGAATTAGTGGCGCGTTAACTGGCATCGTAACTAATTAATAGAAATGAGCTCGAAACGAATGACAGCACTTTAATACTAAATGGCAGAAGACTGAAATTCAATCGCGACAGATGTGACGGTTATTTTTACTGTACAACTAATTTCAAATATGTATATGAATTAATGTTTCAGGTTGTTCACGGTGTTCACATCGACCCAGTACACGAGGTGAAGAAGCGCAGCATTAGTCAGCCACTCAGAATCCTGCTGTGGTACGACGAGAGCGTATACCGGTGAGTGCAGAGAAAAATCAATCCTATACCGGAGATCATTAATTACTCGTTACCATCTGGCGCGAATTATTATTGATTAACGAGGATAGCTATCGCGTTCACAGAACCGTAAAACACATCGTTATCGTCAAATCCAACTTACAATTATTCTCATATCGCTTCGTCACACGCCCATCTCAAAGAGCTATTAATCACAGTATCTCTACTACCATATACGAATGACATTTCACACACATACTCTGTATGTTAACATTACATCTACATCTGCATATCCCACACCCGCGAAAATATAGAAGGTTTTCATCTGACCCTTGGTCTTGGACACAGGTCGTGCACAAGGTTCTGTAAAGGCTTTACGTACCTATGTATAAATAGTCGTGCATAGGTATATGTATATGATGGACGCAGAACTCAAAGGAGTGGGGCATTATCCCTTGCATTATGGGCCACGGATGCGATAAGCCGTCTGTTCCGCTAATGGTATTTCGATGCCGGATTAAATTTCTCATTACTTCACAGTGGAACATATTTGACGAATATTTTTTGAGTCAGATTTCAAACCAGTGAGACTATATTCGGGTATAGATATCGAAGTTTTTTTTTCTATCGAAACGTATTGATATTTTTAGGACAGAGCTCCTCGTTCAAACCGTTCGTATGATGGTCGTCTGAGTCCTTGACTGATACCAAAGTTCTGCCACTGTGCATAAGCGTGCAGGAGACCTGAATGTACATTTACCTAGGTCGCGTATGAGAGGGTCGTAACTAGCTGCACAGACTCTATTTGATAGAAATACGATATGTAAACTTCCACGAAACTGTTCAACTATGATGAGTTAGTTTTAGTTCGGGATGAAGAACCTTTAGAATCATTATCTTGTCTCTATCAAAAGGCTCTTATACACACTTCACATTTGACATTCGGTGCTTGAGCCTGACTAACGATTCGTCTATTCAAACATTTTGCTATAATAATGTGATGCAGGTAGACCGAGGTATAGGCATACATCTCTACTCAGGTATAGATGTATGTGGTAATAATTTTTCATACGATGAACACGACTGATTAACTAGAAAACCGGCAATAATTAACAATGGGGTATAAACACGAACTCCACAAAGCTGGGGAGAAGCAAGGTGAGCTTTTATCGCGTTACGTGATTCCTAGTCACCGTTTAATGGCCTGACTAACTTAACCTGCTTCGTGGCCTCGGTCTCTTTTATCTTAAACCTAACTTAGCCCAGTTTTATAAAGACCGCGTGAAGTTTCGGATTCCCTAATCAACATTTTTGTATCTCCCGTATAAAATTGGAAAGTCTTGTGTTTCCTCGAAGCGTGATTGAGGAAACGGGATGAAAATTGTTTGTATGAAATTTTGGCTAAAACACAACTGATTAATGTTCTTCAAAATACAAAACGTCGATGTATACTTTGAATAAAGTTCGGTAAACTGAGCACGGTATAAGGTAGTTGTATAAACAGTTGAAAACTTTTAACCGAATTTAACTTCGGAAAGTCAAGCTCGTTATGTCTTCTCGGGAAAGATTTTCGCGTACGGCCGGAATATTATTTCGACGTCGTTGTAGGTACCTCAGCCGAACCTTCTGTCCTTAAACAAAGAACTGAACTCGTATGAGTCCGGGGAAATATTCTACGAAGAAAATTTATTATACGAGCTACCTACCATGATCATGAATGCGTTAGAAATTTTCTTGATTATTATTCTGACGATTGCACGCGTGCGAAACTCACGACTTTGGGATCATATTCCCTATCGGGATTTCTCTCATTTGTAAGCAACCTCGCGCAGAGCTAACTCAGGGCGAAATCCTCCCTCTTCTGTGTTATACGGAAAATCTGCCTGCGGATATATACGCAGATACGTTTCAGATAGGTACGCAGCTATACGTGTCAAGTATACCTTAAGGCTTAACGTAATATGAATAGACATTTACATACGCGTGCCTCGTACGTGTACGGAGTGTCTGATGGATAATAATTTGCCTATTTAGAAACGATGAATTAACAGTGTAAACACGGATTTGATGATAGGAAAATGGATTTTTGGATACATTTTATGTAAAGTAAGGTTTCTATCGGGCAGTTGAAAAGTTTCACTATTTTTTCGCACGAGGCATAATTCCTCGGTGGAAGTTTGGAAAATTTCATAAAATTTGTTTTCACTTGAAAAGGGAGGAAAAAAAGCTATCGAATGTTCCAGTCGATCGTTAGAAATCGATGAAAATATAAAAAAAAAAAATTTATCAATATCATTGGAATACCGCGGGTTTCGATATAAAGTGGAGCGAAGTTCTTGAGTTTCTACACGATGTTTCAGAAGAATTCTTGAATGATTCGTCGAGGATGAAATACTTCTCGTCAATATTATATCGACGAGTTATACTTCTCTTCGATAAAATACACCGCGGTACTCGTAACCGCGGTTTACGCAATAGACAGAAAGTAATTTGCACTAAGCGACTTGTATAATAAATCTGAGAACGTTGTGAAGATTTCACTTTATTGCATAGGGGTCATCTGCCTTGAATAGAGTCAACGATTACTCCACGCTGCGGGAAAATTGCGGTCTTCGCTTATACTTTGTGTCGCAAAATTGTTAAAGGCACGTGGCGCGTGTAGACGTGCCAAATAATTACGTAATTTTCAATTACGCGATACTCTCATATTCGAATATCGAATTTTTTATTTCATTTTTTTTTATTTTCTCTTCAGAGTAGTGCGGCGGAGGACCCGCCATTTCAAAATTTGGTCTCGGAATCTATGGATTTAATATTCGCAAAACTGAGGCATCCGCTTGCTGCGATTTTCGATCGCATAAAATAACCGAATGCCGATTCCAATCCCCGAATTCAATAAGCATAAGTTACCAGAATGACCTCCCGGCTTGGCGGCTTTCCAAACTTTCGACTTCGCCCCTGCTCCAGTATATATACAGGCTTTCGAGCTTTAGGCTTGGAATTTGAAACTCTCGACCGTCGAGAGATATGGCAAAGCGCAGATGAGCGCCTGTGCTTTCAAATATGCCTATCGGCACTGTAAACAGGAGTTTATAACTTTATTTTTTTTTCCATAAATTTCACTTCAAGGATACCTACATGAAAAAAAATAATCGTAATGAAATTTAGATAACAGAAAAATCATTTCCAGTTTTTGTTCTTGCAGTTCGTAAATGAAATTTGAATTCTCCCGTATAGGTTTTTAATTGTCAGTGTCGTGTTACTGATTCGTTATAAATATCATTGGCATTTATTAAGATTTATTCGGATTTATAGTTTTGTTAAAACCATATAAAATCCATAAATAAATATGGGTACCTACCTACTCGTTGAGCCAGGAACAATTATTTTCCGCTGTAAATTTTCATATCCGTCGACCAGTGGTGATTTACAACCATGTAAATCAAACAGTGCTTTATACCGTCTCGCGTCGGCAGACAAAAATCCAACGAAAAAACCAAAAAAAAAAAAAAAAAATGGCTATAAAAAAAAAAAAAAAAAATTACAAACCCCGGCAAAATTTTAGCGAGCGTAAATATTTTCCGGCGGGACACCCCGCACAGTTTGTTAGCAATTCCACCAGGTATAAATATTATAAACAACAACGGGGTTCGCTTAGAAAAAAACGGAAGTATGTAAAAAAAATAAAAAATTTTACGTAATAACAAAGTACCTAAAATATGAAAATGACTATACTTACTATAGATGTGTGCCTTTGTTGACGCACACGCTATAATCCGTACATTTATGTTTGAAGACCAAGTAGGTGGGTGCATACATACCTACGTATATATATATATTATATACCTATACGACGAGTAAATTTTACGTTCAGGTAATACGTATATAGAGGTGTGGTTTTACCATACATGGAATAAATGTTGACATAAATTCGCTTTATGTCACGTAAAAATAAACAGTAAAGTGAAACAGTGGACCCTGTGGTAGGTAGGTAGGGGTAGGTAGGTACACGCTTTGTGATACGGTACCGGGGTACCCGTTTCTCTTTAGCAGGACAATATTGCCTATGGGGCAATTCGCCCTGATTAAATATCCCCTTGGCTCGTTGTTCGTTCTTGTTGACAACTGGCTTTGTCCGAACAAAGCTTATGTGTACCATAGAGAGAAGATTTTTGTCACTCGCGATCGTCGTCGAGCTGAAACAGTTTTCAAAATTCATGAATTTTTTTCTTCACCTTCCTACCCCTTTCGCAATTTACTGATGGATATTCTTATCGCTAGCTACAGTTACCGATGGAAAGATATAAGCTCGGGTTATATTTTTTATTCCAAAAAATAGAAAGTGAAATTTTTCTTTTCATTCTTTTCTTATAACAGGAAAAGGGCCCAATAATCTTTTGTCGATGCTGTAATCTCTTCAACGTTTTTTTTTTTTTTTTGAATCCCAACGTTTGGCCCGAGGGGTATTTTCATTCCTTCCGTTTCTTACGTTTTTTTTCCTGGTTTCTTTTTCTTTCTTTTTCTTCCTCGCGATTTTCCGACCGATGGGAAAAAAACATTGAGCTTTGATTGAAGAGACGTAGATTTGACGGTTGGAACAGGGACCCCCGTAAGCCGGGAATATAATTTGTCAAAGAATAGCGAGAATCGAAAGGGAAAAAAAAAGTGAAATAAAAAAGGAAATGGTAAAAGAAAAGGAAAGGAAAAAAAAGAAGTCGGTATGTATGGCGAGATTTTACCCCTGCAGGGAGGACTTGCTCAATCCTCAGGATTAATATGGTACCACTTTGGCTCGACTCTTCCTGAAATAAGCAGAGTAGACAAAATGAAATTCCAGCCCCCTTCGTGCGAGTCACTTTAGCGAAGTTGAAGAGGTCGAATTCCTCTTGGGAGACGACACGCACACTTTCTCGCATTGAGCTTGTTCGAGTGACAGCAAACAGTTGAACTTTTATTTCAAATATTCTCCCCCCCCCCCCCCCCCCTCTCAAAAAAAAAGAGAAGAAGAGAGAAAAGAAAAGAAAAAGTTCTCGCTTTCCAGCGAACATGAATTATTGGAGTTTCGAAGAGAGGAACTACACGATGGGAACCCGATGACAAAGACAGACAATGCTTCATCATTTCCTCTTTTTAACTCCTCTGGTTCGACCAAAAATTCCGAATTTTCACGCGTCCTCCTATTCCGTGCTCAACTTGAACTAATATTTTCGTCACGCAGGGTTAATCGAACGAAAATATTGGCCAAAAGAACTTTGCCCATCTTCCAGCCCGACTCCAACAACTTATCTCTCTCATGCCACTTAACCAATCACTTCTTCTCGCCCGGGTCATTTTCGTCCCTCAGAAAATTCCTCAAACTTTTACGAAGCTTATATATATACCTACCTACCTCCCTACCCTTTGAACCCCGCAATTTACCACAGATTTTAATCAGATTGAGTAGCAAGAAGAAGAACGAACAACTCCGGTTAAAGAGATATAACATTGGCTTCGTGATAAACATGTTGGTTTATGTGTCCTACATTTCGGGGCCGGGTCGAAGTTCCGAATTTTGAAAGTTTCGAACGGTCAGAATTACGAATTCATTCGAGATGATTTCGAATATTCAGACACGTGGAAGTTAGGAATATTAAAATCCGGACAGATCGGAATGCAGATACCTCAGAAGTGAGAAAATTAAAAATTCTGAAAGTTCAAGAATCTGAAAATTTAATGAAGAGGCACGACGCTCCATGCGTGAATTTCAAGTTTCGGAGTTTAGATCTTTCGGCTCTTTAGCTTTCGGAATTTTGAACCCTCGGTATTTTTCGATTTGAGGATTCTGAAGATCGACTATGCAGACTTTCAGGAAAACACCATTTCCAAAAACTGTCGGTCGATAATATTAAAATTCAGAATTTTTACCGCTCCGGACTTTCAAAATCCGGAACCCCTTCACATGACGAACTGTGATCGTTATCGACAAAACGAAATGACACTGACACGAACGTCAACTAAAATGAACAGAATTTTGTTTTTCGAAAGTTATTTCAACCCCTCAATCAAATCAATATCTGTGACCTTTGAAGTCGAAACGTAATGGGCAAGCAATAAGTCAATAAGTTACGGTTATTGGAAATGGGGTTTGAGCAACGAGCACTTTGCTCGTTATCTGGACATCCTCTTACAATTAGCTGCTAGCCGCAGGGTACGATTATCTGCAGGCAATACGTTACAGGAGTTGGTGGGACAGAGCTTAATATTTGTCCCACCCAAGGGAGGATGGTCATTAATTTCACCAGTTTAATATACACTGCAGCTATACATTCAGCATCCCGCAGGCGCCAACTACTCGTCAGGTTGATTGTCGGCGTTAACCGGATTCATTACCGATCGCTATTCAACGGACCAGATACCATCCGTTTCATCTCTTCCTATCGCTCTTGTTCAATTTCATTCACCAACCGATGCGCAATCATTGAGTGACGGAACATAGGTACTTCTGACAATAGAAGCTCAGGATTTAGGTTAAGCTTGCGCTGCAGCACCGGTCAAAAAGCTTTCGCAAAAGGCAAGGCACACGAGATTAAATCCATTTGTCTTAATGCTCCTCGCGCGGTTCCCTCCATCCTATTTCACAATCGATTATAACCCCACACCAAGCCCTGTGAAATGTTTTTTTCTGTTTCTCTAATTTTTTAGTTCAGAAAGAAACGTTTTCCCCAATTTAACGTTTTTCAGCCTGAAGCTCATTGCAAATATTTTCGCAAAAAAAAAGCAACAAACAAAAAAAAAAACGAGTCAATTTACTTTCTTTTCAAGGATGTCGTAATGTTATTGATCGTTTATTGGGAGAACCGTTGATAAAAGTTAAGCAATTTAGCGATGACACGAAACGTTGTTCCACGTTTGGATAAAAATTATGTTTAAAAAACTTTTTTTCGTGGAAAAAAAAGGCCAATCGAGATAATAAAATTGCATGAAAAAGTAGCTTAAAACTTTGAGCTTTACGAGCGTGCGGTAGCTACTGTCACGTGACAGCGCACAGCGTGCAGGTTGGCAATTTATTTTGACAGAATTAAAACGACTAATTAATGGGTTATGATATTACCTAGGTATTTTTCATTATTTTCTATTTTATTTTCTCCTTTTTTTTTAAACAGAATTGCCATCTGGCAAAATGACAAGAGCTTGTTATGTGCTCGTGTGGTAGTGCGCCGCAGTCGTATATATTCAAGCGAATAGTAAGAAAATTCAACTAGGATATATCCGTTTATTGAATAAGGGAAACTCTTTCTTAACCGAGCCAAACTCAAATTTATTCGAATAATGTTTCTTGGTGATTGGGTTGATTTTTCATATCGAATACGAATATCTTGGCTCTTGAATTGGCTTTGTTACACTTTCGAAACAGTTTCAGTTTCGTTTCTTTCACTAAAATCGAGCCATAATAAGACGCTGGGAAACTTGGTTTACAACCGACGGTGAAAATCTTCTTTATGTACCAGCCCTGAGAACTATCGTAAATATATAGCCTCCCGACCACGGCTACGTTCTTCCCATGCTATTCAACTTGACTTTTACTGCACTCTTGCTCTACAGTATAGGTACATATGACGATGCGAAACTTTCACCTACGTTCAACACGTGAGTCCGAAATTTCCTATAGAATCTACCAAAAGTTGATTATATGTGTTTGGAAATTTGTTGAAAAATCGCATACATATTTTTCATCCGTTCATAAAGTTGAGTTTTCTCGAAAGCAAATTTTCCAATGAAGCAAACATAATGCAAATATTTTTTTTTTTTTTTGTTTCCGGAATTTATTTATTCGCGCTTGATCGATTTTCACATACGACTTAACGTAGGTTACGTATCGCGACTGGTTATTCGAGCCAATAAAGCTCGGCAGAGGCAGCTTCATTCAAAACGAACGTATATACATCCCGGGTATCAACGATTTCTGATAATAACACGCGTACGTCGTTATCGAGTACCATTAAATTGCTTGGCTTCGATGGATAATGGCACCGAAGTGTTAACCTCATTCGATGCGATTTTAACGACCATTTATATGTATACCTATCTGCTGTTTAGTCATAGTGTACAACCTTTTGTCAAGGATGGCAGTACCATAAAATAGAAAAAATAAAATGAATATTATCTATTTTTCCAGGTCAAGGTTTTTCTCCTTTTTTTTTTTCTTCTTCGATGATTCATTGTACAAGTACTCGGAACTTTTCTTTAGGAATGAAGTTGATGAATTTATTCGTGTCCTCTGACTTATGGGCAGATTTTGCGTATCGATAAATGATCGAAGAATGGAGAAACTTCTAGGTTTGATTCAAATGTGTTAGAAATGTTGCTCTGCAGTTTCTTTAATATGTCAACTGCGCGAGTGATGGCCATGGGGAGTGACGGTGCGCAAATTAAAAAGAAAAAACGAGAAAACAAACCGAAAAACAAAAAAATAAATGAATTAATAAAAAAAAAAAAACCGGAAAGGTAGAGAAACAGGAAACGCGAGAGAGAAAAGAAAACGGTGCTCCGAGTAAATAACGAGATCCTCTGACGCACCCGGACAATTAGCGCCAGACGGGTGGAAATACGTCACAGGGGATCGCGGCCTTCCGTTTCGTACGGAAAGGGGCAAAGGGGTCGAGAGTGGGAGCTTTCGTTAACGGGCTTAAAATGTTGAAATTGTGAAAAAGCGCTAGACCCCCGGTTCGTTCGTTCGTACGTTCGTTCGTACGTTCGTTCATTCGCGTTCGTTCGTTCGTTCTAACGCCAGCTTCCATGGTATTGAAAATTACATTAAATCCGTGTCTCGCGACAGTAGCCCACATACGGAGGAATACTGGGTGGAGGTACAAACACCTACGTACCGCATGTGTAGCCGCATATTAAACAATAAATAGAGATGAGATATTATACCATGATTATACAAAGTTTGGACCAATTGTGTCACTATATATAAAAAAAAAAAAAAAAAAAATGAAAGAAATGTACCGAATAATTTCATCTTTATATATATTTTTATTTATATAGGTATCTGATACATATACGTGCTTTTGTAAAACAATCAACTTTTCCACCATGTTAACGGTTCATTCGTTGTTTTTTTTTTTTAACTTTATAATCTCTAGTTTAAATGAGTAGGTAGGTACATGTAAATTATGCGTTTTAAGCTTATTAACAAGTTCACATATAAAAGTTTAACATTTTTTTGTTTTTACCCAGACCATGGCACACGTTAAATACTTTCACTTTGTAACTCTTCATCTCAAATTCCAGGTTCACACGCGGTAGAATGATAACGTATACCTTAATGTGCCTCATATTAAAACAAGTTTAAATCGTACTTTCTTCACTGAAATTTTTGTCTGACTATTCTATTGTTTAACCAGAAAATGATCGTCCATTTTGAATTAGTATATAAACGGTGGAAGCTAATTTTACGATTATTTATACACATCTTCGTGTTCAAATTTGCGTATAAATTTGGGATATGATTAGTAGGTAATTTTTTCGACACGACTATGTGCTATTCGTATACAGATTACGGGGCTGAACTGGGTGATTGATGTTGGCATACATTCTGCACAAACGGCGTTTGTAAAACCCTTTGAATTTCACACTTTGGTTAAAATACGTTAAACGCACTCATATCGACGAGCGTATATAACACGTATGGAGATATATATATATATATATGTATATAATATATATATATGTATATAATATATATATATATATATATATATATATATATATATATATATATATATATATGTATAACTGAGAGAAGTGTGATATACCCACATATGTCGTTAGTCGTATAAGGGAGGCTCTTGCAGCATCGATTACCGTGACCGAATCCCATCAACGGGTCCGCACGTGGGTATACATACATGTATGTACATACGTATTTAGCTCGCGTGTCATTCAACGATTTGCAGTTTTCAAAGAGAACGCCGGCTTGCGCGTTTGATAAATGGGGGGAAATTACCGATGAACATCACTAACGAGTGTTTCTATTCATCCCCTGCACGTACCCATCATACACACGTGTATATACGTATACGTATATACGCATCCATCCACCCTACAGATTTTACGCGCGTTGATTCGGTTTAGAATTCCGACGGGATTTCACCAGATGGACCACTGAACAGAAAGGTTTTGATAAATTTAAAAGTTTTCAAGAAAAAGAAACAAAAAAAAAAAAAAAAAACCTATAAACTTGTGACATGGGTTTGAAGTACCGGAAAATCCTTCATGGTGAAAGATTTCGGTTCTCCTTTTTTTCATTTTTTTTTTTTTTTCTGATACCATCATGCGATCCAAAAGTTCGTTCAACTACCGTACTAAAATATTTTAACAATTCTTTTCATCCGAATTTAATCGTCCCACTTTTCGAACGTCCAGCAGACTTTATCGACGAATGCTTCTAATACGATTCGCCAATCCTTGCTTGCACTTTACTATACAATTAATGCGCCCCATTTCATGAAACTGAACACAGAGGCATTCTAGTTGTTGCTATTATTATTATTATCATTATTATTATTATACCTATTTTATCGGGGAATTTATCTGATATTAGAATACAATAATTATATTTAACGTTGGAGGGTAAAATCTTTCGTGAACAAAGTGTAAACGTATTTCGGTAAGCAGTGTCAGAGTAAAAAGGGAGTGAAATTTTTTCATTAAATAAAAATAATGATTATTTAGGTAGAAGCCTTGCAAATCTACCGCCACTTTCCCTTTTTTTTCTGTAATGAGAGGGAAATGAGAAAAAGCGAAGGGAAGAAGAAAAAAAATATATATAATAAAATGAAAAACGAAGAGGAGGACTAAGAATGCTTAATGTTTTAATGGCGGTTTAGCCGAGGAACCTTGTGGAAAGTGTGAAGGGAAGAATTTCCCGTCCCCAAAATTTCCCAGTTTTCTTTGCTCCTCGCTTTCCTTCTTCAATTTCTTTATTTTTCCTTCTCGTTTATATTCCAATCCGTAAGCGAGCCTGTAAAACTCTCCGAGAGAGAGAGAGAGAAAGAGAGAGACAATGCGGTGTTAAGTCAGAAAATTTCTTCTTTACAAACCGTGTTGAAAAAAAAAAAGGAAACGGAAATTTTTTAAATAAACTCAAAATAACGGAAATATATTAAACTATCGATTACAAAGAATTGAACTCTGATTAAAATCCCGTAACAAAAGGTCCGATTACGGTAATCCGAAGTTTTCCAGACAAAAAGGATCGATATATCAACTCATATAACAACCTAGCTGCAGTGGGTAGGTACACATCATTTATATATATACACAGAGTATAATAAATCACGAAATCCAACGCAAGAAGCTTTATTTAATTCCTGATTTCATCAGATATTTCATTCCGGACAATAAATGTCTATTAAAGCTGTACGAACAGCCGTAGAATAAATGTTCAGTCAGCCGTATTCCTAGACATATAAATTATTTACTGTTCTGAAAAATTTCTATAGTGGTTATTTTCCATTTGCCGTCAGATACTAGGGCCGAATACGACTCGTTGCTAATCAAATACCCCAGAGTCATTTTCGTGGGTAAATTTTCTTATCGTTTAAGTACTTACCAATTATAAAATATTACATCAATGACTTTGGAAGACCCGAAACCATCAACAAATGAGATTTTCTTGATTGTCCTGAACAGCTGTTCACTCCTACTGTTCTGCACCCTGGTACCGGTGCTTTGTAGAGTCTTCTTCTTCTTCTAATCAGTAAACATTTCAGAGTTTGAAACCCTGAAGAGATCAAAGATTATACTGACGTTGTTCGAGAACCTACCCTAACTAGGCATCATGTTCGGCTTGTGGGGCTGTGGCTATAAGAATCACAAGGATTTTTAGCTCGATGAACAATCCGCCGGATGCCCCGAGGATCCCCAAATTAATAAATCATCATTGCTTTTAACAATATAGCTTTATACTTGTCGAACGATCAAAGCGAGTCTATATCTCAGGGCGGATGCCCGCCTGGCTGGCTGGCTGGCTGCCTGCCTGCTCCGTCTCATCTCGTCTTATAGAATCCCCAGCTAATTATAATTGTAATTATTCTGCCGTGGAAAGGGACCCCTTCAGGTATGGCTTAGCTATAGAACCCCGAGAATCACGAGGGACGAATGGAAAGCCGGTTTTAAGCCTAGCCGCGAGCTGTAGGGTTGAATCTAGTACTATAATTAATAGAGGATCAGGGGTGAGATTGAATCAGCAATAGTTCGAGCAGATATCAATTGTCACTGAAAACCGGATTCGTATCCTTCATAGGAGGACTAATTAGAGAGCCTTGTTAACCGTTTGTCTTTGTATTCTCGGGGGATGGTATTAGTCAAATGTGGGGTCAACTACGAGGGAAGAGAACTTTTGCGGTCTGTACATAATACGGACGTCTGTTAATCATAATACAGTCAGAATTCGAAGAGTTGCCGCTTAATTAGTGAGTTAGATGAATGAAGAAACGACGTCTTGGTGATACATCGCGGTTGTTCGGAAAGTGTGCTTGTTTTTGGCACGAAACTGGACCCAAGTTATTCTCGTGGGAAACTTGAGGTATTTTGTGATACGGGGTTTTGGATTCGAGAACTTGACTCTGGGGATGCTTAGCAGCTCGGTACAAATTCCTAGAATAATTACCGTAGTGGTTTTCGACCAAAGGGCTATACCTGAGAAGGTTTCGGGGTTTGACCTCTTCCCAGCTTATAGTGGTGTGGTGGCCGCAAGTGACGCGGCAGTGGTCATCTCGTTCGTTGCTTTAATCATATTATCAAACCATGAACGGTGTCCGAAATTCAAAAAATATCCCCACCAAAAATTGGACCCTCAAATTCTCGGCGATAAAAAATTCTTAAAGTTTCAAGTTCACCTTCATATACCTCGTGAAAACATTAAAACTGTGATATTATTCTGTACGCGTAAGAAACGAGTAGTAAATTCGATACGAACCGGTGCGGAATAAGTTGTTCAGAGTTTCCGAAGGCTTGAGTTGAGCAAGGTAAAAGGCAGGCAGGTGATTATAAATTTGTATATACGTATGTATATAAGTACGAAGTGAGATATAGGTTTCTCATTAATTCACAGCTTGAAAGCTTCATTCTGTTTCACCGGCGTAACGTCATAAAGTTTTCGAGGAGGCTAAATTTCGCGACACACTCCTAACGAGATTTCATCATTTTCAAAAGCCTAGCACAGCTTTCGCTAACGCTGGCAAAGTGTTCTCGTTTGACACGTGCAGGATAAATAAAGTGATAAACGAGCGCGCGATGAAGTCGTAAGGGCAGGTACCCATACACGCCCGAAATTGCCCACGTCGCCTTTCTCTTTCATGCTTTCAAGCTTTCGGTGTTCACCGACGTACGTACGTTACGCACGATAGTTACTGTAATTAGAGCCACCAATTATCCGCCGAGCAGGACGGTGATTGCGATCGAAAAAATGACTAATTGGAATTTCTACTTTTAACGTGTACCTACCTACAAAAAAAAAAACAGAAGAATAAAATACAAAATAAGGGAAAGGAAAAAATAGAACATTCAGCAAACGCTCGGAATTGAATCCGCTGATTGCCGCAGTTTGATTTCCCCCTTGACTCCGGCTGGCGCTTTACCTGCAAACGATCAGAAACTTCAATGTGTTCACGATGGGCATAAATTAACGGATCCTCTATACGACTCGACTAATAGGAGCACAGAGTAATACTAAAAGCTGGTACAAACCTAAGTAACAACTAGTTTACTTGTCGAACTGACAAAAGCGGATCACATGCCATAACTTCAAAGCGAGAGCTTTCGAGTTTGTGATCAAGTGGGGTGTCTAGTTATCCAATTCTCCTTTAAAAGGCCAAGATCAATGAAGCTGGGACTTAGCCTGGGCTTCATCAACGTTCTCAGTCTGTCTCGAAGTAGTTGCTTAATCTTTTTCCGCGAAAATCTCCTTCCCATATTATGGTAATACCCCAAAGACATTAGTTTCAAAGGTTGAAACAGCTGGTACACTGTCCCTCGTGAAAGGGATCGAATCCTTTTCATGCTATCCTGCGGGGGTCACAATTCACTCTGGTTTTCCACTCTGGCGAGTCCTGAATGGCATTTAGTGAAATTAGTTGGTACTGAGAAACGTCGTGCGTCGCGGTGCGGTCGCGGTCGTCGGCTTGGGATTTAAGGAGAACATGGGAAATTACGTCAATGGAGTTCTCTCACCCTTTAGAAGGTTTGGTTAAGCTTCTGGTGGGTAGGACTGTAGATTTATATCCGTTATATCCTCTTTAGTCGGTACTGGAAGTTCCGAGGTAGAGAGACATGTGGTTTTTGAGACGCTTGCACTGATGCAGGGACTCGATCGTTGTAGGAGGTTTTTAATCTTGACGTAGTGATGGACGATGCCATTTGGCCTATATCGTAGTTTGAACTTTGTTAAGCGTTCTTTAACTTTTTTTGGCAAAACTTTTTCCCCCAGTTTTATACGCGATGGTAAGAATTTCTTAGGAGGAAAACTCATGCGCTACGGTACGCTAGTACGGCGCAGCGTGGCTGCAGATTCACTTCGTGTGGAAACGTCTACATGCTCGTGAGAATACGAAGAGATATATTTACTTTTATTTTGTTTGTACAAGAAAGAACCGGATCTAGGTTTGACCAAGTTGCAAAAGTCAGACAAGGCGTCCTGAAAAGATATAGAAATATTTCAGCTCGGCGGATTCAGACTCCAAAAGCGAGAGAAAGAGATTTTTAGCAGTAGAAAAAAAATATATCGGGTGAAAAAATCTCCTCTTGTGTTTCCTTCCTGTTTCGAATTCTCATCTAATTTACCTACAAGCTAGGGGGATAAAAATAAACTTGCAATTAGACTTACGGTACCGCGGATCAAATTCGAGCCTAATTAATGAGCCATTAGCGACGGGTATAAATCCCTCTAATTATTATATCGTCGTGAATGACGAGAATGTCGGTTAAACGTGGATAGGCCGAGGGAATCGTATCGAATCGAATCCATTTAATTCAACTGTCGAAAGGACTTTGAACTTTAGTTTGGACTTTCGTGGGTATAGGCTGACAGCCTATGCTTTCCAGCCAATAACGTCTGACCTGGCCTGTCCAACTTTGGGACCATCCATGTCCACGAAACTTCTCTTAAGCCCGTAAGCCACCGGGAACTCTACTCTTTCGAGACAAAACCGCTTACTTTCTGGTCCAGGAGCTTCCAACCCGTCCAAAAGCTCTGATATATAGTTTCCTACTGGTTGGAACTCTCGCTCTTGGTTCACCTAAATTGAAACTGAACGCTTTTAATTGTCTACCGAATGGTTTGGTCTTAGACAACGTATTGCTTTTGGTCTCAAGAACAAAAGGATGGATTCTTCGTGGCGTAGGATATAGATCATTTTCTTTTCCAATTCTCTGTATCTGGCGAAGATTAACGAGAACTGAAATTGAAGAATAGAATAGTGTTTGTACAAATTTGTGGAAATATTATCACTGTTATATATAACTGTAAGTTGAATTTTCGACGAGATCGAAATCTCATTTTACATTCGGTACGTGGACCGAATTTCTTTTCTCTTATTTATCTTGTTTTTTTTTTTTCTTTCTTTTGGCTTCGTCGTAAATCGTGGAATTTATTACAGTCGATAGTCAGTCCCGCCCGGTCCTTCCAGCACTATCTAAAATTACGAACGCTGCTGCACTTTCCAATATTTGACTCGCTTGACGGAGCTGGACATCACGAGTCATTTATAGATATCTGCATAGCTTTTTAATTTCATTAATCGTCGTGGTTTTTCGTTCAGTCAAAAAATGTCACATTATTGACAGGTTCATCGTTATTCCGATATTTCAGAATTCAAGTCACCCGACTTGCGAATTCTTCTAGATATTTCGGGTCACAGGATAAAGATGGAATACGTTTGAAAAATTTAAGTTTCATTTAACAATAAAACTAGGTTTTAGAATCAGGTAACTGTGCAGCATTGAGAGACGACGAATTTCCGCATTAATTAGCACTATGAATCCAAGGTACGAATACTGCAGTCAAACCAGACAGTAGTCTGATGGGCTAACAGGTTATTCTAGTCACTCAGATTGATTCGTATCCGAGAAAGCTTTTACCGGTTCTAATTGCAAGCTTGCGAGAATCGTTGAAAAATGCATAACTTTTGAGCAAAGTCATTTGTGGTTGTTCTGCCAAGAGAGAAAGAATGTGTGTATAACTCGAGAAGAGAAATTGGCTGTGAAAATTAAAACATTATATAATTCACGAGGAGCCCACCCGGGTTCCTGTAACTTGAAACGAAAAAATAAGAAGAAGAAGAAGTATAAAGAAAGAAGAAGAAAAAAACAAAACCGTGCCCCACTCACAGATTTATGTTTCACACACTTTTTCAGACGCGTCTCGAAAATTCTTTCGAGTTAAGTCGACAGTCGAGACAGTCTCGAAAAGTAGCTTCCAACTAAACAAGACTCAAAATTACAAAGCGTCGTTAGGATAACAAGGAACGAGCAGTCAGCTGAGAATTGGGGTGGTTCAGCTTAGTCCGAGGGTAAATCGCCTCGGCAGCATAACGAAAGAAACCCTTAACGATGCAACAGGAAATATAAAATTATCTGTAAAGCTTGATAAAACCTTTTTTATCGCATTCAATTGACGAGTCTCTTCGTGAGAATATTTTGTCAGAAAATACGAAATGTTCGAAATTTGTTATCGGTGGTTGTTTTCAGTTTGACATCGAATTAGCTTCACATCACCCGTCTTGCGAATTCGAAAATACCAAAATCGCATACTATTCAAAAGACCAAATTGTACGTTCATCTCCTTTTGACTCCCGAAAACTCTAAAAAAATTTTTCAATCAACATTAGGTGATGCAAAAATTTTCTTTATGGACTTGTCTGGCTTGCGATGAAATTAATAATCGCAACGTAAGTCTTGAAGAGAATTCGCAGATTTTTGACCAAAAAAAGTTGATTTCGATAAAGTTTGGGCTTGGTTTTTTTGTTCGCCAGTTCTTCATTTACTGAATAGCGACTGGTTATCACAAGTTCGTATCGCTGCTGTACCTTGCGGAGTGGTTAAACCTATGAGTCGATTCGCGTATTCCACGTTATGAGACTCTACTTCATTGTAAGATTCTCCATGGATCGGTGGGATTCGTAGGCGTGGCGAAAGGTCGTATCGGAAGAACGGCTTGGGATCGTAGCATACGTGTCGTATCGTCGTATTATCTTCAATGTTTTATTGCTATGGAGGAAACGAAAGTAGGTATGTATGTACGTAAGTTGGGTGTATAGTAATATGTATGGATATAAGTATATGTATAATATATACCCACGTACCTATACGTTACGTAGGTACATGTATATATATACCCAAAGGCGGAAGGTATAGGTGACTGAGATAACGCAGGCGAGACCACCACAGTGGTCGCCGTTGGTTCTGTTTACGATCCACCCCATAAAATATGCGTGCAATTTATTGCGGGCTGTGCCTCGGTCGTGTGAGGGATAAAAAAAATTTCTTTCTATTTTCCTCTTCGTTCATTCTGTTCCTGCCCTGGCGTTGTAAAATTGTGAAAGTAAAAATCGGCTTTAGCATAAAATAAAAAACATAAAAACTCGTACAAAAGTAAAAATAAACGAAAAAAAAATTGTAAAGAAGAAGTAGGAAGAAGACCGGAGCCTTCCGTTAGAGATAACAGCTCCAAACTTTACCCCTTTATTATTCCTGGTTCTGAAATCTGGACCACTTTAATTTCAATGAATTTCTCCTATCGGTTTCGAAGTATCCTCGGAACTGAGACAAGAATCGTAGAATGTTGGGGTGGACGGGAGCAGAAGAAGAGACGAAAACGGAAAAGCGGTAGAGTAACGGAGAGAGAGAATACAAGTCGGGGTTAGCTTTGAGAGTCGGATATTCTATGGATGGACTAACGGTTACGACCGCGGCTGCCGGTCTCGTCGTGGACTGATTAAAACCCTCCTCCAACTCCGCGAGTTTCCCTCTCTCGTTCCAACTTCCACCTTCCACCCTCCCCCTTCCTCCTTACCCGCAATGAATCTTAATTATCCCAAGGGATCAGGCCGCTGCGTTGGGCGAATAGGAAGAAGAGGAGGAAGAGGCAGTGCCAGTGCCAGTGCCGCGTGACTTAAACGAGAAAAATGTCGAAACGTGGCTAGCATATTGTCCCCAATCCAAAATCCCGTTGATTTCGTTTACTCCCGGCTAACGAACGAGCGATACCTATACACACAGAGAATCTCGCAGTATTTTTATTCCTCGTTCCCGAATTAGTCTTCTGTAGGTGACTCGATAATTGCATAATAACGAGCCAATTAGCTTATCCAATCCGGCATTCGATGTATAATAGCCGCTGAAGTATCGCGAACTATCGAATTATATATACCTCTTGCCAAGAATTCGTTAAGATTTTCGTTCGATTTTTAACGCCAGTAAATTCGTCCGGGGTCAATTAGCCGCTATAGATGCGCGATCGTTTTTAGGTGTATAGGTATCTATGGATAATTAATTCGCCCGCTCTTCCCCGTATACAAACGCCCGGGAAAACTTATCAGCCATCAATAACACCTCTCAACACCCTGTTAGCAAGGTTTAGCCAACTTTAACCCCTTTATAGGTATACTCTAATATACTTTAATTAAGAGTTATCTTCTTCTTTAGTTTGATAAAGGCGCGTTTTACCTCGACCTTAACAAAAAGAACCTATTATCAGAAATGATCTCACGTGCCTCGGTTTACTGTACAGAGATCATTTACCTTGATATATAATGTGTACAACGATTCGTTACCCTTCTGCTCTATCATTGTTATTATCATTATTACACCTACCTACCCTTGGTACTCAGATTTTGACTTTCCAAAAACTAGACTCTGGCATTAATAATTAGTCTTGTTTCCGCGGAGAGAGAGCGACAGACTAGTCTGTGAATCTGAACCGTGACGCGATTTGAATCGATTTTTTGTTTTCATTTTTCTTAATCCAAAAATAATCCCTCGGCTTTACGGTTGGTTGTTTTCTCAGGATCCATTATGGCTGGGTACATATGTGTGCCTTCCTTCCTTCCCTCCTTTATTCAACGTCCATAACGATCGAATCTGACGCATCGTTTGCTTATAGTGATTGAGTTTACTGGTGAAGCTACAGTGCTAAGGTTGGTTTGATCAAGCAGCATGCGCTTTTATAAGCCACCTCCATAGGTAGGTGTATTGATAAATCTAGAAATAACTTGATATCGAGGAGATTCAGCGTGGATATCGTGTGCATAGCGAAAGCGACGATCCAGTGCATATAACCGGGTTGGAAATGATCAGATATAAATGCAAAGCTTGTTGTGCCAGCATACGACGAAGCGGATTATTATTGTCATAAATTTCGACGTACATGGGCGAGTGAATATGCGCAAATTTCACCCCGAAAGTCTGAGGGTACGGGATCCGTGTATACGATCAGGATTTGTCCGAGTGAATTTGAACGCGTCAGTTTGTTGGCGTAAAGCCAGGATTACAATAATTGTGATTAAACTGAGGCCAAGGATCGCGGAGCAAGGGTTGTTAAGATGAAAAGGAAGAGCCTTGAAAAGTAATCGTCGACTTCCGGAATGAAACTAATCCTTCCTCCCTTAATTGCCCGGAATTTGAATTTCACCGCTTTTCCTTATTCCCTTTTTTCCCTTTTTTCTTCTTCTGAGCTTTTCACACCTCACAAGTCTTTTGACGTTTTTCTTAAAGCCTCAGGTTTCTCTGAGACTAGCTAAAGCCCGCGAGTCAACGTTGGCGGAATAATTCCTAGAGAGGCAGTAGCTCACAGCGACGCTTTAGGGGCGGTGAAGAATATGACACGAAGTATAAATATAAACGCGAATTAAAGTGTTGGTTATAATATTTACTCGATTCAACAAATTTATTATCTGTCTATACATTTATCTTTTAATAATCTTACGTCCACGGTATACAGTGACAGATTACCTTTGAATATAAACGCTAATGCTTTTCTATACAATACCCGGAAGTTTTTCTCTATAAGAATTCGCGCAGCGAGTGCCCTACGAATCGTCATTTTTTCCCCGTCAGGTTGACAGATATACGAGAGCGTATACGTGACAGTTTCGTAATGGAGATTTCAGATGACTGATTGCTTCAATTATGTCATAAAATCTGCAACTCACCTGTCTCACGGAAAATGTGTTTTCCTTATACAGTCTTCGTCGTAAATAGGTCAGAAATTTTATGTATATTTTCATATCGATCGATCTGTCGTCTTATAAAAAATTAAAAGAAAAAAAGAAACATTGCAGTCATTCCAACAGCCGAAATGACCCGATCGAAAATCCAAAGAAGAAATTTTTCTCCGAAGTTATGGATGCGATCTATCCTTTCACTTTCATCACTTAAATCGTATATATATAGACATATTGAATTTAAACGATGCCTCGTGAATTTTTATAGCACGATAAATCAATCGGATTTTTTTTTGCCCAGCTCCCTTTACCAAGTTATTTTATTTCTTCGTACGTTACCCAAAAACTTCGAGATCATTTTTTTATTGGTATTCTTGAGAGTGAATAAAGGTTCGTCGATTTGTATTCTAGATTTATTTTTACTTTTTCTTCTTTTCCTCCAGCCTCTCTTCGAATCTATGAACTCGAGCCAATACGTATCGACTACTCTCAATCAGTACGATCTCCGACAATACAAGATATTCAATTCCCAATGTCTTCGATCGGCATTCAATACCGAAGAAAAATGCTCCGGGCTATAAAAGATGCTTTGGTTATCCTTCGGTAGAAATTACTGCCCGTTGCAAGTCACTAACTGCACCTCGCTCAGCTAGCTATTATACTAAAGTCGTAATACGTCCGTTAGTTGCTGTGCGGTAATATCGCAAATTTTCACAACGGTAATTCTATAAAATTTTAGTAATTGTGTAACGGGAGAAAACGTCTGTTCTCTGCAGGCAAGAAATATGCATTCCTACCTACCTACCTGTACCTATAAAGTACCTCGTAGGTATATCCATATCCGCGGTATTAATTTCGCAGTTTTTTTAAACGCAACCTTGCATACATTATAAAACTGTTATACCTACTCTGTACGGTGAATTCCCTGATTTGAAAGAAAAAAAAAAAAAGAAAAAGAAAATTCAACATTAAAAAATTGCCCGAAATGTAGATTTCAGCGAACGTTACCAGTTTCCTAGAACCGCGGATAGAATTTCAGCAGCATTTCAGTTCGGCTTTTTGTCATATTTTTACTTCCGCAGGTTTAAAATTGCGATTTTTTTATATCGCCTCGTAATTGCAGGTAATGGAAAATTTTCATTTGTCTAGAATCTCATACTTTGAATTTATATTCAATTTCCGTAACGAAGGAATCTATGACTCTGGTCACGCTATACAGTCTAGGTATCGTCAATTTTTTTATTTATTTTTTTCTCAAGTCCTAAAATTTTCCCTGTGATAAGCCCGAAAAATGTCCTTCTTACCATGACTCACTCACTTGAAAGCCAACTCCTCCTACTTGCACGAAACAAATGGTCGCGTAAGAAGTAAAAAAAAAGAAAATGAGTAAAAAAAAAGAAGAATGAACAAAAAAAAAAGAACGAAAATGAAAAGAGAGAAAAGGGAAAAGGAAAAGAACGAGGAAGAGGAAAAGGGAAGAAATACCCTAGTACCAAGTGGTGCCAACCCTCGTGGTGTAAGTAGTTGACTGAAAAACGTTGAATGGTTCTATTGTTGTCATCTGCTTTTATTGCCGGAAGTTCGACCGAACAATAAGGTATATACGTACGTACGTATGTACAGTGTACATTCACATTTCTCCGCGATCAGAACTCTGTACGTTTTCGTATGTATGTATGTAGATATTTAAATCCTGTCGGATATATTCGTTTTCAAATATATGTAATATTTATTGTTAAAAATTCGTGACACGAATACAAATGCAAATATACGATTTGCGTAATATTCGTTGCGTATAGCCGTTGCGGCTAATAATATTCAGCCTAAAAGCTTGAAAGCTTTATAGAAGATTGAAGGACGAGAGAAAATTGCCTTTTTATATATTAATGACGGACTATATATATACGTCTATAAATATATATCCATATGGTATATATAGGTATATATATTTTGTACCTAGTTGAAGTGCGCCAAAACGACGACGATCGAGAAATAACGTCATCCACTTTACGTACCGTCGCTTCTTCTTATGTACCCCCAATACATATATACATCTAGGTACGTACATACCTATTTTCCGCGATACATCTAGGTAGACCGCGCGGTCGTTTAAACTTGAGATTTCAGGCCAGTAGTATCGCTGTTATTGCAAATTGTATTTGCACGGGAAATTGTATATCCGGCTTCGGAAAGATAAGGAAATTCGATATCAGGCTATCGTCAGTGGTATATAGCCTTCTCTCTACCTCCCACAGTCACACACTTTCACAGCACTCGTACATATGTATACCTATATATACAGACTTACGCGTATCCATGATATACCTACGCAATCCAAACATTATATTATATAACTATTATTTGTGCATAAATATGTTTATCAAGAGACTCGGTAGAGTCTCGCGCCAAGTACATTTAAAAGGATTTTTAAACGCACGGCGTGAGACTCGACCCGAGTCTCTATACCGGAGAGACTGCGATTCGGCGGAGTGGGGGTAATAATCGTATGATATTTTTAATGTTTCACCGTATTCTATATCATCCTGTAAACTATCAATTTATCTTTAGAATGAGGGTCTAAGCAGCTTTTATTCAACACCAAGATCAGTGCGATCGGTGCACGGAAACTGATTATTTTCTGTTTTCATTAAATTACAAGCACTCGGTTCGATCAAGAATTTTCGTCTACGTCTCCGTCAACATAAGTGTAAAGTTGCCTGGGTATGTAGGGACATAGAGAGGACATTGGGACAGGGGAGAATACACGGGTATGAAATCAGACAGAGTTGCCGGTCTACCCTATACTGTAACGTGTTTTTATTATTCTATGGTTCATGGGCACGAGTCTTATGCGCGTCGTGCGTGCGCGATGCGAAGAATAATAACCTATATTTCGTGATGACAGCTCGGTAGAAGAGAAGAATAATAAGAGTAGCTGAAAACTTTTCAAATAATTATTAATGCAAACTTCGATATAATTTGTGAAGCAGAAATTGTTGAGATCAGCACCGGTATTTTCTATAGTAATGCTTATTAATTATTTCTACTTGTTTATTTTACGACGTCGAGTTTTCGAGGTTATGAGAATTATCTGTCACATCGGTCACGATTATTAACGACGCAGATCAACAAGTCCGGCTTGTGTCGTAGGATACTTTTCGTAGACTTGCTCCTAATTTTTATTTCTCTCAATAACCTAACTCTTACACAAATGTTAACAATCGCATTATGTATACATACAGTGCCGGACGTCGTGCCTCGTAGAATGCGTTTATGTGTTTCAGACAGCTAAAATCATACCTCAAGGTTTGTGAATACCGTGTAAATGTGTCTAGATCACAGCAATGGGATGAAGACAATTTCGCCGGCATAAGTTATTATCACCTGACCAAGTTTTATAACAAGGGCACTTTGATGGATGACCGGGCTGACATATTTGTGTATTTATTTAAAGATTATGAATAGATTTGTTGTAGCAGAATTTTTTCCAAATTATATTCTACACAAAATTCAATGGAGTTGGGATAGGAATGTTTATATCTTCAAGTCAAAGAAACACTATTTTCAGACCGTTTCTTACGTCTCAGTTGTAGGTAGTACATTTTAGCTTAATGATGCTCGGTCTGATATGAGTTCAGATTTCTGTGGATTTATATTGATCATTCTCTCGTTTTCACTGCATGTTTTTTGTAATTTTTCAGTAACGAAATTCTAGAGCCGTTGTAGTCTACGTTGCCTTCCAATCAATGAGACACACAATGAACACTGCGCTTGCAACTGCTGAGTTTACAGATATATTGTCCCTTCACAAGTCACAATTCAGAACTCATAAGTAAATGAGGAAACAGAAAATAATACTGTTTGATCCTGTTACAATCACATCACTTTGTACTATTATTATAACATCACCGTGGTAGGTGAACCGTTCATATCCAGTGACAAGAATAGTTTATAAGAATCCAAAAATGTGAATTATGATCCGATAGTACGACACGGTTCTAGGGGCTATCCTCAGTGCTATTTATTTCCATTGAAGCCAGCGATCAACTATCTTTTGTCTCTAATATTTTGATGTAATGAATGTCAAAAGTATAGATAATTTTTTATTGTTACCAGTAGACCAAGATTTATGAGTGAATTTATAAAGACTATTAACCACATGACAATTTCTGATTTGATATAGAATCGTTGCCGTAGTTTCTTCATGTTCAAATTAATCTTTGGTCAAATTTCCTTTCAATTCTACATTCATATAAGGCTGATCTTCAAATTTTCCCTACGTCACAGTTACAGAGTGATTGATTCTACCTGGAGTTCGAATCCACAGAGTTCAAAAGTATAGTGCATATTTTTTATAAAGAAAAGCTACTGTTAGCCAGTACTGCATTATAACTGTCACTATGGTGATTTTCTTATTCATATTGACACGTGGCTTATCAAAACGCATGGCAATGAAACCGACAAGCCCAGGTTTGTAGCTGGCATAACGTCCTAAGCGCCATCATATGACCGTTTGCCCTTTTCAAATTCAAAATGTATAATTTTTCATATGTATAAATTCTACAATTCTTTATACAATTCATCATGAACAAGACTTGGAACGAATCTAGATGGTACAAAAAGTAATGAAATCCCCCCAAAAGCACCTCTGGTGCAAAAACCTCTCGCCAAGTACATTATACAAAAATGTCGTTTTCATACAAAAAAATATTGAAATCAGATCTTATTGCCAAGTAGGTGATATGAATTTGAAAGAATGACATTTACTTTATCTTGAATTATCAATAATCAGGCCTCAAAAAAATTTTTTATAGCATTTATATAGTCTTGTGATACGTTATAATCTAGTGGATAATAGTACGCCAAAACAGATTTAGCCGTACCTTCCACATTGAGAATAGCACGGCAATTTGTACAATTCATTACGTACAGGATAAGAAATAAACAATATTGTACAAAAAGTCGTGAGATCTCCCCAAAAAGCACCTCTGGTGCAAAAACCTTTCGCCAAGTACATTAATGCAATCATTACCCACAAAAAACATCCTCCTGCCAAACATCCTCCTGCCAAAAAACCTCCTGCAAAACAATATATACAAATATTTTATTATGCAAAAGTTAATTATTCGTTAGAATCAAAAAAATTAATCGTTCATCGACAAATGTATGGAAATCACTAACTATTGCCAAGTACATGCCTCGCGATTTATTTATACAATATCAAGATACTCGGTAGAGTCTCGCGACAAGTACATTAAAAGGAATTACATCGAACTCATGAAATAAGATCAATTAAAATTAAAATTAGGAAAAAACAAAGAAAAGAAAAAAAAAATTTGGAGTACGTGGTACTTGGCGGGCATTTTTGTAGAAATTACAAGAAAATATAAATGCCCGCCAAGTACCACGTACTCCAAATTTTTTTTTTCTTTTCTTTGTTTTTTCCTAATTTTAATTTTAATTGATCTTATTTCATGAGTTCGATGTAATTCCTTTTAATGTACTTGTCGCGAGACTCTACCGAGTATCTTGATATTGTATAAATAAATCGCGAGGCATGTACTTGGCAATAGTTAGTGATTTCCATACATTTGTCGATGAACGATTAATTTTTTTGATTCTAACGAATAATTAACTTTTGCATAATAAAATATTTGTATATATTGTTTTGCAGGAGGTTTTTTGGCAGGAGGATGTTTGGCAGGAGGATGTTTTTTGTGGGTAATGATTGCATTAATGTACTTGGCTATTTAATATATAAGAATATGCGGGCGTTTGTGACGAGCACGCACATTACACACACGCGCCTATAGGTTACACATAGCCTGTATACATACGCCAGTTTCGAGTGGGGTACCCTATTACAGGAGCCCCCAGGGGTTGGGAGGAATTGACTTCGGGCGGATTAGGAAACTACAAAGCCGTGCGATTAGTGCCTCGGGCTTATTTAGGATTTTCATAATTTAACTGGTTTCGTAAGCCTCGAAACAAACTACGACCTGAAAACGTGCCGGCAAGATATACCTATACGATTAGACGAATGTTATTTCGTCCGATGACAGGTCAGTAGAATTTTTGGAAAAAAATAAAATGAAAAAAGAGTCATTTCTGTCCGAAGAAGTGTGTCGTAAGCTTCTAACAATACGTCGAATAAAACGTTCACAAATGTGGTCTGCCAGGTTCAATTCGAACCAGGAATGTCTGGAATAGAAGAAAATTTGCTCTCTTCGAAACGTCGTTAGTGGTAACGCCTTTTAGAGAACATTTCCTCAAATTTTTTTTTTTTTTTTATCTTCACAGCTTTCTTTTTTTACTTCGTTTTTTTTTTTCTCACTCCTACGTTATATACTCGCCCTGGCTCCAAGCTAAAAGTACAAAAGTATATACGTATATGTATACCATATACATGTACAGGTATATGTGGGTATAAAGAAGATTCCTTGCGAGTTTTCTCCTCGTCCATTTGATCCTCCGCAAACTGGAGCACGCGAATGCAAATGATGCACTCTCCAGAATTAAAGAGCTCGCCATCCGCGCGCTGCACCCGCGCACCTGAACCGTGAGAATATATTTTATTCTTATTTTTTTTGTTTCTTTTATTTGTTTCTTTTATCTCCCTCGCAGCTTTCGGCGAAACGTATATATCCTCTTGGCATAAAAATGAAGTAGGACATGGATATAAGAGGGAGGATTGGTCACTGCTTCCAAGTTCATCCCCATCCGTTCAGATGGACAAAAGCTCGACGATTCAGCTCGATCGGTTTACTTCCTGACGAGTTGTCCCAGTTTTACTTTTTTCCTATTCCTTTACCGTACTCGCATGTTCATACACAATGTGTGAAGATTTACTGTCGATTACGCTCGAGAGAACAAGTATAACGAGCTCGTGCTCATGAGCTTGCGCTTTCCTTACCTTGCCAGTAATAAATATACCTTTCTTATTATTATTCTTAGTTAATTTTTCATTTTTTATTCTTCTTTTCTTACTTTCTTGCGTAAAACACGCGAGCTTTATATATACGAACGAAATATGACATCGTAACGCAAGCCATTTGCTCCTTGTTTTAGGTGAGTGGGTATTTCTCGGATTATTTTATCCAAGGATCTGGGTATATACTTAGGTAGGTAAACTGTTTCTTTACCTGCAAATACCTCTGCGTGTAATTATCGCACAATGAATGACTTTTTCATTTATACCTATAACTAGCAAAACGCAACCCCATTCCGAATTGACGTTTCCTAGAATCGTTGTTCGAGAGTATAATTATTAAGCGAATTCTACAGGGAATTTTCATCCCCTAGAGTTCGAGCTACGAGAACACCGTACAGACCATGACAATGCCGAATGGAGGGGTGCTCTGTAGCTCGGCAAGCCCCATTGTGTACCTACGTAATGCCTACATTGAACCTACCATAATACAGTCGGCGGGAACCCTTCTTATCGAACTATCAGAACCTAGACTAGATCATCAAGGACTGCAATGCACAATGTGCATGTACCTATGTTACGTATTCTGTACAGAGTTCAATGGGGATATATCGTGTCGAACACAAAGCGGCAACTCTAGTAAATGAAATCGTACGGTTTGTCGTAAAAATAGAACAAATTTTCGGACTTCACTTCCATCAATCAGCTGCAATTGCTGTCCTGTGTACTAGTCACGATAGTGCTTTCGGAGCTTTACAGCTGATATCGTTGACGTTACATTTTCCAGACGTTTACTCGAAATTGGATTATGAACTGATGAAGGCTGGGATCAATTTGGCTGTGAATTATATTTTTTCGTTGGTCATATATGCTCATCAAATCCCATTTCTATACGTACTGAAAAAATTCTCAACAATTCTCATGGAATCCCGTATAAAGTGGCAGAAAAAAGAAAAAATTAATTCGCGGGTGAATGTTTGTTGCAAAATGTTTAGAAAAGAAGAACACGCTAGTAGCAGAAGAGCTCGTGAACTAATCTAGTGCAGTTTTTACGTTTCTCCAATATTTTCTTCCATTTTTATCTTGCATTACGTTACGTATTCCGTATGTTTATTTAATATTTTTTCACCACGTCTCAGGTGTCGAGGTGTGTAGGTATAGTACGTTGAATGAAGAAAATGCGATAAACGCCTTGTTTGTATAAACTCGTTATTTTCCTGTGGAGGGTTTGAGAGAGTTGACGAGCTGACCCTTTTCACTGTTGGGAACAGCTCGCGCTGAGGAACGGGAACGGAGGGAGGAGCATTTTATATGAGACAGAAATGTAATAAACGTCAAAACAGACATTCTCTCGATGGAGATATTCGACTTGAAAGCCCTCACTGAGAAGGGGGATTATCCAATTTGTAATATGACGGCACAATCGTTCCCTAATCCCTATATACTGTCGCACATGTGGATAGAATTTTCGAACAATTTATTCAGGACGGTTTTTTAATACCTTTTCTTCTTTCACCCTGCGCACAGGAAATCTCATCGAATAATTAAAATGGATTAACAAACGTACTTCATAGTTTCCCCGAAATTAAAATCGGATTGATGAGCTAAATTGAACGTGTAACGAAATTGGAGCTAGGAAACTGATCGATTCAATTTTGGGAACTACTTTTCCGTTCTGGCTCTCAAAACGAGGTGATTCAACTCGGTTCTTGGATTGAGAAGGGTTAATAGTCAGTAAGAAGAAGAAGAACTTTGTATCGAATTATCACTCGGATCTCTTTGCACGTCTGCAATTCGATTCGGCAAGGTTAACACATCGCGTTCAAACGTTTACCACGTCTCTGCAGACATAGCTGTGGTAGCCAACGAAACTTTATCCTTCACCAAAGGAGCGAGATACCTGTTGCATGCGGTAGAAAATGCGTAGGTACGACGATATACGCTTAACTTCAGATTTTCAAAGTTCATTTGAATTTTGATATACTGGATTAAACAGGCTTTCAAAAACTCGAAGCAAAAAAAAAAAACGTGATCGGAAATTAAAATCCGGAGAATTGTTCGATCGGGATGAAATTCACAACGCTGACTAATCAACCCTTCCACGAATTACATACTCTACCGCATAAATTCAAACGACGTTTTATGCACGGGTCGGTGCGAAAAAACTGTGAGCAAATTGAGCAGCGAATAGCATAGCTCGCTCTGCAGTCCGCGGATCGATATTTGCACGAGGCAAGAATTCACGACGCGAATCCAAAGGGCGACTGATTCCCAGGTTTCATTTACCTCACCGGCTCTCAGGGTTCAATGCTTTCGACCTACGTCAACCATTAGAACAAAGAAAACGCTGTGGAGGTTCGAATTTTTTATTTAAAATTTATCCTTGACGTTTGATGAGCACAATCCTTGAAACATAGAGCCAATAATTGAATTCCTCTTTCAATTTGCCAGCCCCTCTTTATCTTCTGCTACCGAGAAAAATTATATTCTAATTAAAACAAATCAATTTATATTTCGGCCTTGTTAGTCATTTTTGGTTTACCAACCACGTGCGTGTTTTTTGCCACGCATCTCCGTCAATTTCTTATTACTAAGCAGCGAGTGAAAGGTTTTCCCGCTCCGTCTTCCTTTCTTGAACCTCTGTACAGAGGACGATTGAATAGTTCCTTTCCCTAAGTGTTACAAGGCTGCATTGTCTGCAGTTTGAAATTTTTATATTTGCAAATCGTCATTTCGTAACCTCGCGTATTTCTTGTAGGCGCGTTAAAATTAACATCAATTACTATACCAATGGAGAATAGATTCCGTATAATATATTGGTACTGCAATATTAAATCTGGTAAGAATATAATGTCCGTGTTTAATTATATGGTTACAAAAACGATTTCCATCATCGTCATTATTTTAGGCCTGTCGTTGTCTATTATCTGTATCCAAACGCGTCTCAGGATAAGTGCTTCAGCGAATGACAAATAGCTACTATCAAGAGCCACTGTTGTTTCTTTAGCTTCGTTTTTCCGCGCCAATGAATCGAACGTGATTTATCAGGTTCTACTTTAGCCAGAAATCAAGTGACACGTATTTATTACATTGGGCGAACGGTGGCTGGGCGAGGACTCTTGTGGTCAGTTGTTCAGAAGCACACGAACGAGGTCAAACCAATACTCTAAAAACTATATGTGTTGGGTGTTTCGGGTTTTTTGACCCTGGGACAACAGAAAAAAAATTCTTAAAAACTTTTCGTTTAGCTTATTCGACGTATAAATCGCGTCTCATCACGCGATGTATTGTATGTACATTTCTGCAGGCCGTAATCTACTCTTGATGGATATTACAGTAGGTACGGATTAGATAGATATTCGCTGAGAATCCGTTCAAAGATCATTTCGAAGGATAGATCATTTTGGATTATACGTTGTACTGCAAGGAAACGGATTATGAACTTTACTGTCTGTCTGTGCGAACCGCGCGGTGTGTTTGTAATTAAAGATTCCTTCCGTTGCGTGTAATTAAGCTACCCGGACCTCAGCGAGTCCTGGTCTAATTCCGGCACTCACTCAACCGTTGGCTGGGGTGGAAGTTGCGTCAAAATTTTGGCTCGGGCAGTTGAAGAGGGTTGCCCGATGTCGTATCTGCCTACCTTCTGACGGACCCGGATGAAATAATTTCGGTCCCGCGTTTCGCGTGCCTGCAAAATTTTACTCTAAGACGTCTTAATCCCGCGAGCTTAAACCAACCTGCAATGGGTAGGTACCTACGCAGGACGAGATATCAACCGAGCTCATAAAACAGATATACTTACTGTTAATTAATTGAGTAATTATAATTTCGCCGAGAGTCTCAAGGGGGAAATATAAATTGGTAGAGAGATTTTTCGTTCTAAAATCAACGAGGATCGAACGTTAACATATAGCAGCAGCAGGGGTTACGATATTACTCTAGAACCTAGGTGAACAGAGTCGAGATTCTCGCACGGGTATGAGAAGAATGGATTGCGCCCTCCTGGTCCTGGAAAACATGGTGCAATATATCCTTGGAGTGCACATATTGCCAAGAATGTTGGTAGAGTTACCAGCTCGTATCCGACCTGATACAGAATGTTGAAAGCCTGCCCTTTGTGCAAAGCGTAACTCTGTATAGTAGTCCATGCAAATCGTGCAAGACCTGCATCGATAAGGGATGCTCTAAATTCCTGAATCGATTGGGTAGTAGTAGTAGTTTTTCAAGATTTCGGAGCCACTGTGGATGCACAGAATTTACCTTAAGACTGAATTTGCATTGGAGTCAATTCAGCGGTCATTTATGTTCGTTACTTTCTTTTTCATCCAAGCTCTTGAATATTTGTTCACCATTTATTATTGAGGGGAAGGGAGGAGGAGGAGGCTTATTCATCTTTGCATTTATTTTCATATTAAAATCATGATTTTGTTGGGAGAGGCTTTTCTTCTTGTTTGTATTGTTATCCTTTCGGTATTTGGTTTTTCCTCACGAAGTTTCTTCCTTGAAATTTCGAGAGGGACTGATGCGAGTTAGACGACCTCAAAGTCTGGCTTTAGCTAAACCTCGAGTAATACTCGACCAAATCAATTTCACACGGTGAACATAACTGAAATTCGGATAGATTTATGCATGGGATTAGGTATAAAGTTTGAAATTATTCTCAATGAGGATATTGCGAGGAAGTTGACGAAACTGTTTGTCAAAGTCTTTTTGCGATTAGCCGAATAACGAATAATTGATTTGCCTTGGAAAAATTTTTGAAACGGAGAGGATTTTAATTTTCTTTTAATTCAGTTGTTCGAGCATCTATAGAAACGCATGAAAAATCTTATTCCTTGGAGACAAATTGATCAGTTGTGGAACAACGAAGTTCGCGTTGCCACGCGCCAATTTTAACTTTCAAATGAGTTTGGAAATAAGAAAGAGTGAAGAATGTATAGAATTGGATTTTTCCGGTAGCAGTTGTGCTGCTCTTGGCAGCTCTTTCCGCGTCGAAGAATAAAATTGAAAATCTGTTACCAAAATCTAATGTATTCAATCAAAGTTTCCGTTTGAAAAATGTCGGACCATTAATTCTCACCTCTTTCATCATCTGGCTGTTACACGCAGTTTTATATACTCTGTTACAATGTAATTTTGAATTAATAATTAATACCTCGCAAAAACCGTAACGACCTCACCAACTTTTGTTCTCATCAAACGTAGCTGAAGAGATACTAAAAGTTTTCTCCTGTTCCTAGTCACTCGCGGGGATCTCTTTTCTTCTACTTTTCATAGTTTAAGTTTTGGTTAAAGTTTCAGCAGCTCCCGCAGGTTCTCCACGAGTCTAGACCATTTAGAGCAAAGTTTCACGTGCTAATGGATTCTCGGCGAGTGTTAAGTAATCTTAGAACAATGATTCAAACCAGTCCTAGAACTGCTTCATGTTGAATTTGACTCTCTACTCGAAACCGGGTCTCAAACACTTCTCGTTTTACATTCCCACAAGATATTTTCTCCCCGCGGTATCACTGTTCACAAATCTCAATTATTCAGCTTGAATTACCCTATTTCATAGAAAGTTCAACAAAACCTATCTCGTTTTTATAATATCGCCGACAGGTAACTGAGCTTTTACAAATCGACCACCTCCGATTTTAATTGCGTTTGCCATTATTTGACAAGGTTCTATTAAACCTTTTGTCACTTCAATCTGTCACGTTCAAACCTTTCGATTACTTCTAACTATAAATAATGACGATCGATCGATCGCAGATAGATTGCATGCACGGAGGCCCCGATAATTGTGCATTTTAATCAACACCGGGACAATTTAATCACGGAGAAAAATAATTTCCAGTATATACTTTTGGCTTTTGATATATAAATTTTTCAAATTATTTTTTACGAAAGAAAAAATATCGTGATTATTTTTTCTGATTCAATTTTCTTTGCTCTTCCTTTTCTTTTTTTTTTTTTTTTTGTTTTTGGTTTTTTCTTGTCGTTGGTCCTAACGACGTTGACAAAAAAAAGCGCCTTACCAAGTTATATTATTTTTCAAACAATTGACTAACTCGTTTTATCCGCTTGATGTTTCCGGCATCGACATTACCCTGGAGGATTTTTTTCCCCTTCGAATAATAAAATGTAAAAAAAAAAGGAATAAGAAGAAAAAAAAGAAGAAAAAAAAGCACTCTCCGAACTTACTGATCAACTCTCCGTTTATCCCCGTCGTTTTTCCAGTCAACAGCATTTCCCTGATCAATCTAACTTTGAAATCTTTCTTTTTAAACTGGTGTAGGTATAGGTATGTGAGACAGAAAAAAACTGTTCATATACCCAGGAAACGAGGATTATCAAGGAATCTAAATACCGAAAATTCACGGTTACAGGTATTATTGCTCTCAATGTAAAAATTTGTTAATATTTCTTTACAAAAATTCCGCACAAAATTGATAACGGATGAAAAGTGTGTCTAGATGAGAACTTTTTTATTTCGTACGCTTCATTAAAATTTGTGTTTCATGTCCCTTTGATGTACACAAATTGTTTTTTTGTTTCTTTTTTGTTTATTTCCCCCAATCTTTTTCAATCTACGCTTCGTTAGACTCCGGCAAATATTTAATCCCGAAATGATTAATGACCGGAGTTGGCGACAGAATTTAAATTGAATTTGGATTAATTAAATTACATGATCAAAGTCCGTCCTATACTGATGCTGATCCTGGATATGTAAACGAGATTTTTTTTTTTCTCGCGAATTTCGACGATTAATCAATCGATCGTATGTATCAACCCGTTATTCCGTGGATCTTGTAAACACGTTTCAAAATATCAGCAAGATGAGATACGAAGTAAATTTGATACGACATATGACCACAGTCAATACGTTTATCCGAAAATAAAAAGAGAAGGAAACTTCCGAAGACAAAAGCAAAAGAAATAAGGTAAAATGAAAAGAATAACACGAGAGGTACTCACAGATGGCGATACTCATACAACCACTCTCTGCTTCTTATCGATAAAAGGCAAAAAAATAAGAAGAACAAATAAAAAAAAAAGAAAAGGAAAGTGAACGGATAAAAAAAAAACGACAAAGTAAAAAAAAAAAAACATACTATCGCGAGTTAAAGTGCCGCGGTATACGTCAACCGGAAAATTCAGCTTTTCAAATGGCAAAAGCCTGCAACCCTACGGGATCTTTCGATTTCTCTGTAAAATTCCTTCAGTACTCCTATTTTATTTACTTTTTTCCCCGTGGTTTAAATTTTCTCTTCTCTGGATCGTTTTTTGTTTTTTTTTTTCATCATCTTCTCTCTCTATTTTTTTCGTTCTTTTGACTTTTTTATTTTTCCTACCTTGCTATAAATACCGTCCCAAATTGTCCCGTGTCACCGAAGTGGCTCGCCATCTGGTCCAGCCGAGTCGAATAACAAAAGTTCTGATTCCTTCCGTGAAACTTTTTTCCTCTTCTTTCGCTGTTAGAGTCTGCCGTTAAAAAGAATAAAGTCACTCGGTCCAGGATCTCTCTTTTTCTTTCCTTTTTTATTTTTTTATTTATTTATTTTTTTTGTTTGTGAGGGAGCAAAAAGTCGCTTGCCGCGCTTTACAACTGACTTAAAGAGAGCTTTAAACTTATTTTTCGCACGAACTTTGAGCTACGTAGTCGGACGAGAAGCTTTGGATCTTGTTCTATATGTACAAAGAGATACATGCCTATCTTATGGTGGGCGTAAATCCGCAAAGAAATAGACAAACTAAGTATAGGTATATCAAAGACGGAGGGAATAGCTCTTAGGGAGTTAATTTACAAAAAATAAATAAAAAAAGTGAAGGGAAGAAGTGTCTCCTCCAAGCCATGACCCTTGAAATTCAAACGACTCGCCACGAGTAATTTACTTCTACATTTTTATTCTGCAACACTCCTTAGCCGGGACGAGCCAGCGCGCAGCGGTGCGAAAGAGTTTTATTCTTTTATTATCCTAGTCCTGTAGGAAGAGGGAAAAGTACCGGAATATGAATAAGAATAATAAGAAACGGAAGTGGTACTCGAACGTGAGGTTCCCGCGGCGAAATCTGCCAATTCTTTACTCATTCTTATGCGGCTTAACCCTTTTGCCAGTTCGTTAAACATTTGCGAAAATTCATTCCCTGGTAGATCGGTGGCTTCCGTTTCTTTCTTTCGGTTGTTATAAAGAAAAAAAAAAAAAATCTCCGTGGTAATTGTTTTCAGTGGAATTGGGTAAAGTTCAAAGTTGTCTAGGTAGTCTTAGAATTTGTTGATATCAGTGATAGTAATTTCTATCTTCTCTTATCTCGAGCATAAGAGACACGGAGGAAATACGCTTTGTACTTCTGTGGCGTCGGCGTTTCGGGTACCCGGGGAAACCGGAGAACCGGAGAACCGGAGAACCGGAGAACGCCGTCGCCTTGGAAATGTGCCAAGCGTATTTCCAATAGACGGAGCGTGAAGGAATCCTACGAGTTGGACGCTTCGGATGTTTCTTGCGTCTACCGAGGAGGAGACGTACTGCCTCGAGGATGCCGTTTCATGTCCTGAGTTACCACTCTATTTTCACCAATTATCTATAGGTATACAGATACTGTTCACCCTCCTCGCCCAGATTTAGGGGGGTGTTTCATCTTGGGCGAAGAATCCGCGAAGGGTAATGAAAAATGAAAAAAAAATAAAAAAAATTTTTTCATCCATCCCTTCGTGAGCTTTTTTCATTTTTCTTCTTCTTTTTTTTTTTTGAGTGCAGAAAGGGAGGGCTGGCGTTTCTTCGAATTGCGTACGCCTCCCGATTTTTAGTGGCAGAAAAGTGGAAGGGTCTGGTAAAATTCTGTATTTGTTCTTTATCAACAGTGGGAGGCGCAGATATACGAGTTCATTAAACAACTACGTGTGCTTTGTACACGGCTGGTGAAATGTAATTTCATATGAAAAAGGTGTATTAAAATCCGGCGAATTCAGATTAATTTTTGGTCGTAACCGAGTCACTCATGCAAATAATATTTTGTTTTTTTTTTTGTTTTTTCAAAATTAATCATGCTACCCTTTGAATATGAAAATATTTGATGCGTGACAAAACGGATGGCTCTTTTATCTGCCTGGATTTCAGATCGACGGTTTTATAGACACGAAAAAAATTTGCTGAAAATTACAGTAGACGGATACATGTGTGCGCTTGTGTGTGTGTGTAGGAAAAAATAATAACTTCATGCCCGAGGGAGTTTTTTGTGTTTCCGAATATAACGGTAAGAATACTTGTGCATGAGCTCCGCATTAAAATCGTATCGGTATCGTATATATAAAATTTTCCTCGTACATTTCTGAGCCACGTTTTAGAGGCTGGGTTCGATAAAAGTGCATTTGCGATGCATTTCGAGCGAGAAAAACTACCCCATCCGGGAGTAAATCGCTCTCGGGCTTTTAGCAGCGCTCCCAGGGAAGTGGCAACGTAAAATCAACAAATCACTGCAGCAAAGTGGGTTGTGAAAACAGTAGAAGCTTTTTCATTCTTCGATGGGACTCGCTGCCGACTGCACTTTTTTTCATTTCCCAAACCAACCGGAACGTGCCATTATACGAACGTGCCGTTCGACGTTCACTCAATCATCGTGATTGTCGGTCAACGCGGTACCAACTAGTGACAAAAAATTGGCCAAAAAATTCACCCATCATCCCAGTCACTGCAGTGTTTCAAACTTTCAACAACCAAACCCTAAACTTCATTATCCGAAGTCTAAACAAGTCGAAGTGGCGTGATACCACGGCGTAATCAACAGCCACAGCGAAATTACTCGACTATGTACATACCTACAATTATTGCAGTAACGCGCGAATGTTAATGATCTGATGTAAGGTATAGGTATAATTCGCGTGAGGATCTCGATCTCTCCGTTCATTTTTTTTTTTTTTTTTCATTATTTTTTTGCATGGGAAATGATGCGGATTAAAGTCCGCATTATGCCGTTGCGAATCGGAACGCGTTTTCATCGACCGCAAATATACACCGGCAGAGTCGTTGGAATTTGATTAATTCATTAGCCGAATACCACCGGCGGTGGGTACCTACTTCATTCTCGTATGGCACTGATTCCCGACGTTCGATCCGCTAATTGCGATTTGTCTATATACACATTTCTGCAACCGAACTAATTTATTGATGTTGGGCTGCAGATATACGTCTGGTGCATTCATTGCTTCTGGGGAGACCAATATACAAATTCAATTAACTACTTCATACGCTATCTGGGCCGACCGACCAACCCAGCGCACCATTTTAGCTACCTCCACCCTCCGGTCATTCGTTAATTGAAATCTAATAGCGTTGCGGGAATGAATTCATAAACTTTTACGAAATGCGCTATACTTGGATGAAAAGAAAAATAAGTAGATACATTCTTTCCAAAAAAGTACTGCAGAGGTCTTTTAGGCTCTTTTTTGATACTTGTTCATCAACTCTGGTTAATTATGGTTATTTTCGTTTTTGAGCATGCTGTACTACGTTTTTACCTCTGAAGTAGTGAATATTGTTGAGCTAAAGTGTGGACGGTATAAATAACTGAATTCTAGTAATTATTATATCGATTATGGTGCATTGCGGCATAATGCATGATGTTGAGGTGAGAAATTTTTCCAACGATGAATAGAAGCGTCGTAATTTATTTTTGAGAATGAGACAAAACAAAAAGATGGTAAGAACCAAAAAACAGAAAGAAAATGAGACGATGGAAGATTTAGAACTCCGGAAGTTCGTGTGAAGGCGTTTTTATAATTTTTGTGAACTCTAAACTTTGGAAACGGTCTTCACGGTTGATTGGAAATAACCAGACTGGCTCGAAGATATGGAGGATATGGATAAGTATGGGTATAAGGTAGATAGGAAGTATAAGGTATAAGGTATAAGGTATCCGCGGCCGTAGTCGTCCCGGGCGAAGATCTTATTATAATAAATCAGATTTATTGAGTCTGCGGCAGAGTATTTTAATATTTGACTTGCAAAGCCCGTCATCGCTACCTCCGTTCGTCCTCTTCCTCAGCTCCTGCAGACGCGTTTTCAAGGATCCTAAGATAATATTTCATAGTCTGATAAATTTTCTTTCTAACTCGAGAAATTCCACGCCGACTTCGAAACCCGTCTTTCAATAAAACATGATAGATGTCCTCCTCGGAGGTAATCTTATCTCTCAAAAAGATTTACGTGAGACGCAATGAAAATTTTTTTTTTCTCTTCCTTTTCTTTCTTTTCTTTTACATAGGATAAACCTTCGCCCCCGCAGGTTGAACCAACCTTTTCAACTCATTTTTTTTCGCCAGCGACCCGAAGAAAATAATTTTACTTTCAAAAATTATACGCTCCAAAATCGTAAGAAAAGAAGAAAAAAGAGGAACGACGAATGGCTGTGTAGAATTTTGCTTCTACATTGAGATAGCTTGAAATAATTTATAACAATTCAATATAGGGTGAGAAAAAAAAAAAATTGTTTCATTGTTAATGAGTTTTAACAGGTAATTTTAAGTGAAACGATGAAATTGATACTTACCTGGAAAATAGCGACGTTGGGGTTATAGTCCTTCACCTGGATGTCTCGAGAGGTGCGGGTGAGTATTCTTGTTTTGAACGCAACCAATTTACATGAGTGAGGGTGAGAGGAAATTTGAAAGTGAAGAGTACGACTCGAGAGAATGAAGAGTGAAGAGTCAAGACTGAAGAGTATATACTCTTGCAAATTGAGAAACGGCATTTATCGCTGCTGAGCCTTTTTTGTATTCAGTAGTAGGACACCCGCTGCGAAGTTTCAGTCTACAAATTGTAAAGAGAAAATATAAAACGAGAATTGAGATGCAAGAGAAAATAAAAATTAAATTAAATGACGTGCAAAGAATAAAACAAATTTTCATCTTGGTCTGACCGAGAAAGAGATTAGAAAAAAAAATTACTACTCATTTCGATATCCCCTAATGCCTGGCTGCAGGTAGGTACAGTGGCTATTTTTTGCGGTTCGATCTACTCGAGTAAAACATTCCAATTAGCGTCAGAAATATTTATTCTCGCGAGAATCTAAACACCGATGAGAGAAAAGACCGTCTGGATTGTTTCACAAGAAAGCGTGCAAAAATGACGAAAATCGAGACCCTCTATCCCGCGTGTGCTAGAGTTAGACTTTAAATCAAGTATCCACCCCTTTTGAATTTTTTTTTTTTTCTTTTACTCTCTTTTTTTCTCCAAGACCTTACGATTTCTGTATTTTTCACAATGCTGTCTCTGTTTGCCATGCCTATTCCGATGGGGATTCAAGACAGGGCTGAAACGAAATAGTAAAAAACCGAACGAAATGAAAGGAACGAAAAAACGTATACAATGAACTCTCTATTCCGAATTCCTAGCTGTATGTAAAAGGCTTTCCTATACTTTTATATATACACTGTGGCACGTGAATAATCAGAATTTCGTTAACTTGAAGAAAAAAAAAAATCCAAAAATACATTCAATACATCAAAGAACAATTCTTTTTTTTGTTTTCACTCAATCTAGTTTGAGAAACGTTGAACAGTAATTTTAAAATGTCGTTCTCATCTGACGTAAATTTTTGGAATCTATAATTAACTGCCAAGTAGTTTCCTTATTCTATATAAAGTATATAAAAAAAAAATGTATGTATATGTATATTAGTTAAATTTTGCGACGTGTTCGGTGACGGTGAATATAATGAAGTATTGAATAATTATGTAAATTTATATCGGTACACATTGTATATCTATACACATGCCTATACGCATGTCATTGACAAGCTGCAACCCTTTATTCTTGTCGTCGTCCGGATTACCCCTTTCTTCATCCACTCACCTGTGCCGTCTCTTATGGCTTTGTCTACGATCTACCTATATATATATATATATATATATATATATATATATATATATATTTTTTTTTTTCATCTTCTTTTTCATGAGAGGAGGCAAAAGCTTACAAAAGTTTGCAAGCCTTAGAGTCCTTATTACCGCGCGAGTACCTTTTCATTTCACCTTTTGCTCCTCACGTTTCACGTTTCGCGTTTCACATTTCACGTTTCACATTTCACGATCGATTTTTCGCAACGAACGGGACGGGAGAGGGGAGGGGAGGGGTGGCTTCTCGTTCTATACTCGGTATTTAATGAGTAGTACGAAAACGAGGTAGAATATTCATTTTTAATTCGCAATATACTCTCAGCAGCGGGAGGAACCAACGCCCCCCCGTTATCGGGGCAATTAAATTAGGGAGATCAAATTGCCTCGTGATTTTTTTTGCCCCTTTCCTCGTAACCCACTTCTTTATAATTTGTCTTCTCCTCATTCCATGCGCTAAACACAAATTTCGAATTTTGAAGGTATAGGTAGCGAGGTAGGTACGATATCATTGAATTAGTCTCCCCTCGGAGTACTAATGCGTAAATTATAGCGGCAGAAAATTTCCTCTTTGTAATCGGATCACCGCCTACCAATCAAATGACACGGTAATATGAATTCCATTTTGTAAAAGAAAAAAAAAAAAAGAAAAATCGTGAGGTGGAAACGAGAGAGAGAGAGAGAGAGAGAGAGAGAGAGAGAGAGAGAGAGAGAGAGAGAGAGAGAGAGAGAGAGAGAGAGAGAGAGAGAGAGAGAGAGAGAGAGAGAGAGAGAGAGAGAGAGAGAGAGAGAGAGAGAGAGAGAGAAAATGAAAAAAAGAACAGAACAGTAAATTATAATTGGAGGTAAAATTAGATACAACGATATCACCGAATCAAACCCAGGCAACTGATATTCCAAAGAAAAAAACGGAGTCTATTTTTCTGAAACTTGGAGCCCTTGTTTTTGTTTTATATACATAAAAAATTCTGATCGAAAGTGACAAAATTCAAACTTGGACCACGTACTGCATGCAGGAGTAGAGAGTAGGAAGGCGGGAAAAGCTATCAAACGACTACCTACGCAAAGGGTCGGGGTTTGCAGGAGGAAGTCGAGAATATAGATTAACTCCGTGTGCCGTTGTATATATTGGGTAAGCGAATGCGTCGCATACGAAGCGATGGTAAGAAAGGATCGAAAGAAGAAGCAGAGTGACTGCCATTGGGCTTTCCGAGCTTCCTCGTCTCCCATCTGTCGTATATTTGGGCCTCGGAAGGCCCGGAAGCATCGCGACGCCCCAACCAGCTGCCAAATCCGTTCGGTACGCCTGGCGAATTGAAATGAATTTCTGAATGGCGCCTGAATTATTTACCCCCGGAGGTATAGCCTTCGCTTTTTGCTGATAATACTACCGAATTCTATGACACATTTATGCCAAACGATTAATCCTCACTATCTCACGTACGTACAGTCAGGGAAATGGTATCTGTCGCCGCCTTACTTAATGCAACTGAACATACAAGTGGTTGTAATGAAAAATTTGACACATTGTTATACCCCGTGGAAAAGAACACTCGAGCAGAGGTTGCTCTAATTTTTTGCCAACTTCAAGGCAATTAAAACCACTTATATGTTCAGTTGCATCAAGTAAGGCGGCGACAGATACCATTTCCCTGACTGTACGTCGCGAACATCCCCGAAACTCCTATACCATTTCGGATATTATTTGCGAAGATGTACATACCTCGATGTCTTTAAACGGATTTATACCTGACTGCCTACCCTCAAGATCACAGCCTTTCGCACTGCAATATCCGTTACCTGAACAAATTTAATTAGCTAAAAAGCCCTTTCTCAGAATCCAACGCCTCTGCGTGTTAGTGACAATTTTTTTTGATTACGGTTCATGGATAGTAATAACGGAAAAACTTTACAACTTTTTTACGAATGGTGAATACGTCGTTGTATAGATGAGTTATTTAGGGGAGTAAATTGCCTGAAGAGATTAAGGCCAATTCAGTTGTTTGTAAGGCAGTATCGTGGTTTTATTGTAAAATGGGGTAAAGTTAGGTAAGTCGTTCCATTTATGTGCTGGCGGCTTAGAATCTTGCGCTACGTTGTCGCGTGCACCATGTTTTCTGTAGCCGTTATATATATTTGCACATGAAAGCAATTGTCTCGGTAAATTCTGCTAGATTCATGTTAAACTATACATACCTACATCGCTACTTATATACCTTCACCGTTAATTTAGAATGTGATAGTTTGCGGTTGGTAATCACGTTCACTGCAGGATATCCGTATCCGTACAATATTCTGTTTCAAATCTTCTTTCGCATTTCCAGCTGTTTGATAATTTCTAATCTATATTTATTTATTTATTGTTTATTATTAATGGCATTCGGGTGCTTCAGAAGATCACTGAATCTCGCGGGAACATTCGTGGCTTTAGTTGAACACATAAATACTTGAATGAAACTGGAAATATAATTAGCTCGAACGTTGTACTTGATTCGAGAATTAAATACACCTGAAATATAAGATTTAATTAAAAAGTCTGGACTTCGCTTCATGCTTTATCTCCGCTTCTCGTGGTTGCCACTCGATTCGAACCTCATTCCGTTCAAGACGAATGGTCTTTCAGTTTTCTTTCATTTCATAAAAATAAATACCTGTCTTGAAAACTTAATCCCGCTGTTCCACGAGAATCACAGGGCATTCTTATCGTAGAAACAGTTACTCCAAATTGCAATAAAATTTTCTACACAAATTAAAAAGTTCGAGCAATTTTTCATCTGTACACGTATGCGACCGGAAGACTTCTTGACTTTATTATTATTATTATTTTGAGTCCAATTTTCCCCAGAAAATGCACAGGATAATTTTAGCTGCTGGAGCTTTTCGCTGTGTTATAGATAACTCAAAGAACTTTCTTTCTACCCGAATGATATGGGATTTTAAATCCTCTATAGGTATTGCCTGCGCATGTATATCCTACCCCGCACACTAGTTCACGATTGTACCCATCTATATGCCGGTATGCCGATACTGTACATAATAGCTGGTATATATTGTATACAGTACATATATTCAAGTAAAAGCTTTGACATATGCTTCGCGAGTTTTTTGTCCCCCAACTTTTTATTAGAATTTTTTCTTATTTTTTTTTTACCCCCGCCATTTTCACTCTTTGTTCTTTTTCGTTATACTGGTTCAATCGAAATGACATTTGAATAAAGCGTGCCTGCTAGTCGACGTTATATACGTTCAGACGAACAGAAAGAGAATTTCATATCATTTTCGTATTCTTTCATCAGATATATTATTATAACAGAATAATATAAAATAGAGATTCAAAGTTTTACTCATTTTAGTTATTTACAATTAAAGCTCAAGCTCGCCGACTAGGCAGGCAGAGGTATACGTCAATCGATTTGGCACTGCCAATTAATTCTCTAAAGCCAACTGCTACCGACACGCATCAATTACTTTAGTTATTACTCTCACGAAATTAGGCGGAGGCGATTGACTGTGTATGAATGAGAGGCCGAAATTTCAGAGAATGGAAATTACAGACCTAGAGGTGAATAATATTCCGGTATCCTCGGATATAGCCTTCGGAGTCCAAAGAGCTGAGGTCTACGGGACTGTTATTCTACGCCGTTTAATTAACGCTTGCATTGAAAAGGGTTCAAAAATCAACTCAGAATTAGGCTTCGATTTACACAAATTTAACAAAAACACTTCTCAATATCAAATTGATAATTGTACACATAGATATACGTATAATTCGATTCAAAATTCATTTCAACATTTCAAAATAAATTACAGTAGAATTCAATCCATTCTGCAGAACAAATTACTGTATTTATACTAATTCTCTAATAATCTCTTGTTTATTCAGTTAAATCAACTATTGATTTTATGTCTTTATATGCTGATCGTTTCGACTGTTCCGGTCATTACAATGGGGTAATGCGTTGGCGGATTAAGTGCATCAAACAACGGATCGCATTTGTTATGATTGTAAACTTTGCGAATTCGAAATGAAACGAAATGGTATATATTTTCACCAATTAAAAAGCAGTGCTTCTCTAAACGAATATGACAAATAATAGAAGTAAAATAACGAAGGGGATATGAGTATAAATAATAACTGCAGGATTTACACAGAGCTTTGAAATGTCCTTACAGAGTCGTATTACCAGGCATTTCAAACCGCACACAAAGTACGTCAGTGTAATATATCCTTCTCTCAGTTTTTTGACTTTATTCCCGTTAATTTGATTCCTTTTTTTTTTTTTTTTTTTTTCGGCTACTTTTGGAATTTTTAATATGCGTAGGATATATTTTGTACCTATGACTCGTATTTTCTCTGTCAACGCGTTCCTGATTCGAGACAAAAACGAGGTATGAAGTAAACGTCATAGCGTTAATTTTTCCGGGGTAAAAAGTAAGTATGATTATTTTGCAAATAATTTATGGCGTTCGCGGGGGATACTGGGAGAATAGAAATTCCGTATCTCTGTATCATTTGAACCGTTTAGTCGAAGTATCACTTTGGATCGCGTCGCCTCATCGCAGCATTGGTACCGTAGGTATGTATGTACGTTATACGTACGTACGTACCTAGGCATAGCTTGGAATTCAGATTCACTGTAGATTTTATACGATTTGGAAAATTGCCAGTTGAGGAATATACGTATAGGTATATGCGGTAAAAATTTTCCCGTCGAATTTTGTGCCAAAAATTCTATCGTTGAGTAGGAAAAGAATAAAAATGAGAAAAATATTCACGTCACTATATAAGATATATTCCGCACGCGAAAGTAGATACATACAATACATATAAATATACGTATGTGTAGGTATATATATGCCGTTTTTTTTTTCTTCTTTTTATTGATCCGAGAAATCACTTGAATAAGAAAGAAAAAGCTAAAAAAAAAATAAACTAAATAAATGCGGCGTTAAAAACCCGCTTTTCTCCTCATTCACGACGAACGAATGAATGAATATCCCGAGAATAAGAATTCAAGCTGGGAAAGTTAATCCGAAAAGGCAATATAACTGAAATCGCCGCTTCTATATCCGCCGCACTGCCTTGATACCATCTGTCAGCCTCTGCTTTGTATTGATATCCCCGATTTACGTCGGATGTAATAAAAATGAAGAAAAAGAAAAACAAAAAAAAAAACACAGAGTTACACCTTAACGACCCGAATATAACGGAAGGTGCAGAGGGAAGAGAATAAGAAGAGAGAGCTCGGAGAGGGAAAGGGAAAGGGAGAGGGATAAGGAAAATAAAACAAATGGGGGAAGAGAAATCGCGAAATTGAGGGGATAGCAGTGAACGAGCGTCCGATAACGACTCCTGAATAACTCATGGGGTGAAGAACAAGTGATTTCAAGGGTAGGCCGTCGATACCGTCGGACCAAACAGGAGCACCTGCGTGCCATATTTCGCGTTTCACGAGGCGCCTGTCGCCAAAAAGGGAAGAACAAAGTCCGTCCATCGGCGCCCATCGACCGCTGTCTACGCCCAAGTGCTCCTTGCACCCTTTTTCCACCCCCAGCCCCAGCCCCAGCCCCCTTCACTCTTCACGGGTATCTATATTGGGTCATGGAACTCGGAAAGCGTTCGCCCGTGACGTCATTTGTCAATCGACGCCTCTTCTACCTCGACCCCACTCGACTGTACCAAGTATTTCCTCGACAGAGATCCAGAACCTTTACCCAACATGAACACTTGTTAGCAACGGCGTTGTTACAAACTCAAGAGGGATTCCAAATTTATTCATTTTTATCGATTCTCAAGTTTCGACGTTTTTCGTTTTTCGTTTTTTTTTTTTCTTCTCATTTTCTAATCCCGTTAATATTCAGCCGCATTCTGAATTTTTTTTTCCATTCATCACATTCTGAAATTCTAAAAAAATAGAAAAATCAACCATTTTTCTTCACATAGAGATCAATGAAAAAAAGGATACCTTTTTTGTTGTTACTGCGATCAACGAAACATTTTTTAAAATTTTCAAGCTGCTGGCCGACCAGCATAGAACCAGATCTGCCGTTTCGACAAATCTATAAACTTTTTAGGGACTGATTACCCCTATGCCAGCGGTCGGAAATCGCTAAACAGTCCCCTACCTGCATTCTACGTCGCGTAGTTTAGTTTCGCGATTCGCGTCGGTCCGAATGGAAAAAGTTTGCCTCTAGAATCGTGGCTGAAAATCGCAGAGTCGACAAGATTTTTCCGTTCTTTCTCGACGCGGTAAAGTCGATATTAAATTCAACCTTCTTTTCATCTTGCCTAGATGCAGCTACATACTGCGCGTACATCGCTTCACGTATAAAATAGAATTGTTATATAACCGTGAAAAATTGGCTCTATAAAATATCAACATCATCGAACAAACACAATTTTCTGAAAAAATTTAAACAAATATCACGATTCTATTCACCGTCTAACAGTTTAATGGAAAAATCAATATTATTCGGCATTAGAATTCGTCGTCGTTTTGTTACATCGGTTTTCAACGAATCAGAGAATAGACTTAGGCTAATGGTCCGAAACAGGGAAAATAAATCAGAGATAAGCCATCGAGGGTCATGGCCCACATACACATTAGCAACAGTACGTACAAATCACCATTTTTTTTTTTTTCTTCTGATTGGAAAGATAAGTCGGAGACTTTCTATACGATCATTTTTTTTTCACCCAGTGGAAGATTTATAGTCATATAAGTCATTCGATGAGAGAGAGAGAAGAAAAAACAAACAACGATTTACACTTCGATGAATTATCGTTATCCGATAGATAATTGAGCTCTTTATCGGAAGTGAATAGAGAAACGGATGTCCAAATCGGAAATGAAAGATAAAATGAAAAGATCGAATGTAGTTATAATCATGGTACGAAAGAAAAATTCGATAAAATACCTGCAGCGAGAAAGTTTGAACAATTAAAATACCAGGACTGAAATTTCTGACCACAAGTATTCCCGGGGTAGGCGGGGATACCAAGTTACCCGGACTAATTCTAGCGTGTAATTAACCATCTCTAACCGTTCTGCTATCTACCAACGACCGCTACAATTTACGGCTAAGCTCCCGCGAGTATTCTAGGAAAAAGGGGTGTAAGGGGTTCGTGAAGGGGGTGGTTTTGAAGGGGGTTCACGGGTAAAGGGGTTGCAGTGGATAAATTGAGCCGAGAACAAGCCGGAATCAAGCCGAGACCGTCCCCATATTATGGCGATTCATTTTAGCTCTGGATGTTCCATGGATATTAGTTATTCGCCAGCGAGCAAAATTCATAATGGGAATATGTAACTCCATACCACTGAGAACGTAAACTTTCCAAATTATCTATATCGTAGCTACCGCACAACGCGTTCATAAATACATATATATACCCATATATGCATATATATATATATATCTATATGCAGTTTCCCGTCTGCTGCATCAAATGTGTGTGCAGATTTACATAGATATATGTGTACGTTTACACACAACTTTAAACTGCATTACCAAATTGGCCTTCAGCCAATCAGTTGATCCCCCGGATAGCCGCGTTTGTAGAATTATACGAAATAGGGAATTGTGTCGTATTTTACTTTTGATATAGATTTTTTTTTTTTTTTATTATTATTTTATCGGGACCATTACTGAATATTTATATATCTATATTGGTATATATTCTGTCGTCTCAGCTATAACAATAAATATAAAAGGTAATTTATCGGGGTATATGTTAGAAAGTGACTCGATTTACTCTACGAGCTGTACGGAATAGATCCGCGAGATCGGACTGTGGCTGATACTAAATTCAAAGGTGTTTAATTGACGGATGGAAATTAGTGTTGACAGATTAGAAAATTAGTGAATTGTATAAATCGTCGAGACAGCTTATGGAATATTTAACAGCTGTACAGCATTATCGAATCGCGCAGGAGACAATTTTAGCGAGATAAATTGAACTCATCAGTTAGTACGGTAAATCACTCAAGTTGATAATTGAAATAAAAGTTTAATTCAAGGATCAAATACAGAAGCTGTATAGAAGTATATGTAAATAAAACAAAAGCCAATCACTCCATATTTATTCAGATATCGCTTTAAAGCTCAGTTACGAGTTTCTGTACTAGTTAAAAGTTTTTTAAGTAGCTATTATCTAACGGTAGCTATCTTCCTTCTTCATTTCAAGAGCTAGATTTGCTTCCGGAAAAATAACCGATTCTAGCCTGAGACGAAACCCGTGATGTATACTTATTAAAAAGCATCGAGAGCCGCGTCTTTCCCTCGAAAGTTGATATCGCAAGTTAAAAAACGAAAAAATATAAAATATAAAATGTTATGTACAAAGAGGTCTCCGGTGCTTTCATATTTCCTGGAATATATAACCGTGTGTGAAAACGTGACGCTGAAGCTTTGACGGGAATTCTTCGAGAAATAGAAAACAGGAAGACGTATATAAGACTGGAATTCGGTTGTCCAGATATCGACGGAGACTTTGAAAATCCGGCGAGGTATTTTTTCTTTTCTCACGTTGTTCCGGGACATATTAACCAGGAGACCCTAGAGTCTGACCGGCCTGACAGATCACGATCAATTATTCGAAGGCTCGCCCTTTTCGGAAGCTCCGAAAAGCCTTTAGATCGTAACGGAAGCGAATTGAGCCGTCGAAGCACATGCGAACTTTTTCTTTTCACCGGAACCGCCTTATATTTGACCACGTAGAAATTCACGACGACATTGTCGAGGGGTTTGGACGACGGACCTTCTTCTCGACACTTTCCTCCCGCCCTCTCGCTCTCTCTCTCTCCTTCACTCCCAACCCTTAAGTAGAAGATTTACATTTTCGAGCCGACACGATCCTGATACGACTTTGATACAAGTATGATACCAAGAAGACCCTCGGACAATCCCCGATACTAAATGCTTACCAGACCTTATTTCATTTTAAGTGGCTATTATTCCTTCGCTCGGTATATCTCGCGGGAAATATTCTTAAGGGAATAAAATTGCCCGAGTTAATACGCCCTGTGATACGGACGCGTTATTTCATTTTAATGCTGCTATTATTCGAGGTACGCGTCTTTAGGAGAATCCTTGGGGGTAAAGTAATGGCTCTATGCAAATAATGTGTATGCAGGAGACGTTGGTACTATTAACTCACTCGCAAGATTACCTTATACTCCTTTTGTAATTTCAAAGGGCGAAACTGGCGCTCTCGTCCTTGGGTTACCTACTTTGGTTTAAATTTAACGTATAGGTGCTTCCTTTTCTCCCACTCTACTCTTTCCGGTCCTCGTTTCTTCCTGCCTGAAACCCTCCGTCTTCCTTTCTTACTTTGCAGGATTTCTCGGTTGTTTACAATCCCTGGAAGCTAGACTACCTTTCCTTTCACAATTTTTTTTTTTCTCCCTTCTTTGAAACGGGAATAAAAACGTAAGGGACACTCAAATACGGCTTTTATTTTCATTAAATTATTTCACTACCATCGATTTATCGTGAATTTCCATCTCAGGAAAGTCTGCAGATTAATTCCGAGGTAATAAGCTGGGTAGAAATATCTGAATTTGTATTTATACTGAAAAGTAAATCAAAAGATTTGATTTGCCCGTATATACCGACTACTTATATTCTTCGTGAAACTTTTCCTTCAACACTTTGTTACTTTTTCCATTTAAACTTTTATCCCAAAGCCAGTTTTAATAAACGGATAATAAAAATTATTAGCTATTTCGATCGGATATATAACCGTACAGTTTTAAAACTATCCTAAAATTACGATTACCACGATAAATTTCCTGCAGGACGGTACAGGGTAGGCAGGTATATAATAATTAATAGAAATTGAAAGAGCCAAAAAAAAAAAGCGTTTTGAAAATCGAGACACCGTATAGCGAATAAACGTTGTTAATATACGCCTATGATATTTATTGTTCGCCAATAACAGTCGATTTATTTCGGCAACCTAATGGAATCAGTGGGAAATATGGGGTTCTGGGATTAATACGAAAATCGTGCAATTAACGGTGATCGTGATAAAAGTGGAAATCGAGAGAAGGTTTAGGTCCCCCAGCTACGTAATCAGGGTTTGTAATATTGGAGAGTAGGTTGGTGGATATCTCCCGCAGGATTTGGGGCTGGGGCTAGGACTAGAGTATGCTAGTAGTTGCGGATTCGTTAGCAGTGTAAGTAGAGAGAAAAGAACGAAAAGTAGATTAAAAAAAAAGGGGGGGAACGGAAGAGAAGGGAAGAAACTGGGAGGAAGGAACGAAAAAAGAGAAAAAATGGGAAAAATAAAAAATGGGCTCGAGGGCTCGCGCGTGGGTAAGTACCGCTTTTTCCGCGCGAGCAACATCTAGCAAGAGACTACTTGAATATTCCACGAGTTCGCGCTCGACGTACCATGGCCCAGGATCTTTCCACCTACGGCACCCTGTCTGCCTGTTAATCCGTGCAAAACTGTATCTCACGTATGTAGTGGCTTGCGTGCAACGATACGAACCTTAATAATTCCTCTCCACCGCATATTACCTACCCTTCGATTCGATTCGATTCGATTCGATTCAATTCAATTCAATTCGATTCGATTCAACGTTCCTTTCATCTTGAATTATTATTCGGATATATAGATCTACCATGAAAATCCATTTCCAACCCTTGACTCAATTCCCGTAAGCTATCATTCTCGCTGTGCAGAATTTTTGAAATTGAATTTTTTCTCTATAAACTAGGTGGGTAGGTAGGTGTATGTAGATCCGAAGATCCATATTTGAAATCTTTTTTACCTCGTTATTTATTGCTTCGAAAATCCAATATACCTATACCTTCAAATTGGATGCTGATCCAGGCTAGATTTTTAGTGTCTTATACTGCCGGGATAACAACCGTGAAAAAAAAAAACTCGTTCCGGTAAAAGAAGAATTTTTATTTTCATTTTTTTATTTTCAAAAACCTGTATAAAGGGTTGAGATAAAGCGAGATTAAAGCCTTCAGACATTATCCGTTTCTCGTTCGCCACGTTTCGTCGCGCTCTCGGTGGTGCAAAAATAATGATCATCGTCACGTCCGCATGTTCCGCTCTACTCTCTTCTTCTCTCTCTCACTGTCTCTCTCTCTCGTCGAGATCTCACCGAGACCGCAAATGCGTTTCAGTGTTTAAATCCAACCCTCCTTTCCACTTCGCCATATACCCCCGACCGCTTTTGCGCCGCGAATTCTACGACGGCAACTCATGCCTCGTATTTTCCCTCTCTGTACCTACTACTATGCAGCAGCTACAGCTCTGCTGCTACTGCCACTGCTATTGCTATACTACGACGCGCACAGATTAAGCATCTTAATCACCCCTCGACAAAACTGCAAATTGCGCAGTCTCGCGAGGCAAAATTAATGCGAAGAAAATGATAAAATAAAGAAACAAAATATGAATATTATGAATAAGTATAAGGTAATAATTCTGGAAACACAGATTGTACTGGCTGGATTTAATAATCACGGATTCCATTATCTGCAATGCAACTCTTTCGCATTTCGAATAATTATTCGATCGATTATAATATGTGTATAGCAGGCGAACAGTCAGATGAATTGGTTCAATTATAATTCGGCGTTTGATACCCACGTTTGTAAAAATACTAATCAATGTCCTGAAACCGTTTGCAGGTGAATTTATAGGCGTGATAAAATGAATGGCAAAAGTCAGTAAGTTACGTTAACGAGTAATGCCAACCGAATAAGACTTTCAGACACAGAGGGTTATTAGCTTGTTCGTAAAAGGAATAAGTCGCGAGAGCTACTATCTATAAGGTATACGAGTCTAGCTCCTAGCAATAATTAAGGGAACAAACTTCTCTTCAAAACTCGAAGCCAACTTTGGCTTGCCGAGCACCGAGAGAAACTGCTGACGAATTTCCGTACCGGATGCACTCAGATCGTTGCCTGTATAGTATAGACACCGGTGTAGGTGTCTATACAGTAGAACTTATAAAATTCGAAACTTCAATCCAGCCTCATTCTGTCAGAGCTGTGAGAGGGTTCCTTTTTTCTCACGCAGAAGTCTATAGCCTGTCTCTTGCCGATAGTCGTTCGCAATCAAGTAATTTGGGTACATGCAATTAATGAAGATTGTCATTTGTACAGGACAACAATCGATACATTCAGTGTTCACCGGATGTAAATGTATTACGTAGGTATTTACAGAGTGTTTCTACCCGCAGATCAAAGTCTCGACATTCCATTACCGACTCTATCCAGCTTCCACCGGTTATGTCTATACTTGGTCTTACCGAGCCAGTATTACGAAAGTAATTTTGCGAGTATCTAGTACCGCAACGTAGATTCCCAGATCTAAAACTAGTTGGCAAATTAGTTTTCTGACGACGAGTCAAGTTCGAAAATTAGATTTAGACAAATTCCCTCTGAGAGAATAGTTTCATAGGAATCTCCTACTATTTTGTTCAGTTTAAGGTATTCGGAATGTTTTTAATTAAATACGTGCATATACAACCAAATCGGCCAAGAAAATATTCCGCATGTAATAACCGACTATTTTTTATTCTGGTTTCAGGTTAGACGCTGAGAAATTCGACCTTATTAACGTAAGTCATTTTATATATTCTACCACACACCAACCTTCTGAATAACTAATTTATAGTCGTTAGTAAAATTGATTATATCACCACACGAAACACACCGCATCAAAAGATTCCCATTATGGTTAATTTCGGCTCAACCAGGGCTTAGATTCGACATGCCTAAAATTATCATGAGAATGAAATACAGCAAATAAGAGAAGGAAAAGGGGCTTACTATTTCACTTTTGTTCTCATTCATTTTCGACGAAGGTTACTGCAGTAACGATATTAATTTTTTTTTTCTCCATCCGAGAAGATTCCTAACGTCGCTCAAAGCGTTTGTAATATCCGTAAGTGGGAGCTATTATAACGCTTACCTACCTACGTACCCTACCCACCTCCTCTTCGCGACGAGGCTCGTAAAACGCGTCAGTTGGGATTATAACGAGAGCGAGAGAAAATTGAGGAAAGTTGAAGAAAAAGAGTGGAAACGACGGCGCTACTCGTATTTAACTAACCCAGAAGAACCTGAGAGGTTCATGAGTACCGGTCACACTGAGACGTCCAGCGTCGTGAGGCCACCACCCCTGCTACCACCGCTGCCACCGCTTTACGTTACATTCTCGCCGTGCTCTTAAGGCTTGACCTCTTTGGACCTCGCTAGCCCTTTTAGCCCCGGTTACTTCTGCGGCCCTAATAGCCCACCCGTGGGTTTTTTAGGGAACCCTAATGGCGTCCTACTCCCATCGAGTTAACTCAGCCCTTACTCTATACCCACGGATGCAGGTAGTAGCTACAAGTTCTTTGGCCGCTAAAATATAGAGGGATTGTTAGCCCTGTGGGTTCAAAGGTCAGAGAAGTCTTGTTTATCAGTGTATCAATTTTTCATGAATCGGGAATAGTTTCGGGTCAGAAACGTATTTCTCGTGGCGGAAATTGGAAATTCGCAACCTGGAAACTTCATCAAGAAACGAAAAAAGGGAGGAATTGATTCGCCAATATAATTATAGAAGATCCGATTAGGATTCGTTACCACGTTCTTAGCTTGACGATTACCAATTTCGAATGAGCATTCAACAAGTTGTAATTTCGAGCAGGTGAACCGACGTCCTTATTTTCGCTGAAGCCGTTTTCGGCTTTTTCACAGAAATACGTGGCTGCTCAGATTCTTTAGAAACTAGAAGTCAGGTAGTTGCAGCTTTTGGAATAGATAGAGTGCGCAGTAGAGTTGTGGCGATAAAATGGCACGTCACTGCCACAGAACCTGAAAAGAATATTCAACCTGCCTAGCTGAATCTTACAAGTTTTAGCTGCAATCAACGGCGAACGTAGGCAAGTTCTATAACCGACTGGCTAAGGACGAGGAGGATGAGGTTGAGGATGGGGATGGGGATGGGGATGGGGAAGAGCTAATACCGCGCTGGGAAACTAACAACGGCGTTTAAATTCATTTCTCCCCATTAAGCCCGCAACTCTCAAACTGCACTTGAGCTCATTTCTCTTGCATCACGTTCGTGTGAGGCTACGATTTTGAAACGTGACGATTCCATGGGTCTTAAATTAGCCGAAAGTTATTATTTATAAATCAATTATCTCACCTTGAATCGGTTAATTTTTACTCACACCTCAGTCCTGTGAATACCAGCATAACTTCACGGTTACAAAATTTCGAGGCAGCTACTCCCTGAAGGCTCCTCTTCATAAATGTTATCAGGAATCCTCTAAGGGATCTAGAGGCGACACGACCGCTACGTAAACCTCAGGGTCTTCGAAAATCTCCCCAACTTCCCCTACATCCTGGACCAAAGTGGGAGTTAGGGATGGCTTAGGTATTGCCCCGTAAAGCCACGTGCTCAAAACCCTGGGGATATTTTTGCTACCTATAGCTGTGCGGGTATGTATAGAAGAACGATACCCATGCCTTGCGAAAGTTCCCAGAGAACGTGCTCGCACATATTTATGTATATGTACAAACGTTTATATATGGTAGAAGTAAGTTTAGTGTAGAAGGCGAAAGCACGTATGTGGGTATGTATACATGCACACCTACATCCTACCTACCTCTCCAGATACAGCTCGAATTAGGGGGAGATTAGTGCGAAATCCAGGAAGAACCTTTCCCAAACCGCATCCAAGCCTTTCTCCACTAGCGAAAGACTTCCACATCCATTGGAGTCCTCGTATTTCAACTCTAAAAGGCAACCCTAGTCTCATACCGTCCGAGCCTTAGTCCTGGATAGTAGTGCCAGTCATTACCGCGGTTAAGTGCGCGTAATTAGTCCGTTTAACGCACCCAAACCACACCAACTATTGCTGGTACATTTGGGGATGTAGATTTTACTGAATCATTGCCCGTAACGTGATCTTGGTGGAGGGATTGAAGCTACGTAAATATGCGGAGGTTCCCCCGTCTGTTAATTGAAAACCTCAAAGCGATCGCAAAAGGGACAAAGTTAGTACGCGAAAACAGGAACGACAATTAATTTGATCGATCGCTAATTAAGAACTAACAAGCTGGAAGGCCTGCTGTATCAGAATTGGAAAAAAAAGTGAGCTCTAACTATTTTTATTTTATTTTTTTCGAATAATTAGAAAAGGTGACCGAAAAAATTGTGTCATGAGATATTTTGCTTATAGAAAAACTCAATTCTCCAGTAAATTTCGCAGAAATTTCTTCGACAATTATCCAGCTGTGTTTGCAATGAAATTTCAAACTGGTATCCCTCCCTCGTTTGATTTCGAAATCGTGTTATATTCGGCGAAGAAGCTCCATACCTCGAGAAGTAACAACCAGACAAACTCCGTTAGAAATACAATTTTCTCTTCCTTTCCTGAACCCAGGGACCGATTCTGGTATAATTTAATATCGAAATATGAAGAGCTTACGAATGTCTAACTTTGACAAATAAAAGTAATAAAGTTTGCTTTTGATTGAAGGATCTATGGGCTCTTAACCGTCCTTATACAGCGTGATATAACCAAATGTCAAGTGGATTGAGCGCAAAAGCCCTGGGAGTCAGTCTAGCAAAACCAAGTAAATTTGGTACTGGCATGAAGAGCAATTAGCAGTTTAACTACCGTGAATCCATTTAGCAAGGCGGGATATTATATTATCATACGAGCGCATAGAGCCAACCCAAACTCCATGGTGTGGCAGCGATAAGAAATACCAAAAGCGTTGCGAACTAGGTGATCAAAACTTTATCTGTTCTGCACCAGCACTCCACAACTGCAGGTCACACTGATTAGCCTAGAAATAGCAACCGGGTTAACGCCGTTTATGTACATCTATGCGCGAATTTTTTGACGTTTTTTTATTTTTTTTATTTTTTTTTGAGACACGGAGAGATGATTTAATGTGGTATTAGAAAATTCATCGTTTCGAATCAAAAGTGGCGTAAGCCATATAGTCATTCCGGTTTTATTAGTCGCATGACATCCTCAACTCTTCCCCATACTCTCATACTCGTTGAAGATCGCTTAATCGCAACTCCCCTCGACGTACGAAAATATGAATAAAACTCCCCGAGAGGGAGTGTAGTCGGTGGGCTACTCGCCGAAACTTTTTCCATTTCCTGGGTGTTTTAGGTGAAAAAAAAGTAAAATAAAATAAAATTAAAGAGAGGAAAAAAATGAAGAAATGAAATGGTGAGATTATATTTATAAAGATTTTGGATATGGAGATGGTCTTCTTCGGCGTTGAATTATTTTATAAATTTCGTTTATTTATTTATTTATTTATTTATCTCTTTTTTCCTATCAACCTCTCAGCCAGATTTTGAACTCAATTTTAGGAAAAGCCTGCACGGTTGACGTGGTAATTTATTCCAAGCTAATTGCACCATCAGATAAGAGGATTTATTTAGAGTTAGACCCCGGAGTCCCGGTAACGAGCAAAGTTCACAATTTTAGCCAACACTGGAGAACAAAATCGTGTCGTACACCGCAACATACTTGTAACGAGAAAGTGTTACCAGTTTTGCAGAGAGTTTTGATAACAAAATAATTTTAACAGACACGTGAAAACCCCATTAAACGACCTCACGCTTTACTTCAACTACACCATATTCATCGTTGCGTGTTTATTCATATTTACACCTCAAGTCCCCTGAAATTATATTCGAGAAAAAAATTCAGACATATCTTATCCCTTACATTAGATTTTTCATTTACAACTCACAAATGACAGGCTGAAGTTTAAGCTACGTCATTACGGATTGACAATATTTATTCTGCACCTAATTTCTGGGAGCTCTATCAACCACACGATCTCCCAAAATATCACCAATAAAAATCAACAATATACCAAGTAGTAGAATTTCCACGATTTTTGAATGCATCGAGCCCCAAAAAGCTTCTAGAGAAAAAAAAAGGCGATAAAATTGAAATTTCAAGTGACAGAGTTGTCGTGGATTGGTCCATACGTGCATGTGTGTTTTAGGTGTAGGTATATATGTGTAAATCTGTTTTTCGGTATAGGTTGCATTGCCCTAAACGTTTTCTCACCCTCCGAATCTCGTACTGGTAGGTATATTGCCTAAAAAGGGCCGAGTTGGCTTTTGTTAAAATTACCTGCTAGTTATCTAAAGCCTAATGCTCGGTTCATGAATAAAATTGCAGTTATTCAGATCGTAAATTCCTTTTACCGTTATACCTAAAATCTAAAATACCGCACGATAGTCGGAGCGTAAACGAAATCCCTTATAGGATCTTAGGGGGGGTGGATTGTTCCTGGTAAAAGAAACGTTTTCTCGTATAGGCAGATTGTCTCTGACAATTTTTTATCCGCTCTTAGCCATTTATCTAGAATACTCTAGACTCTCTAGGACATCGTTCACGTTGATAAGCACCAAACGGCGGCGGCAGCAGGAGCAGGTTCTATTTCTTTCCTCTTTTCGTTAAACTTCTACCATCCTCCCCTTCAGCAAATGAATCTAATTACATCTAAAATTTAAATTCAAATAAATTTACATTTAATATGAACGACAGTCCGAGGCAGAAATTGTGCGGAAATGGCCCGATAGCCGTCTCACTCCTTCCTTGATTACCGCGTCCAATCCAGCTCCGAGTCTTGTTATTTTTTACCAAAATTGCTTAACCACCGTGTTTCTGAAATTGAAAACTCAAAATGCCATCGCAGTTATAATTATATGTATATCGGGAATATGGAGAGAGCTTGAATATTTCTTTCCGTAATTACTTCGGGTGATTATCCTCAACGATATATTTTCCCACGTAGGTATGAAGCTTTGACGTCTTGTTAAAATGCTTTTAAAATCTGTTTAAAAAGGCGAAGCGAGGCGAGGCGAGATTTTTGTGAATAATTTTTTTCCGATACTTAATCTAAAAGGGTCTGGTTCAAAGAAGTTAAATTTCGGAGACAGCAGCCCCCAACCCCTACCTTTGGCGTATTGTGCTCTTCGTATTTTCTGCTACAGCTTTTGAAACTCTAAACTTTTTAGGCGGAATTATAAACACCTTCGTTAAGGAGGCTCGGTGAAATGTAATGAGAAATATGAGACGGATCTATGGATGTTGCGAGAGGAAAAAAGAGTGGGAAAAAGGGGTGGTTTTCTTGGGGTTCTGATAAGGCGAAAGAAATTATGAAATATTGTGATAAAGTAGGCTACAGAGTGTTCCTCATAAGTAATGATAAACTTCGTAGGGATAAATAGACGGCGAGGGTGTCGAGAGTTAACAAGAATAAAGGAGTGACCCCGAATCTCGGAGGGTTTGGGTAGGTACGTTGAGAGAAAAATTGATGGAGGTAAAGAAAATGAGAAGGAAAATGAGCTGGAGATGATTAAGTAAAAAAGTTTACGTTGTGGTAAAAAATTTTGAGGATAATTAATGAGGATAAAGAAGACTGGATTTTGATTGAAAAAATGAACGAACAACCAAATAAATGAATAAATATACTTTCTAATAAACCTGTACCTTTTTATCCCCCATTTTTTTTTTTTTTTTAATGGGAATCGCAGATTCTGAAATACAATTTTCGACTCGCGTGATTCCCCGGGTAAAAGAAGACGAACGATATTGCGTGACCGTTGAAGTAATTAAGTGAATAAATTGGAAAAAAGAAGAAATAAAATAAACCAGCTTACGTGTAGAAACGAAGGAGAGTTGCTTTCGCCGAAAATAAAACCGTACCTTTTCTTTTATTCCATATAAATCTGCTCAATTTTAATTTCTTTTTTTTTTTTTTTCTTTTCTTAACTTCTTTTTTCCGCTCGGTTTCTTTGATTTCTCATCGTTTCTGACTTTTCGAATATTCGCTCTCGGCTCCTTTACGTCCACGTTAAAATTTTTATTTTTTTCTTTATCCAGCCTTCCTTTAACCAAGATTTTAAATAAGTATTTTTGTACCTTCATACGCATTCAAAAGATCCCGCAAATCACTACGGTTGATTAAAGTCAACGTCAAACAGGATGATTTGCTTAACTATAAGCTATCGGGATAATTCCAAAAAAGCTTTTACTTTCATTAAAATACTGTCAAGACATTCAGAGCTTATCTTTCGCCTATTTAGAAAATCCTCAACAGTCATTTCATCTTTTCTTTTTTGGGCTGTATGACTTTTATGAAAAGAATTTCCCTTTATTTCTGAGGATAAATAATCGGATATTGAGGGAACATAGATTTTCTGTAGAATTTTCCTACATAGTGCTAAAAAGCGTTCTTGAAGACTCGACTATAGCTGAGCATGTGTGAAGGATCAGAACCTGGCCTCGACCAGTTGAATGGGAATGTGATGGATAAGGGGTTCGATTCAGGGTGAAATACCGAAGCCGCAAAAAAGGATGTTTAGAGGTATTTTGTGGCCTGTTACGCTAGATTTCCGTCCTGAATAAATCGATACTATCACATGAAAAGAGAAAGAAAAAGAAAGAAAAAAAAAACAGGTTGCCCAAATAACAGTGAAACCATTTTACAAAATAACCACCGCGCGTACCTCGACAGAAAAAAAAAAAACAAGGAAAAAAGGAGACAGAAAATTATAATACAGTTTATTCAAAACTGAAATAAAGCTCCGTAGTCAAAATCGATATTGACTATTCAACATTTTTGGAATAAGGAAAGAATGTTATCGGGACTAGTTTGAGACGGAAACGTTATTTTTGGTACTAAATGCATTTTTGTTGGGTCGATGGTCTGCCGTTGAAAATTCAGAGTACGAATGTGAAGCCTTTTAACTAATTAGTCGTTTAATTATCATTACTTGCCATCTACTCTTTTGCCCTGCCACGCGACGCGACGCGACGCGACGGAGAGGAAAGCTTTCCGCCGTCCTTTAGCCTCAGACGTCATTACAACGCTCCCAACGGCACCTATTTTAATCATGAACACGCCTCATTAGCCTGTTATTAACGAGGACAGAGCTTTGGCACCTGGAAGCTTTGTAATAATCATTTGTTACTTTCCCGGAAAAGCAGAAAGCCGAAACCCTTTTCCGTGCTGTTTAACGCGTTGTACGAGAGAATACAACTCCTTCATACTTTCGTGTATGTATAAGGTGAAGAGAAATTGTTACAGGAGAATCGGAGCCCATTTTATTCCTTTATAATTAGGTGCGGGAAATCTCAAAGAAGGGAAGAAACCCCGCGTCGTCAGTGTGCAAAGTTGTGATAAGGAATCGTTTGAAAAATGTTTTCTTTCTCTTCTTTCCCTTGGGACGTTTTCTCCGATTTCTTTTATTCCACTTTTATTTCACCACAGTAACGATACGCGGCGTTCCGTGGCATCCACCCTCTGCCATAAAAAAACGAAGAAGACGAAACCTTAAAAAAAAAAAAAAAAAAAAAAGTAAGATAAAACATATTTTCCACTCAACTTTAATTTTCTCGTTGTCAGTTGCCGTCAAGAAGAGTCGCTCAAGTCCGAATAAATTCTTTGAAAATCCACAAAATTGTGCTTCGCCTCTCAAAAGTCATTTTTCACATTTCTGAACTTTGAATTCCGCCATTCATCGGCTCGCCAATTTCTCTAGTTTTTCAATAGCGATATGACAAAAAAAATGCTAATGAAAAAATAGACTGCGGTAAAATGTTGTAATTTTATCCGCTGCCGGTTGCGTGCCGCCTCTTATTTGGCCCTGCAGCGTAAAATTTAACCTAAGCTGTAGCAGCTACCTGACTACGTCAGAGTAATTGCATCTCCTGATTTTTTTCTCCCGGCAAGTAAAACAATACGTACCTGCCTACCGTTGCTTTATGAGGTTCGCCTGGATCGCGTGTCGCAAGCTGTTCTCTCCGCCTTTGTGAACACGAACCCTTCGCCTCTTTCAACTCGATTATTCTGGGCAGAAAGTCTGAGCAAAAAAAAAAAAAAAAAGAAGAAAAAGGAGTCGTAGATTCATTCTAGATAAAATTCGAACTGTACAAAAAAGTGAATAAATAAAATAGGAAATTAGAAAGGGAACACACAAAAAAAAAGCGATCAACTAAACGAATGATGCATGAATGAATATTATATATTCAACTCGTCTATTTTCAGAATACAATTCTACCGGAGGCCGTCCATTTTTGGGAGAGAGCGCTGATGGTTCGAGAGACGAAAAACACAATCCGTCTGAATCGGTGAGTAAGACAATTTTTATTTAACGGTGAAGATTTGCATCTGAGTATCCAATAATCTTATAGAAATTTATATTTTTCAACCAACATCCAAAGTGGCAAGATAAATGATCGGAGGGGTGGTAAACGATACGTTGATAGAAAAAAATTGAAAAAGAAGAAACCACTAGATGATAAAATCGCGTGTCCTAATCGTGCCGATTTTATCGTTGCCGGAAACAGTCGGACGTCCTCTTGTAAAAGCCACCCACTAACCGTAGTTATGTGTACACATGGGGTATATACGTACACATGTATACGTCAAATGCAGTATCAACGGTTAATCTGAAATTTGCATTCATTACCCGGGATCGAAATTGTATGCATGTATATGCAGATATAAGTAATTAGTGTAAATTACGTAGGCAAAGATTTATCATCGTTGCAGGCTCTTGAATACCAGTTATGCTCGCGTACCTACATACATGCGAGTCCTGCAGGGTAGGATCAGTTATGTACCTACCACCTACCTTCCAACCTCCGCATTTGCATCTCGGGCCAAAACTCTCGTAGGAAGGAGCATGTGATTATGCATAGCGAAGATTTGTATTTGTGTTGTCAGGACTTGATTTATTGCCGGAGACTTCCCTCAGGGCTGCCCTAGGGGCGAGGACGCGCCGTGAGAGCAAAGGGGTTGGACGTACACCGTCGCGCCTGTTCTATGCAAATGTCTTTGATTTATTTCCCGTCTTTTTCTTTTTCATCCCGATCGACGCCAGCCAACTGAGACCAACTGGAATTAATACGTGTCATTCAAAGTCGGAATTTCACACAGCAATGTTCACGCTCAGACTCTGTTTGCTTACTTTCTTATTTTAATCAATCGATTGGATTAGGTGGATAGAAAAATTGCACGCGTGTTCGTTTTCGCAACGCGTACACTTTTACGGAATTTCAAATTAGAAATTTTAAATTAGAATATCGATACGCCCTCCGGTCGGATAAAATTATCTATGAAACTCCGTGCTGGCTGAGGGAAAGAATTCTGTCGGCAAATTTAGTGAATTGCATATCCAGAAGATGAATTTTGCCAAGTCGCCAGAGCGTAAAGGAGACGAAATAAAAGAGTCGAGCTTGGGGATAGCTCTTCCAATATCATGGCAAAGAGAAAAGGATCTCGACCTAGAACGGTGATCCCTAGACTTAATTTTGAACAGTATAAATTTGACCGTTCAGTAGCGAAGGGTCAAAGGGTCCCAAGTCTTGAAAATTTCAATTTCAAATTTCATTGCGATCGAACATGAATAAACCATTTTCAATTAGAATTAATCCTTTTTTTTCGTAGATTCTTGAGCCTCCGTATATTTTTATTTATCGATTTTTTTCTCACAGTACCAAAGAGACTATGTATATCACGTTAGAACGAAACCTGGATGAAAGTCTGTTGTACAACAGGTCGAGAGCCTATTGTCGAGTATTAAAATGTTGAAATTGTAAAATTCCTCTCAAAAAGGGTTACTATTATGCAGAGGAATCCTTTGGGATCGAGGCTTTGAGAGAGAAGAAGAATTCGACGATGAAACGGGGCTTCCAGTTTCAATCGGCTTTTAACTTTACCTTTGTCAGAACATCCCCAAGTTATTGGAGCATGAAACTGATCTCTTTGTTGATCTGTCATTCGATAGTCAGAAGTTTGACTAACTTTTTCATACCTTTGAACAAAAAAAAAAATTCAAGGCTCAGCAATTATTATCAGTCCGAACTAACCCCCAGATTTTAGCACGTTGATAAAACTACCCGAAAAAATCTTGGGAACGTAAAAGCGACTCGTGTTGCTTTCTATTCAGTCAAAGGGCTCTAATCGCATAGCAAATAGTCCTTGTATCCGTGTTTACGATCTGTGTGACAGTTTTATTCCTCGAGTATTCCTTACCTACTAAAAAGTTTTATTTATTTTGAAAAGCCCTGCGGGAGAGTTGCTTGCCTTAAATTGGGCGTAACAGAAGTTGTAGAATGAAGAAATCGAGATATAGAGAGGGTGCGAAAGAGGGATTCTAAGAGTAAATATAGGTCTCATCTTATTCCTTTCTCACGTTTGTTTCCACTCTTCTCTGACCAGAAAGATATTCTCCACGTCCCGAAGGTCCTTGGGGGAAAAGTTGCCTACGGCGGCTCGCGCCTGGCCTTGCAGGGCTTAGGCTTCTTCGCGGGGTAAAAGCTACATAAAAACGACTCAGAAATTGATCCGGGTTATCGTCACAGGCTCAGATACGCTGACGTGAATCCTCGGGGTAATACCTTTGCGTCCAATCTTTCGGACTGTGTAATTAGATTCGTAGAACTGAAGGAAGAAGCTATCTCTCCTTCTCTTCACTATCGAATAATGTCCTCAGAAAATTGGTGGGTATCGCAACGCACGTTGTACGACACTTTACGGGTATCTAGAAACGAGCCGCTCTCCTGCAGAAACTAATGGAATTCCGACGCATTCACGGAAAGCAATCTTCCTGTAAAACCTTTTCTATCCCTCTCGAAGAGCGCAGCAGCGTCTGTAACATCGACTGGCATCGTGCACCCAGGTAAAGGGGCTACACCTAGAATTGCGTCTTGGCCTTGGTGGTAGAACGCGAAGTATGGGGTAGTGTGGAGGGTTAAAATTGAACAAGCGTCGTCTTCGTCTTGTGGAACAGGAATATGGCGGTCGGCGTCGTGCCAACTCCTTGGATACACACCGGGTGCAGGGTTCGTCGTCGTTCGATCCTTAGCGCGTCACATCCCCCAGACGTTTCTCCACCATCTCGAAACTGCTGCACCACTGAAGCCTGGGACACATACGTTCGCGAACATTCGGCAAGGAACTATATCGATCCTTGTTCTCCTCGCTTCGAACGGATATTACTCAGCTTCCTCCCTGCTTCCTCTCCGCTACTAGAATGTCGAGGAACGTACTGAAACCCACTGCAAGGGTTGGCTGGGCTCCCATCGTATGTACATACTAACCTACTGTACAAACTCCCGGCGTTTCAACGATTGTCCGGAACTTTGGGGGCTTAGCGAAACCGATGAGATACTTTGTCATGGATAATGATGTACATATGTACATGTATGAAACAGGGAGGATTAAACTGTCTGATTAGGTATACTAGGTAACTAACTCTGACTTTGCATGTTATCCAATGAAATCAGATCCAGAAACGGCTCGTGTTTCATTTCCCGATTGTAGGTACAAACGAAAATTTAACAAAGATGGAAAAAAGCAAGGCAAAACAAAAAGCAGAAGAGCACTGCAGGGTTTTTGAGTTGATTGCATAAGAGATAATCCTGCAGAGATATCTGGATTTACGTTTTTCTTTTATTTTTTGATTTTTTATTCACGTAACAGAGGAGAGAGCTGAACGGCGGGAAAAGAGAGGGGTCTCTCTGAAAGTATCCCTTCTCATGTAAAATTCATTATTCTGAACAAATCGTGCAGCGTTAAGCCGCCCCTTTCGGCTGGTGTTGCTGCTCATTAATACTTGGAACACCGTTTCTAATTTATTCTGACGAAAACAGGAGGGGTTTATTCTGACGACGCCAACGACGACCGACCAGCCAACCCTTATGTGGCGCCAACACCTCGACGTACGATCTGAACTCATAACTCGACGTCCTTCGCCTCGAGGCAACCTACCCACAAATTCTATCATGCCAAGTAGTAGCGGCACGGTGCGAGTCGGTCCTCGAGCTATTTGTATTCACTCGGTTGCGGACCTCTGACCGAGTGGATTTGAATACTGAGCTCCCAGAATATGGGCGAACTGAATTGAATTTTATCAAACTGTAATATACATATAATATCCAGGCAATAATCGATTAGTCGCTAATGTCATACAGAGTGGCAAGCCACTTAAAATTTTTATCAACCCTTCGACAAGCATAAATTTTTTTTTATCGTAGCTACGCTGAGATCGAGAAATCGACTTATCTGAAATTTGTGTGAAAAATATGACAGCTTAGCTTAACGGGTGGCGTAATCGTTTCTCGGAGGATTTTATCTCACGTCGTAACAGATATGTACCTAGAATTTTTCTTTTTTTTTCTTCTTTGTTGAATGAAAGTTGAAAGAACGAGTTATTTCTTCAGCTAGATATACGTTAACAGTAGTAAAGGTAAAGACTGAATGTAATCTGTAATAATAACCCTTTTGAATGAAAAAAAAAAAAACTACGCACTCTTGACCCAATTTCGTAATGTCATGCGAATATAACCCGTGTTATTCTAGTCTGGTAACATTGCGAATTGTACCTTCCTACTTCTTGGCCAAAAACAACAAACCCCCTATTTGCTGGCGCGTCTGTTTGCTCGGTGTCCACAGATTCCCGTGGGTTACTGATACACCCTGCACTGATCCAGCGGACCACGTCCCAAGGTCCAATTAATTATTCCATACCGCGTTGTTATAACAAAATCTTTTTTTTTTCTAATTCACCAGAATCGTTATACTCGAACCTTAATTTTGCGATCTCTCTTCAATTATTCAAACCTTTATTAATATCAATTATTCCTCGCAGTCGAAGAACTGAATTACAGCTCCTCGATGTTATAGAAGTTCAAAAATACAACGTGTTTCTCATCTCCAAAGCTGAATTAGCATTTAACAAAATGTTAATTTTTCTCAACGCCTTTTATACCACCGTAATATTTTAGCATAAGAGCTTTTTGGATTTGGAATGTATTTTTTAAGAGAGTGAAAGAAGATTTCTATCCAGCCCAGCTGTAGGTCTAATTCATTCCCGTGATTGAAATTGAAGATCCTGTTTAACTACGCAACTAAATTGCTTACGTAAAGCATCGGAATTAATCAGACAAGACCGTAACACCGTTGGGGGGTATATAAGAGATAAATTGATGATGTTGACTAAAGTCACGTCGGTTGGTGCAGGTTCCCCGAGTACATCTTCAGTTATGTTCACCGACGTTCTTCGACGCATCCCCCGCACCCTAGGGCGCCACCGTCCCTGTCAGCCCCGAAGTAAATAGCGAAACTGTGTCATTTTATTTATACACCGGCACTCGCGAACCCCTCTCTACGTGCTCGTACTTTATTAGCAAAGCTTCTACCCTCCTATACGTTGGATACTGTCTATACCCCTAGGTATGTATGTATACATACCTACCTGATCGCGGCCCAACGAATCGATCTCTACCCACCATTCCCGAACTGAAAAGTTTATACCTTCACCCAGTTTTACTGGATCTAGTGAGCTTAGTTTCAGCTTAAGTGATCAGGGCAAACGTCAGCTCGGATTTCTTTCAGCCGATCAAATGAAAAGTGTAATCATTATGGTGTAAGAACTTTTTATCAGATTTAACGAAGGTTATAGGGTATAAGGTATTATCTGTATAATTTGTATACCTATCATGGTAGTATACAGATTAACTAAAGAACTTTCTTGCCAATACAGTTTAGCATACTTTTCGCATTCTTTAGACGCTTGGGAATCAGGAGAGAAAATTCTATTGCCGAACAGAATTTGTTGGGAAGGGGGGAAAAATTTGATTTCTCATAAATTCCTTTCCTCGCATGTCAAAGTCTTATATATAAATTTATTTATTTATTTATTTACTTAATCCGCATATTCTGTTTAATTATTATCAACGAAATTCTCAAGCATTCCAATTTTACTCAACGGATTTTCACCTCCGAAACTATTATCCTTGAGGTTTGGTAACTATTTGCGAATTTCAACCTAGCAGGTGACAATGCGGGGCGCTAGCCAACCTCACCGATGCCCAAACCGTTCAAATACGCGGTTGACCCTTAACCGTGATTCTGATAAAATTGAACAAGTCACCTCAGCGCTATTCCCTATATTTATTTATTGTCCTACCAATACAGCGTAGAAATGAATGCGATAATTTCGAAACGATGTAACGCGAATTGTAAGAGAGAAATATGATTGAACAAAATTTGAAAGATTTTTTTCTCTCATCACAAAATCGATCAGCCTCTATTTTTATTATTTTTTACTCGTCCCCGGCTCGTTTGGATCCTTAAATTTGTTATCATGTTCGGAAATTGAAGTGGATCAATCATTCGATCGTTCAGGGGTCGTTTCCAGCAACGTAGCAATTTTTATTGAAGACTTTATTATCCCTGTGGGCGATGTGACGTTAATAGTGTTCCCGGTTCCGCCCTAGTGCGGAAGTTAAGGGTTTGAAAAATAAATATATATGTATATAAAAAAAAGTATATAAAAACGAAATAAATAAAGACAGAAACTAATGACGTAACGTCATGAGCAGGCTGCTGGCTAAATCTTTGAGATTCATTAATTACAAGGGATCCCAACAGCCTGGGCGTACCTACGGATAAACAGATGACCTGTTTGATTATATTTGCAAATGCGTTAACTCTGTGTATATCTCCGGGACGGATCAGCTCAGGTAGTTGTAAAATATTTGCATTTAATTACTGGAGTATACCAGCGTGAGTAATTGCGTTCAAAAGTTTTCTCTTGCGGCTGTCTAACAACCCTGGTGACGTAACAACAATAATAACCGTCCTCCTTCCTTGTTCTACCCTACATCTACAGCTCGTATTATATACCTGCAGTCTACTGCCTCACTTATATAACCATACTTGAGAGCGAAAACTTTATACCGGCCAACGAATCTGAGGGAAGGGTAACACCGAAATACAATTAGGGGAAAGGCATTTGCAAGTCAAAGACTCAGCTGAAACTTTCATATCCGTACCAATCCGAAACCATAAGCGTGCCGTACGACATAGCTAAGGAGATATAAGGAGACGAAGGTATTGTAAACGCAGCTGAGTAAAATAGATTGAAAAAAAAGCTCAATCGTTTGCTGTTTCTTAAACGTTTTTTTTTTTTTTTTCTTCTAAAGACGAAGAATTTTTTTTGCCTGTCCTTCTGCATTTTTTTTCTCGAAAATTTCAGCCGAATTCTATTACCGCGTGATAACATAAAGCGCTTTGACATAGGTGGTCAGTCCGAGATCAGTCGACGAGGAAAATCAGATGCGCAGTGAAGTTAGGAGAATTGGATTCGGCCCCTAGGTCCGTTGCCGAGGAAATTTCATTTCATATCTTTACTACCGCGGCCCATTTTCATTTTGTCCAAAGTAACCGGAGGAAACCCCGAAAATTTGCAATTTAACGGGTGAACGAACGAAATAATCTCAAGCTTCTAGGTATATATATATATATATATATATATATATATATATATATATATATATATATATATATATATATATATATATATATATATATATATATATATATATATATATATATATATATATATATATATATATATATATATATATATATATATATATATATATATATATATATATATATATATATATATATATATATATATATATATATATATATATATATATATATATATATATATATATATATATATATATATATATATATATATATATATATATATATATATATATATATATATATATATATATATATATATATATATATATATATATATATATATATATATATATATATATATATATATATATATATATATATATACTCCTCTTCATACATACAGTGACTTTAATTTTATGATACAATTTATAGAAATTCTGGACAAGCACACAAAAATCGGCATCATTTCGGTAACTTATACTGTATCAATGTTAAAATATGATTCAAAGCTTACACTATATTGCTTTTACAATTTCTGAGAGTGATCCGTCTCCGTCTTCTGCTCTCCGAAAAGCCAATTAACAAAGTACTCTTCTTCGAAGAGAGACTTGTAAGTTGAATTTTTATCCTAATTATTTTAAAACAAGTTATATCATGGAGAGCGAATAATGGATCGAGTTTGTTAGTCGGAAGTCTGGAACATGGCTATACGGTTTCATTTCAAAGGCGGATTTTTATTCTTGGATCGGGGATCGAGATTGGCGGTGGCCTGAATCGAACGAAATTACTTTATTTGAAGTATAAATAAACGGTTTCCTCAACGTTTTCTTACTCTCTGCGTGCTCAGCGAAGCTTGACACCAAAAACTAATGTTCCAAGCCTCCGCCGCGCCTATGTTTCTACAGTTAGTCACAAAGCCTTAGATTAATGTTCATTCTTTAGCAGAGGAAAAGCTCGCTATGGCTAATGTACCGAGAGTACGCGATATACCGACTCGTATAACGTGCCTCGGAGTTTTCACTTCCTCTTCTTAAATGAAGAAAAAGAAAACAAAAAAAAAGGAAACTTTACGTTTATACTTTTCCTGAGTTTCTCATTATATATCCATTCCGAATTTTCTGGGATATGGCGGAAGGAGAGGAAAAGAAAGCTTCGAGCCCCAGGTATAATTATTCTAAACTTACTTTAAAACATTACAGAAGACGGGAGCGTTTCGAACCAAGAGAATGGGAACGAATCCTATAACCAAATTGAAAAATTTCAATTTATTTTTTACCCCGAAAATCAATACTTTTAATACGCTCTTTCCCGCAACTACCCTCGGCACATGTTAACTCCACGTGACTGCGCACGTTAAGGTCCCCAAACTGGTGGCCATAGAAAATCTATGTTAAGAAATTTCGTGGAAAGTCAAAGGCTTGAACTACGTCGAGCTAACCTTTGAGATTTTCTTGGTTTCATTCTCAGGATCCTCCAATCCATCATAAAAAATATGACGTAAAGAAGTTCGGCGACCCGAACGTCGAAAATTTTTTGCATCCTCAAACTGGTTGATGAAAAATTTCACCCCGCAGGACCAGGCGAATTTTCAGTATTCATATATGCGGGAATAATTGACGTATGTACTTTTAAAGGAGTGTAAAAGTTGGACTATCATTAACTCGACTTCCTATCAACGCGATAGACCGAAATAACCAGTATAGCCTGTTTCTCGACGGGGATCGGCGATTCGCGTGACGCTGGGAAGAAACGACGTCGTTTTGTCGTACCTAATTTTTTATTCCCCGCATAAAAGTGTCAGCGGTCATTTTTTTTCCCGCGGTTAATAAAGAAAATAATATTAATTTACACCTTCCATTTTGTTAGATTAATCAGCTGGACTTTATACGGTTCATAAAACCCGTAAAAATTTCACTGTCTTATTCTTCCTCGACTTTTATCATTCCCCAATCTACGAGAATAGGGTTTTCTGTCTCTTCTTTTTCCCGTATAAAACCTAACTGCGTGGACTTGATTTCCAGCAAAGTTTTGCCGGAGTTTCTCTGTCATTTGCGATGCAACTTTAGCAAAAGCGTTAATGATTATACGGTAACGAACGGTGCTAAGGTAGAGACTAGAGAAATAGGGGCAGGTGGTATATTGTCGGACATTCAAAGACCACTTTACAGGGCAATGCTCCAGCACCAACCCCAGCTTGAGCTCCGGCTCCAGCATCATCCGAGTACGACGTAACTAGTAGATGGGAAAATGTGCGCCTTGAACAACCCACCAACCACTACGACCGCAAAACAAGACTCACGAACCGCGTCAAAGAGACGTTTGACTACCACCCTCAGCATCGAGAACCCTGCAGCAAAAAATGAGACCGTGCCGTAGATTAAACTCCAAAAACTTAAAATTAGATGAGAAATCGTAAGATTTTATCGACTGCACTTTTTACCAACGTTGAGATTTCCAGTGATTACTTCATCAGTCGCAGGGTACAGGTCGCATCATTTTGGCACGTTCCTTTGCAAACCGAAGTCCATAAGATGCTCCGTAATTTTGAATCATGTGTAAGAAAAAAACATTTTCTTTGATTATTATTCAAAGATCAAAAACTTGGAAGTAACGTATTCCGGGGAATTTTTGCGAGTCTCTTCGTTAGTGTTATAGAAACCCGGCTGTCAAAAGAGTATAAAGAATTGGCGAATCCTATGGAAACAGGCAGAGTAATACTGAAAAAGTTTCTAAACTTATTTTGTGATAAATTTTCTCCGCATCGCACGTTAAATGTTGTGAATAAACGTAATGTATAAATCATTCTTTCATGCCGGTGGTGGTACAGTATACGGACTGCGTGTTTCTCAGAACTTATACTCCTCAAAGTGTTAGAGTTAACACATTTTATGCTACCACCTCAGAGTCAAAGGAATCTTTCAACCTGCAGTACAGAAATACGTATATAGCGTGACAGAGTCTTTCAGATCTTTGATAATAAAGTTAACTTCGGCTTTTCTCCTACGTTCATTCATTTCTCCCTCTATCACTCTTCGTTTTCCAGCGTTTTATAAACGCGAAATATTGGCGCAATTATATGCAACCGGCCATTTATAACTATCAAAGAAAATAGTTCGTGTAATGGAAAGCCATAAACCGTTGAACCCCGCGAGGTAATATTTCTGCGATTTGAACCTACAGGGCAATTCTTGGGTTTAAATATAGGAAACAATTCTCTTTCGATCGAGGAAAGTATTTCTCTATTTTGACGAGAAACAAGACTATTGGGGCCACGGGGTTATCGCTACCTTTTCTCAAACGTCGTGACACACGGTACGACGGACGTGGTGTAGTATAAACTTGATAACGACACGATATAGGTATTTTATTTCACCTGTAACATCGCGGCGGCGGTGGTTATCCGATATAAGTTAACTGGAAAAATAAGATTTTCCGTTCGTTTCTGCGGCTTTAGTTTATTTCCGCAGGGATTTTTGCAAGCTTCCTGCTTACTCGTTGCTTGGAGAAAATAAACGGGTTTTTCTCTCTCTCTCTCTTTTTTTTTTTTTCTTTTTTGGTGTTTGTAATTTCTGTGTATCAATTATATCCTCGCGAATGGACGTAGGTATGTATGTACATACGTATAAAGTTGAAAAAATGTGCAAATACCTACCCACTGAACATTTTAAATCCTTCTTATGCTACTGAAACAATTTCAACAAAACTCTGGCATAATTAATGAGCGTAATTAACGATAAATAACAGCACTTATACCGAGAGACTGTTAATTGCTCACATTGGCCGTGTAAATACCGTCTAATTTAAAACCCGTAGTGAAATATTTTAGTCTCTCGCTCTCTCTCTCTCTCCTTCTCTGGTAATTGTTATTTTAATTAATGTTAGACTAAAATTATCGGCGAGGATAAATCATGAAGCGGATAATAGCTGGAGTAATTGCGCTATTTAACGTTTTGCATAATCGTTTAGAAGTATCAAAAGATGAGAGAAAAAAAAAAAAAAAAAGAAGACATTAATTTCGTTAATTTTATCAAATTTCAACGTGCTCAGTACAGATGCAATAATCGTAATGATAATTGAACGTTAATTGTTGTCTTTATAAATGACGGATATCAAATTCGTCTATTTGATCCGTTTTGAATTTCATTTTCAGGTCTGCAGCATTAAACTCGATTCTGCAGCATGGTTTCTCGCGTGTTTTGTACGAAGAAATGTAATCGCTATACCGTTTTTAAAATTGTCCAGCTTCGTTCATTTACCGAGGGGCACTCTAAAACCCATTACGAAAATGCGGCCAAGTTTTCAAAGGCAGGCCTCAAGAGCTGTCCAAACTTCTGTTAAAATCAAAAATAAAAAAAAAAAAATACTAAAACCTCAAAATAACGTCAAACACGTTGATAAAGACACGTAAAATGTCGATATTTATCGATGAAGAAAAAAAAAAAAAAAAAAGAATTCGTCATCAAACTAAAAATTCCCCTTGTGAGCGCTCAATTTTAAAAATGCCCTATGTACAGATGTACAGCCCCGTGCAACGTATGTGCATCGAAGCAGCAGTCCAGCACCTTCTCTACTTGCGATAAACTCTGAAAGGGGAATCCCCGGCATTGAGTCCGCCAAGCGCAGTAGAGAAGGAGCGTGTATTGTCAGCCGGCAATATGTGGACCGCCGAGAGAGTCTCGTGTCCCGCGTCTTTCCTTTTAACCGTAGAACTGCTTCTATTCCTGGATGAACCCTAGGGAATCCAATATGGATTATTGGCGTGCGAATGAGATTGCAGGTGAAGTTCTAACGATTTTCTATACACCAGTCGAAATCACAGAGACACACACGTCTCTACTCTCATACCGAGAGATGATAGTTTCACTAATTTATACAATTCTTACTCGATCGTTTGACGTAAATCGTTAACTATAGAATATTCGATAAATTTTTTGCAACGAAGTTACGGCACTTTTATCTCAGGCTTTATTAGCCGGCTACATAGACTTCCTTGCATTTGAGGTAGCTTTGATTATCGCATAGATAATCGAAGAAGTTTGACATTCTCGATGTTATAGGGAAATTAAAATGGCCAATGAATAATTTTCTGAATCTGTGACGTGTGTTAAAACTAGACAGTTATAATACTTCGTATATAATAACTGAATCGTACCTATTTCTCTTTAGCGTATTTTACAGTTTTCCGGAGGTAGTAGAATTTTTATTACTATAAAAAACTAGAGCAAAATAACGGGGGGTTTTTGCGGTTCATTAATTTGAGGATTACAATTGAAAAACCGGTGAAATATATTCCTCCTACTACTCTCTGATTTACCTGGAAATGTATATTCCATTCTTGAATTTCTTTGTATATATAACCGCGGCTTTTCGTCCATCGTAATGTATTTTTCTGAAGAATACAATTTCCCTTCCCCGTTTACCTTTTCCCTCGACGTTTTTTCTCCTCAGACTCTATTGTCGGAAAATTAATTATTAGACAGTCTCTCCGCGCTTGAATATTCCGTTTTTATGACTTCGATATGGCTGCAGAGCTGAAACATGATCAAAAGAACTTGCCTTACAAAAGAGTATAAGTAGCTGGCGCTAACCAGGCTTACCGTAATATTGAATCAGAGCGAAAGTTCAAGTATATGTTCGTTTATTGAAAAAATTTGCTAGTCTTTTTTCGCCGATGCGACGACGGGGTTCCCGTTCATGCATATTTTCAAGCCGAAGGAACCTCGGATATTTATTTTGAAAAACTTAATAATAACGTTATTAGACGACATCGTTCACTCGAAAATTTCTTTTTACCAGTTCCCCGACGTTCTCGAGGGAACTGGAAACGATAAAAAAAACGACTTGAAAGACCCGAGAACCTCTGTGGGGGTGATTCGTACGCAATAACCCGTCCCGTCACACGATTTTCAAGCAACACGCTTTATTGCTTTCACATTCACAAATCTCTCCGTATATGGGCGCCTATACATATTTCTTCACAACCATGTGATCTATAGGGTGACAAGTTTGAATTGAGCGATACAATTTATTCATAAATTGTATATAAAACGGAGAAGAGAATAGAAGAAAAAAGATTTTTCTGTTTTTTTTTTTTCCCCCTTTTGTCAATCGAATTTTCGCGAAAAGCTTCACGTTCTATATTTCGTTCGTTTGAAACGTTTGAAATCGTCGAAAATACAGTACAATGTAATTTTCGAACTCTGGTAGTGTTTCGGGATACCAGAGTGAGACCAGAACCTGACACAGCGATTCCGGGCTGTCATTAGGCCGTCCACAGAATAGACAGTGCGGTCCCATCACATCAAATAGTAAACTGCAACGTATGCGATAGCTAAACTGCGCGCTTTGATTACAAAGGTTGACTGAAAAAAACAAAAAAAAACAAAAAAATGAGCGAAAAATTCCAGACCAACATCGGCTGCAGTTTGTGTAACAAGTCAATTTATACGAACGTGAAATGGCTTTGTGTTCACAAAACATGAAATCACGCTGCAGTGAGTGTACTTAGTGGGTAGAGAGTGATGATTTGTCGAAACATCCACTATTCATGACATTTCTATAGAACGCCTTGTACCTCGACGATGGAAGTTTTGATATCATATAAAAGATCAGAAATACCCGGTACAGAAATAAATTCAATCAAGTGATCAGAACGGGTATCTTTACAGATTGTACAAAGTCGTCCATAAAGAAAGAAAAAAGTATAATACGAAAGAAAGAGTAGGAAAAGAGATGGAAAGTATACGAAGGGTAGGTATATTATAGGGTATGTAACGGAGATCTCAACTTTTCAAATAATTTAACATCCGTTGCGATAGCTTTGACATTTTATTGCCACATGGTTGAAAGAGATAAGGGAGTTGGCAACAAAATTCATAAAATGTTAGGTAATTAAGATATCGATTATCTAGAAAGGAAACCACTGTGTCAATTTAATCGCAGTAATTATACTTTTATTGCCCTGAGTTATAGTAGGCACTATACATTATAAAGTTGTTTCGTTATTTTTGGTTTCTTCAATGTCTTTCTCGATTACTCGTTTCGGAACTCGTTATATCGCGTTTTCACCCCCAACTTTTCAAATTCTTTTTGTTTTGGGGTAGCGCCGCGGATAAACGGGCGAAATCTTATTATACCATCTCGAAATTGTTGTCAATCAGCAATCTCCCCCCGGAAACCACAATTTCCCAGTATTTCATCCCGGCGTAAGTAATCTTAGCCTCTGATTCTAAGATTTCAAATTATTTCTCGTCGAGTTTGTCGTTTTAGGGTAATACCGCTAAAATCTTTATTTTCATCCCTCTCCTCTCCTCTTCTCTGTCTCTGATATCCCCCCCCCCCCCCCCCCCCCCCCCGAAAAAGTCGTAGAGGTAAAGGCGCGTATAGTTGAATAAAAAAAAAAAAGTTAAGCACTAAAACTTTTTACTGACATAGCGTAGGGGGGTTGGGCGATGGTGGTGGCGATGAATGGATTTTCTTTTCTCTTTCCCGATTCTCTGCTTTATTTTATTTATTTTATTCTTTACTTCTTTCCGCTCTTTGTCGCCTCTTTCGCGTATCTTCTTCTTCCTCTTCGTCTTCTTGCCAAGGAATCTTATATGGATCCTGTTTCGCCCCGCAATTATTATAGCTACCCGCCACTCAATGGCAATCCGGCGTGGCTATACATTCATTTTCTTTCTGATGACCTCGTTCTTGCTTCATTTATTTTTATCCATCGACATATTATATCCAGGGATCTGTATTCCCTCGATAAATGAAAACGAATGGGATAAAGGAAACCAGAAGATAATAAGAAGAAAAAAAATCCATAATATATGTATATATATACCTACGTATAATACCAACCATCCCCATATATATTGCTTCGACGGAATTGAGGATGTGACCCTTTCAACGACGGACCTCAGCATCTCGACGAGCGTAAAAATTTCCCCATTTCTTTTATTACTCCCCCATTTTTTGATCTTCGTCTCTCATTGCTGGGAAAGTATTCTTTTTTTTTCTCTCTTTTTCGACTCATTTTGTATAATTAATCACTTTGCAATTATAATTGTGTTAGCTCTGTAAAATATTCGTTCATGTACAAAATCCACCGTAAATTGCTTCCGAAATGCTGTTACGGGCGTAGGCTTTCGGTCAAAATATATACACAACATATAACAACCGCGTTTGTGTTTTAGCTAAATTATATCTGACCACCCGGACAGCTAGAGTTAATGGAAAATAGAACTTGACGTAGGGCGTGGATAAAGCGAGGTTTCGTCCCGGTAATTGCTTATATGGCTAGATAACGGGAGCTTCTGAAACTGGCGGTTGCAGTGGCCGCTAATCCACGCAAACTGCGAAGCTAGGTAAAGTTTGCCAGAGCTTAGGTCACCGCAGGCGGTATATGACGTGGGCAACAATTAGGTTTATTATTATCATTGTTGGATTAAAGGATATACATATATGAACTAGCTTATGCCGTGGAATCTGATTATATGCGTCGATTCTCCGCACCTAAGAAACTTGACGCTTGAACCGGGGGCGTTTCTTTTGAATTTCATAAATTTCAATAAAATCGGATACGTATTTTTTATACCTGATATTCCACCCGCGTCTCAAAAACATACTTCAAATTCTTCGATACAGATTTTTTATCCAGATCAAAGTCAAGAGTCAGCACGACGACGCGGCGCGACGCGGCGCAGCACCGTCCGGGCGGAATTGGATTTGAAATAGTAAAAAATTACGCATTCCGAACACGCCCACGTCATATGGGTACGCTCGTGATCTTTCACATATATGGGAATTTCATTCTACGATATTCGAGAGGTCGGAAATATTCCCTGAAGGAATGCATGTCGACGCGCCTCGTCCTTTTTCATCGCGCTTGAATTATCGTCGGCAATTTGGACGTCCGACGTCTCCACGGTCGATATTCTTTCTCAAAATCACCCTCTCAGGGTCTACATAAGATTCTATAACACCCTCCATGTTATTACCAAATATTAACGACGGCTGGATTAATTATTATACGTAACTGAAAAAAATTTCGCGAGATTCTCTGCGATTCGCTGTTTACACAGACGCCGGATAATGGGTATCGAGTAACTCGATTGCGTCTCATCGACAAGTCATCATTGGTTTTCGATACGACGAATTAAGAACGAATCTCTGAAATTATCGGATATCTTTGAATATATTAAATATCCAGGATTCATAAACTGGAAGTAGAATTTCCAAGATCTCTCTCGTATATCTTATCTACCTGTAGTTTATTTACAGCTTTACAATTTGCGAATGAACAAAGTCTACAGTTAATCCTGTACCGAACAATGGAGGAAAATTAAACATTCACCCGGCCATGCCGTCGTCAAATTGAATCATTAAAGACGTAGGTATTCGTTAAGTATTAATCAACTCAAACCCCTTCGTCTACACCCATACCCTCATCATCCCTGACTCGCAAATCACCGCTGTGGGAAACTGACTGCAACTAAATCCGACGATTATTACAATCTGTTTTCTCAAACGATGAAGTAAAACTTGAGAAAAGGTTAGTCGTATTTTTAACACTTCCAGTTTAACACTTTTTTTATTTGCAAAAAGTTGATCCTTGAAATTTCAAGTCAAGAAATCGCGCGGATTGTTTCAATTCTCGATATCTTTCGTAAATGCGACACAGTCAGGAAAAATTGTATCCGTTACAAATGAACGATAAATTCCTGTTTCAATCTGATGAATTATTTATCCGAGCCAAATTTATGTACATACATACATCAGTTCACTCATTTATTTGCCGGAAATAAATGATCATTAGCCCAAAATGCAAGTATATTATCTCACTTCATGGTCGTCAGCTTGGCAATTCGGAAAGTCTGGGTATCGTCATCGGTCATCTCGTTACCACGGAGCAAGTAAATCATTTGATCGTTGTGACTATAGAAAATATTTAATTTTATATCGAATAAGTACATTTTTTCTATTCGTCTAGTTGTGGAAAACGTCGTTAGAATTTCTGTATAACGTAGTTTGAAAAAGAATTCAATCTCTTTTCCAGAAACCGGAGCTGAACTGAACAGAGAATTTCATAGTTTGATAATAGCTCTAGGGAAAAGATGAAAAAAAATTGTGCTAAATTGCATATTAAAGTTACGCTTCGGCAATTTAATACTTTATATACGCCCGAGTATAAGAAAATTTTGAGTAATTTTTTCTTCTGCAGGACAGACGGGGGTGGGAGGGAGGGAGTAAAGAACGTACGAACTTTCGCGCATCTCTTCGAGATTCGGTATAAGTTAGAAAAAAATTCAGCCTCCGGCGATGATTCCGTAGTTCTAACTTGACGGTGTATAAACACGACACCAATCACGCCTTAATTCAACGTCAGAAATTTTTCCTTCGCCCTCATACCTATATGTACCTGGCTGCGCCGCTATTTCTCCAGTTCGTAGCCGGAGGGAATGCCATTTTGCGCACCGCGTCAAGCCCATTTCTCATGCAAACCTAATAACGCTCGCTGCATGCTTTGACGTTCGGTATATCAGGGGATGATATACCTGTGCACCGCGGCCCTACCGATTCACCAACAAATACGAACGCAGAAATCAAGCCAAATTCAAACTCCGTGCTTCCGAGCTTCCGAGCTTTTCAGCTTCGAAACTCCTTCTCGTCAACAGCGAAACTCGGGTCCTCGGATTTCCGTTCTATTCATGGAAGATCCGAGCGTCTTCGTTATTTGCATATACATATATATTTATAAGTGTTTGTTTAGTTGCCGGAGGCAAATCGTGACTTGGTTCCGATATTCACCTGTCCGTTATATACCGCATGTGCATACATACGTGTATGTATGAATGTATGTACAATACTTACATGCATATACGCGTGTACATACATACATACGTGTGCCTAAACCTCGAACGAGTAATTTTCAGACAAAAGCATGTATACGTATCTTTGTTTCTTTTCCATTTCGGTTAGCCCGTTTTTCTCGTTTCATTTGTTTTGAACCCCGCCTTGGTTCGCAATTTTACCCGGGTCTCGTAATCTCGAACAAGGCACTAATGAAACATACGCTCATCCCCCTTCCGCGAAAACCTGGGTCACCGATCGTCGAAATCCTGCAGCTTTGCTCTTCGCCCTAGCACGGAAACAAGGGCAACTCGGAACAGCAGGCATTACACGACACTTCCCTATCTCGTATCCTGCAACACAGATATGCTTTCGTAGAATTTCCTTCAACCTGCGTGATACACTCTAACCATATAAAGCTTTTTCATTAGTTTTTCTTCCCTTTCGCTTTTCCTTTCCTTTTTCCTTCGTCACTTTTACAGAAGATACAGATCTTTGTCCAACTCATGTTCTACGATAAACTGAAAGGACACTCTGCGATAAAAAAAAAAAAAAAAAAAAAAACTCTTCCATTTGTTCACTTCAAAATGAAAAATTGAACGATACAATAATTTCGCTCTTAAAAATTCTAAACAAAAGCACAAAAGATACAAAAATTTTGTGCACTTCGATGGAGAAAATTGTTTCTAAAGACGAAGCGGTAAAACTTCCGGAACCAAAACGTGTGGAGAATGCAGGTATGCTGTTAATCTCTGATAAGGTCGGTATAGGAAGCTGGATGGATATATACTTTGCGATGTACCTATCGTTTGTCAGAAGCACACGCCTCGAGGCACACTGGCTAACAAATAAATGAAATTGTTTGAGAGTTTGTGGCGATTGTGAGGTTTGAGGAAATCAAGCGAGCGAACAACTACCGGCAGCAGGATGAAACGAATTGAAACTAAAATTTAATTCAGTTTTCCTGGTTATATACGGAGCGGGCAGTCAGCCGGAGAACAGAGAATCTACTAGCCGGGTCGCGTATGGTGAGGATAATTACGACGCCCGAGGGTCGTCAAATCCTCTTTTATGACGGAATCTCGTAAATCATAGTGTTTCGAAAATCCTTAGCCGCATCCTAACGAGTCCTCGACCCGTACCAGAGTCTAGAATCTGTATTTACATAACAGAGAATCGTAAATTGACCTAGTCACGTTTCCCTGGAAACTTCGACTCCCGATGAGAAGAACGTCCGCGACACCGAGGGCGAGAAATCAGTTCGAGTTTAACGATCAGGCGCACCCCTGCGCGATCGTTCCAACGTCAATTGTCATTTTACAGTCCTCCACTGAAATTGACCAAAAGCGAGAGAGAATCCTCTCTCCCAACGAATAGCGATCCGCAGTAAACTGTCCCGGCTATACGAACCCGTCGGAATTATTTTGCATGCCATTGATACTTTGGACCGATTGACTATCAAAAATTTAACGCCGGTGATATGATACCCGAGACTTTTATTAAACATCACGAAGTTCGTGGGAACTCAAAGTTTTTAATGGAAAGACAATATCTCTGCTTGTTTGAAAAAAAAAAAATGTACTTGGATAAATGGAGAGGAAGAAGAAAAAGAAAATAAAGAATAAGAATAAGAATAAGTAGCTGAGGATCTGAGCCTGCGTTTTAGCTTTCAGGAAAACGAGACCATGGCTAGTGAATGCTTACTTGAATGCCTTCCGCGCAATTTATTTGCGGTAAAAACCGCTTTTCACGTAACAATATACCTGCCTATACAAAAAATAAAAACCCACGGATGGATACCTCTAATGTTCCTGGAACTCCGCGGTGTTGCGCGGGAAGACAATCGTCGTGGAGAAAAATAAGAATGAAAATAAAAAAATACATCCCCGAATAATGATAACAACGTATGGGGGAGGATTTTTTGGGTATACCTATAACCTATACAGAATCTGTATCTGTTCATCGTTAGATAAAAATCTCGCAACTTCTATAAAGATCCCGTTGAATGGGAGGCTAACGGTTATTGCCGAGAGGTTAAGTGAAATTGCGCGTGTTCGGGTAAAATCGTTTCGATTTTATCCGATCCTACGATTCGGAACTGTTTACCCTGCCGCGGCCTAAGCCCTTCTTAAGACGATTGGGAGTGACTCGGGTCGCTAAGAGCTCCCAAAACGTTTAGAGGCTAACACGAACCCTGAATATACCATAAGGTGAACACACAGATCATGAGACTCCGTGTCCCTTCATAAGTGACTGAAATATATTTTCATTTGAAGCTCTGCAGTGGTTATGCCGCAAACAAACCCTCCTCACGATCATTCATCAACGCGAATTCATTAGCTTGATTTATATTTTCAACTAGAAACTTGAATATAATCTCGACAGCCGGCATTTAGCGGGATGGAAGATTCAGGCCGAGTTTAGAAACTGTTAGGAAATATTCCCAGCGCATGCCGGTAGTCAGCCTTTTAGCATAAACGAGGGAAGGAGCAAAGGAGTCCATTACTACGTCTTACCTGTTTCCGCTGCACATTTGTAAGTCTGTATGTATCCGTGTTGTACATACATATTACGTACACTGCCACGACGACACAGCGCCGCGCCGCGCCACGCCGCTTCAAGCTCGCTGGTTTTCATACATACATGTAAATGTCGTAAGTAGGTGGATGGGTGTACCCGGCACCCCCTGCTGCTACAGAGTGCCGTAGCCTGCAAAACCCTGCAGTTAGCAGTTCGTATTATCTGCCGTTTCACCTCTGCCACTAAATGCCCACCTGGAAAATGTCGGGCTTTCAAATGACCTTTTACTCTTGAATTTTCTCAAGAGAAACTACCCCGAGGTTAGACACCCCTTTTACCTATTCATTCATCCGTTACACGTCGATTTATATCTCACGATTAGTTGGGAACTAAATTATCAAATCGTGAGAGGTAAAAGTAGGACACTCCGGTTCCATCGATCGATTAAATATCGCGAATACGGTTTCGCCGGATATCCGGCGAGGTATAAAACGGAATCTAATCGACTGAAGATAGCATATTTCGTATCGCGTATTCTATAGGGAAATTTTCCGTTGATACAGACCGGCCGATCGACCGACCCTTTCACCAAGGACGAGTAGGCACTGCGAAGCCAACAGTGTGATTATCGAATCGATAAGCTGTTACTTCGCGGCTGTAAACCACAACCGAACGTTTCGATTTAGAGAGACGAGAAAAAAAAAAAGGTAAAAAAAATACATCGAATTTCGGTCCCGTTTCATAAATTTCCGATGTTACAAAACGAGGATGGACTGGCCTGCAGTTTACCTTTACTATGGATTTTTTTTTTCACGAAAATACCTACATAAAATGAAACTCGACAGCTACGATGTCTTTGATGCTATAAATTAGAATTTGTTTGACATTTAGGGTGAGCCCTCGATCCTATCGGGATATTTTCAACCGTCGCGTGCATCTCGTCACCGATCCTTATCCCTCGATCGGTACGAATGCTTTTCACAGGGTTTTCCACTATGTCGATTTTAACTGTACTCTGTATACTCACGAGTCTGCTCACGCACGCACGCTATACCAAACTACTAAGCGGGATGCGGGAAAGTACTCTAAAATATAGTAATTGACGTGATTTTGAAGGGACTTCTTTTTCACTTCAGAGATAACCGTGCTTTAGCATGTTTTCCAACGTACTCTTCAACGCGTTGCTCTAAATTAATGAAAAAATGAAAAGAATACCCACGCCAAAACTCCAACGATTTTACATAGATTAAATAAAACCAGTATACGGTTTGTCACATTCAAGTGAACTGGCTTATACTGACCAACGTTATGTATTATGTATGTAGGTACGTATGTATACGTCGTTAAAATTTCATGTAAATCCTTGGCCAACGTCAATCCGTATATCAAACCTAAACCGTGTAATATGATCGTTACAGGATTCCTGTAATCTTTTTATGATATTACCGTCCCGGCTTGCCGCGGGTATGGCGAGAAAACTTTATGGACTTCCGCTACTGCTGTTGAAGTAAATATTATACGTCGTAGATTATACACGTATCTTCACTACCAGCTGTATAAAATTTTACTGTATGTCCTTGTTACACCCATCTAGCGTATCCTATCTTCGATATTATAATATTCCTATCTCTGCTATGAAATAAAAGTTGTTCGGAACTTTTGCTCTCGAAAAATTTCTCCACTGTGTATAACGTATGTATGTATGCACCTGTATAATCATATCACGTGTACAAAAGTTACTTACATGGTAAAAGTGAACTTTTTAGAGGAAATAAGACGTTTATAATATATTCTTGCAAACGATTCGACTGTTTTATTATTCACAATTAGAAATGGTATAGGAATGCCTACTTAGAAGCTACGGAGTTTGAAAGTAGTGGAGTAGAGAGAAGGCTACTTCTTGATTGGCCGAACTCGTGACGGAATACTAATTAGACATTTGCAAGGACGTAAATACTAGCTTATAGCGACTGACTAACCAAACCGAATTAAACTAAACTTCTCGATTTGCATTAACTTGTTTCAGGAAGTGCGAGAGCAATCAAGTCTTCGTCAAGAACCAGCATACATACTGCATCGACACGTGTAAGCCGCAGACCGTATGCGGTGAGGTGGCCGTTCCTCCCGAACATCTTGACGTGAGTTTCAATTATCTATTTTCAAAAAAAAAAAATAAAAATTACACAAAACTTTCTCCAATTTATTCAACGCTCCGAATTTAGTTCAAAGTTGGGTTCAATACGTCAGTTCTAACTAATTTCTGGATATATAGGAAAGTGGGGCAATGCGGGCGCCCTCCCTAAGGAAATACCGTGCAATACCGCAACATTTCCTATACATCATTTCTCCTCTTATCTATGTTTCATATGGTAAAAGCTGATATAAAAAATGAATTTTAATCGAGTAGGGAAAAAGGCTCTCTCTTAAAATCGATAAAAAAATTTGATGATCCATTTATTGAACCTGATGCACGTACATTCCCGCAATGTATCAGGACATTTATATATTATCGTGTGTTAAAGCATTACGGTACATTTTTCTTCTTAATTTTTGGGGGGGGGGCCATATTACTCCGCATTCCCCTCCCTATTGATTAGTATCTGCTGAATAGATCGTAAAATTTTTTCTCTAATTCGAAATCCTGATCCATATATCTTTTCTACGAGTGCAGTGATATTGCGTTTATGGTACCCAGGAGAATAGTTCACGACCATAATTCTGGACTGTTTTATATAGTTTAACTTCGAAATTAACGACTCGTATATAAAAGTAACTGGTTGGTAGATGAGTAGGTAGGTAGGTAGGTAGGACCTGAAACGTGAGATTGTAACGCGTGTTATGCGTGTGAGTTTGCATTAAAAAAAAAAAAAAAATAAATCGAAATAAAACCGTGGAAAGAACCTTTATACTGGCGGTGAATTTGAGTATCGTAATTATTAATCAACACTGCGTGCGTGTTAGAAGGTCCGACGCCAGTTGACAGGAGAGAGGTATGAAAATCCCGTCGTTCCCCAACCAAACAAATAGCTATAGGATGACTTATTATGTTGTCGAGATTAATGGGAAGCATAAATTCTCCACTTCATCAACGTGCGATGGTGGATATTAAGGGTAATGAGTGGGTAGTCGTATAACGGCTGTGTTAGCGACCAAATTTTCACGGCTAAATTTTCACCTCGACGACTCGGCGACGCCTGCCTGCACGACGCCGTTCGCTATATATACCTATATGCGGCTATACATATCCTCGACAGTTTTCCTACCGCCTTCATTTTCCTCTTCTGGTATACGTTCACCACAATATTGAAATTTAGGCAAATACCCTGGCAAAAAAAAAGAGGTCTCGGTCGCTTTTTTCCGCTCGGGGAAAATGACTATAAAATATATCCGATCAATTTCTAGCCGTCCATTTTTCTTGCCGAGAATAATAACCGGCTGTGGTTATGGTATGCATGTGGTTTATTTTTTTTTCTTCCTTCTACTAAAATAGATTTTATACCCTTTGTTATTGGACCAAGATTGAAAATTTCAACCGAATAGAGTCCCCTCAAAATTACCCAATTTATTATACTCAACTATACCTAGAATCAATTTCAAAAGTTCGGACCCAGGCGTTTTCGCGAAACATAGTCGATGCTAAAATTCTAAAACTTTAGGCAGGACCTAAAACCTGAAAAAATTTCTCTCTAGTTCTGATATTTCAAACCAATGTTACAGCTGCATTTCGCGATTTTGAGAAGATTCGACATTTCAATTAAAGGGACGACAACATTTTTCATATAAAACCATTTAAAAATAATTTCGGACTCCACCTTAAGAGGGAATTTATTTTTTCTGTTGCATAAATGTACCCAAAAATAGGCCCACCCCGTAATAAATTGTGTAAAAAAAATGTTCAATCGCGTGTGCTAATTTTTTTCTGAAAGAGGAGGAAACAACGAAGAAATTGCATAAACTGGTTGCATATTTTGGAGCTGTGAAAGGCTGAAAAAATAAATTCTGAAACTTGTTATTAGAACTTTAAATACTTTACTTTATCTATTTAGATACAAGTGATGATCGATCGTTAAAATCGATGGTGTAATCAAGCGTTGATCAAAGTCGCGATATGCTTTGTCCGAAAACTGTGCAAACAACCAATCAATTTATCTAGTAAATAAACCACAGAGGATGTTTGCTTCCGTTACCAGTACGTCACACTGCAGACTCGAGTCTCACTTTACCCGAAGTGTAGGCCGAAGGACTTTGCCAAGTTACATAACAGCCAAGGACCCTTTTCCTGTATATATTTATACGTCGCTACTTGACCAATCTCGACAAACTCGATCCTCGAACGCGTGTCGTTATACATATACACGAATCGAACGTTTCACGAAAGCTCTGGTCCTCGATATTATATCGAACGGAAATTTTATCTCTTTTCTTTGCAGAAAGTTTTCTCTCTTTTTGATATCAAAACTCCTCTAGAATCTATAACGACATCTAGGTACACTAAAAAGTTTTTAAAACTCGGAAACAGGTTTGCAGAACATGCAACGCGACAGGTCACGATTGTGGAGTGGCCGAAGGAAGCGAGGCAGGTCCGGGAATAGACGGATCAGATTTTGTCTTTTACGTCTCAGCAATGCAGACTGAAAGATGTCACAAAGGGCTCACCGTTGCCTACGCTGCTCACTGTCAACAGGAAGCTGCTTTGGACCGGTAAGTAAATCGAATTTTCATTTTCTGTATCATTTACTCCCTTTTCAGTCGTCTTCTCAGAATTATATCGATAACACTGATCCCTTGAAGGCGTACCACGTCGACGTCTTATCGTTTCGCTAATTAGATACCTGATATTGACGTGCTGCATGGAGCGAAGTAAAAGCAGTCTCGATTACACTGAAATACCAGCATCTCCATGCCTTCGTTAAAATTTATTCAATGAAAATTTATGTTTCGCTATTGTAACGAATACCTATCATATATTTTTGTTTATTTCGTTTTACGATTCCAACTTCTCCACTTATTATCCGGATTCGACGAGAGTCCAAAATTTTGTACGAAATTCAGTATAAACAGACGACGTAGATTTGGCTTGTAAACTTAAACAACGAATATCCGTATCGCGGTTTAGACGCGAACCAATTCGTTAGTGAAAAAAGAGTTTGATTGTTCTTTTCGGAAAGGTATACGTTCGATTGAAAGGGATATTGAGTTGACTCTAAATTACTGCTGGGGCTTAAACCGCTGGGTTGTTTTCCGTCAGAGAGCAGAAGCGCTGATTCGAACGAATCCATGATGCGGTATCGGGTCGTCGATTCGGTACGAAACCTCCGAATCTGCTAGCAAAAGCAATACAATAGATAGATAGATAGATAGATCAATGCTGATCGATCGATCGATCGATCGAGCGAGTGGTGAGATATTGAACTCTTTGTAACTAACTGACCCGTGCGGGAGTGAAGTTTATTTTATTTTTTCTCATCTATTTTCAACATTCCTTTTTCGTCCATTTCATCTATTTGCTTCGATTTACGAATTCTATTACTCCACAGGCCAATAGCGGGTCACGCGAACCTCTGTCCTAGCAGCATCAGCACGAAACCACAAGAGTTGGAGACGCTGCTGAGTACCGTAAAACACGAGATCCTTCACGCGTTGGGATTCTCTGTTAGTCTTTACGCATTTTACAGGGACGAAAGTGGCGAGCCAAGAACGCCGCGGCGTTCCGATACCGGAAAACCACCCCTAAACGAAAAGTGAGAATTTATAGATTAATCAGAACGACAAGAGAGAGATCGCAAGAAACGAAAAGACATTTTTCTCAACCGTGTTTTCTTTCAGGCTTCAAACTCATCAGTGGAGCGAAGATACTATCAGAACGATTCGCAGACCTCATTGGCAGGTTCATGGAGGCTATGTTGAAAGAGACATGCAAATGATCGTGACACCGAACGTTCGTAAGGAAGTAAGACGCCACTTTTCATGCGATAAACTCGAGGGTGCTGAACTTGAGGATCAAGGAGAAGACGGAACAGCACTTACTCACTGGGAGAAACGAGTCTTCGAGGTAAGTTGAGGTGGATTTAGTTGATCCGGTTTAATTTTGCAGTTCAAAAAACGAAAACAAATTCAGGAGTTATAATTCTGCTGCAGGATAAGGGAAGGGACTTTGATTAAAGCGATCGCTTAAATCTTCGCTATTCTGTCTCCTGTCTATAGGTATACCATATTATATACAACGTTGCAGTATAATTTGTTCCCAGAATGAGGCAATGACGGGAACGCATACACAGAATCCAGTCTACTCACGAATTACTCTAGCTCTAATGGAGGACACGGGCTGGTACAGTGCTAATTACTCTATGGCGCAGGAGTTGGGTTGGGGAAGGAATCTGGGATGTGATTTTGCTATGAAATCCTGCAAGGAGTGGATATCGTCTAAGTCGTCTCCCCTCTCGTGAGTATATTCCTCATCAAATTAGAAACCCAATTATTTGTTACTTGTATCAAGGATTTCAAACAACAAAAAAATATATATTACCAGTAGATATTGAAAAATAAACCATTCCTTGTCATTTCTTTACTCGCTACACGCGGAATTTAGGGAGAAAAAGTGAGTACCTTAGCAGCCCTATACACACATAAATTATACCTAACTGTAATAAATTATTCGTTAGCATTGGCTCAGAGCTTCGCGGGGTGGAATATGAGACGGATGATTTGTTTCCGGTTTAATGCTTCGAGGATATTATCTATAGTCTATAAATACGCGTATAATAATATATAAGAGGCGGAGGAAGTAGTAAACGCAGCTAGCAGCTGTCTGACGATATCGTATTTTCGCATGGCTTGTATAATGCTAAATCAATAAATAATAATTTTAGATTGAATATTCCTAACCCTAGTAAAAATATCCACTCGATAAAATTTTGCCAAATTGATGTAACGTGGTATGTAGCAATAAGCCTGGCTTCTGGCCTCTGAAACATCTCCTGAATTTTATTACCTTTATACGATCGATCTGAAGAATGGCATCAATTCTATGTTATAACTTCTAGCTCTGAAAAATTCTAAATCTTATTTCGTTTTTGTTCTTTCGAAAATATAGTGGAAAGACTATACACCCGTTTTGCAACAAGGTCAAACAAGATCCTCTGCAAACCGAATGCACGGACGACAGAAGTTCGGTGGCACTATGCAATCTTGTTGAGCATCAACAACCGTTGCCGAAAAAATATCAGGTACTTAGATTTCATGTGATACGTTCAAAGGAAAGATTTTCATTACTCGTCTTCCTGATATAACACACTTTCGAAAATTAAGAATAGAATTCAGGAAATTCTTTTACCTTACAGAACTTTGACTCGATACCGCACGTTCCACCCGGTAAGGAGCAATACTACGGGGGTTCCGTATCCTTGGCGGATTATTGCCCGTATATTCAAGAATTTACTTGGAGAGCCAGGAACATAGTCGTCAGAGGATCTCATTGTCTTTACGAAGAAAACAATCCACGTAAGAATGGGAATAATTGAGATTAATGTATAATTTTCGTTATTCATTTCCGGGATAATAACTGAATACGAAAACCACGATGACTTGCGTTAATTTTTTTTTTTTCTTACGGATTTTCAGACCCGGAGAAAAACTTTGCCCTGGAAAAATACGGGCTACATTCCAGGTGTTTTGATCATACTAATCAAATGTGGGAAGAACGAACTTGCAAACAAGCCAGACAGTGGCAACATTGGGGTTCCGGTTGTTACCAGTACAAATGCGAGGCTGGTAGACTACATATTGTGGTAAGTTTGCTTGTTGTTTCTCATTTACGTATACCTATGTATGTAAAATATCAGACACATAATCTTCCGGAATTACTCACGATATACATATATGTATATATATAACTTCTAATTAATTTCTACCCAGGTCGCTAACTACACATACACATGTTACCATCCCGGGCAGGAACTAGCCATAAGAATAATGCAGAACGAATGGCTTCACAAAGGGGCTCTAATTTGTCCTCGGTGCAGAGATATTTGTCAGGTGAGCGACGAATGGATATTTATAATTTTATCCGTGATTTTCTAAATTTCATTATCACGGTTTTCTTATCCTTTTATTACATTTTTTTTTTTTTTTTTTTTGTTATAGGCGGAATTAAAAGCTCAAGGAGGACAATGTAAGTTCAACGATGAACAACCACCGGCAACATTTTATCACAGGGATTATCTCCAGTGCAATTTGGCGGTTAGAATTAATTTCGAAATGCCAATGGTCATAGTATTCGTAATATTGTCGGTAATCTGCAGGTGATCTGTTCTTAACTCTAGCACGTTATGTATTGTTATCAAATGAAGGGTAAATAGAGACCATGTAAAAGAGTGAGTAAGGCGATGGAGATTTTAATTTTTAAATATTACATACCGGAAACATTGTTCGAACATACTGTATAAACTTAGTAAAAAAAACCAGAAGAAAGATAATGAAGAAAAAAATTATTACAAATTATAATCTAACCGATGGAAGGTTGATCTTCAATTCTACAAATCTCTAGACTATACGTATCTATTTATAAATTTCAGACCTCGTAAACACGAGTCTGATTATTTATTTTATCTGGTTTTATGACACCATATCGATTTTACAATAATCGGAATATCGCATCATCTACTTTTAACCAAACCGATATTTTACCATGGAAAAAATACCATTCTCATTACTGAATAGTTTTTTCTTTTTTTATTTTCTTTTTCAAAGCTTCGTTCTATCAGGGGATTGTAGAACGATGTTTAATCAAGGCGATGAATTAATTTGAATAAATATAATTCATTATTTTATTTGGAACACGTGAATTATAAATTAGTATCAGATTTTTATAAATAATTAATAGATAACGCGATCGGGTCAACGACGTGTACGTATATTTATCATTTGTGATATCGAAGTCGTAAATAAATAACGTAACTATTCATTTAAACGTGTGAAAGAAAAAAAATCGTTTTTTTGTATTGGAAAAATGATTAATTGTGAAATTTCGATTAAATTTTCATGTACGATTTCAACCTGTATACGTATACAGGCATTTATTATATTTATATAGATTATCTGGAGTTTTTTTGTTTTTTTTTTCAAATACTTTGAAATGAAGATTTATAGATAATATATTTGAACTTATCGCATGGTTCTAAAATCCTCTTATTTAGCGCGAGATAATTAACACTAAATACTATGTGATACAGCATATCAATTGGATGTCAATGAAAATATGAGAGTGAAAAATACTTATTACGAAGATGCAACGAATCCAATTTCAACCGTTATTGTATGAATTTTATTTGAATATAATATTTACTAAATACTATATTTTCAATCTCATAATACACATTGTATATGCGATGTAAGATATAATGAAATACTGTAAATAAAAATTATTCATAAATACTATACCTAAAGAATAAACTACACGTATGTATGTATGTATGTATGTATGTATGTATGTACGTATGTATGTATGTATGTATGTATGTACTACTACTACTACTACATCGTTACATATTATGTTATTTGTCGCGTATATTAAGAAAAAGCTAATTCCTTATTATAATGATAAAGTCTGCGACAGTAGTAATAATTTTGTATCTAAATATACGTTTAACTTATATAATATATACTGCATCTATCATCTAATAAACCAAACAATTATTACACGTGATGAGCTGTTCTTGAGAGACTATAAAAACCGTCGTCCTCGTCGTCTATACGACTGAGAAAATGATACATATTCGTAAACTATTCACATTTCATAGATATGCGGAGTTTATAATTTAATCAAGATAATCTCGCCCTGTGTAATCTAGTTATATTAGTTATTAGATAATCCATCGGAAATCTGTAACGGTTATGGAAAATTTCGACTAATTCCTATATATTTAGATATTGATTTGAAGATCCTTTGTAACTAATTGGAAGCTCAAAGGTAAATGATAAAAATAAAAACCGCTATTGCTCATCCATAGATCATTCTAATCGAATTTCAAGACGTTACAGGCTTCCGACTATCCTCTAAACTATTGCTAAAAATGTTTTCATCGTACTCTAAGTGATATATTGATCGTTATATACGTATTTTAGTAACATGGCGTTTTGAGTTATTATTGGTCATTGGTCACGTACCTAAATGTGCATTGATCACCTGCATAGTGTTAGTATTAGAATTATTTCAAAAATAAGACATAAATAAATGAAGTGGCGTTTGGATGAAAGTCTAATCCCGATTGTTTGTTATACATTAGCAATGTTGAAATACTGTAGTAGAATAATCTTAGCTTACTGCAGAAAAAAACTTTCCAAGTTTGATTTATATGACAACCTTACGTTTTTTTTATTTTTTATTGTTATTCTCTGGGATTTATAAGCTAGAAAATTTAACGAATTCTTTTTAACTATGCCATGCCGGATAAATCATTCCTTGTTGTATAGTTGAACGAATAAGCTCGTGACTGACGTACATAAAATAATGTTTAAAAAGCCTAATCAATGAATGTGTATTAGTGGAAATAGGACTTTGAATATCTATGATAAACGCTTATGCGGTTATCGGGTGGCTTTCAATATAATTTATCGGGTACGTGAGATCGTTATTTTATAAAAAAAAAAAGCTACCGAATTTTCTAATTTCTAATGTGTCATTAATTAGATATACCATGTATGATAGATGTATCTATATATATACGTATACATAATATGCCCTATGGTATGTGAGTATGGTAATATGGATGATGGTGTATATCTAGTGAGTGTAAAAAAACAACAAAATTGAATAATTTTCATGATTTTTATTCACACTATTTTCATGAATACATTCTGGATTGATTCTCTGTAGTCTTACGTTTTAAGCCGATAGACGATAAAGTCCGATTATATCAAACGTGATGTATCTGAAAACACGTTGGTTCTTTTTTTCTTTTTGCAATATCTCGTTGTAAAAAAAGGTATTTGAATAATTTTCGAAATATACGATGAATAAAATGATTGTGATAAAATCAGACAAAACAATTCAACAAGGATGTTGTTACAACGTGTATAAATACGAAGAAAGAACCTAATGTGCATACACATATACCTATACACGTATCCACATATTATTATCTGTAATTCGAAATTGTATCCATTAAAGTTATAACTTTTATTATTTTTTTCTTCCTACTCTATTATTTTGTCTTATAAAACGTGCCATTTTTGTATCATGTATGTGAATGGTTAGTGGTGATCAATTGAGGTTTTAGGAATCTTATTTGCGCCATAGAGACTCGATCCGTTTTATTGTTACGGTATGTCTGATAAGAGTTTAAATCTGTGTAACAAATATAATATTATAATTACTATATTAAATAAGACGATTATATTGATAATTTATTCGGTACTCGAATGCCGAGACATGTTATTATACTGTGAAGAAAAAGAGAAAAAGAAAAAGAAAAAACTAAAACTGTCCCTTTACACAATAATTGATAAAGTGTACATTCGATAAAGCAACTATTATAAGTTTTTTTACTGAATGTAGCTATAACGCTTATTGAACGGAAAAATAATATCAATGAAGTATTTTTATGATAAAATCTTGAATAAAGAATTGTAATTCGAAATGATCATCTTATTATTTTATTTTATTTACTATTTTTATCTTTTTGTACACTACGATGAATACTTTTTTGAAAAATAAAAAAACAGAAAAAAAATTCTACTTATATTTACAAAAATAAGCGGTAAAAGATAATAAAAATACGTATTACAGTGTACGATCAAATGATCGATCGATATTCATTTTATTATCGCTTTATCAATGACAATATTGTGAACATGATATAATAATAAATAGTCGCAATGATCTCTACCTTATCATTCATCAAATTTCTTTCAATCACCTTACCAACGATCGGACAATCACTAACCGTAAAAATCGATCTTGCTTTCTTATCATTTGATGATAATGTTGTGATTCTTTGTGTCGAGGGTAGGTATACATATTTCGAAGACCGGCATGGTTCAAATATTTTGGATAAAATTATTCTAACAATTTGTCAGTTATATTTGTTTCATTTATTTTCTTTTTTATGATGCCTTCTTTTGCTGATTGACGTTGGCAATTATATCTATGTCTTTTTAGCTACTCTTGTCACTTGGCCAAAATTACATATCGTATCTCCGTTCAAATTCTTGTTTATATTTGTTATTTATTTTTCATTCTCGGTATTCGACGCGATCTTATTGACCTAATCAAAAATATGACGCCAAAGAAAAGTTCCGGTAATCATAAGAACGCTAAAAAGTGCTGTGACCGAAACTGCCCTCGTCGAGGCCTCAAGGATCCCGATTGTCATCGGCCACGGCCTCGTCAAAAGTGTCTCAGAGTCTCTGACCTTGTCTATAAATTTTTAGAAGATGTTGCTAGCCTTAACGATGAAAGACGACAAAGAAATAACGCTCGAACTAACTTCCAAAGAGCTCATGTCCGGAAGTACAATAAGCAAAGCCGAAAACCAGACGACCCTAGAATCACCGATGAAATACTTCTGCAGTCGCGGTATCAGATGCCAAAAAATTTTCATCTGAAATCGAATTTCAGTGACTGGCCATCCATGGATAAGGAAAATATATTAGAAGATTGTGACGCGACTGAAATATTGGAGAATAAATCATCCTCCCAGTTTGTCGAGGATTACGTTAAAGCTGTGAACGAAAGTATGAAACAGCAATTATATGGACGTGGTATCGAGATCAAAATCATTTGAGTCCTGGAGGCGATTTTTGACAATTATTTACAATTGTTAATAGGTAAACGAAGAGCGGAACGATACATCACTAAAGCGTTGTCTTTCGGTGTAGAAGCAGGATTTTTGGTACCAGGCGTTGATTCCGAGGGGCAGGTTCTTCGCGTTTCGTCTGCATTAGAAGTCAATGTTTTTAAGCAAAATATGGATTGCGGGAACGAAACTGAGGCAGACGATCGTGAAAATCGAGAGAGATGTTCTTGCCATCGAGGTAATGGACAGAACTTAAAAAGCGATGAATCAATGTCCTGTAAGTCGACGAAAAAGCGGTCGAAGCCGAGGTCAGAAAAATCGAAGAGTGAAGAAAAGGAATTAAAGTCGAATAAGAAAAAAAGGCCTCGTAGTTCTCGGTAATATGAAGCTCAATGGAAACGTTTTTTTTTTTTTTTTTTTTCATAGATGAACGTGGCTTCCTCTTTATTCATCGTAATTTTTTCCTTGTAGACCTGCGAAGAAAAGGCCAAGTAAATCGATCGGAGGATGTAAGGCCAAGAATAATAAGCCAGAGGCTAACGATTCGGAGGATTCTGATACCGAAAAATCTTTATCTGGTCTAACCAATGAAAGAGACAATGTCTCTAATTCGACAAATTCTGATTCTTCTTTGAAATCTTCGAACAAGAAACGACGAGTAACCGATTCTAACAAAAATCCGGAGGACGCTGAAGTCGCCAAGAATGACGACGAAGAAAATCACGAAGAAGATGCCTCAGAAGCTTCAGATTACGAAGAAAACAAGAAGCATGAGACAAAGAATAATTAGAAAATTTATCAATTCGCGTCTCCTTATACTAATTGTCGTCAAAAATGGAGAGCAAACTACAAAGAATAAGAAAAATTTGTTATGTCGATTCGTAATGTGTGATTTTCTAAAAAAAAATAAATCGAAAAATGTCATTTCTAATGGTTTCATTATTATAAACGAGGTGCGTTTGAATTGCAATGAACTGCAATGTTCGACTGATTTTACTTTTTTAACATAGACTTATACGTAAATATTTATTTTTGTCAGACGATTGCATTAGACTCAAAGCTTCTCCAAGAAGATTTGCATTCTAAGAACAGTTTGAAATATAAGAGACCTTGATCTGATATATGCCTTATTAACACAACTATTAAATCCAAATTAATCTTATATCATTTGTTCGTGTTCAAATAGATTTGTGAGTGGACTAGACTGGGTAAATAAACTATCCCTAATGTCCGATTGTATCTCGGTCTAGCAAACAATATCATGTATGGTAACATAATCTATCATTATAACTGTAATACTGATCGCGCTACCTAATGACCCATGGGCTTCGATATGTTTACCTTTATGTCCCGAAAAGTTTTTGCTGCAACTCAAAGTAAATTCATTTTGACACATCGGTAATTACTAATCACATTCGTATGATCGAGACAGACCGCTAAAAAATTCATCGTTGTATCTTAAATACCTAATTTCAACATGACAATCAATCTTGCACAGAGTTTCGTAAAAGTTATATACAATACTTTATCAAAAATAACATCATATAGCAATACAGTTCTCAAATTGTTATTCATATTTCGTGTTAACAATAATATAAATGAACGATCAACAGTCTTCAAAGTTGATCAGTCATCGATGTTTCAAAAGGCAGAAGAAGAGCAGGTACTGAAGATTTTCGAATGAATTTTTCTAGTCATATACACAAGACGAGCATTTCCGACCACGACGGGTAGATACTCGATTATCCTGATTTTGGCAATGTCGTACCCACGGCTTCGCATTTTTGGGCTCATCGATGTCTGTGTCATCGCTGACATCCGCGTCTGAGCTAGAGCCGAAATTGTTTCTTCGTGACCGGCGTGCAGGACACCCGGTGTTACTAGAACTTCTACTCGATGAACTATCTCTTCGTCTTCGTCGACGCGCTCTTAACCGAGAATTATTCACCGCTGGCTCAACGCAATACATGTTCTCATCAGAGCTGTGCTCTTGAACCAAGGATTGACGACCACAACCATCGAGTCTACGTATTTCTTCGTTAGGAACTGGATTCCCTATTTCCTCCATAATTTCATCGGAACTCTGAGCTCGAACCACTGCTCCACGTTCATTACAACCACCGAGTCTTCGCATTGACTCGTTTGCAACCGGAGGATATATTTCCTGAACATTTTCATCGAAGCTACGATCTCTAACCAGCCTGTCTCGAGCACCACCGCCGGATCTTCGGATTGGTTCATTAGCAACCGGGGGATTTATTTCTTCTACATTTCTATCGAAGCTACGATCTCTAGCTGCTCGTCCACAACCATGAACATCGCCAGGTCTTTGCATCACTTCGTTAAAAGCTGGAGCCCGTATTTCCTCCAGGATTGAAATTTCCTGGTCTTCATTAAACGGATGACCATCTTCCCGGACCAAACTTCTTTCGCGGTTGCTTCTGTTCTGCAATTCAGCTCGTTGGGGATCTTCGATATCTGACAATGTGGAAAGCCGGTCGATCGAGAATGGAGCTGAACAATCGGGGGCTGTGAGGGTCGAGTTTGCAATCGGCCTGTCTGGTCTTCTTCTTCGACCTCGTGAGGTTCTTGACGCCCTACGGTTAGCTCGATTTCTATTACAGCCACTAATTGCAGGAGGCTTGGGAACACCGCAGGCAAAAGGTCCCATGAGGTGATATTTGTTCATTCCCATCTTAAGGACGAAGCTGAAACATCAATTTGTCTTTGGTCCAGCTCTGGCTGCTGTTTAATTCTACAAAACAAACCCTTGCGCCGTTACTTGGTCCAGTGCGGTTTCAACCTGGGAGCATAAATCACCGTCGTAATGATAGTTCCGTCGTATGTACTGCACGACTTCTTCCATTGTGCAGGAGGGCCATGTATCCATGGCTTTTTTGCGCTGCACAGCACGCAAAGATTCCAAAATCCTTATTGAAAATCTAGCCGATGTTTCTATGGCACAGTTCTTGTGGGGTTCCTCAGCGACATCCTTCGTTCAATCAGAGTCGTCAAAAAACATCTTTCTCTCGGGAAATTTGAGCTTACAAAATTCGAAGCCAAGGTCGAAAACTCAGAGAATTACTCAGGATCCCACAATACTTTTCTCATCAAAAAATCAAAACTTTTCTAAATTTTGTAAGCCAACTGCTTTTTTTTGCCCTGGCGACTGGACTACTTATCATATTATCTTGTACTAACCTCGCAGCTAGCCTCACACGAATCGGGACACGGGTCTAACCCCATGGATTCTAACCGATCTTCTCGCAGGATTTGATCGATTACGCGATCCACTTCGCAATCAATTTCCGCATCGCAATTTCCCATTATAGAAAATTATAGGAAGGAACTGTAGCCCAGTTATGGAAATGAATGATCAGAAAAACTCATGTTTGTGGCACTAGATGCTTCACCAAAAAAGATCGCTAATCGTGGCTAACTTCTCGCAAAAGAATTGACTTCAGCAATGTTATTCGCATTTCGCGAAGAGTATACATAATGGACTGAAATTACGCTATTACTTCACCATGATCAGATGAGTAGTGTGACACGTGTGGGTCACGTGGCCAATTTGCTAATTGTGGAGTTCAAGTTGAATTGCCGGTTAAACGAATCGTTTGGGATTCTAGCTTGGGAATTATGCATGATACGTAAATATGACTCAGTCGATTGAAAGAGCAGGATTATTACGTCGATGGATTTCGAGGAGAATACTCTTTCTCACGGAGAACCTTACAGGATGACCAGTAGTGGTTCTTTGTCAACCTCCACGTCGACCTGCTCGACCATATTAATATTTCATCATACCCCTTCCAGTCGCTATTTAAATTGTAAATCAATACCTAACGTACGCGGTTACACGCTGTTGTGTACTCCGACACTTTGTGTCCTGTGACACGTTCCTATTTCCGGTAGCCAATTGATCGTCGCTCTCCGAACTCCGAGCCACTGATGTTCGCCGGAAATCGGTCGATCTCAATTGCGGACAATAGCTCAAAAGATCTGTAATCAGCCAGTGGCTACGATTTTTTTATTTTATTTTTAAACAGTATAGGCTGACCTGTAGATAAACAGCTGTCTTTCAAATCAACTTAAAAAATAAGCTTTCCAAGTAAACTTAATTGCGTTTCTCAACGTTTTTGTATTTATGAGCATAGGTGTGTACGTATTCCTGCTTGGCGAGTAGCTATAAGCATCGTCACAGGTTCTTAGAACGAGGAAAAATAACTAGCACCTCGATTTCAGTTTCTTGAAAAAGTGAAATCCTTAAAAGTTCTCTACGTTGTCCATTGGTCAAACAATCCATCGAATAACTTTCGAACGACTCAATTGACTTTAACGCAATTCAGTAAAAAAGTATCTCGAAGAATTTTCAGATCCCGTATTTAATTTCAGAAAAATGATTTGAAATGATCAAGAGAAGAAGGAAAAAATGTATTTTCAGTAAACTGGAGCGAGCAATCCGATTCCCATGATCCGGAGAATTATAAATCTAAAAGCCTGCCACGTATATGTACAAGTAGATTTTATTTTATATATGGGGTTTATTCAATATATGATATACTAGGAAACGCCAACTACTATGATATATATTTTTTATACCATATATGTGTATATAATATACATTGGTATATCTTCCAAATAGGTTCAAAAGTTGCGTTTAGGTATAAAAATACGCCCGTTAAAATTGGAGCTCTTGATATTAATATTAAGAGGGGGCGCATCGCACTTTTCTATTTTCCATAAGAATGACACGGAAAATTTTTTTTTGCCTCTTCTGCTTTTTATAACTCGCTGACGATACATCATACAAGAAATCTACAAAGATATTTTTGTAGGGAATTGAACGCTCTACAGAAAAGGTTTCTTATTATTTTTTGATAAGTTTACTCGTTCAGAAGTTATTCAAGATCAAAACTAAATTTACTGTAAATTTGACCGATTTTTAGATATTATAGCGGAACTATAGGAAACGCGCTCAAGTGGGACTGGGCGAGTAAGAAAACGTTTTCGGATTTTAGAACCAGAAATTTCAGCACACCTCCTCGGGTCAGATGTTCTCCTGATACCAGGAGCAATTTTTCGATTTAAAATTTTGAAAATCCTTGGGTGAGTTTCGAAAAGAGCTCAATTGGGACTGGGCGAGTTAGGAAACCGTGGTCGATTGGAACTGGGAAGAAAAGGCAATTTGTAGTTATTTCTTAAAAATGGATATGTACCCATTGCATTTGATCGAGTCTCTTTATCTGCTACCTGGCATACAATAGTTATCATTGAGTCGCTCGAAATACTCCAGAAAACACTGCTGCTCCTGCCGAATATGATTTGGGACGGATGAGAAAGCATTCTCTCGGATAGATATTCAGAAAGTGGAAATTACCAGATGGAATTAGCTAGAGAGCTCATCGCGACGTTTTTTTCGCTGGCGAATGTATAAGACACTCCGTTTTTCAACGATTGTGCCTAAAAAAGCATCAACAGCAACTAATTTTGTGATCTGAACGAAGTTTGTACAATCAGAGCCTCTTGGGGCACTGAGATTTGTGGAATAGCAGTTTGAAATTCCAGTGCATTTCATTCCCATCCTAGGGGTATATCCTTGCATCAATAAATACAGATAAATTCGAAGGCAAGCCTTGGGTGGTTTGCGGTGCCACTAAAACTAAACTTATAGTTTCCGCCGCAGCAAGAAATAAGACTTGGAAGTAATTCTTTCCGGTGTGAAAAAATAAGGAAATAAATTACAGAATGGTAAACGAGAAAAAGTTTTCTGTGTCCTCGTGACGACTTGATGAGATAACTTTGCCCGAGTCGTGACTCGCGGCTTAGCAGGGGTTTGGGGGAATTTTAGGGATACCAGGGGACGAGCTATAGCTAAATCGGTGCGGCACGCGACGACACGCGACAATAAGGACGACTGCCAACGTGTCGACCGGAGGTGTGCCCGAAATATGGCAGGCAAACGATGCTTAGGCTTTACATGTTTTTTGTTGTTTTTCCTACTCTTTGAAAATTGCAGACAATCAGGTGGTCAAAAAACACCCAAATATCAAACTCATCCTATACGACTTACAGTGACAAACGATCTGCAGACGATGCGAGTTATGAATACATCTACTATGTGTGTTGGATAGAAAAAAATTATTGACTCAATAATTCAGCGAAGCTTTTTGCCGCTGAATAAGAAACTCCTCGATAATATCTTTGGCGATGAAGAATACGCAACAGCATAGGCGCGACAACGGAAACTACTGCAGGTAGCACCGCTACAGCAATTTTGATTAAATTCACGACAGCTATTTTGCAGTGCGTGCGTCGCTAGTTTCCAGGACAGCGATTAAAGTGATTATAGCTAACCCCTGCCCCTGCCCCTACCCCCTTCCCACAATCGTGCAGTGCCCCGTCCCGACTCATCCCCTTAGAAAGCCTAAAGCGTTATAGCGTTATAATGTTAGGTGACTGAGAGAGGTCGAGGAAACAGGGGAACCGGTCAGAGGCCACCAGCAACGGGCTCTCGTGACGTGATGTCACGTTATACCCTGGCTCTAGCGACAGGTGTTGGTTCGCACAACCCCGAGCATCCCCACAACCTGCCATTTCGACCTGCGAACACCAGTAGCCAACCCCGGGGTAAATCCAGCCCTACGTAACTACTAGACTGTCCGATAATGGTACACCAGACGGTAGCCATAATGTCACAACGTTGGGGATTGGATCACGAGACCAATTGGCCAAGTCCGGTCAAACCTCGATAATTTAACTTGACTGACAGTGAAAGATTTGCTTATTTTCTCATACAGGATAGAAATATAGGTCCGCCGCCCCCCAGAACTGGAACCCGAATGCCTTTTCATCCCCAAAGTTAACGGATAAATGTTTCAGTCACGAGTTGTTGTTCATGGACATAATGAGTCCTTTTTTTTGGGTGTCTAGTCTTTCGAAATTTCGCAATTTATTTTGTTTCAATAAAATTGAGTCTCATCTATAGACAAGCTATTGGCATTCACAGTCCTGTAACTTGTTGTTATATTTTTTTTTCCCTATAGTCGACGATAGTACGTTTTATTCAACGATCAAGTATGAAAACTCTACCGTCCAGCAGCGATCTGTGGAATAAAATATGCCGTAATTTTCTTCACTGACACGCCTTCTGTGTACAATGCCTATACGACTGCATATGATAAAGTCTGGAATAATTTTTTTTTTCACTAAAATACGCTATCATGTCAGTCCTGCAGTGATAAATTAAATGACTTTTTATCAAACCGTAGTATTATACGTTTCTGACGGAAAAACTACCCTTAAATATTAAGGCTACGTAAATTGCGAATAAAAACTCTTCGACGTTTTGTCAACCCCTCTGACCATCCCGTGAAATTATATCTACTTTCAGTTTTTTTTTTTTTTTTTTCGTTTTTTTAATTACATCAATTATAAGTCGTTTTTACATTCTTATCTTAGGTCTGTAAGGGCGGATCTAATTCCATACAATTATGTGTAACCCTAAAACTCAATCGCGTGTAATATAGTACAGGGTATACGATTCGTCTTCTTATTTCATTTATCCTTCAAGATTATGCCCCCCGGTTTTTAAAAACCCTATTTAAAAATATGTACATACTTGATCGTAGATGTACAGTTATACAAAACTTTGAAGGGGGTTTTCTAGGGTTATTAATAGCAATTATATATTCTATAATTATTAATCTATAGTTAGAACGCGAGTAGGAAGGAGAAAGGCTAACACATCCTTCCTTCAGGTACACCTACCGTAATTGTTATACTCCCGTGAGATTACAAGCACGTGACATTTACAGTTCCTTTACCAATCCCTGTGTAAAGGCCGTGTAACTGTGTATGGCCAGTACACCATAAATTTATTGTAGACCATACACAGGAGACAGTATAGATCACAAGGTATTATTAAACGCCTGAACGTTGACCGTCGTAAATCGCGCACTGCCTTCCCTCTGCAATAAACTATTGAATGAATTTATCAAAAGTTTGAAAAACTAGCCACGATGTTAGTAGCAATTTCTTTTAGCTTTTAAATATCGCAATTTCTCCAGAACTTGCAAGTAGAAGGCTTTTTTTGCAATGACATTACTTATTCTTATTGCTAAATGGAAACAAAACAATTAATCACTGCAGGGAAATAATTACCCTGCAAGGTAAACATTTTTTTATTTTATTTTTATTTTTTTGCAGCAGGGTGATAGATGGGGTGTAAAATCAACGTGATTTTTATTTCCTCATAGTTAGTATAATGTTTAATATTTATTTATACGACAGGACGCGATGCGGTGTCCAAGCAAGAGGCGATTATCTGACAATAATAAGTAAGGGTGAGTACAAGGGTGAGCAACAGCTGCTCGATCCCAGAAGCCAGAACATTGCAGGATGATGAGCCTTCGTGCAGGTGCAAAACATACTCGTCCTTCCCGCCCTTAAGCTACATACCAACGACTCGCAAGGGTATAATGACTCTGATGACGATGTTACCAAATAAATAAACGTATTAACGTCCACGTGCTTAACCTACCGATTTAAAACATACAAAGTTTGCCAGGTGCTCGATGAAATTTAAAAAACTATGTTTCACTCGTTTTTCGAAGAGTTATCCACCTCAGAATGGTTGTGGGTCGTGGATTTTGAAGGACCAACTTCGAAGAACATTCTTCTTCGTTGATGAAGATTGGTTTCCACTCTTGAAGATCATGAAATCTTAGAACGACGCAAATTAATTCAGCCCTAAAGTCCAAAGCTGATTGATCCAGAGGAATCTGCTTAATCGGCTGGTAAAAATTGAAATGAGAATTGGTGGAAGAATATCTCGGTAAAAATGCAATATACTGTGCAAACTTTTGCGGATGAATGGTACCTGTGTATATTCATTATGCACACAAGTGGTGTTAGTTAATTCGTGACAAATCGGGTACCAGTCGAGCTAATCGTAAGTAGGGCGTTTCTACCCCAGCGATCAGTCGGTGGTCAAACATTGCTTGACCGCATAAAAGCCAATAATTCGATCTCTGATTACCCAGCAAATGGAGCGCTACGGCGTAACACAAAACCACCCCATGTTATGTATATTTTATGTCATTCCAGGGGAGGCGCTAGCCCCAGGGTCGACCGGGGGTCAACCGGGCATCGAAGTGGTCGGAAGTCACAGTTGGCCCGAAGATGTTTATTTATTTAAACCATAGGCGGTACGTGGGGGTTGACGAAGGTGCGCGTGTGCCAAAGGGCGGAGCACTGTTGAAGATAATCCGATTGGTTATCATCAGCCACCCCAAAGGCACACGTGAGCTGACGGATCCTTTTGGTGAAATAAAGTATCGCTCACAGTTCATCGGTCAGATGGTTTAGCTTAGGAAATCGAGTCACTGTATTTTACGTCCATTATCCTCCATTGCCGATCTGATTTTTGAATTTTTTTTAGTCAATCTTTAGTCGCAAAAAATGGCATAAAGTTAAAGCTATATTTCCGATTAGCTAGTGACTCTGAACTCTAAGAAAACTGAACAAGATGATCAGTCTTAGCACGCTTGTGAATAAGAGACGATAGTAACATGCCGCAAACGATGAAGAAGTGTCTCAGATTGTGATACAGTGTAAAAGACTTGGGTGTCAAAGTTTTGCAGCTACGGTTCGTGCACAGTGATACAGACCACAAATAATTTGTGATCCGTCGGATTTTGAATGTCATTTTCATCGAGCCATCACTGCAGTTTGGATAACTCGAGTTCAGCAGATCTTTGATTAGGAAAATAATTGAAAAAAACCAAGCGATGGGCTCGCACGCGCATAGTGCGAGGTCCATTTGCACAAGTGGCAACGTTTCCGGTGCCTTTTCTGCACTTCATCTACTCAGAAGCTACAGTTTACTTGCTCCACCGCCAGGTATATGAGAAAATTATATCTATGCCAATAAAAACTACGATATGATAAACAATCGGAAGTAGAAGAAGAAGACGGAGAAGAAGAGGAACGTATTGTGACCCTTGAAATTCGCTTCTTCAACCTCAGTCAGTAGATAAATGCAAAATCAGTGAATCATAGTACAGACCGTTCATTAGAATAGATAAGAATGTCGATGTGTCCAGTTTAGTTGTCTGAGTTCGTGAATGGTAAATGGACCATCTCCCCTCCATCTTTCCATTTCTAGCCGTTTAGCTGCAGGCATAGGCTGGGTTCGGGGAAAGTTCCGCTTGAGTTGATAAGTTGGTCACGTTTTAGTACGATTTATAGCGAATAAAGTAACTTTTCTATCTCCTCCAGTAGCCGTGATCGTCTAGTGGTTAGGACCCTACGTTGTGGCCGTAGTAACCCAGGTTCGAATCCTGGTCACGGCAATGTCATTCACGGACATTGTCACGGTGGAGGTTTATTTTTGACAAAATTTAAACCTATCAAATTTTAGTTTCACCATATTTATGTGAAAGGGCACGCTCAGCTCACTACTTTCGGAAATAGAGAAGGGCTTATAAAAATGGAAACGATCATTGCACACAAATAATTAAATAATTGCTTTTTGGAAATGGTCGTAGCTTCTATTTGATCAAATTGAACCGTGCATCGTGGGTTTGATCGGGTGAATAAGGCCGTGAAAAATTGTAATAACGCTGTACAGTTGGGCCCAGCTTATACAAATATTTGATAAAAAGTATGCTAAGAACTGAATGCGTGATCGTATAAATATCAGCTTTTTTTAGCTTGTGAAAATTAGCTTTTGTGAAACATACATCAAAGAAAATTCATCTCAGAACGTTAGTTATAATTTTTTAATTATATTTCGCGGTCTATTCGTCTCGTGTGTGGATACTGAATGTAAGCTTTTTGACGTGACCCCCCGAGTATTTAATATTTTCAATCATAAATCATCGTGGTATTGAAAAATGAAGACTGCCTTATTCGCGGTCGACGCATCGATTGTATTTCGAAGTTTTATTGAGAATAAATTTTATATTCACGCAATTATTTGTCATCGGCTTTCTTTATTCGCGGTTAGATCTATATAACTACATTATACCTATGTGTATATTCTACAACCAATTCTGGGTTAATTCTGTGGACAAAGTCAACTCCATCAGCAACCTGAGTAGCTACACACAATCTACGACGCGCGGTTTACGTTATTGTAGTGTACCGTCTAGATACACATTCATATATACACGTAAGTGTGATGAAGCAGGTTAAAATTGAGTTTTATTAAATTATGACTCCAACAATCGCGACGTTATTTGTTAACCCTTGTGAATATCGCGGGTCATAATGGACTTCGATAAACCTACTCGCGAGTTTTGCCAACGGTTTGTCATCCTCAATTACACCGGTTAGTACTGCCGAGTACAAGTGCAAAACTCCAAATTAGATTTTGGCCAAATTCAAGACTGAATCTGCTAATCAGTCAAGGTAATTCCATAATCGGTATCAAATTTTGTTAAATCATTCGACTCGTTGGAAAGTTATCTGATGGATAGACAAATGGATAATGTAAAGAACTCATAAGTGTCCTACTTTCTTGGACCATTAGGACTTTGCCGATAATTGCATACGTATAGCGATAGATCCGTAGTTGAAGCTCATAGAAGAAACTGCAACGTTTGCTGATCGTGGATCGCTGTAGTATAATAATGGTTAAATAAACTGTTGCAATTTTTAAACCAGCAACTCTGGTTGCAAAGTCGACGTTACTATACGGTAGATAGAGCCGATGTATGGATAGATAGGTATGCTCATTGCCATCTATTCGCGATCTCCGATCCCGGATCTCCGATTTGTGACTCGCATGTACCCGTCCCATGAGCAGCAGACCTCGTTGCATATTTCATACATTTACTGGCCACCGATACGTAGGTATAAATTGTAAACCAGCGTTTTATCGGAGCTGGCTATTCCTATCAGCACGCAAGTGTAACGAAACACTAAATTTTAGGCGTGCTGAACTTCATCCGAAGCTAATTAGCTCGTTGATATGGATATCAGTTGTTCCTTACGCTGATCTCTCTTACTTCGATCCATATTTTGTAGTTCCACATCCAAAGTCTGCGGTAATGATATTATCGGAGCAAGAACTCAACACGTGTTATTATAATCGTGCATTCATAGAATGCAAGAAACTACCGAGTAATGAGCTAAATGATTTATACACAGAACGTAAAAATACATATAAATTTCGTGGTGTTCTAACGCGATATATTATACGTGCCGCGTGCGTGTTTATACGGTTGCGTGGGTTAGGCGTCGTTTTCTACAAAACAATTCCTAGGGGCTATAGGGGCTATGAGGCTACGGTTATTTAAACACCGGGATCAGCGTGGCCCATTTTAAAGCATACCTCCGATTGAAATAACTTGAAGTTTTTATGACGATCACGCGCTAGCTTCACCTGACAAATTCTCACGAATTATGAAGACAGCGATGATGTAATTAACCATACGTGCGACTTCCGGTAATGTATATGGCGTTACAAAGTTACGCTATACGATATATTTTTATGAACTTCATAATTCAATACGCAATTTCACGCTGCTAATAATACCAATTGCATTAATTAATCCCGCAAATAAACCTCACCATAACCACTCAATTTGAAGCAAAAAAAAATATGAATCGTTTACCCCTGGTGGGACTCGAACCCACAATCCCCGGTTTAGGAGACCGATGCCTTATCCATTAGGCCACAGGGGCTGTTGAAAGTCCGGACATAAATAGTTTATTTGTAATTTAGTAATGCATAAATATCTAACTTTTCTATTTGTTAAATAATCGAAAACCGGTCATAACTTGTTCGTATTTATACATCGGTCATTGATATCGGATTATTGATGACGAGGAAGAAACTAAACACGCAAAACAGACGCTCTGATGAAACTTCAAGTCTATACGATTTATTCTAGATTTATGCAGATATGAACATTTCACAAGCCGAGAATACGGCTTTGGAGAACCCGAAAGACCCAGAGGAATATCTACTGGCGAAACCCCCGTCTCTCCGTTGACGGCATTTACACTTCCTGCTGGTCTGCTACCACCACCTCTGCTCGCAGCGGTACCACCGTTTATACAATCGATAAACGTCGCCCAACCGAACACCGATGTCACAAATGGTTAGGTTTTATCAGTTTATTCATTTTTATTATGTTTATTAATCGAAACTTGACTGGCTTAGTGAATTTTCTGATGTGAGTATCGTAAAGATGTTAGAATCTTGTACTTTATTGAGTAACGGTAAAACATCGCCTCGGTAGCGCAGTAGGCAGCGCGTAAGTCTCATAATCTTAAGGTCGTGAGTTCGATCCTCACCCGGGGCATTATTTTTGATTTCGTCGTGGTACTAGTTTGGTTGTTTTTTTTTTTACAGTTATAACGAAACAAGCTCTCTGTTTATTTCAAAGGTACGCTCGTCGGGCGTCATTTCGTAAGCACAAACGGAGCCGCGGGTGCAGCTCTCCAAAGGAGACAACGTGGTGAGAAAAAACCAATTCCGGATGAACAGAAGGATGAGAAATACTACGAGAGAAGAAAACGCAATAATCAAGCTGCCAAGAAATCAAGGGATGCGCGAAAAATACGCGAGGACCACGTGAGCATGATTAATAAATTTTTTATTCATATAAAAATATTTCTCGAGTCATTATTATCGATAAATAATTGGCATGTCAATAATTTTCCCAGATCGCATTGAGGGCCACAATGTTGGAACACGAGAATGCAATTCTCAGGGCACAAGTTGTGACCTTAAGAGAAGAGGCACAGTCCCTTCGACACATGTTGATAAAACAACAAACACCTGGAATATCCCCGGTCAGTCCTGTTAGCGGAATGACGACGGTACCCCGCGGCCCTCATTCACCGCCTCGGTCAACAACTTTAACGTTACCTTGTCGAGTTTGATTATAATAGAATATGAATAAAGATTTTCTTTAACGACCTTTTCTGTAGCGCTATACATGGAATACGATCATTTATTATTAAATTTATTAGACGTTAGATATTGTAGAGTTATGGGTGCTACAGTAAAATCGCAATCAAAAAGTTATGTAATTGAACAAACCGGGTTGGTTTAGGAAATTATTTTGTTCGTATGAGGTCGTAACAAATTTTACTATCGTACAGGACTCCAAATTTTCCATTTCCACATATTAATCGCAGTTTGAATTTTTTAGAGTACGAAATCGACTTGAAATGCTTTGAAACTTGACTCCGTCCACTATATGTACTTAAGCAGCACACAACACGTGGAAAAGCGTTACAATTTTAAAGATGAAGTGTAATTAATATGATAAATACTTAATATAATTATATTATATGATTTTATAATGTTACATGACCGTTTCGTATGCATATACATTATTCGACAAATATTAATATTAAACGCACTCAATACGTGAACAAATTTTGTTTTTCCACTATATCTGTAATGATTACTTATACATACTTACTTATATTACGTCGTTTGTAAATACATTCTCCTTCATTGTTATTAAAAAATAATAAATACAATCTCCTTCATTGCAGCGATATATCCTCATTCAACCTCTACAATAATACACAATCCCGCACGTTTGCGTGTCTACGTAAGTGGCTTTTTATTTCGAGATTCCTCTGCTTAGGATCGATAAGAATTTCGATACACAACATGCATTACCGGGGTTTACTTTATCTGGGAATTGTTGCAGAAATATCACTGATATAATATCAGTCAAATACCGCCCTCTCTGAATCAGTTCGATATTAAAAACAGTCTACCTTACCGACACAATACACGATTCCTACACTACCCTCACATCACTGATGCACAACATAGTAATAATTGATTGAAGTTAGATGTCGCTAGATTACACGGATTGATGGCGGAATTATTTGGAAAATAGCTTGAGTAATCAACATGTAATCAACACTGAAACGACATAACTTGCATCGCTATATTTGCAGCCGACAATTTCATCATTAGGAATATATAATGAGGGTCCAAAGTAATAAATGGTCATTATTGATTATCAATTATCAATCATTACGAATGATATGACCAATATTTCAAAGCATTCCAACACGGACTGTCATAAATAGCGGCTCACCTATCACGTGATACGGCTGTATAGTATGGTATCGACAGCTATCAAACACTCCATGTCCCAGCGTGGCACAGTCTAATTACGTCGGATCGGACAACAACTTTTTTACAATTAAATCTTGCTGAGATAGTAGCCATCGAGAAACTCTCCAAAATTGGTAACGTATATTTTGATTTTCACTGTTAAAATGTATAATCCGAATTTTTGTATCACATTCGAATCAACACATCGAACAGATGTTTGCATTTATAAGAGATATCTGATTCTTATCGCTTATTTTTTTTACTATCAAAATATTGATCAGTGTGTAATGCTACCAGACGTACAAATTCAAAATTCCGGGTTAATCAGCCTTGTTTATTATCAAATTTGACTTTAAGGATGTGCATTAGATTATAGCAAAGGTGTAAAAAACTAGTACAGATCATATTACATAGATAATTAATGCTAAAGATTTTATTTACAGAAATGTCTTTTGCTGGAAAAGTTGTTCTGATAACCGGAGCCAGTTCTGGGATAGGCGCTGCGACCGCAATCCACCTTTCTCGACTCGGAGCGTCTCTATCTATCACCGGAAGAAACCTAAAGAACTTGAAGGCCGTTGCTGAAGAGTGTGGAGAGCCAAAGCCATTTCTGATTACAGGAGAATTGACAAATGAAACTGATACTAAAAATATTCTAGACTCTACGATAAAACATTATGGAAAACTTGATGTACTGATCAATAACGCAGGGATTTTGGAATCTGGTTCTATAGAAAATACTAGCTTGGAACAATTCGATAGGTCATTGATAAAATCAATTCCATAAATTTGAATTTTATATTACTAACCAGATCGGTTTCGGTCAAATTGTTTAGCAATTATAACTAAAAATCAATTTTTTGATACCTAAATTTGATAATATGCTCAAATATCTGACTCCATTTGATTTATTTCAGATTATTCAACGTCAATGTGAGGTCTATATATCATTTGACTATGCTGGCTGTGCCACATTTGATAAAAACTAAAGGAAACATTGTTAATGTGTCCAGCGTTAATGGGATCAGAGCTTTCTCAGGCGTTTTATCATACTGTATGTCTAAATCAGCGGTAGATCAGTTTACACGTTGTGTTGCGTTGGAACTTGCAGATAAACAGGTATAACAAAAGATGATATTGAAAGTTGTTGGTAAAGTTTGAAGAAAATCTGTGAGATAGGAATAATTACAACCTGTACTTCCAATTTTTATTCAAACATATGTTCACTGTTTCAGGTTCGTGTGAACTGTGTTAATCCTGGAGTGACAATAACAAATCTGCACAAGAGTAGCGGAATGGGTGAAGAACAACTAGCTGCGTTTTTTGAACGCAGTAAGACTACTCATGCTCTTGGAAGACCTGGAGATGTGAAAGAAGTTGCTAGTGCAATTGCTTTTCTTGCTAGTAACGACGCTAGCTTTATTACTGGCGTTACATTGCCGATTGATGGTGGCAGACATGCTATGTGCCCTCGTTGAATGATGCAGAGAAAGATGATTGCGTAAATTTATAAATAAAGAACATTACTGATAATATGTTTCTAACTTCTGTATGGAATTTTTGGATATGAATAATTATTAATGATTTAAGCGGATTTCGTACATATTTCAATAAAAAGAAATTTAATAACTATTTACGTTTTAATTATTTATCATTATTTAACTATTTGATTTATCACCTCTCCGGAATCTGCAGTACCTAAATCATTCGTTATACTTTCGCTCGTATATTCTAAAAGATAATTTATTGGCAACTAGATTGTAACATTGTTCCGTAAGATTGTGATGAATAAACGGTGCAATAATTAATATTTAGAAGAGTAAATAATCTTCGCAGGCAGCAATCAGTAATTGGATAACGTGTAAAATTATAATGAACGGAAAAAAAAAAAAAAAATAAAGAAAAATAAATTCTGTTCATCAGAAATCTGGGAACATTATCGAAGATCAAATTCAAATTTCAACCGTGCCCTCCTATTTATATCTTGATATATAATTAATTGGGTAAGGAGCCGTTCAATAATTGCGCAATGCTGTTTTTCGGATTTTTCAAACCCCTCTCTTTGTGCAAGAAAGAAAAAGCAACCAATCATATTATTATACACGATCTTTGAAGCAGCCCTCCCTGCACCCCTCCGAAATTGGACGAAACAGACGTTCACCCTACCCTCCATAGCTCTGACCTTTGGCGATCGAAACTGTTGCACCACCCCAGCCCCCGTCAAAGCATTCTAAAGACTTAAATTTGTTTTTTTGAATTACAGGGTAATGATGCATTTTTTATGCATAGCAATTTAGCAATTGGCTCTTCTTGATTAATAAACTTTTAGATGTTTGTTTCTAAGACTGACCTCGGCTGAAATATCGGGCGCCAAGAACTTTAGCTGTCCCAAGACCTACAAAAATACATTTTATGTAGATCCGGAAAAGTATTAAAACGAAATTGTATTGCCATAAGATACCCGCGGCGTACCTACGTGCTTTATAGCAAACGATTTTGCATCCAACATGTTTTCAGGACGCGACATCAGTACTGCAGCTTGCACATTTTGGTCATAATCACGTCAATTGGTCATCACAGAAAGAAACCGCGAGAAGACTTCAAAAAATTTGCAGAGGAGTTTTGCGGGCCGAAACAATTTCTAATGACCAGATAATTGACAGTAAAACTAATTACACTAAAAATATTCTTCACTCAACAATTGAGTACTATACGGAAAACTTGATTTACTCACTGACGACGTTGGCATTTTGGTATCTGATTATTCCATAGAAAATAATAGCTTATGAAACATTATAATTCGATAGGTCATTGAATTCAATGCATCTATGAGTTTGAATTTATTAGCCGGGTTGCTGTCAATCAATTAAGTAGTTGAACGATCCATAACTGCAGAAAATCAATTCTTTGATCTCTAGTTATTTATGAATGATTCGCTGAAATATTTCACTGAACCTTGTATTATATTATTCAACGCGAATGCGCAGAGATCTATGCAGTATCTAACATGATACACCGCGGTCATTAGAGTGATAGTGTACAAAGTAATTCGCTGGCAACGATTCTAAATGAATAATTGTCGGATGACTCGATAATTCACGCTGATCATATGTGTAATGCTATTCTGTATTATCGCGAATTATAATTGTATGACACTTGGGAACTGTCTAATTGCCAAGATTTTGAAGGATATTTCATTTTTACAGGCATTTACGATCAGCTGGTCGATAGCAGGCTTCGTTTCATATCGGGCACATATGTTAGAAAAATAAAAACAATAATCTAAAGTTCAAATTCTTCGGAATTAAGGCTCGAATATCAAAATCTTTCGCCAGATATATTTCCTAATTTACGTAGAATTCTTGTCATAGAATAATGAATCAAAAAATTATTTTTAGCTCCCAAGGATTTTGGAAAAATAATGAAATCTGTAGGAATCCCCATTTTATATTATCTGTCAGTCAGGTTGCGCATGTAATAAGGAATATCAGCAGTCTGCAAATTGCGTAATGCTATTGTTTCCCCATCCCACCTTTTCGACAATTCGCACTCAAAAATGTTGCAATCCATTGCGCAATAATTAACCATCCTCGACCGATAAAACTTGTGAGACATTTTCTCAGCCCCCGCTCTAGCCCACCCGTCTGCAACTCCGCACGCATAATACGTATAGCGCAGGAAAATGATTTCCTATTACTTTTAGCTGCATACATTCAGTTGATTCGCATTCGTACATAATACAAATTGATTAAATTTAACTTGATGGGGAAAAATTTTGAAAAAATTATTATCTCAGATAACACCTGACCCAAAACGCTTTAACGCCCCCAGCACAGAGAAGAGAGGTCTCTTTTCTTGTGCCCCCAGGGCCGGCGTGACGCGCGCATTTGATCATGCAGAATTAGGTAATCCCTACTTCGCCTTTTGCCCCGCCACACGATCTTATACCAGACAGTGTTACATAATTATTTACTGACTCGTAAACTAAAGTGTTTTGATAATACACGTTATCAAACGTACAGTAATCTCGAAAATCACAGTATAAAAGAACACGGAACATAGATTCTGAATCAAAATTTATATATACAGTTAGTTAGACTGCATTAGAAAAATCTGTAAACTAGATTAATTATTTGAAATCAAACGATCGCACTTTGCTCGTGTTTGACTATACGTAAATAATTTACACCTACAACTTGACAGGTAAGTTCACAAATACTATATTACCTCACAGTTCAGTCTGATTGTGAGATACGTTTACGGCCGTGTAAGTGACACATATGGTTTACAAAATTTTAGACCAAAATATAATCATGACGTTCGCTGGTAAAGTTGTTCTAATTACCGGAGCAAGTTCTGGGATAGGTGCAGCGACTGCGATACACTTCTCTCGACTAGGTGCCTCCTTATCTATAACCGGAAGAGATGTCGAAAGTTTACAAAAAGTCACTGACAAGTGTTTGCAGCCGGTGTTTGTCGTTGCTGGTGATATGACAAACGAAAATGATACGAAAAATATCCTCGAATCAACTATAAAACATTACGGAAGACTGGATGTACTCGTTAATAATGCTGGCGCTATGCTAGCTGGCTCTATCGAAACCACCACCTTGGAACAATATGATCGGTAATTATATTTTGATATAGAAAATAGGATAATCCGAAATCTCGTATCCGAATTGAAGATATACGTATGGTATAATATAAGAGATGCTGATAGTTAGATAATGTTAGTCAATGATCAGTAACAGTAATATAATACATATGGAATGTATCTTGCAAAAAGTTTGTTCCTTGTAATTCAAAAATATGTGATTATAATAAATTATGGGCGTGTTTTAGAACATTTAATCTCAATGTACGAGCTGTCTACCATTTAACGATGCTGGCTGTACCACATCTGATTAAGACCAAAGGCAACATCGTAAATGTGTCCAGCATTGCAGGTCTCAGATCATTTCCTGATGGATTATCATACTGCATGAGCAAAGCAGCACTAGACCAATTTACGCGTTGTGTAGCGTTGGATCTTGCAGATAAACAGGTATTAAACCGATAACCATATCTTGTATATCATGTACTTTTCCATGCAGTTTTCTTGCATAACAGTTCAGCAATCGACCATTCGACTTATAGGTGCATTGAATAGCTCTAATCTCAGTTGAAAAAGTTTAATCATTCCCCTTGTTCTAGGTCCGTGTGAATGCTATTAATCCTGGAACGGTGGCAACGAAATTCCACGCAAGAATCGGTCTTGATGCTGAAAAAGTAAAAGCACATTATGAACGCGGAAAAATAACGCATCCTTTAGGAAGGATAGGCGAAGCAGAGGACATGGCTTCAGCGATTGCTTTTCTTGCCTCTGATGCTGCTAGTTTTATTACAGGAGTTACATTGCCAGTTGATGGCGGCAGAATATGTGTCCCCGTTAAATAATGTAGCAATAAATATTCCGCAAAGCAAATAACTGCAAACAACATAAATTTTATTTTAGCCTTCAAAGGGATATTTTTGTAGTAAACATTAAATATTAAGCAATAAAAAATATTCTTCAATACTACGGTTTCAAATTTTCTATTTACAGATAATCCTTTGAGTTTTAAATTTCGAGTTTTTTTCCCCCCAAAAAGTAGCCTGATTTTCGCTTTAATTACTTCAATAGATAATAACAAAATATTAACAAGAACCCAGAAAATAAATACTCAATGAATGTTTCTCAACTTTACGGAACTTTCGTAGTAATTTTAGATTCATTTTGACAAAATAGTGTCAATTTTACGTTATATTGTAATAATAACATATTCAAAATCGAAGAAAAAATAAAACAAAATAAACAATATAACGATAATATAGCTTTTTTTCAAGCAGTTTGAGGTTCAGTAAATATTCAAATTCATTCATTCGGAGTTTTAAGCGTACGCCATCTGTATTAGCGACTTTATTTTCGTTCGGTGCACATAATACCGCACTCATGAATGAAAGAAAAGGAAAGTATTCTTATATGGCTTCCCCGTATTCTTTTTTTGCACCACTATCGTTCATTCAACTCAAAAGCGTAGTAATAAGGTAGCAGTTTTTTGTCCGCATTCTTTCGACGAACTACTATAGTTTCATTCATACTTCAGGTGCGCGACGAGCGCTCTTCGTTTATCAATGAAATAATTGACGCAAAGGGGGTGTCTAAACTAGCGATGGAAAGGAACGAACAAACAATTAAAAGAACAACTCAAACTGACAAGAAAATTATCTCACCATAAAATCATTATCGGCGGATAATATACATACAGACTTCCGTATATTATATTCAAGCACTCTTAGTATAAGATATACTCTAAGAATTCACTGAGTTAATCGTTACAGGCAGACATTCAAGCCTTATACAACATAACCCAAAATTCAAAACATCACAACGAGAGATACCGTCAGTTTGTATACAAACAAAACGTGTCCAATTCGTATTTTGTTGTAGCTATTAATCGTGCTGGCCGTTGAAATCTCAAATTAATGTTTGCTGATAATAATGATGGCTATAAATTTTCTTAGATTATAAAACCGATGAATTTAATACCGCGTGAAATATTTTTTCGAGGTTATTCTCACCTGCATCATCATACTTTGTGTACATGATTCGAAAATAATTATTCATACACATCTCTGTACAATTTCACTAATAAAATCATGGAAGTAATTGATTTGTCGAGTGATTCGAATGATTCAGTGTCCATTCATCAAGCCGACTTTCAAAAATCGTCCGAAAATAATTTCTCAATAAAAACTTCGATCGTCACCGGATCTGCGCACTGTATATCAGATGATGATTTCGATTTTCCTGAAGTCCCTTTTGTTAATGAGGTAGTGAAGTCAATTGATTCAGAACTAGAGTCTTTGTTATCAAAAGACCCCAGCAATACAAACAGTAAGATCGAAGATGAATTGATAAACAAATATTTGACCGAACAGCCAAAAAGCAAGCCGACTAAAGTTGCAAAGAATAAAAAAGGACTGAATAATTACGACAAAGAGTTATTGAGAATTGATAAATTGAAAAATGCAGAAGAGGCTGCGAGAAAAAAGGCAGAAAAAGCTGCGATTGCTGAAAGTTTGAAAAGTATGAAACCTGGAGAATGCATGAAGTATATGAAAGTTATTTTAGATTCTGGTTTCCGGAATCTCAGCTTCTTCGATGGTCTTATCAACAAGCTTCAGAGTCTTGAGCTTGTTTATCAATTGAAATCACAAATATTTCCAAACAGCATAACTTGGACAAGAACAAGACCAGATAATAGCAAAACTGCGGAGAATACTTTAGTCAACAAAGAAAATCAGATAGTTATTATTTGGGATTATACAGAGGCTGTTCACAGGATTGCAGACAATACATTTGTCGCTTCAATTTTAAGCATTGGAGATTTGATAGCTGACAAAGTAGCAACTCTAGTTATTTACGGTATAGGAAACTACTTCAAGCATCATAAGAACTTGAAAAAACAACAGTGGAAAAATCAAGGCCATGGAAACATGAGGGATGTGACAAAACGTCGTGGTAGTAAGGCGTTTAAGAACTTGCCAATAATAAGAAAGAAAGAATTGGAACTATGCTTGACGGAGATTCAGTTGAGGGTGAACTGTAACAGCCAATTAATTGACACTCTGGAAGAATTGGGAACGCTGATATACCAATATACCAAAGCCATTGCCGAAGCGCCCTTCAAAATACAAAAAAGAGGAGCTGTTCAGGAGCAGTTGGATTGGTATTCTGCTGCAGACAACAAAGATACAGTTAGAGTAGACAAAGATGGTAATGGACTGAAAAGACTCTGGCAGCAACAATTGTGCCAATTTAATTTGGCCAAATTGGAAACTGCGGAGGCTATTATATCCCAATATCCAACTCCGCTGCATTTGATGGAAGTACGTGAATTTTCACGGATCTAATTTTCAATGTTAATTCAATATTTCATTGAAATTATGATGTAATCTTCGCATATCTGTTTCAGGCCTACGCTAACTGTACACCTTCTGAAGGCGCAACATTGCTTCAAGATATCGCTGTAAGTTTGTACAGCAAAAAATGTACAATTGATATCAGTATTTTATACAGAATGATATAACATGTTTGATAATTTACTAACGCTAAACAATTCATCTTTTCTTTATCAAAACAGATCAGAAGAACTGCGGGACCACTCACAGCAGTTAGAAAAATAGGGCCTGAATTGAGCAAGAAATTGTATCTCATGTTTACATCCGAGGATGGAGATACTCTTCTGGGCAATGAATGAGCGAATTTATCATGTAAAGAGTTCCTAAGTCTGCAGTATTTTTTTTGTCTTGTTTTTTATTACCTATTTTACGTGGTACAAGTGTTTTGTATAATGCTCTTTCTTCTTGTGTTATGTATGTTGGAGTTTTTTTTTATGACGTTAAGTATGTTAATATGGAAACACTTGTTTTAATTTAACATCGTTGGATCAAAGTTGTATTTAAAGATTTATCGTTTATCAATCTAGAAGGTATTCATACAATTTGGTAGTTAGTCATTCAAGTATGCTACTCTTAAGAGATCTCTAATTCAATTATTATCAATAGATGATAAACCTTGCAACCGATTCTATGAATCACCTAGATTTGTGTACCTAGATATAAGCCATAGTTTTATACGGAGAGTAAGAAGACCAAATTTTTTTATAGAACGATTTTAAATCATGTTCATACGTTTAAAGAGATATCTTCTGTTGTATCACATTAATATATTATTATTATTAATATAGTTCCTATTTTTCTCCGATAACAACATTATATACAGTTTCTTTGAAAATAAACTGGAGTAAACTAGACAAAAAGCTTATTAATTATCATTAGATGATAGTTATTAGTATGCGAAATAAATTGCGTTGATATGAAAATTCGTTTACTTGCACAAACAATATTTATTACATTTTTACAAGCAAATAAATAATATTATGACTGATGAGTATTAGGGTGCATACATAATAATTGATATCGCGAAATAGGTATGTTGTAACTTTCGCTATCGATATTTTTAACGATACTTTGTAACGAAAGAAAAAATGAAATAACTATGATTATGTATATTGGAACAACTGTATCACCCAAAGAATAGAAAATACCTAACTGTAGAACTTACATTAATAATCAATCACAGGAATCATATACTTTTATAAAACGAAAACCCAAATAGCCTGCTTGTTCGATTCGATATTGTACTAAACGTTTCGTGACTATTTGAAAAAAGTGAAATGCACTCAGGTACCGAAATAAAAATGCGATCACTTACATTTGAATAAATGGAAGGTAAGCTTTGGATTGTTTGAAAATTAGAATCAGTATATCTTATTGTCATTATCTATTAAAATGTGATATTTATTTTACTCGAAAGAATTAAAGCTGGTATAATCGAAATATTTTCTTACAAACTATTGCAGGCATGTAATAAACTACTAAATTCAACAGATGCAACAGCAAAATTTCTAGCATGTTATCAATTAATTATTCCGAATCGTCACTTTCCCCTGTATCATCAATTTCAAATTACATTGTGAAGACAATTCGATGGTTACTTAACTACACAATTTTCTAACATTCTATCCGCCGCTGTTATATAAATCGTAAATATATTCTACAATAAATTAAGAACAACCATTATTTATTACTGTTGTTCTGTAATTTTAGAAGCAACATTTGCATCGGACAAGAAATTATCAGTCTTTACCATTTCCATTTCTGTATTGGTACTTAAATTATTAATTTGTTCAATACTGCGACCATTTTTAGACGGCAATGTCAAATCAATTTCTGATACAGTTTGGATTTTTCGTTCGATAATATTCGTCTTAATAGCATCCTCAATCTCTAACGTATCATCCTGAAGTATTTCTTGAAATTTGATCTGATGTCTAGGAATAATTTGGGCATATCTATGCTCATTTTTATCGTAATTAACAATTTTCGAGGCATTCTTAGTCAGAATAACTTGTTCATTTTTATCGTCGTGTATATTATTGATGAAAGAATTTCTCTTTGCTAAAATAATTTTTGTATACTTAATAGTAGCTTGGTTTAATCGCGATACAGTTTGCATCGGTGTACCAGAACGATTAGCAGTTGTAATAGAAGGATTTTGAGACCGGGCTTGAAGTACTGTTCGACTTAAATGGTGGGGAGGACCAGCTGCTCTAACAACAGCTTGCATTGTAGAACTAGTTATATTTCCAACTGGCTGTTGTATTCTATCATGCTTATTACTAATTAGTACAACTTTGGTAGTTCCACTTAATTTCGACATACTTTTATCATAAGAATCTATAACGACTGGCATTTGCGAAATCGACGGGGCTTTTTCAATGGCATTTAAGTTCTCTCCATCTTTGGCAAATATTATTGGAATATCCAATATATTTCCTAAATCGTCGTCAAAATCGTTTATCATTTTCTTTCTAATAGGTGACTGCGGTTTATTGCCTCTCTGTGCCGCTCCTCTTTGCAGATTACAACTGTTCACTGTAATCTTTGGTACTGTTTTCATCGACTTCTGGCTCATTTTTATTTTACTTGATAGAGGTAAAATAGTTATTGGATTTTGACTGGATATTGGAACTAACATCGAAGCAGTTCTTGAGTTATGCAAACTATCCGTTAGCATTACTACATTTCCGGTAGACACAGCGTGAGGATAGTTTTTATTTGATGTACTGGCTTGCAAAGGCAGCAAAGACATCTTAGATACATCCAACGGTCGACTAGACGTTGATGTTGTTCGATCACTGCTACTGCTGCTGGCCCCGTTGTCCACAACTATAAAATAGAGATACCGTTCTCAGATATTGGAAGAGAAACGGAGCATTGAAAATATTTAGTGTTAAAAACTATTGATGACAAGACATAAATATCCAAAAATTCAAAGTGATATAAACATGTTTTTGTAATTCATCAACTACAGTCTCTCAAGTTCGTTGATAGCCATTGATTGCTTTTCGGATCAGTTACGTCGTGGAAGAATTCATTTTGAACTTTCGTTGTAGAGACAATAAATTATGTAAATGTGAAACTTGAAGATTTGCCTAACTTTAAAAGCAGCATGATGTTAATGATAAGATGTGCAAGAGGACGTATAAAGTGTGTTTCAATTCGTTATCACGGAATGAATACTTTTGTAAGATGACTCATGTATATTTAGGATTCAAAGTAGGTGAACAAAATACCTATATTTATAATCTAGATATCCTGAAAATGGGAAGAACAATTTATAGAAGATGACTACGCCACTACAATGCATATACATACAATGATTACAATCTAATACGAAAGAAGAAATATCTTTATATATAGCTTAAAGAAAGTTATGAATAAGTATGACCAGCGAATAGAAATGAAAGACTCAATATTGAGTATTCCTAATAGAATAATTTTTTTTACCAGGGTAAGGGATAGGAATGAAAAGAAAACCGAGTTACATAAAAATATTTATTCAACATAAAAATATAAGGCAATGTTGGTGTATTTACATATAATAAAATATTTCTTCTGACAAATTCATTTTGAATCACATTAATTTTTAATTATTCAAAAAAAAAGAAATAAAATAAAATAAAATAAAATAAAATGAACAAACTTGCACGGTGATTTCCTTGTAATTGAAAGTATCTATTTATAGAATATGAATTCCAATTTATAATACTCATCATTTGTAATTATCTTTCTTTCAACAACGTAGTAACAGATATTTATAAATTTCTGACAATGCATAGAATATAAAAAGAAAACCGGCCTAGTCTATCAATCCTATAATCCAGTAGTAATTGACATGCTTACGACTAATGACGCGTGTAATTGTTTTACCATAACTTTGTTGCATTGAATATCAACTTCGTTTAACTACTGAAGAAAAAAAAAAAAATTGTCCCAAGAAAAATAATATCAAAAGATTTAAAATCATTGATTAGATTTTTTTTCTATCCAACTTAAATACGTACTTTTTTTTAATAAAGTTCTAGTTTCAAGCAAATATACCCTAATTAAATCTCTACCTTTTCATAATGTATACACAACGATACTTGATTAAAATCTTTCATACAAAAAATAGCCCAGCTTTCAAATTATACAATTACTTATTAATTATTTGGCTAGATAATAAGATTCTACCTTTTGGTGTGGTCGTTGACGAGGATGATACAATCGTGTGTGTATTTGCGGTCGAAACACTTGGAGTCAACAAAATACTGGAAGCAGCAGTACCTTTTCCCACAGGTATACCGCTAACTATTCCCATCGGACTTCTCCTGCTTTGCAATAGCGCTGACAATGCCCCACTGGTATTGGTCACAGACTTAACTTGCATTGCTGTGTAAAAATACACGGAAATATAATTACGTACAGAAGCTTTAAACACAATCATAAGGATAAGCTTCATTCAATGAATAATAAACTACAATACAAACGATCGAATCAATTATTATCACAAAATTACAATTAGCAAATTGCGATTTACCTGCAGCAGTAGAAGCGCTGACTCTAACTTGATTTCCAGCCGTTGTTAAAACGTTAACAAGTTTAGCTTCGCCACCCTTGTCAGTAATATTGATGTGTTTGTATGTGCTGGTCATGACTTTAGAGAAGCTCTTATTTGTCGACATTACTGTCTTCATCTTTGGATTATTTTGTGGACTGGGATGAGTCGCCATAATTTTAGGCATTTTAGAATAAGCTGTAGCCGGTCTAGGTACGTTGTTCATCTTTGTTGTAGCCATGGCTGTTTGACCAGTTGAAGTAGGAGCTAAACGCAGCGGTCCAATGGGTGCTAAACTGGCCAGAGAACCAATGTTTAGTGTTATTCCTCCTGTTGCGTTACTTGTATTTGGCTGTGGGGTAAATTTTCTCATTAATTAATCTCAAAATTTCATTTCGAGTACAAAAACCTTGAGAAAAAATAATTAAAAAAATAATTATACCTGTCCTGAAACTCTCGGCGATAAGATCTGATCAGGCAAATTAAGTTTTTGGTTGCCACTAACTCTGGGTTTTCTTTTAGCCACGGAAGTTTGACCTAAACTTGTTCCGCCAATAGCCACAAGAGTTGGTTGAGTATTTAAAGTTCCTGCCCTAACTAGAGATCCGGTAGAAGTGATTTGCGTTGTACCAGATACAGTGTTCGGTGTTATGGGAGTAATCGGTCTGGTTTTTTTAATACTTGGAGAGTGCGGTTCGCTCTCCACCGAACTGCTAGTAGAATTCTTTCGTTTTCTATATTCTTTCTTGATAGTTTTATCAGAGTTTGATAATGGATTAGATCTCAGTGGCAGTGGATGCGGTTGTAGTAATATACTGCCAACAAAATCGCCAACTTCATCTAATATACACCTGTCCACCATGCTCTGCGTTATACCCTCAGATATCTTCTTAGCCGTTGAAATCCTCAGGTGATCATCGGCGGTTCCAATTACTACCAGACTAGTTTCAACTAACATTTTCTCTCTCAGATCTTCCAGATCGTCCGATCTTACCAGCGTTGCATTTTGACCAATCACAAACATCACAGGACACCTTATATCCATCAAAGTATCGTCGGGTGTTCCTCTCTTGCCTTCGACTGTCAGGAACGGAAAGCCCAAGCAGATCACTGCGGTAACATGCTCCATTTGTGCCACCTGAAAATTAATTCATTCAATTTTTCTGCATTGAGGGGATTAACTTGACGAAAATTTACCTGGCAAGCGAGTGCAGCCCCTGTGTTAAATCCTATAAGGATGATCGGCCGTCCAGGACAATCGCTTCTAACGTCTTGTATCTTAGTTCTAGTGGCTTGAACCAGCTGATCCATGCATGCCATCATAGTCATTCTGTTCGCAGAGAGCCCCATGTGTGTATGAACATTTACAACCATTCCCAAGGCCCCTAATTGTGAATTCCATTTGTGTTGTCGAGAAGATACACTCGTTCCAACTCCCGAGGGTGCTATTATCAGGATTGGATTACCTGGCAATTTTTTCTGTAAATAATGAAGACAGTTTTCATATCGTAAGGCCTCAAGACTTGTTCATTATCGTATCTTTTTACTTACTGGCCTGTTCGCATTTAAACTTGAGATAACCGGATCCCAAGATCTTTTTAGCAGAGGACCGAGCGTTTCCCATGTTATGGATACGCCTTTAGAGTTTAAATTGGGTTGAACGGCGATTATCTTGTCTATTAATTGCGGAATCTTTAATCTCAAGGTCTGTAAAATGTCTAAATAAATGGCCATGTATTCTTGAGGTAAATTTTCAAACAATAAATTATGCAGCCATTGTGCAACACGCCAATCCCATCCAGCAGATGCCAAAGTTTCTCGAAACCTTCTTGCAGCTGTGTCAACTGAGGTTCTTCTAAATACTGGTTCAGTTGAAGAACTGGCTTTAGCCAATCTTGCCAAACGTTCGGCAGACAATATCCTCAAAACTTTAGTGAAAATTCGGTTTTGAACAGGCGACCATAGTATCTTTTCAATTTTATCTTCCCAATCGTCGTTTTCATCAGGTCTAGCAAAATTAGCCAGTCTCTGAAACTCGTTCATCACATGACGAGCCCTAGTCAAATCGTAAGGAGGAGTAAGAGGCTCAGTAGAATCACCTTCGACGTCCAATTCTTCTTCTTGTTTTAGTTTGTCTCTATTTCAAAGAAAGATATTAAAAATCAGAATGAATTTTTACGTTTATAATAAAAGAAAAGACATGAAAGACAACAGCTTTATAGTTGTTATTCAATTTTCTCTTATTGTGAAGTAAGTAACAAATTTGAAGTAGAATTTTAAACAACAAAAATTCACAGATCTATCTTCTCTACACTCACGTTATCACCGAACTTTTCGGCTTCCCAAAAAACAGCTTTTTCACTGGTTTAACGTATACATTTTCTGGCTTCCAGTTCCAAGGACGAGCGTAACAGTGGTCTTTCAGTATCACGTCTATTTCACTCTCTAAACATCCGGCCAATTGATGTAAATACGTAGTTAATGTGTTCGGGTTATCGTCCAACATATCACCGGTTGGACTAGGTAAACCTGAGCCTAGTGTTGAGGAGGTTGATACAACTGGACCAGTAGACAGCAACATCTTCATAATACTATCTCGGCCAGTACCTGATCTCACAACATCCGTCATCCCAATGAACCTGGACTTTTTTATTATTTTTTAATTTCTTCTATTATTGGTGAAATTTTTTTACAGCATCGAAAAAAATGCTGTTTCAACATTTTTACCGTAAAATTTTCATTCAAAGACCGTTACTCACCACTTGAAGCTAAACTTTGATGAAAATCTTCAAATCCATCCTTGACGGGGCTTTTTGGTTATGTAATGTTCGTCGTGTGTTTATGATCACTATGTATATTTATTTAAAGATTAGAGAATAAAAATTGGGTTTTATTGGTAATTGAATTTCGACTTTGTACAGATGTATCTATTCATCGCATCAAAATTTTTCTTACAATTATTTATTTATTCATTCTGATTATTATTGTGCGAAAATATAAAGTGTTAATTGTTTAAACTGCATACGATATTTACTTACTTATTATTCGATTGTTTAAATAACAGGCACTTGAGAGAAGGTAAACTGTATGAAAACATACACATGGATCCCGGATATAAAACTGCGCTGTTTATTAAGGAAACCTACGGAAGCCCGACCTACCGAATGCGGCCGACATTGTATGTGGTGTGTTTCTTCTAGATGTCCCTACCGGGCTTCCGTAGAAACCTTATCGAGGCAACCATAGCCGTTACCCTCCATAGCCGTGACTATGGAGTGCGGTGACCATAGTACGGAAGCCTACGGAAGCTCGGTGGGGCCAACTATAGACATACTATGTCCGTCGATAAAATCAGAATACAGGCATGCACTGTCGGTAAGATTAACAAATAGAGACTACACTGTCGATAAGATCATCATTTACAGACATTTACTGTCTGTATAATTAACAAATACAGACATACACTGTCGGCAAAATCCGCATTTACAGCATACATATATTGTCGATAACTCAGTATAATTCGAAAATCCTTTACGCTATCTCCTAATAGTACTTTCTGTCCTACCTACACCGAAAGTATACACGAATGTGAAGTTTTTTACTTGAGCGTAGGAAATAAAAAATTTGTAGAGAATACGACGGTTTACTATAATAATGATGTTCACTAGATGATCAACAATTTTGATGATGATTAGTTCATTTGAATAGCTTTATTAGATATCCTATAAGAAATCGATAACATACTTTCCCCTTTTATTGCTTAGAAATTGAAACCATTGAAGTCATGAAAATGGCATTTGACCCTCCTACGTCTCTTCCATCCATACCTAGGTATAGTTCGTATGATATTTTGGTGTGAAAAATAGTTTCTAAAATTGGAATACGGAAAGTGAGTTTTCCCTAGTCTACGGGCGTTTCTATTGGTTAATAATGTCTAAATTTGGTCCACGTGCGTGGAATATACATATACATATACGACACGAATGGACGGCTAGAGATATTAGCGTTAATTCTTGTGTTGGTAACGATGTGTTTACGGCTCGCCTTGCGGTGGATAGTGATTTGTTAGCGGCGTTTTCTGTTTGATAAAAAAAAAGTCTGTATAAATGGTCGTAAATACATAATTAAAATAGTTGCGATTTACTATCATATCAAAAATAATACACAATGGAAGTGAGCAGTGAACAAACGACTCCAACTATGGATCAACCTGCCACTAATACCGAGCAAGAGACCACCGAGGATCAGCCCATGGAAGAAAGCGAAGATTACAACTTCGATGGTGACGACTACAGGCCTTTTATACCGCGAGGGCGAGGAGGTTTTAGGTAATGAAATAGGATCAAATTTTTACCACCTCGCCGACGTTTTCTCCGATGTGTTACTTACTGAAAAAATTATTAGTCTTTAATATGAGAAAATTTTCTTAAATTATCATGAGTCGATTTTCAGTAGACATGTTATCACATCGAAAATGAAAATAATAACAATGGTAAAAGAAAAAAAAAAGAATTAAACTTTACATGTGTTATTTCACACATCGGTATCCATAGTAACATATTTATGCAAAAATACGAAATAGAGGTAACTTGTTTGTCACTCCCATCTCACATATGAATAAATGATTATCACTGTGTTTATTAATCGTTTTCTCATTTCAATTCTGGGAGTCAAGACTATTAAAATAATTTTTTCGATGAAATATTAGTTTAAAAATGAAAATATTTTACTTATCTTACATAAATAGACTAGAATTTTAATCTTTGAGAAAAAAAAATGTTGATCTGTGATCAAAAACAGGTTTTAAAAACTTCCAATTCGATTAATAGAAAATCACCGGTCCTAATTGCACGGATGCTTACATCTGTGCAAATATATCAAAAATGAAAAAAAAAAAAAAACTAGTTGAGTTTTATGCCGCCTTTGCCTCATTTTTCCTATGACTTGATAGCAGCTATCAGATTAACAATACTGATAAAAATGAGACAACTATTCAACATAAAAAGATTTTAAAGACTTGCAACATTTTTTTATGAGAAATAACAAATTTTAGGGGCCGAGGTCGCGGAGGTTTTGACTTTCCGATGCGAGGTGGTCCCCCAAGATTCAGAGGCCGGGGTTTTGGTCCGCGTGGCCCTATGTTCAGAGGCGGAAACAATGGGTTTCCATTTGAAGGTCCGCCACGTCCTAATTGTCCTCCAGGTCCTGGAGGACCAAGATTTCGTGGTCCACCACCATTTGATCCAAGCTGGGGCCCCATGGGACCTCCTAATTTAATGGGACCACCCAATATGATGGGACCACCTGGAATGGTAATTTATTTGTAGTTAGAAAGTGGAGAAAATTAGTTTATTTATTGGCTTAAAATAAACTGATTTTTATTCATTGATTTTCTCACTAAAGCCACCTCCGCATATGATGAGCGGACCTCTTGGGACAGGACCGTATGGCCCACCACCTGGAATGGGACCGCCAAATATGAATGTATGTCAGGAATTCATTTTTGCCTTTCGTTATGTTGGGAGAAAAATAGATTTCGGTCCAGAAACAGCGAGATATTTTTATTTTATAGGAATGAAACTGAGTTTGAATTGCAGGAAAAGTCAGAAAATTTTATTCCCAACCTGGAAAATGAAACATTTTATTCGTATACTCCTGAAATATTTCATAAGTTTGCTAAAAAGATGAAAAAAATTATTCAATGGGTTTGAAAAAGCCATTTTCTTAATCTCAATAATTTTTGAAAATAGGGAGCACAAGTGGCTGGTCAACAAACTCAACAGCAAATACATCAATCACAAACAAACATTCCAGGATTAGACCTGAACGGAGAAGTATGGGTTGAGACAAAAACCGGGGATGGTAAATCATATTTTTACAACATAAGAACGAGGGAAACAACTTGGACTAAGCCCGAGGGACCAAACGTTAAAGTTATGGCTCAGGATCAGGTCAGTAACGATAAAAATGATTAGTGACCAAATTATCGCAAGATATGGTTGAAAGTTCAAAGAAAATAATCATTTTCTATTACCTGCACTCTTCTAGTTGGAGCAACTGGTACATGGAGCTGCGAAACAAGGTGGTAGATCAAACACACCGACTGGTACTACGCAGTCACAAATTACCGAATCGCGGGTAACTCAATCGGCCGATCAACCGCCTGGTAGTTCTGAAACTCCGAGTCAAATCATTTCCGCCACTCCTACCTCTACCACTAATCCTCCAGCCAGTGAATCTACCGACACAACTACACAGCCAGAAATTAGCCAGACAAACGGTGAGAATTTTTGCCACATTTGTTAGCACGGATTTTTAGCATCATAAAATGAATTTTGATAGAATTTAAAGAGTTTATTCGAACTTCTAGCATCTCCATCGACAGTTAGTGGTCTCACGACTAATGGGACAGCAAACATGATGCAACCGCCACCAAATATGCTCCCAATGCAGCACAGAATGCCTACCAATCAGTATGGTGGCCCAATACCAGCTCCGTTTGGTGCAGCACCTTTTGGCATGCCTCCTCCAGGCTTTCAAGCATTTGGAAATTACGGACCGCCTCAGACTAACTGGGGTAAAATATTCATACGAACACTGCATTGATCGGAATATTTTATGTTTTCATTCTATCAATGAACCTCGTTTGGAATGTCGTCCTTGGTTTTTTTAGGGATGCCGCAGATGCCACACGGAGTTATGACTCCACAAGCCGGAGTTGAAGATCCTGCTATATTGGCACAGATTGATCAAGATTTAGTTGCCTCTGCTTTAGTTTGGACAGAGCATCGAGCTCCTGATGGACGAATGTATTACTATAACACAAAAGCTGGAGAATCAGTCTGGGAAAAGCCACAGGCGCTTAAAGACTTTGAGAGTATGTATTGGGAAGTGGAAAAAAACCTTTTCTCTGTATATTTATGCATAGATTCATCTTAAACCTTGACACTTAAATTTCTAGATGCAAAGTTAGCCGTTCGGCAAAAGGTGGACGATATAGTACCTGCTGGAACTCAAGATATTCCGATTAAGCTTGAAAAACAAGAGGAAAGTAGCCACGAGACCAAAGAAAATTTCAAGGAAAATGAAAACAATAAGCAAAAAAAAGATGAAGCAGTTCCCAAAGAATCAGCAAAACCACAAGACAAATCAAGGCCAATTTCTAGTACTCCAGTTCCCGGAACACCATGGTAACTTACTTCGTTACATATTATTAAACCAAGAATATCTTTCTAACAAAATTGAATGATTTTCGCTATCATGTCTGATCTATTTTCAGGTGTGTTGTCTGGACCGGAGATGGTCGTGTATTCTTCTACAATCCATCTTCTCGGATTTCTGTGTGGGAAAGGCCGGACGATTTAGTCGGACGACAAGATGTAGAGAAAATGATTGCCACTCCGCCAGATGCGGTTGCGACTACTAAAAATCCACATCAATCAGATTCTAGTGAAAGCAGTGACGAAGATCAGCCTACACCAGCTAAAAAACCAAAACCAGAAGAAGTAAAAGGTGATTAATTTTTCCGCTAGCATTATGGAACCAGGAATTCTGCTACATCACGAACAATTGCATCGTTTTCATATACTTTTCAGTTATTCCAAAGGAGGAGGAGGAAAAAGAAGGAAAAAAAACTATCGACATTGGTAAAGAGGCTGCAATTGAAGCGGAAGTAAGAGCTGCCAGAGAAAGAGCCATCGTTCCTTTGGACACGAGGATTAAATCATTTAAAGATATGTTAGCGGAAAAGGACGTGAGTGGAATTTACATTATCATGTTGATGTACATGATTCTCAATTCGAGCATGGAAAACCGAGAGATTTCTTCACCCGGATTTACATCTGTTTTAGGTATCAGCCTTCAGTACCTGGGAAAAAGAGTTGCATAAGATAGTGTTCGACCCCCGTTATTTACTGTTGACGTCGAAGGAGAGGAAGCAAGTGTTCGAAAAGTATGTGAAGGAGAGAGCAGAGGAGGAGAGACGCGAGAAGAGAAATAAAATGAAGGAAAGGAAGGAACAGTTCCAGAAGCTTCTTGAAGAGGCGACCCTTCATGGAAAGTATGTTATGATCTGACTGTGAATCTTGGAATGGTCTTACATCCGATATTTTATTGTATAATTACGCTTTTTTTTTTTTTTTTAAATAGATCATCGTTCAGTGATTTCGCTCAAAAGCATGGGAAGGACGAGCGTTTTAAAAATGTGGAAAAGATGCGGGAACGTGAGAGCCTATTTAACGAGTATCTATTGGAAGTTCGGAAACGAGAGAAGGAGGAGAAAACTGCTAAACGAGAACAGGTATGCCAGTTGTAATTATTTCGTATAACATAATGATGGCGATTTTGAAGCCAATTTTTTTTTACAGGTCTTCATTTTGAGAAGTAACGTAAAAAACTTAAAAAAAATTTAATCATCGTAAGATTGATTAATTTCATGTATAAATTCGTTTAATATATAGTCTACTTAATTCACTGTTTAAATTCAGAAAAGTTTAGACATTTTAGGTCTGTTTTCTTATTAATGGTTATTGATTATATTAAAATTTGTCACATTAAGCCTTTTCGATCAAAATTCAAAAGCGAGAAAGTTACTTCACGACCGCGACAATTGACTAGTCTCTGATAATACCTAATACTCTATAATAATATTTTTACCACATTTTAGCAACCTTTGCCATTTTTTTTTCCAGCTATTCGACCGTGAACATGTTATACGATAACTTACTGCCATTAAATCTGATTTTATATAATGCTAGAGTAAAAAATGATTTCATTAGTTTCCTGTTTTATGTAATAAACAAAGTTTCAGCGTTGAAATTGAAAAGTATTTGCGAATTTTGTAAAGTTTGCTGAAATCACATTTGAAATTAACGATAGATCACGCTGTACATTTTTGTTCAAATATTCAAACCCATACAGCAATAGTTATTTTTGTTCAAATAGTCAGAACCATACAGTGATAGTTATTAGAATCAATTTAGAGTTCAAAACATCCTCACGGTTTGATAAATTAGAACTCCATAGTCGACAGTATTACAGTTTCCTGCATGCAGAATATAAAAGGCTTGTCATACAATATGCAACACAGACAAATTTCTAACTGGTCAGAGTTATGATAATGAGATATCGAGTATAATTTAAAAATAGACAAAAGGAGCCTTCTCAAGTAACTGCCCATTTTCAATTCAGCCTGATCCAAAAACTATAAATTTTGTGAATAAATAATCACTAGAAATTCTTCTGAATTATTTCTCCGTTAAGCAGATCGACACTCAGTGGGCAGTAACTTATTGTAATAACATTGTCCATGCAATTAATATACTTTCGTGTTTTCAGTGATAATAAAAGATTTTTTCAGGTTTCGTAGGTATGTTATTATTTTGTTCCAATTGAATGATTTTTAATATATTATTAAGGATAATAATAACGATAATAATAACAATAATAATAATAACAACAGCAATAATGATAATAATAATAATAATAATAATAATTTTAATCATAATAATAACGAACGAAGAACACGCATAGGAAGATATGAGCATAAACTCTCTACTCTATAATCCATTAAATAAATCTAGAAAATGAGTATGTTATCAAAAATTGGGAGAGGTAGAGAATAAATAGTTGGTATATGACGGTTCCTTATGTACTTATGTGTTCTGAACTCTCCACTTCAGTCAGGAGGCAGGCAGGGCAGGTTCCATATGTGGAGTGGCATGGTTCTGAAGCTGGTTGGTGGCATGGATGATGTCATCTACCATCCCCACCTACACTGCGTGGCACAGTTGGCACACCCTCGCGCGCTGCATTCTTTACTCCAAAGCAGAGTCATGAGAATGAAACAACTCGGTATTTGTATATTAATCGTAATCCTCGTTACTTGAAAAAACAAAGCAAACAACAGATCAAAAAATCAAAAACAAAAAACTTGACCTTTTTTCAAATCAAAATCAATCTTTGGAAGTATCAGTCAAAACTAGTTAATCTCATTGTTTATCAAGAGAAAATTTAACAACCCTGAAGTAGCACAAAGTACATTCTACAAAGTACCATTATCGATGATCTATTTTATCGTGGTACAATGATCGTACGAATTAACTTTTTCAATCAAATTTCAGAATTTTCTTAAATATAATAAATTTTGTGTAAACATAAAGATAATTTTTCATTTACGTAAGAATGGTTAAAAAACAAACAAAAAAACGAACAGATTTTTTACGCCGGATCATTTGTGATGTTGTGTTACATTCTGCACTAGTTTAAAAACAATTATCAAAAAATGTCTATCCTGAATCTTAGCTCGTTTGGACTAGATAAATTATCACAAATGCACGTATTTCGAATTTCATTTTCAAGTTCTGATTTATTGTTCATCCAAAAGTTTTGTATAATATGCGTAGAGCCATTTTGATCTAAATTATTTTTTGCTACATGAATGCTTTTGCTGCTCAATTTTTTTATTAATTTTTTTTTATTAGTACCACAGTAAATAACGATCGTTCAATGAATTTGAAAGAAACAAACGATATTATATTCTTTGAAGAAATTGAATGCAACTTGTGTCACATTTCAAGATCCGAGCGATGAGGTGAACCATATTTTCAGATATTTTTTGAATTCCCTATTGGCCATTGTTCAATATGCGATACATATGATTTAGAGGAGCCCTTATACCAACCAGCACATGTGTAATAAATAATCCTATTGCTTGTGGAATGATACTTCGTGGATAGCAATCGTGATGCTGCCATTCAACAATGAATGATTCAGAAGAATTGAATGAGGTATTACTTTCAATACTTGAGCAGCACTTCCTCTGATATTTGAAAATAATTTTATATTGAAGAGTGATGATTGATTATCTTAATTATTCCAACTGCAAAAAAGTTTTGCCTTATCAATCATATTGCTGACTATCGCTTCAATTGAAATTGGCGATACATTTCTTTGTCGTTCACGTTATTGTATAATGTTGTCTCAAACTACGACAGTATAGCCGTATTGTATAAAAATGTAAGATTAATTGAGTTATTTGCAGAGCGATTGCACTAAATATTAATTATTAAGTCTTCGGCAATCGAGGTGTCACCTTGGAGTCATAAAAAAATGGTTCAAATTAAGGTCTTGACCCTTTTATAATAAGTTCAATTCATTTTTGGCGAAAAGGTCACTATCTAAATCATTAGCAATTGTGATATATTCCTGTTATCCACACTGTAAGAATACGCATTTCATCATATTCCTGTTAACGAATTATTAATTGCATTAAGGGATTTTCATCAGGAATGTAGATAGCTATGATTGGTATTGGAAAGCAGAATTCAATTCATTCGTTAAGTAGCAGAGAGAATTTTGATTTCCTTATTTTAACCATTCTTCCGTTAATGTTAAATTACGTCCCTATTCTTACAGCTGAATATTATGTTTGAAAACTAATGCTACACAATTTTTTTTTTTTTAACGTCAATTGAGTGTAATGAAATATGGCTTCGGGCGAATACAATGTAATTAAACAGTGTGAAAATAGTCTTATTATTAGATAAAAAATTATCATTCTTAATCCAGCCATTAGAGACGCCAATTTTATTCCTTGAAATAAGTAAAATAACTTGTACCGTATTTTCCCGATAATATAAACGATCCAGAATAACATTCATATATCATAAAATAGAGACAGAAAAACAATACGAATATGACATTTAGTATGTCCTTTCAGCGGGCAACTAAAGATATTAAACTTCTATTTTGCCGGGAAAAATGTGATATTTTCTTGGCATTATGGAGCACTTAACGTTGATTGTGAAATATTGAAAATTCAAAATAATACGTAAAGGAAAAGCCAAATAAGGCTCGTGATTCACAACTGTTGATAAAATTCGATCAAGTATGTGAAAATAGATTGTTATCGCAGAATTTTATCCGCAATAAGAGTTGAGACAAAGAATTAAAATTCACGAAAACTATGGAACATTGTGAAAGGAATATTATTTTTTTTTTTCAAACAATGGCTTCATATCCAACTATAAGAGATTATTTATTTAGTGATAAAGATACCCAATTGGACAAATACGGTACATAATTTTATTCCTTAACTATTTTTTAGGATTAGGCAACGGGTTACATCTTTAATGGCAATAACGAGACCAAAATGTGCCAACGTCTTAATAAATTATAATTATTTTCTTTTGTCTTATTTAAGTAATAGCATATTCCTTCAATATTTTTCTGTATATGGTAAGAAAAGTTAGATAATGTGAGTTAAAGTATCAAAGATCATTGCCAAAACACATAACCAGATTTCAAGATGTGTAAGATATCCTTATATCACACCTTCAATGCTCTTTCTTCAATATAGTAAAAATAAATTTTGAAAATTACGATCGAAATCTCGTTCTGAAAGTTCAATGTCCTTTGTATATTTCAATTCCAAGCTTTTCATAGCTCATAATAATGATTTACTAACAGCATTTTAATTTTCAGCTCGGACAGCAGTTAGATAAATCTGTTTATTTTGTATACCAAGTGATCATTAAGTACATACATAAAATGCTTTAAATTATTGTTTCACAAGACGTTTTATATTATTAATGTGATATCTATAAATAATATAGGTATATTTATAATGCAATGATGTTAATGATGACTTGGAAGAAATTGATAATTGTTGCAGCATGTAATCAGTGTATTTCTTTCCAGCAAACATAAGCAGCTTATTTCTATAAAAATTATTAACAAAAAAAAATTAAAAATAAAAATATAGTATTTATTTATCATATTTAATTGGTATTCTAACTGGTTTGTTTGCTAAAGTATTTTGATAAAGTTTATTCAATGTATTTATTTTTGCTACTTCGTTGAATATATGGCATTAAAGGAATTATAACTTTATCGAATATGTATCGTAAACAATCCAAACAAAAAAAAAAAAATTCAAAAAAACAAATCAAAACAAAAAAAAAAAACTGTTTACTCTTATAAGAAAATGTAAATAATTTAAAAGAAATCCTTTTATTAGCTGTGGCACTCTCATATTATTGTATTTCAGGTGAAAAAGGATTTTTTAGCCATGTTGCGAGAGCACAAGGACATTGACAGACATTCTCATTGGAGTGATTGCAAGAAGAAGTTAGAATCCGATTGGAGATACAGACTGGTGGAGTCTGCAACCGCCCGAGAGGATTGGTTTAGAGATTACATTCGCTTGTTGAAGGAGGAGAGAAAGAAGGAAAAGGAACGAGACAAGGATCATAGACATCGAGACAAGGAGCACCACAAATCTGAAAAAAAGGAAAAAGATAGGAAAGATGGAGAGAAATTTAAAGAGAAGTCTAAGGAGAAGATCGACAAGGAAATAGCTAAGGAGAAAAAACAAAGAAGATCAGAAATTAATCACGATGAGAATGGCAAGGAGAAATTAATCATAGAGAAAGAAGCTGGGGAAGTTGAAGAGCCGGAAGAAAAGAAAATAAAGAAAGACGAGGTAAGTTTTTTAAACAATACAAAAATCCCCGAACCCCTACTCACAATTTATGAATTGATTCTTAATCCTCACTATAATAAAGGCGAACGATATTTTATTTCAGAAAGACGAAAATAACATTGCTTCAGATTCTGAAGAAGATCGTGAGAAACAGAAACGTGAAAGAGAACGAAGAGCTGAAGCCAGTTTGAGGGAGCGAGAAAGGGAAGTACAACGCACTCTCGCAACTCATCTCCGCGATCGAGACAAGGAAAGGCAACATCACAGGCATGCAGAAGCTGTTCAACATTTCAGTGCACTTCTTGCTGATTTGGTATGCTTTAATTTTGATATTACTATCTCATTTCCCAAGTCTGATTAATGTTTTCAGTTTTATTTTCACAAAAAATAGTTCGATTTTATCCTATAATATTCACATATGAACTGTTTAAGGTCCGAAATGGCGATCTTGCTTGGCGCGAGGCCAAACGACAATTAAGAAAAGACCATCGTTGGGATTTGGCCGAAAGTTTAGAGAGGGAAGAGAAAGAGCGTCTATTCAATGAACACATCGAGCAGCTTGGTCGTAAAAAACGAGACAAATTTAGAGAATTACTTGACGAAGCTGGAGCTTCTACAGAGCTTACTGCAGCATGGAGGGATATTAAGAAAACGCTTAAAGATGACCCTAGATACGTAAAATTCTCGTCGAGTGATAGGGTGAGATAAAAACTTAGAAATGGAAAAGAAATCTAATATCTCTTTCACGTTATATAAAATTTGTTAATTCTTGTATTGTTTTACGTCCGATTTTTACAGAAATGCGAAAAAGAGTTCAAGGAATATATTAAGGACAAACTCGTCGCAGCTAAAGCCGATTTTAGAGAACTTTTGCAGGTTTGTCAATTGAATTAGAATGAAATTCAGAGCGAAGAAAGCAGCATACAAGTTTCGGGTTTTTCTAATTAATTTCATATTTTCAGGAAACTAAATTGATAACAGATAAAACATTCAAAAAAGTACAAGAAAACAGCACCTCATTAGTGGAGATAGAAGAAATTTTAAGAAAGGATAGAAGATTTCTTGTATTGGAAGCTGCAGCTGCTGAAAGAACGCGTTTGCTGATGGGGTATCTTGAGGAATTGGCTCGTAGGGGTCCACCTCCACCACCTACAGCCTCAGAACCTTCTCGCAGACCAACTACAAAGTATAAATTGATTATCTAGTGACGTTTTTTAATTGTTTAACTGTTTTATTCGCATTTTTGCAAACATATACAAATAGATACTATGATTGTAGCAACAGGAATCTTGCCACCATATTCAAGGACCGTTTTTTCGGTTCTTTTTTTCTGTTGCAGTTAATATATCAACAGCATTGATAATCGAGAATGGATTCTGAATCTACTATTATATAACGAGGCCGTAACAGTAGTTGGACCGAATGCATCAATTTATTTCCTAGACAAATATTATCATGTATACATCTAGGGTACAATAATAAAAAAATTAATATTAATATCAAAACTGTTTTATTTTTATCCAATTTATTTTTATACCTATAATTGAATAAGATTAGCATAAATAATTTAACGTTATTATCAAACGTTGTCGAAAGAAATTTCGTTATATTTATTACCAAGCTCTCAACGCTATGGGATTAAAAATTCTTTGAATTTTATATTCGTTGGAGAAAAAAAAAGAAACAATGTGATTTCATTCTGAAATTATAAATTGGAAATACCTTACGCACGTCACGATCTGGCTCCATCTCTTACTCGGGAAAATACCTGTAGGTATGCGTAATGAAGAACGCATTTTGCGGGTCCATCACGCGCAAGGACATTCGAGGTCGTGTTTGCGACCGCCTCTGCGAATAGTTATGACTAAACTAGGAATAAGGATCTGAAAAGTCAGTTAATACGGTAAAAATGATGAGAAAATACAAATCTCATTTATAAAAGTTTTGATTTTTAATAATATACATATAAATTTAGTACCGTTGTACAGTTATTCTACAGCATGTTATGCATATTACGTGTAAATCGTTTGTATACAGTATACTATGCGGGTACGCGCGCCCACGGTGGGACCAGTTTAGTTTTGTTACATTTTGTTCCTTTCTACTTGTTGCTCCCTCTTGACCTTTTTCAGTTCTTTTTATTTGTTTAATTTTTTATTTTGTCTTATTATATAGTTTTATTTACGGAGTAAGTAGCAGCCACCTTCTTAAGCACTACTATGTGTGAGGTGAGGTCGTGATAATTCCTGAATGTCGTCCGGTTTTTCTATAAAAAAAAAAAACGCGGACCTCGCGGCAGGACGAGAATGTGAAGGAGGGGCTATGACACACGACAATACCTTTCTTTTTTCTTTTTTTTTCCTTTTTTATTTTTATTTTACTCGAAACCCTGGGCTGTGTGCTCGCACTATTCCAGTTACTTGCTGTCGGAGACCTCCTACCTTTACCAGCTTTGTCTCTACCTCTACTTCTACCTCTACCTCTGCCTCCAGCTTGACGGCCTCGACGCGAGTATCACTAGACCCGCGACGCGTGCTCAAGTGAAAGTAGGATTTTGCTTTCTACTCAGTTAGTGAGAAATATGTTCTACGGAGTTCTAAAATGAGGATTAATTCGATCATTAAGTGGTGTATGTTAGTCAAAAATAGTGTCTCATATTCAATTTCAAAGATAATATAATATATAATGCGATTATAATAAGAATGAAGGCGTTAACGGGTCCATCGATGTATCCGGGTACCACCTTCAGTTCCCGATTTCTATTGTGCGTTGTGTTTTTTTCATCTGTGCATGGAAATACCTATCAGCAAGGTAATACTAAACTGAAATGTACCACCTGACGCTTACGAGCTACGTAGTTATATATATATAAATAATAATTTCATAGTTCGGTAAGTATCTGGAACGTGTGAACGAAATCGTTTCTATAAACGGATTGAAATATTCCCAAGACGCGAATGATCTATTCAGAGTTCAAATAAAGTTGCATAATGAATTGTATTCGGACCCTGTATAATGTTGTGCTGTTATTATTGTAGTTTAGTCGAATTATAGTTACGCGATTTCCGGGTATGTTGTTTTTTAAATTTTTTTTCTTTGCTGACGATTTATCATCACAGGAATTGATTAGCGTTATTATAGTTCTGCAGGCGACGATGAGTAACCGATTGATTCAGACTGACTTTGACCGAATTTTGTCATAAGCGTGAACGCGCGGTTTCACAATCGCCTATGGTATACCTATATGAATTGGAAATCAAAAGAATTTGAAACGGAATCTTGTTTTTCACGTAGCGTGTGTATTATAATTCATTGTCGAAAATATGAACGTAATCGGACTTTCTTATATCGTTAGTTTAGGAAATCGTTACGTAAAGTTAATTATAATTTACTTTAACTTCGTTAAAATGCTTGGGTAGCCACATACCAGTGTCAGGAAGTGAATAGTTTGAATTTTAAGTTCTATACACAGACTTGATATGAACCTAAAAGATTATGGGAATATTTCAAAAAACAAAGTAATAAAATGCGCGTAATTTTATAACGAGCATTTTATGGCTTAAATTTTAATAGGAATGTATGTTCAACCTGTTGACCTTCGCGAAACTATATTTTAGTAGTTAAAAAAGAAACTAAACTTAAATAACATGCGTAATGTATGCCAATAATATGTAATATATTCGAAATAGTAGCGCGTTATATCCGCTATTACGAAAATTAATTCTTCAGGAAATTTTTTTTAATAAGAACCTGTTCATCGCAAATTTCAATACATTGATTATTACAACGTGCAATGTTCCATTTAAAGATATGCATAATCAATAGCTACCAATTATTGCAGTAGAGTAACGGTTCTTACAGCGTAAGCTGTGTTGCATATTAATAAAAATTAATGTATGCCACACGTACCCTTAACGAAATATACCCGAGCTACTATATTGAGACATATTCAAAGTGTGCTTTCGCTCAGCACGCGTACGCTTGTGAATAAATAAATGAATAATAATTGAAACATTGTTCCTAAATTTGTCTGAAAAATTCTAAAACCAAAATTCCGAGACTTTGAAACAGATATCTTCTATAAATAGCACAATAGATTAATCTCTGTAATTCTAAATCAGAATTCAGAATTTCGATCCCTCAATTTTTCGTGATTGATTCTAAAAAAACTTTAATTCCATACTGTTTCAGGGTTTGTTATACATTTTTGTTTAATATTTCATACTCACGAAACAGTTCCCAGGAAAACATATCCACTTGGGATATATGGACACGAATAATTTGCTGACGAATATTATTATACATTAACACTGATGAATACATTACTACGAAAATTAATTAGTTATATACATTAACACATGTATATAACTATACTTGCATTTATAACATTACAAAACGTGATAAAAATTATTTAAATTTATTTATAGATGTTCAAAAAGCGTGGAAAAATTTGTCCGAAATATTTCTATCGACCAATACATATGGAGAAAATGATAAAGTACAGTTACATCCATCATCGTCACAGAATGATAGCTCAAAACTACCATTGCTGTTTGATGAAAATAATATAATGGGAACAGAACATTTGTTAAACACTGACGACGATGTAACTTACAGTTACGAATATGAGGAAGATTCGCATCCGAAATCTGAATTAAAGACGATGATACGTCCGAATAATATAACAATACCAAATGCAGTTGCAGAGTCTTCCAAAATCATCAGTCCAAATAATGGTTCTGAAGAAATATCCATCGATGGAACTTACTTAGAACAATATGACGCATATTACTACTATGAAGACTATGACAATGACACGCTCTTAGACTATCTTATTACAGAATCCAACAATTCTGCCTCTGATGAAATGAAGAAGAATTCTACCATGGAAGAGCCTAATTATTCAGATTCAGACAATTCGACTTACCACTCAACTTTTTACGATAACTTCAGCGACTCTGAGATATATGATACTGATGAGGGTACCTCGATGGAAAGTAGTAATAAACATTACATAGTAGCAACAAATTCATCAAGCAAACATCCAGAGAAATCAATTCCCATTAGAAAAGATGTTATTTCAGTGGTGACAAGTAAGAGCGTTGTTAACGGCACAATATCAATTCCAGTAACTCCTTTGCCGCAAACAACGGAGCAAATTTCATCACCACCTTCGTCCTCTGAAATTATGAATAACAAACAATTGGAGAGACATCAAACTACTGAGAATTCAATAGTTCTTGCATCGGTACAGACTAGTCGGAGCATTTCAGGGGCGAGATTTCTACCATTTCCTGTTGTCGAACAAGTCGTACAAGTTGCACCGAACGTTAAAAGCACCAACAAAGTATCAGGTCCGTTAGAATCAACAGAAAGTATTATCGACAAATTGGATCGAGTTCAGTCGGAACTTTCGAGTGGGTTTCTAAGCGGCGGTTTTAGAAATTCTGGTAACACTTTGCCACTGGATGTTCTCCCAGAGACACAACAAAGCGCAAAAAGGAAAACCACAACAATGAGAACTCCTGTGATTCGCGAATTTGTACCGCATCGCATTGGATACAGTCCTAATAGGAAACCTTTGCCTTCGTCAAGATCACCTGTTATACCTTCTATACCGAGGTTCAATCGTAATGAAATGAGATTGAATAATACGTTTACTACAACTGCGAAAAGTGTTGTAAACAAGTTTCCTCAGTTGCGACCACCTGTTAATAAAACAAGTACTGACGGAGCCAAGGAAAGTGTTGGAAGAATCGGGAATATCGTTGTTCAAGATGTGAGTGCGTTTTTGCCACCTGGATTCAATTTAGATAAGGTGAAAAACGAACCTACGGAAAGATCAATCATCGATGATATTTTTGCAAAAGCTAAAGTGGATATTTCCTCACTTTTACCACCAGGCTATGAGAGTAAGCAAAACGCTACGTCTGATCAGAAGAAAAATGAGAAACCGTTGGTGGAAAATGTATTTAAAAAACCACAAGTAGATCTCTCCTCACTTTTGCCACCTGGATATAATCCGAAACCAAGTCACGAAGACACTGGTAACACAACTTCAAAGCATACTGGCCTAGATGATCTATTCGCTGTATCAAAGGTTGATGTTGCTTCGCTTTTACCACCGGGATATAATCTCAAAAATAACAATGCTTCTGACCATTCAAACAATAAGGCTAAAACGGAGAAGGATTCAATTAATCAAGAAAATACTACAACCCAAGCAACTGTCCCAACAACAAAAGCCGGAGGTTTGAAAATAGTATTCCCAAGCAGACCGGGTGGCAGAAAACCTATACATAGAATAACTACTCCATCTGCACCTCACGGCCACGCACCTGGCGGTTTTAAACCTGCTATTCAAAAAGGCTGGCCAACTAGGTAAGATTGAGTAAAGAGACTTGACTTATTGGTCAGAAATTATACTGTGAAAATTATATGATGCTTGAAAAAATCTAAAGATATCTTCTTTGCAGTGAATACGATTTTTTATTATCAATATTTCAGAGCTACAACGGAGTTCACAGGGTGGCCTACATCTTCTACTACTCCGATATCTATTGAAAAATTACTTGAGGCAGCCCGTACAGCAACGGCTCAAACCTATAACACATCTAGTACCCCATCATCAGGTTTGACATCAAGCTCAACAACTACGACGACAACTACTACAACACCACGTCCCACTACACCAGGTATTTGTGAAGAAGAATGTGAAGTAGCTGGAACTATCCGTCTAGTTGGAAACACAGTTTGGGTCCCAGAATTGCTTGATAGTAATACTGTAGAGTGGAAACAACTTGCGAATGAAGTGGAAAACGAGGTAGTTGATTATTAGTTTTTGTAACGATTGAGCTTAGGTCTAATTAGTGTATAATTTATCCGAAGAAATCCGGTATAAATAAGAATTTTTAGATTGAGAATGAAGGTAAACAGGTAGATTTGTCAAGAAGTTAGATAAATTACATAAATATTCAATTTCAGATAGATTCCGCTTTTACGAAGTCCAGTACATTGAGGAAATGGTACAAAAAGATCAGAATTGATGCTTTCAGGTAATGAATTTAAATTCAAGTATCCTAGGAAAGATGTTCTAAAATTTGTAGCAAATATAATATCTTCTTACGAAATGTAACATGTCATGGATAACAGTTTTTTCATGTCCTTTGTAACAATAGCCAGGGGAGCATACTTGTGGATTATTTTGTGGAATTGAATGAAATTGGTAGAAAAATCAATACGCAAGAGCTGAAGTCCATTTTTCATGACTCATTGAACGCCTATACTTCCAGTAATGATAACAGTTCAGAATCTGACAATTTACTAGTTCTCGGAGCATTCACCATAGATCCTGTATCCACAGATTTTGTTGGTAAGACATATAGAGACAGCCTGCACTTTATTACTGGTCAAGTTTTGATTGAATGTTTTATAGAAAATCTATCATTTTCTAGTTGTACACAAATCGGCGATTCCGCAACCGGTCGATAATGAGAATACATTCATGCCGCAATGGGCAATAGCCGTTATTGTTATCGGGGTCGGAGGTCTGCTGTTTATAATAGTATTTGGTGTTTCTGTTGTAAGTATATGTAAAATCCAATTATGTACAATTATAATATCTGTTCAATAACCAAGGAATACCGAAAATAATAGAGAAGAGCTGTTCAGATCCTGCGTATCGAATATTTTAAATTTGTTCCTCATCCAATTATTTTTTGTAATTTTACGATATCTAGTTTTCGATTTTTTTAAAAAGAACTAATGCCATGAAATACTTAATTTTTGTAGCTTGTAAATCGGCACAATGTTACTAAAATGAAACCTCCGATGCCAATGTTCGATGAAGAGATAGAAAAAAATATTATTCATAAAGCTCAGACGTCACCTGGACGAAGGTCGATTGATTACCCGAAGGAAGACTTGTATAATATAGATACAGACTGGCATGACAAGTCTTTTGATTCAAGGTCTAACAAGGTAACGATATAATGTATCATCCTTGATTCAAATGAACTAAGAAACTTAAAACCGATAATTTTCACATTATGTGCCTATTTATCGATTAGTAATGGCAAAGTTTTATGACGATTTACAGATGATGGTAGATGGACCTTACCACGATTCCTCAAGGTACAATCTCTATGATAGTTGGAGATCCGAATGGAATGGGTATTACCAAAACGGTTCACACGCGAGCAACAGAAGTCAGGGTTACGAAAGTACTACTAGCGTATCAAGGCATCATCCAGATTATGATACAAATTTTTAAACTCAAATAAGATCTGGATGAAGATTATACTTTTTTTTCCTGCATGAGGTGTATAAATGTATCAGTCAGTGCAACGTTACTGATTATTATCGCCTAAATGTAAATGCAACTACATAGGTATTAGCGATACTTTGAAACAGCCATTAATTAAAGCCGTGTGACGATCAATTGCAAATGTGTTCAGTTTGATATCTACTGTGTTTGTCTCGTAGACATTCCAGATTCAAATTCTCAAATAAAATTGTTTACTGAATTTATAATACCTATGACGAATGTATAATGTACCAACAACTTTACACTAATATACAATATTTCAACAGTTGAAACAATTCTATTTCTTGTTCTGAAAATGAATGGATGAGAAATGTAAATATGCATGAAATTGCATTAGCTTAATTGAAAAGGAAAGGATAATATTTTCGTAAGTTATATTAAAGAGATAATCTTGAAAATGGAAAGAGTCTTGTGAATTTATTTTCATATTTCTTTTTCTAACGCCAAATCATTATGCTGGATTAGAAAAAATTCAAGTTACATACGATTCAACACACTCTGTATAGAGCGAAGTTTTCGGATTAATTCATCTGCGTTGGGTTTACTGTACACCGTTGTTAAACACTTTGAAATAACGTCTTGGCATTTGGCGGTAATTTTTCTCCTGTAAATATAAGTTAATTAATATCATCATTATTTTATACAATAAATATTTTGCAAGAAACATTCAATTTATCAATAGTCACAGGTCTTCTTGCTAAAAAACCAACCCGAATATGTAAAGATACGCCATTCAAAGTTATCAAAATATTACCTGATGAAAGTGTTGGTAATATTTGAGCTCGATGTAAAGTAATTCACTAAATTAGCTGTTGATTCAATTAGATGAAATTCATTTCCTTCAGTTAGCCAAGTACGGTCATTTCCGCCGATCATTCTGTAAAATGACGAATAAGATCACTGACAATTCTTTTTACTGTAAATAAAGGCACTGCAAAGTGTGAACTTTATTTTGTAGATTAATGTCAGTTTGAAGTTTGAACATAGAATGATATATACTTGTCATATAGATCGAGAAGATCTTCTATGGAAACTCCCAATTGTAAAAAGCCTGTTATTATGTGGTTGTTAGATACTCGTAATCTGCAAGCTCTCAATTCAAGTTGCTTGGTGAGAAAATCTGTAAATAATTAGAACCAAGTTGAAGTTCAGTTGAGGAGATTATCGAATGTAGAATAATCCCTTAATTACCAATAGGAAAACAATGGGGTGTCCCTGAGTACTCTTGGCCCAAAAGTTTGATCTTGCTCATCAGAATTGCCATTTTATCTTCGCCGGAAGGTGCGACAGCATTTTTTAACTCTGTAAATATATTTTTAGTTACTTTATAATCATACTCTTAATGAGGCGAGCGCTATTGGAAACAGTATCTCAGAAAACTGATTTACCATTCTCTATTATGTTGGTCCAAATTCCTTGTATCAACATAGAATCCTGATGACCAGAGCAATGTATAATTGCGAGCTTGCATTCCCACAGTTGGAGGGGTTCGGCATATTCTTCGTACAACTGTAGGGGAATTTGATGATTAGAAATGATTTTCGATACAGTTTAAGTAAATCGTATAATATTAATCGTCGTTATAATAAATATTACATACCTGGGTAATGTCCAAGAGGGATGAGTTCAATCGTAGTTGGGCATCTCTCACAGTCATTGGATTTAATAATTGTTGTTGGCTGCAAATTGTGTCCAAAATCTGAAAGGATGATGAAAAAAGATGCTGATATTTTCTAAATTCATTTTTCATGCAGAAAAGAGTTTCTTCATGAAAAACTGATATTTACCTGCTGTTGGATTCTGGCTACTTCCACCTTGTCTTCTAACTCTCTAAGAAAGATTCCAAGATGAGGAGCGTACCCGATTTGATCACTTCTCATGCACACAACGGCACGTGCCAAGAACTCGACTCTTTGAGACAGAGGAACTTCTGAACTGAAAGAATATGTAAACCGAAAAAAAAAAAAAATTAGAAACTTGTAAGCACATTAGATATTGTTACTCCATTGTGAAAAACGATTTTTTATTCTTCATTGTATACATACCCAACTTTCGTAGCCAAGGCATCGAGAATCTTAGCAGCAGCAGCGTGGTTCTTATTCCTTTCATAATATTGCCACAAAAGTTCTGGTGCATTGACTCGAATCAGATAAGCTTCTAATGAAGTTGCAGTTAACGCGACCAATTCGCCATGCAGTCCTCTGTCTATCATCCAAGAGTAGACAGAGGTGTGCAGAATCTGACATGGAGAGTGCAAGGCATCGTCTATAATCTCGTGTAGCTGTAAGACGAAAGTTGATTAGTGGAGAATACTCGAAAAATTAATTGGGAAGAATGAAACTACGATTATTTGAAAAATATTTACCACTTCTTTAGCTGGAGCCGATGATGTTATCGAATTGTTATGTTGCGGAGGTCCAGGTTTACTGGGAATGGTTGGTGTTAGCGGATTTGATATGCTTTGATTATAAAGATGATCTAACATTGCTGTGAATTCTTTGTAAATTTCAATCCTGTAGATAAATCATTGGAATAACTAACATGAATCTTTTTCAAAGTTTGTTTGATAATTAGATGAAGAATTTCATAATAATTTACCGCTTTATGTATGCCAGATTTCCCTCTTGATCTTCAGCTGGCTCGTTATTTTTGTAATAATGTAAAGCAGCATTATTCGGATCTATTCTCTCTGCGCAACAGAGACACAACTCAAGAACACCGAAATAAAATTGGCATGCCACAAACTGTTGACATACTGCACCCAAATTTAGACGTGGTGCAACTTCTTTACAAAGCTAATGGAAAATTATATTTTATTATTGGAATAGAAATATTTTGATTTAAGAGAAATTGAAACTCGCTTCAACAATCAATCGGCACGTAAATAACAAAGTTATGCTTCCGGAACTGACCTTAAGCGCAGATTGTAAGTAACCGTCTTTTTCCTCAGGGCTTGCGCAGCTTTTTGCTTTCAAAATGATTTCGTTTGCCTAAAATCGATTATCAGTATGCATTAAATATTTTAAAGTTTTGAAAATAAAAAACCTCACCTTAGAACAAACAGCGTCCTCATTTCTGTAAAGATTTGGACAAACTTCTCTTAGTTTAGAGCTCACTGCGTCTACCGAGGCGTTATCTCCGAGGTAGCTGCAAAGGTGAATATGGTTTGTATGTTGCAAGACATGAAGAGATTCTTTTAAATCTGTATTTACCTATCGATGAGATGAATGATAAGCAAAGAAGATATTTCATGGCCAATTAAAATCAGGTCTCTATATGTCGCCGTGGTGAATTGATTAACTTGATCTTTTGTCAGACAACTAACGATGTTGTGTAATTGATTCTCGCAAAGTATTCTCCACAAGCCCAGCACCTCACAGGCGTGAGTTATAAAGACTTTAAGAGCATCCAGGGAGTTACGTTCTTCTATGATTGGCTCTTGGAAGTGTGGTGAAGACAACGAGCTTTCAAATCCATTAGTTGAATTTCTGATTGTATTGTGCCTAAGACGAAATTAGTTACTTTTATAACGAATTCGAAGTAAAAAGGATAACTTATCCACATTACTGTTTGCTACCCACTGTTTAGAAATGTTGGTATTTTTATTCAAAAATGCTCTCAGTGCCTGAAGGTGACCCAGAATCCATCCAATCTGGGCCGTAGGTACAGTGCTGAGAATCTGAAAAGTATCATTGAGAAATGGTCAGTTTTTGAAAATACTGGCAAAAAATTCATCCAGGTAATAATCGATGCTGTTCCGTAGCAATAATGATGCACCATCTTATTGTATCAAAAGACTGAATCGAAATTCAAGTACCTGAGTTTTGTTATTTGCAACTTCTTGTTTAATGCATCGAACGTTCCATATTGGTCGAAGTATTCTTCCCACGTAAAGATAAAGGCCACCGTGTTTTCCTGAAAATTGTTGAAGTACTACATCTGAATTACCTCGAATTTGGGGATGTGCTCTGTGGATTGGAGATCTTGCATCAAATCCCTGAGCACGAGGTGTCGAGGTACGAAGATCGCCTGTGAAATAGTGTTCAGGAAATTATTAGACTAGGTAAGGTGTTAACTGAAAAAGAATTCGATTTCTAAATCAAATCGCAAGCTATGTTAGATGATCTGAATTAGAGATTTTACCGAAAATGATCAATTGCCACTAGGGAACAATTTTTATGCTTCAAATTAAAATAGTTACTAAAAATACCTGATTGTAAACTAGAAAAGCCATAATGAGCATCGATTCCACCGGGAAGAGTGGTAATTTTTTGTGCCCCATATAGGAAAAAAGCTCTTGTTGCCCAGTCGGAAAGCTGAAACCCATACATTAGAAGATATTAATATTTTGGTATAGAAAAGTATGAATCACAAGATCAAATATCCTTAGAAAAAGTCAGAATTTTTCAACAAACCTGTGCATTCTGAGAACTCTCAAGCGTAGCTAATATAAGGCACGTTGCACACGCTTGTTCTGGGGATTGACTTTGAAAGTACATTCGCACAGCTTCGGTGTCTGGTCCTCGTTGTTCCAATAAAAGTTGCCGAAGAATATCAACAGGTCTTACTTGAATCAGGATTATAGCACCCTGTAATAGGCATATGGATTAAATAAGAACTGCAATAAATTCGAAAGGGGAGTCACACCTGTAAACAGGATAGATTAAATACAATAAAGGTACCTGCGCTGTTAAGAATATAAATTTACGAGGCGCTTCCATATGCTGTCTGACCAACAAGGGAGGATCTCCATGGGGATTAGTTTGTTTTTCAATATGAACAACAGTTTCTCCTGGTATCTCAGCCATCGCCCATGCAGGGCTATCTAATGGTAAAACACTTTGGGTTTCAGCCAAGTAGCTTGTGAACGGATAAGCGTCGTTGCTTAAACACCAGGCTGTTTCTGTATCTCCACCACAAATGAGAAGGAGAGAGCCTAAAGATGAAATATTGATTGATTGACATCGGAACCACTCACATGATAGAAAGCATGGAAATATATGATTCAAGAGATTTATTTTACCTTTTCTGTAATGTGCCATTTGGACTTTTCTCGGCCTTGATACTGGAGCGTTAGCTGCATACCCTGGTGGAAGTCTGACGTGAATCAATTGAAGACAATGCGGTCTACTCGACGGATTTGTGATTGAACTACACGACAAATAGAAACGAGTTCCAGTTGCTGCTACAGCAACTAAATTCAAATGAATAGACTCTGATTCTGTTATAGCAGAGATGCTCACTAATGGACGAAAGTTGTTGCTATCCAGTGTCCTGCAAAATTGAATAAGATCGTGTCATGGATATGCGACTTTGAGGTCACAATTTTTCAGAATAAATTAAAGAACTTACACATTGGAAAAAGAAACATACTTGACAACGTGTACGGCATTTTGCACCAAAGAAGATTGTGACACGGATGTAATTTTCGACGCATTTCCTTTGTCTATATCCCATACAGCTATTGTGCCTTTATCTCCTAGTGTGTATAAAATATTTCTACTATCATCTACCGATATTTGGACAATTGCTTCTTCTTCGGACAAGGCTACAGTCACAAATGATGGTACTAGAAACGAGAGCGGACCTTCGGAGTGATTTATCTTCTTGCAACGTTTTCCGAACCATGTGCTCTCCGCCTTGAAAAAAAATTTATGGATAACACACAAAATAGAAATATCTATTACAGAAGATATATAACATTGATTTAAGGCGGAGAACTAATCACCTGGTAATATATCTCATATAACGAGCCATTCCGACCCCCAAGAAATATACGACCACTGTTTGTATTCGCTATAGTTGTAATGGCTATTCCATCGGTAGGCACGATGAATATCGGCTCTGGTACAAGCTGCATTTCTCCAGGTGTTCCTTAAGTGAAATAAACAGATATCTGGTGAAAAAACAAATCTACAAGATAAATAATTCATCTGGAGAACAAAATTATAAAAAATTACCATCGTCGGTATCAGAAAAAGTTACGCCAAGTACAGAGATTTCTACTGTTGTGGTCAGTATCAGTAAATTCGTGACGTAACTTTGGAATATCCCTGGTTTTGGCTTCACCAGTCCAACGCTTATGATCGTTTCGTTTAGACCATCGAAGTAAGCAACGTCGGAGCTGGAATTTAGTTTAAGATTAATTAACAAGCAATAACGACGGTCTGCTTATTTAAACGAACTAAGATGACCCGATTTTTCAGATCTAAATGAGATGGGGTTTCTTTTTTCTGTTCAAATTATTCAACAATCCATGTAACGCATTTGGAAATGTTGAATTCTTACCCATTTTCATAAGACCATACGTAAATATCGCTGTCGATTGTAAGCCAAGCTTTAGAAATGTCCGTGAACAATCCCATCATACAGTGACATTGCATATCTAAGATTTTATTAAGGCTGAGATACAGAATTATAAATAGAATATATTTTGTAACTAAGACATTGATGTTTAGTAGTCAAGCTAACGTCTTGGCTATGATACTTCAAAAAGGATACGTCCAAAGTGCTCCATTACTTCCGAGGGCAGCGGTACTTTGCCGTGCATTCTCATTTGATTAATATTTGCGAAGCTTATCGAAGAGCCACTTATATTAGGATAATCATGATCGTCAAGACCGCTGACAGTGGGTCCTCCTAGACAGGAATAATTGTATTATAAGGTTTTTATTAGGGGTATTAAATCCTGGTTGAATTTAATTTGTAGAGAAGATTTGTGCGCCAGTTTCTTTTAGTTTTTTGTAATCACTTTGAAATATTGACTTTGAAATATTGACTGTTCTCAATACTTTTCTTTTCTCTTCATTCTTTGATCGGAGGTAATACTCACCCTGCGCGTTATAGTGCATAAGATTTATCAAAGATGGGAAATTGCTGTCAGCTATTATATGTTTGTCAAGCATTTTCCCAGCCATCTCTAAAGCATCCAAATGGACCTTCAAAGACTCCATTATTGTAGAGTTTTACGATGTTTTCTGTTGACAGTCCGAATCAAAATCTAAAATATTTAAAACCTAGCTTTAACCCTTCGTTAAAGATAATCAAAATACATAAGCATAAGAATAATTCACAATTTGTATTTTTGAAGTGATACAGCTTTAGGGGGGCCTTTGGAAAAATTTTATGAAACGACATGTATAGGGCATTCCTTGCTAATGACAGAAAATAAATTGTAAATATACTCAATCGAATTAGGATGGAATGCACTGTTTAAAATTATTGTTTGTTGATATATAGGGCATTCCTTGCCAATGACGAAATAAAATTGTAAATATACCCAGATCGAATCAGGATAAAATGTGCTGTATAATCTTTTTAAATCGGATGCGATTAATACATATAATAAACGGAATAAATTTAAAACACCGAATAACTAACCTCCAATTTTTTAACGCAGATAATAATAACCGTATTTATAATTTCCAACTACACACACACAGTTATTATTCCTCATTATTTAATTTTTTATTATTCTTTAAATACAGAAGTGATTGTATTTATGTTAATCGTCTGAGGTCGGATAGGTTAATGCGATTGACGTTTGAGGTTATGTTTTAACGTGTATCGTTCATCTGGTCAAGTTGAGCGGATAAAAATGCTCGAGTGATGTTTTAATTGTATAAAAAATTACTTAAACATTTAAATTCAGAGTATATTTGATTCAATATATTGTTATTACTTACTTCAAAATAAGAGTTTATAACTACGCCGGGTTTGGCGGGTAGACAGTCCTTAGCACAGTGATCGAACGAATACATGTAAAAGTCAAACTTCTATATGCATTATTGAGTTAATTAAACTTCCGGGGTGTTTGAAATCGCTTTTCAATGTTCATCGGACAATCTGATCTCTAGGGATTAGAAAAATGCGTGTTAGTTTAAGGGAGTTTATCAGAATAATGCAGCGGTATCTGGCTTAACCTCGTGAGCCAAGGTTAGAATTTATTTAATGGCTACGGAAAACCAGTAGAAATATCCGACGCTGGGCGGGGATTCAAAATGCATCGTATGAACATTTCTTTTTCAGAAATTTCTGTTTCAGCCAGACAAAAATGCGTCGAATTATTTTCTTCGATAACCTCCTCGCGTTTAACATCGTCGATGAATGATCGTCAACAATAAACAAATTAGAATTAAATTCATCAAATTCATCAAACTTTGTTTCATTTAAGTTATTTTATTTTAATAATATACATATGTATGTATGTATATTCGCGAATGACTTCACAGCCAGGAAAATAAAGAAAATGTATATTTCAAAAATGTTTTTCCTCATCGCGTATCTCAACGCTGAGGTTTATTCAAGTAATTAAAATCCTGCAACTTGTTTTTTTTTTTTGTATTACGATATAATAATTACGAATGTAGACAGAATTCAAATTTTCGTCTTGATGAATTGGAAATTGAATTATAATTGACACGTAGGCGATATAGACGAAGAAGCCGTACGTCGCTTGCATTGTGCTTTAGGACTTGTTAAAGACGATTCTTGTCCAGTCGACGGAGGCTGGACATCTTGGGAAACTTGGGGTCCTTGCACTGGAGACTGTGGATCTCCAGGAAAGAAGATGAGATCTAGAAGTTGTAATAATCCTCCGCCTTCAGAGGACGGAGCATTGTGTGTCGGCGTTGAAAGCCAAATACTAACTTGCCAGATTAATGGTAGCTTTTTGAACTATATATGATAGGCGTAGAAATTTGTACATAGGGATTTGAAAACGAAAAAGAATTTTTTAACTTTTGGCTTCTTTTGTATTTTATAATGCAATTTATTGCCGGAATTTCGGGTATTTTATTATTTATTATATATCACGTAGGATGTACTATGAATGATTACGAGAAAATTGCTCAGGGCGATCCGGTTCGCAATGAAGAAATAAAAATGGTAAAAGCGATACATGAGCGAGTTCCTGCATTGGATAAACTCTGCTTTTCAGCAAATTGCGATTTTCCAATTGTCAGTAAAGTCTTGGAATCTGATGCGGTAAAAATAAGATTTTTTAAATAGTCCAGTCGACGGGTAATTTTAGCTTACAAAATTTGGAGATATTCTACTTTTTACCAAGCATTTTACACTCCTCGCCACACTACCTGGAGTCTTCATTAGGTCTTCATAATTAGGTTTTCGCCGAGGTCGAAAACTCGGTGAATTACTCAGGGCCCCGAAATACTTCTCTCATCCAAGATCAAAACTTTTCTAAGTTTTGTAAGCCAACTGACTTTTTTTTTCTCCGGCGACTGGACTAAAATTATTACCAAAATTATACCTAATGGAAAAACTAGATCATACATTGCCTTGATTATTTCACGTCATTCATAAAGCTATTTGTTATTCAAGATGACGTACTGGAATGCCATGAATTGTGTTAAGCATGGAGTTGGCTGTCCTAGTGAGTTCTTCGGTCATTTTATCCAGAAATCAACATTATAATATTAAGGTTGTTACCTATGGCTCGCGTGCAGACTCGTGATTTTTTTTCTCAATTTCTCATTTTTCAAGATAATCGAGATTTCAGGAAGTTATTTTACAATAATGAGGGATCAATTTCTGCTACCTCTTTCGCCGAATTTTCGATTCAACAATAATATGGCGAAAAATAGTCTTGGAAGTATTGCTGCCGTCTTTGCGACGAGGCACTGCGACCAGTGAATTTTTTTTAACATTCTGAAAAAGCTATTCCCCGCTTGAATCCTTTATTTTCAATTTGAGATCAAGATCAATAAAATCGCATGAATAATTACTGATAAAAATCAAGCAAGCAAATTATTTTCGTCAGGTATAAGCTGCAGGGTGAACCACCTTTTCTGTTGTTCTCTTCAGCCTGCGCTTCTTGACTAGTCATCCCCCTAATCAATCATTAAGTTTCGAGTAGCAAAGTTCCTGTACTCTCAGAGCCCAAAATAAAGCATGGAGTATACTAAAGAGGCAATTTATGTATCTGCTCAGTCACCGGGGGATGGAGTCGATGGAAAGCATGGTCTTCTTGCACCGCCCGGTGTGGAAAAGGTTCTCGATACCGAGAAAGATTTTGCAACAATCCCCAGCCCTCTGATTCTGAGCTAACATGCGATGGCCAGGCTTTTGAGACCGAGGATTGTACCGGAGTTTATTGCGAGAAGAAATTATGTGTGTTACCCGATTTGTTACTTTTCTACAAAATTATGTATGCTGTTTTTAACTCTGACACTGCTTCAAATAACAGCTGGAAAATGGAGCCAGTGGAACGAGTGGTCAAAGTGTACCGTAGCATGTGGTAACGGGATTGAAAAACGAACCCGAGAATGTGCAGAAGTGAAAAACAGGCACATATCTAAGAGATCAATGCACGGAACTGCGTGCGAAGGTCCATCTAAGGAGATAAAAAGATGCGAAGTCACAGACTGTTCGGGTACAAAAAGTTTCCCAATGCCTTAGGCGTCAGTTACAAGTAGTAATTTTCCTTTAAACCGGCTCATCACCAAAATAATTTTACACAAATACGAAATATCCTCGAAACTCTAAATTCTAGTAGACGGAATGTGGTCCGAATGGACCTCGTGGTCAATATGTTCGGCGGACTGCGGAGTCGGAGCACAGTCTAGAAATCGTATGTGCAGTAATCCTGCACCGAGCGGAAAAGGGGCAAATTGTAACGGGGCTGCAACAGAAGTTCGCCAATGTTTTGCAAGACCGTGTTCTGGTTAATAGCAAGTATACATGAAAGGCGATTAAATTATCTGAAGATGATGAGCAATTAGTACCAAATAACTGGCAATATTTCCACAGTCAGAACACACGAGGTTGCAATTTTTTCCGGGGAGAGCAACCTCCTATATTCAGCGAACGGAAAACGTTCACGTCTTCTGCACATGTATCTAAGATTTTATCCCCTCGCTCCATACGGTGTTCTTTTTCATCGTTGGCAGGATGATTGCGAAGGAGTTACTTGCGATTTTGTAAGACTATCTCTTCAGGGTGGTAGAGTCACGCTTTTGGCACAAATATCTGGCTGTACATTGGTCCTTATGCGCGAGGATCATTTGGAGGCAAGTTTATCAAATGGCCATAAAATGACACGGAAGTCTGGCTCATCATTCGATAAGTTAAATAAAGAAACCGGTATTAAAACTGCTGAACATTCATATAGACAACTTGAAATGTCTTCATTTTTACACAGATCGGAGAATGGCATGATACTCTAGTAACTTTAACAGGAATAACTGGAACTGTGCGTGTGGACAATAACGCGCATTCCGTATCTTCCTTCTCCTGTATTCCTATATCGCCTAATCTGGACCATACGATGAGAATGGGTGAAAGATTTCACGGACAAATTCAGCAAGTTGCAATCAATTTCATACCGATTCGTCTCCGTCTTGAAATGGTTCATTTATTTCTGTAACAATTTACACAAGTCTGCATCCATATTAATTAAGTATGGTATCGATAGTTGAAATTGCACGAATTTCAGGGATCGAAAGAGCATCAAAGCGGCAGTGCACCATTCACGAGCAACTACATGGATTATGTTATGGGGGATGACGACGAGGGCTTTGTTCGTATTGAAGAGACTCAACTTATGCGTGCACAGTGCCCTGCAGATCCGCAGTCCTGGCAGGTCTGTTTAAAAAAGATAAGAAGGATTATTATATTCTGTACAATTTTGAAGTTGTGTTACTCTTCAGCTTGTGATAGCTCTGAAACCTGACCAAATTGACGGATTTATCGCAATAATACCTGGCCAAATGCTGAACCATTACTTCTTACTGGTGTTAGAAAAAGGTCGAGTCTGTTTGAGTCTTCATCAGGGAGATGAGCACACAAATGTGGAGAGCAAAGAGAGCAGTGCTGTGACAGGTGACTGGCTTGAAATTGTACTCTCTCGTAACGGCGATGAAGTTTATATCCAAGCGAATGGGGATGAGAAAAAATACGTTTCTTCTATGTCCGAAAGACTAGTCGTTCAATGTACAGACAACATTCTCATTGGAGCTTTACCCAATGAGATTAAGGTGCGATATAATATGCTCATTGATAGCATCGTGGACGAGATAAATAATCCTTGCCTAAATTTTCGTTAGACAAAAATTTGCCCAACTTGCGGAAGAATAACTCAGCTAACTTTCCTCCTGGGATTAGTGTCTGTTGATGGAAAGGAAGAAGATCTTACCTCCTTGCCGACTCAAGAAATCACAGGACAACGATTTTCCAGTCACATGGCTAGTTTTTCAGGTAACCGTTGAATATTAGGTACAAATTGTGTCATCAAAAACGTTACGTTACAGTTCATTCCAGGATCGATGCTCTCTTTGGATCTGTAATTATTAATCTCGTCTATAAATTGCAGATCATTATGAAGAGATGCCAATGCTGCTTGGTCAAGAGTTAAAGTTATCTTGTTTTTACGACCGGACTATTCATGGCCAGAAAATACGGCCCCCTCCAATCATGGATGGTAACGTTATGTGGCTACTCCTAGATAAGCCATTGAAGGGTGACGAGGATGGGTAATCCATGTTTTATCTCTTTCGAGAGTTACCCTATGAATTTTCAAATCCTGACTGCTTTGCTTTTTGTTATTAAGGAATGGCTTGTACGCTATAAAGGACGATGGACGTGTCAGCACGATAACTGCTTCCAGTTATTCAACCCGTGATATGATCGAAGGATTTTATTCCTGCTGGTTGCCTCATCCAACAACTGGCTCCCCAGGCAATCCTGGAAAGATACTTTTCACATTCGGAGTCGCGATTATTGACGAAAGCAAAGGTGCAATTCGTATTCAATTTTTTTGACATCGAATAGGATTGAGTATAGACGTGAAAAAAGTCAATTCTTGTAGTGAAGGCAGAAGCAATCAAACAGTGTGAAAGTTAACTTTATTCGCTCTTCAGAATTCGGCGGTATTCCATGGAGAGAATGGAGTCTTGTCAGCATTATCTCCGCAGTTCTTTTAATATCTATAATAGCCTGGCTTTTGTACGAAGGAGTTATCGATCTGCAAGAAGGGTGAGTCTTGACATTAACTTAAAAAAAAAAAACGTAGAATCCGAAATGGTTTATATGGTATATTATCGATTATACAGACATGGATTCTACAGACTTCCACGAATGTCCAAAGACAGAGACTTAGCATCGATGTTAAGCTTTGTTCTCTCTAAAGAAGGGATGATTTTGTTGGGTAGTCAGCAAGCAGTGGACGAAGTTGTAGCGAAGTTAACCGAAGAACGTCGTATTCTTAATATATCAGGAGGCTCAATGAGAAACGTACTAAAAAAAGACTCAAAGCTACCCGAAGTGAAGGAATCACTAAGATTAAAAGACGAAGAAATGTCTAAAAGTAGTCAACACAGTTCGATCCTAAAAACTAGAAGGCAAAGTGTAGTCGGTATTAAAACATTGCTGGAAAAAAAATCGTTATCCAGACTTTCCGAATCCGGCAAATACGTATCTTCAGAAAAAATAAAATCTTAAAACTTGATCCAGTTCCAGTAATTCAATTGTATTGATAGGAATTATACTATAATTATACCGATTTTTTAAAATCACTCCAACATCTTACGATTTTTTTTTTTCCATCCTATTTTCGATCATAAGAATTATAATCGCAATCACTGCACTATTTTTCCCTAAACACTCGTTTCGTTTGACAAGAGTGTGATTGATTTGCAGTATGAGTTCATGATCTGAAATATAAGTCCGACGATAAATAACGGTCGTCTGATTAGTTGTTTTGTGTACAATGAACAAGATCGATAACTTCTCAATTAAATAACATATCGATATTATTAATGTATAAGTCATACAAAATTAGTTGTACTATAGTTATACGGCTTATTATAACATACATGTATAACATCAGCTTATAATGTATAAAAACGATTAGCAGTGATAGAATCGTTTGTTAACTGATATGGTTGTGTATTTTTTCGCAATGCCTGCTATTGCTTAGGCGATATTGTATTCTTGTTCAGCCTGAGCCCAGCGATTCCAGGCATCCCATGTCTCGTCCACAGAGACAAGACCCACTGCAGTATCCTGTAGATAAAAATTATTAGGGGTATAAATTAGCTTTTGATATCGCTTCGATGTGAACAGTTTTTTTTTTTTTTTTAAACTTTAAGTAGAACAAGATGTGATTCTAAGTCCTATGAAATGTCAAATAATTTTATACGTTACCTTGAAAATAAGATTTGGCTGACCACCCCAGCTTCCGAAAAGCTGAAGTAGGTACGGCTCCCAAGCGTAGACTTCAGCGGCAGCCAAAACTCCGTGAGTTAGTTCCTCAAGTTGTTTAGGTGTCTTACTTGCAGCACTGACAATTACCCGTGGTGGTTCCAGGCCAAGATTACACCTCTGCCATTCAGCGACTGGGGCACGGCCTCCGGATGGGCACAGCAGTTCAAAGTCTGACATATCTATCTTTTTTTCGGGTGTGCTGAGTTTTTCTACAAAATCGGAGATAACGATTAGAAAATCATCACACATCTCCTTACAAACGATTAAATATTAGAAGCGTGGAAGTATAGTTGCAAATATAAGTCTTACGAAATCTATGAAATTCTTACCAAGCTGGTTCAGTCCTGTGTAAGACAGAAAAGCGACGTCTCCACTGCCGGCAATAAGACATCTGTGGAGAGAAGGACAAATCAGTTAATAATTGTATTCTAATTAAAAGAAATCGAGATAATTATTAGGGCTCTTGGAATCAATTAACAATTACGTACTTCAGTGCTCCCAAGTCACCCCTGTAGGCCTCAGCCTCTGTAGGTTTGCACTTAGTTGCTTCAATCACTCTGTCAGCCCCAGAGTCCAGGTTTCCAGCACAATTAGTGCAGAGTTTAGAATCCGCAGGTGCTCCTGGTGCACAGCCAGCAGAGAAGAATTCCAAGAGATCATCAGCCTTGGTGATTTGATTGGCAGATTTTAGCGCGTGTACTGGGGCTGTCCAGCCGGCATAGTCTCCTTTGTAGCCACTGTGGCAGGATTTCTTGTTCTTGACATCGACTAAATCGAAAAAGGCAAGAAAGTTAGAAGTAATATGGTCGAAGCTGGTCATAAAGATGATTCGATTGTTCAAAAGTTACTGTTTAAATTTTATGGAATTTGAAAAACTCGATCTAAAGAACTAATAACGTTTGGAAACGTAGTCGAATGAGGTGATTAGATTGGGCTTTTTTTTCAATCTATTGATTTGCTCAAGTAGACGCGATTTCGGTATTTTAATATCGTATAATGCATCGATTTTTCGTATACCTAAGTTGTTGATGGTGCTGGTCTTGTTGACGACCGCTACTGCCGCTCTTTCGCTAAGTTTCGTTGCACCGGTGTCATACTTTTCAGCAATTATTGGCTTCACAACATAGTCCCTTATAGCTTTTTGAACCGAGCCACCGTCGATCGCTACCAAGTCAGCGCCACCGGCATTTAATACCTTGAGGCAAGTTTCGGCGTTCACTTCGTTCAAACAGTCGATTCTGGGTCTAGCATCCCTAAAATGATAAATCGAAAAGACATTATGTCCATCGTCTTTATACCAAGTAGAAAAATCTCGGGAAAATTGAGATTCACTGAAATTAGCTACTACGCACCTTGAGAATGCTGATTTTGCGAAGGCCTTGCATTTATGCAGAGCTTCCGGGGACCAAACGCACCACTTAGCGCTGCTCTCTGGTGCACCAGAAATTCTCTCAATAACGCTGGTGTAGTTAGCAGTGTTCAAGTGCTCTAGTGGTTTCACGGGGTCAGTTGAAACCGCGAGTGTTTCATTGTCCAAAAGAAGAAGGTCTTTCCACCACGTTGTGTTTTTCTCCTCGCCCAAGTTTCCAAGGCTGGTAATTTCCTGAATAGTTATTTAAAAGGTTGTCAAATATCGCTAATTGACGAACAGAGTAAACTAAGACCGAAGCTCACTACTCACATCTTGTACAGCTTTCACATTCGTCACTCCACCGTTGACCATGTATCCTTGCCAGGGTCGGGCAGCCCAGGTGCAGGGTTTGACATTAGCGTCGATAAGTGTCCTGCTGCCATCCGGGCATAAGTAACGGAAGTCGCTTGCATTTTCCGTGGTAGAAACTCCGGGTGCGTCACCAACGGGAAGTCCGAAGAATCGTTTAACGAAGATTACCTTCGTCCATGCAACTTGGCCTCTGCCGTGAGCCAGACAGCGCAGAGCACCCTCATAGCCAGAGTTATTATCGGGGTAGTCACAAACATCGGGTCTCTCACAAAGGGCGCACATGTTCTTGTAAGTAGTCTCTGAAAAAGCAGAACAATAAAAAATCCAACGATCATCTATCAAACGGCGACATTCCTTTGATAAATTTCTGACTTACTCAGTCTGGCATTGATGGTTGGATCTGGGGACCATTTTCCAACGAGGCATCCTTCGCTAAATAGGGTGCTTAGGGCTTGGATTTCGTTTTCCCTGGCTGATAATTCAGGGTTGTTAAGATTCTTGAGGACGCCCATACCGGTCAGTCTTGTTATTGGGATTTTGTACCCAACGTTACGCCCGATTCCGGTGTGGCACGATCTCAGATTTTTCAATCCTTGGACAGAGGTTATATCTAGATCTTTGTGCACGACGGCAACTGCCTCATATCTGTAAGCTGCATTTCGTTCTTCCTTCGTTTTGATCTGGTAATTCAAGCAGAAAAGACAATAATCAAAATAAAAAAAAAAAACTTGCTCAGCTCCAAAAAACTAATCGCCCGCAGTCGTTATCTTATTCTTTCGTAACTTTAACAGGTCAAGATGTGCCCCAAAATAATCATGTGTGATTAAATAGAATCTAATTACGATTAAAAACAATTTATGGGATACTGTATCAGCATATTCTACAGGTCAAATCATCGCAGATTATCATGATCTAAATCGATTCGGAGAAATACATTTTTTTTTCTTCGAATTTGCTTATCGGGGAATCACATACGAATTTTCAATATAATTGCCTATTCTCCTCTCGCTTTACGTTCAAACGGGTTATCCAGACAGTACGAACATGAGATATGAATTGAACAGACTGAGCAAACAGGAATGACGTAATGGAGTGCGTCTTAAATTTGTCAAAAACCAACTCGTACTGTTTTGACTTTCACTACGGTTCAGACGTGTACAAGTACGTGTTTATTACCTGTTCAACGACATTATAGCCGGCTTCGACAGCAAGGCTGTCCTTAGCCGCCAAGTACATGTCCTCAGGGTCTACAGCCACAATGTCAGCCTCCTTCCTGCCGACTTTTTCGATGCATTCGTACCGATCTCGACCAGAGATACACGAGATTGGAATACTCCTATCTCCCGAGTCTTTCATCATCTCGACACAGTCTTTCCAGTATATTTGCGGCACGCACATCGTGACTAAAAAATCATGATCAGAGTTTCATCTTGTCTGTATGTATGTAAACGGGGTCTGTAAAGGTTAATGGCCTCGCCCCAAGGCTTTACGAAAACAAGTATTCTGTAGTCGTGACATGATATGGTTATTTGATCATTTATTTTTCGGGAATTATACCCGACAACAAGACTGCACCGTGAGTGATGTCGCAAGAAAAGAAAGTGCATCGAAAACCGGTCGACAAGAACAATATTTACTGCTGTTGGCGATACACGGTGTCATCTTGATCGACCATGAAGAGAAATCGCGTCTTTTGAGCCGGTTATTTCAGGTAAAAATAATACAGTGTAACGATCTGCATTTAGGGAGGAATTTGCGGTAATGAAACAATAAAAGCACTTGAAGAAGAGCGTCGTGTCTATGTCCGGATTTTTTATGGGCTTAATTCGATAGGGTAAACTATGAAAAATGAAAAAACTTACAAACTGCATTGGCATCGCGACGCCTCCTCAATCTAGAGTCAGCGACCGCGCAGAGGGCCACTACGGCTACCAAGACGATCCGTTGGGGTATCATCTTCTTGTAACGTAGTTGAACTCGAGGATGTAACACAGTATCGAAGATTGTTACACGTCTGACAACCAGGAGGTTGTTTAGACCAAGTCATAGCTCGAGCTTCTTATATGCACGACGGTCTTCCACGTCGAGGGCCAGAGGCTGTGAAGGTGGGGGCGTCTCCCACACTCGTCGCTTTGCATGCTTCACCTTATCAATTGTGAATATAATATTGCCCGAGACCGAGCTTGCTATATGCGGCGAGCGTTGGGGCGCGGGTAATTTTTTCTTCTTTCTTTTCTTTTTCTTTTTTTTTTCTCGTTTGCACTCGCTGATTCTGACATAATAGTCGAACGGAATAATCCGCACATCTATACAGGGTGATTCAGTTTGACCGGGCCATTTTAGCTGGGTCGACTCCTCTCGAAATTCTAAGACTAAATTTCCTTTACCAAAAATTCGAGGGACTAATAATTTCCGCGCTACGGAAGTCCTTAGTTGACCAATCACAGAGCCTACAGCTGCTCGAGTTAGTGCCGGGTCAAAAGTATAAAATAAGCAGTGCCCGTAGCGAATCGAATTTCATTAAAATAAAAATAAATTTTTAAAACATTACTAAAATGTTTCGTGCTTCGTGGTTTTCGTCCTCCAGGTCCACTGCTACGCAGTTGGTCGTCGTCCAGGTCCACCGCTTTGTAGTTTTGGTCCTCCAGGTCCACCGCTGCATAGTTCTCATCGTCCCGGTCGTCCGCTTCGTGATTTTCGTCCTCCAGATCCACTGCTACGTAGTTTTCGTCGTCCAGGTCCTCCGCTTCGTGATTTTCGTCCTCCAGGTCCTCCGCTCCGTGATTTTCGTCCTCCAGGTCCTCCGCTTCGTGATTTTCATCCTCCAGGTCCACCGCTGCGCAGTTGTCGTCGTCCAGGTCTATTTCTCTGTAGTTTTCGTCCTCCGAGTCCACCGCTACGTAATTTTACTCGTCCCGGTCGTCCGCTTCGTGATTTTCGTTCTCCAGGTCCACCTCTACGTAGTTTTCGTCGTCCAGGTCCTACGCTACGTGGTTTTCGTTCGCTTGGTGGACGAAAATTACGAAGCGGACGACCGGGACGATGAGAAATACGTAGCGGTGGACCAGGAGGACGAAAACTACAAAGCAGTAAACCTGGACGACGAGAACTGCGCAGCGGTGGACCTGGAGGACGAAAACCAGGAAGCGGAGGACCTGGAGGACGAAAATCACGAAGCGGAGGACCTGGACGACGAAAACTACGTAGCAGTGGACCTGGAGGACGAAAATGACGAAGCGGACGACCGGGACGATGAGAACTATGTAGCGGTGAAGCTGGAAGACCAAAACTACAAAGCGGTGGACCTGGACGACGAGAACTGCGTAGCAGTGGACCTGGCGGACGAAAACCACGGAGCACGAAAAATTTTAGTAATGTTTCAAAAATTTATTTTCATTTTAATGAAATTCGATTCGCTACGGGCACTGCTTATTTTATACTTTTGAACCGGCACTAACTCGAGCAGCTGTAGGCTCTGTGATTGGTCAACTAAGATCTTCCGTAGCTCGTAAATTATTAGTCCCTCGAATTTTTAGTAAAGGAAATTTAGTTTTAGAATTTCGCGAGGAGTCCACCCAGCTAAAATGGCCCGGTCAAACTGAATCACCCTGTATACATGCAATTGCCGTACTATAGATAAACATGATCAATTGACGACCGGGACTATATGTATACAAGCTAAAAAATTTGCACACTGGACAGGAAGTGGTAATCCCCTAGACTGCCAACACAATTGAGACAATACTCGAGGCACACGTATGAAAAAGTTTTCGACAGCTTCATTCAATTCGATGTAGACGATGATATAAAGGCATGCGAACACTCTTGTTCACTCTTGTTGCGTAACTTCAATATTTTGATGATCTTTGCTTGGCCCCATGATACTTATCTTGAGATGTAAAAGTAAGCTATTCAGTATCCATGAATCCACGTCATAGATTTTTTTTATTTTTTGATTTTATCAGTCATTAGATTTGAACTTACATCTGGGTCTTTCCAGAAATTTGCGATACACTCGCACATACAGTTTCATTGTCCCCGATTCGACTCAATTTTTTTTTTTCGAATGGTTGTATATACCGAACATACCTGGAATTTTTTTTTCCAAATTTTAACTTTCTTAGAAAGGAATTTTTGACTAGATTTTTTTTTTTTGTAATTTTAAAAAATCGTTCTTATCAAAGTTTCAGTAGCGTCTCTCCCTATTAGGTATATGCTCTCGAAAATCTACACGACAATAAATATTTTCCGTAACTTCGTATTCGTCGTTAATTACGAGATACGAATTATTTCATTCTAGGAAGTCACTTTTGGGCCCATAAAAACAATTGATCTGAAAAAGACTCATGTGTACAGGAGATTGAGGTCTAGTTATATAAATCGATTTTTTTTTTGTCCGGCCGATCGCAATCTTATCAATTTCGTTCTCTGTATCTTCGATTTGTATTGCTGCGGCAGGACAAACCGGCGATAGTTCAAGTTCAACAGACCGTCGTCCTCGATTTTTCTTAGCACGTAAATTGCAATTGCAAATAAATGTGAGAGAACGATAGTGGGCACAACAAGTTCGTCTTTTTCAAGGACGTTTTTGTCCTCTCCAGTCCTGAGGCTGGTACGTTTCTTAGAATCAGATATCGATCGGCTCGTGCTAAAGAGAAAGACTTCGTTCGGCATCAGATTATCCGTTTCTTGGCCCAGCCCAGCGCTTACACCGATATCTTTGCATGTGCGAAGCTGTGCACACACTCTTACGTCTATTTGCATAAATTCTGAGAATCCAAAGAGTTACGTTCTAATCCCGATCGCCACTTTTTCCTGGTCACGTGTGGCCATAAAGTCAGATACACTATTTGACATTTCGGTCGCATCTTCTTACAGATAATCACGTGCTTGGCAAGCTTTGCGAAATATAACGCGGGAATTCCCAGTCGAAGAAAAAATGTTTACGACTTATCAGCAGACGTTATAGATATTGGCTGCGTGTGGTAATAACAAATTTTACAGCGTAGTATACTCGTATGCTATTTCAATCGAGATTATCACATCAGCTATGTTGCCAGGCATACATAATTAGCTGGAAAAATGAGAAAGGATACGACGAATGAGACGGAGTTTCGCGGATATCCTTGTAAACATCGATCGTGATGAGAATCCATATTTTGTAAACTCTGTTGAAGCCTATAGTTCGTCTTTTGTATTTTCAAAGAAGAATCAGGTGCAGTGGAATGAGTCAGACCTCGATCAAGCTGTCTGTTGCTTGTCATTTTCAAATTTTGAATGAAAAAAAAATATACTAATTTATTGATCAGTCTGATCTGAAAATAAATATCGTACATATCATACAGAGGATAAGTTCTATAATCTAGTCCATCGAAGTCAGTGCAGGTCGTAAGCTGAAGAGTGTTGAAACGGGTAGCTAGCTCTATTATATCTAAGATGTTAGGTAAGGTTAAGAGGTAATTGTTAAATTGCAGTCATCATATTGTGTGTGGCGAATCATGTAATCGTGAAATTACCCTTGAACTTTGTGCTTACCTAAGATCTGATTCGGAAAAAATTAATATCCGTACATTCATGTATTATCTAAAAATGATCAGTCCATTTTTCAACACATGATGATGATAACTCATTTCGTAATGTGGATAAAAGTCGTCATGATAATGTATCAAGTATTGCTGAATTACAGTATAATTTCAAACCGGAAATACCAAAGCTATTTAAAAAATAATCTACGTTTTCGTAAAGAGTAATGAAGTCTTTATTATTGAAAGAACCAATACCGAGTTTGCGTTTATCGCAGAAAAAAAAATACTAAACTTTATTATCAATCGTAATGAAATACTCCGCACAATCGTACAGACAAAATCGTCAAGCTTATGCTCGCGAGATTATCAAAGGCCAAGGCGGACCCATTTATCTATTTATCTATTTGTCGTAGTTCGTCTCTCTTCTTTGTCGTCGTTTCTTTTCCGACCTTCAGACTTGAATCTCAACGTAGGATAGGTCTTGAGCCTAAGGAGTTCCAATTCGGATTGTAAGACGAGGAGTTCGTTGTAGCTATCTTGCACGTCCTTAACCAATCTAGTTCTCTTCATAATGGCTTCCATTCTGTCCTTTGTGAATTTGCACTCTTTGTCCATCGCTTCTTTCTTAACATCCACAGAATCACGGGCGTTTATAAGGCTTATCTTCTCTATCATCGCATCCAACCTGATGTTCTCACTCCTCCAGTTCTTGATCTTCATCCTTATCTTATCCAATCGAATTGTTTCAGCCTCTACCATTCTCGCGAGTCTCTATAAGGCAACGATTACACTTCATATTTAATAAGGTCTTCGCGATGTTTCAACGGAAAAGGAAAACCGGTCTGTAAAACTCGTACGAATAATTGTCTCGAAAATTGGTTCCTTGAACAAAGACGTATGACTAAGATCCGCGGAAACTGCGCAACTACGTGAGTTACTGTCCATATGTATATTACATAAAAAATAGTCGGGAATATTGAGTTTCAAGAAAGAAGTTTAAACAAAAGGAGAGAAAAAAAAAAAATTGTCCACTCAACGGCGACATGTGTCATCCGCGCAGGCAATTGCAATTACAGTTGCACCAACGATGATTGTAATCACCGGCAAATTGTGTTTAAAGTGAGCACCGAGAGGACAATGCCACTCTAGTTGGCCTCGTTTGAATACTAAAACGTAATTTTTATCCGTGGGTAGTTCTTGACCTGAACGAAACACTTGTCATTTATCATTTTACCTACTTGATTCATCGACTTCATTTCTTTCTCGAATGTCTGCACGTCCTTTTCTTTGATTAAATTCGTACTGTACCGCCTTACGTAATCCTGTATTTCCTTGGTGACCTGTTAACAATTGATAAAGAGAATTTCAAATGACTTTGGGACAAGCGATGACATTATCTAGTCTATAGTGAACTAATCTGCATAGAATTTTTTTTATACTTGTACCAGAACCTGTTTTACAAAATGTATGTGTTTGTCCTCATACTCTGCATAGAATACTGGTTTGAATAGTGAAACCGAAAGAGATTTTCAAGACTAACTTCTCCAAAGTACAATTCAACATCACCTTGACATCTTCCAGGACTTTGACCTCCGTCCTCAGATCCTCCAATGATTTACACATGTAGGCGTGCTGCCACTCCTTGCAAAGTATTCCCCGGCGAAAATCCATCGTCCTCTTCATAGATGAGAGTTTAAGCCTCCCTGCGTTGATGATGGAAGAGTTCACCGCGCTGACTTCTTTCGCAGGGACAAGCACTGCGTCAGCGAGATCGTTGACATTCCCAAAGAGTACTGGTACTTCGATTTGCCCGATTTTCAATACCAGCTGGACTTCCATATCCTCGACGAATCTTTGCCTCGACATCCGGCGTTCCCTGAGCGTCTCTTTAAGTTGGGTAATTCGGTTTTGACTGGCTATAATCATCCTCTGATACAAACCTACCGTTTGCTCGGCCTCGGCAAGTTCCACGGCGCAGCATTTTACCTTGAAGTCAAAGTTATTGCTGATTACAGAAAAAAGATCGATAGCCATGCAGCAATTACTAGCCAGGAAACTCGGGAATATATTGGTCACTTTTTCGCAGAATTGTCTCTTGCAATATTACTTCATTACTTCACTGTATCGCAATTTATCCGACTTATTATAAGCAACAATCTTACAGCAAGTATTTTGAGAAATATTCTTGCTAGTTAATATTTACGTAATTAATCGACGAGTGGACTAATTGGATTACTGCATAGAATTACCGTGATTAATGATTCATTTCCGGGGATTCATTCTACCACTTCCACCGTTTCTTCAGTAAAAATCTGTTTCAGCATTGTAATTATACCTTACGACGTTAATCAGTTCTGATAAACCCATTTCATAATAAGAATTGCATAAATAATCACGGTAATCAAACTTTGTCAATTTAATAATCTCAGTGCAGAAGCTACAAGTGATGCAAAAAGGGCAGCAACTCATACGAATGAGCCTCCAATTTATAACACTCACTCTTATTTCCGTTTCGACTTTGGTCCTCCTCAATTTGCACAGATGCCCCCAGTGGTTGGTGTCAATTTGAGGTGGTAGATTGTTCGGCATATTGTCGAGGTTGTTCATACCTTTTAAAAACTCAACGCTCTCAGGAGGCAAGACGTCAGCTGAATCTCCGCTTATAACACACTTGCCGATTTCCGTTAGGAAGGTTATCGATGTACAGAAGCAGGCCTTGCCAGCTCTTGGACGTTTTTTGTAATGCCTTGCCAAATGTTCGACAATTGGGGGCTTGAGGTCCGCAAATTCACCGCGAAATTTTTCATCCATAGTCTTCTCACGCTTGCAGAGTGACTCGTACCGGTTCCTCAGGTCTGCTACTGCAACCTCTAATAATGCCAATTCCTCGATCAATTCCTGGCTGTACCTTGTCGCCGGAATCAACTCGTTGTCTTTTAGATCCAATATCTTTTCCATGCGACGCGTCTTCTCAAGGTCTCTCCATTTAGAACGAAGGAGCCGCAAAGTCTCCTGAAGAATGGCTGACTCCAGTTTCACCTTTTCGACGGAGAAGGCGTCCAGTTTTTCGTTAAATAGTTTGATCCCATCTTGCATATCCTCTGTAATTGAAAATTCGATGAGCTGATTGAGCGCGGCTGTATCAGTTTCGAAACTAATTCGTAATTTCACTTTGCAACGTATATATCTGATGCACTGAAATCGCTACTCGGAATTCAATTGCCTTTCTGCACTGACACGCTATCGCATACAGAAGATTGGCCACTTACGTGTCGTCTGAGTAAAATCGGCTTGTAGTAATTCTCGGTACCGATCTCGTTCAATTTTAAGCATTTGAACTCTGGCCTCGTAGGCTGTTATCTCTTTAATATCTTCCTCGGTATAGTGGACAGGGTCTTTCTCGAGTAGGCACAGAGGTTTGGGAATGTCTTTCTTAACTTCATCTTCCCACCTTTTTAACAGCGTACGTATAAGATCTCAATTTCCTTATCACTTTTGTCTTATTTAATCGTATTAATTACCTTACTTCCAGAAGTCCATCCATAGTCTTCATCAGAGTCTTTTCTCGAAAGTCATCCGCTAAAAGCTTCTGCCGATTTTTTTCTTCTAGGCAACGATTCTCCTCTAGAATCTTCTCTTCTTCAGCAGTCATGTAAGGTCTGACGGAAGCCTCTTCGTCAGTCACGGTTATAATGGTCTCAGGCCTCTCTGCCGGGTGCCAGACAGGATCGCTCGCAATTTCAGCTCCACAGTTCACTTCGAACATTGTCCAAAGCTCTTTGGCGATATATCGTAGTTTGGCCATTCGCTCTACGACTATAGTCATCTCTCGCTCTTTCGTAGACATCATTTCGTCAAAGAGCTTATTAAAGTGAACCTGAAATATAACGAATGGCAAATTGCAGGTCACTCTTCATCCCGACAACCTCGAGTGATGAGAAACGCGTCTGACCTTCAACTTGTCAATCTCTCCTCGGATAAAGACGCACTCCATGGCGCTCTGGGTGTAGTTATACGTTTGCAGCTGATTAAAATGCATTGGATCACGTTCGACCCAACGGTGCGTGGTCGTCCCCGTCATGGCGACGGCTTCTGCCCTTTTGGTGGCTCTAGTTTCATCCCCAATGCCGATCGTATCGTCGTCGTCCGATCCATCGCTAAGTTCGAACACCGAAGGAGGTTTTATTTTTTGAGCAGATTCGCCGACAGGTTCGAGGCTGGAAATTTAAATATGGAATTGAATAAGAAGCGTTAGAATCTTTCCAAAGATAACGAGGCAAATAAATTTAAGTACTTAGATATTTCCATGGACAGTGTCTTAGCGTAGTGTGCCCACTTGTGCTCCTGCTCTTCGTCACCTGTCCTCGCTGCAAGCGGGTAGTTATCGATGCACGTATCCCCGAAGATAGCACGAATGGATCGAGCCTGGACCATCATGGGGTCCCAGCAGGTCTTCAGGACGAAGGAAACTATTCTGTCCTCTTCCTGCATCTGTTTTTCCACTTGCACTTCGAGCTCCACTCGGTCTCCAGCTGCTGTTTCGATTTTTAACTTTCTTCCTTCCTTGTCCAGGTCAAACTCAAAGATTGGCAGCTGCTCTTTAGGATCTGCTGTCTCATTCGCATCTAGGAGAGCCGTTATCTAACAAAGTAAGCGACAACGATGGTAAAGGTATAACTGTATGTCCCGCACATCACGTCGCAGTAAAAGTAAGCTAATTAACATTATTGTACACCGGTTTCTCTTTCGTGAACTTTTAACCTCAGACCTCGTATGCTGTACGGTAATTGAAAGTACTGCATGAATATATTTGTACATATATGTATACATAATGTATGTGGACATACGAGTGCAAGTATGATACAATATTTAAATATCTTTGGAAATTTTGTCTGAGTTTTACCTGAGATTTCAATTTTTGGAAGTCATTTGTAATGGCAGTTCTGGATGCCAATGATAGTCTGTCTTCCGTCCTGCGTTTGATTGCCTCTTGGCACTCGACCCAGCTTTTACCTTCATCGTCGATATCTTCTGGTACAAATCCCCACGTGGGCTTGGAGAACATTCGACGCATTTCCGGGGAATCTAGTTTCATATTTGCTTGACCTAGTACCCTCGCGTTTGGCTCAAGATAACTGAAATTTGTGAATTAAAATTTGCTGCATGTCCGTCGATGTTACTTTCAACGGATTAACGATAAGCCAAAAACTTCGTGGATTTTGGGCCACTAATGTCGACCGACTCTAGTAGGCGGACGTACTTTAGTTTAGTAACTACCAGAGTTCCGTTTCGGCCGAGAGATAAGATCATAGACCCGCAGGGCGATACAATTGCCATCTTTGTCCCACCTTCTTGCCGATGATGCGGCGCGAATATCGCGATGACCTTCTCCAGGTTAATGCCGTCTCTGACGATGACTAGACCATCAAAACCAGCTGTTACTACGTGGTGACGGTCGGTGTAAACCCACGGATTCCGCAGTTGATGACCGGACGGCAAAGCTTGGACGAGACGAACCTCTTTGAAGTCGTCCTACCGATTCCATCGTGATAGAAGCAAGAGATGCAAAAGGAAATTTCCCATTAACCAAATGATATAAAACGAAGCTGGGAACAAAGAGACTTGAAATATCTTTGATTTTCTTACCTGAATCTCTAAACGGTGTAGTTGCCTGGATAGATATGGTGCCCCAATTACATCACGGGCGTTTTTTGGTCCATAATGTAACGATTTAAATGGGTTTAGTAGTTCCACGGCGTAATTTTCTTCGAAAAAAATATTCTCTCCAGATTTGTGGGTATACACGACGATTATATCCCCGGCTATCGCTGCGTTACACGTTACCACGAGTACCAAGAGTTTGGCAGTACCGTTCGCTTCTTCGTAAAGGAGAAAATCCACAGCCTGATAGAAAATAAAATTCAGATGATGTTATTATTCGCTAAAATAATCAGCATCGTATAGTATTTATAAAAATTACCTGTCTTCTTGTCTCCAAATAACTGTGAACGTACATCTGAGTCCCCGGTTCTCCTTTGAGGAAAAAAAAAGCTCCGCTCTTTGTGCTTGAAGCTGCTAACACCCCGCCATTGTATGAGAATTTGACAATATCTAAGGGTTGTTCGTGGAGGTGAAATGAAGTGAGCAAAATGGGATCGGTCACTCTGTACAAGCTGATCAATAAGCACTTTCCAGCATCTGTGCTTACAGCGATGATCGGTATGTCTGGATGTGACACGATGCAAAGAACTGTAAAGTTTCAGTCTCTCAAGCTCGGTGGTCACAGTAATTCTTTCTTGTTCGAATAGCTGGACGAAAAACTCCGATTCATCGGTAAATTACCTTGTCCTTCGTCCCTCAAGGACAGTTTTCCAGTGCAAATTCCCGTCGTCGGTTCAAAGGCGTTTAGCTGACCGAATTTGTCCAACGAAGTAATATGCTGAACTCCAGGATACGCCCAGCCAATTACTAGGTACCCTGATCCGTGGGTATACTTTATATCCAGACAAGGCGTCTTGGTGCAGTCGTCTAAAGGAATTTCCCAAAAGTCACCGCGCTCTCCGTAAAAAATTACGCTGTTTCTTTGGAAGTGTACCAAAACCTTTGTGGGATGGGATGGGGCTCTGAGTTCCCATTGTACTTCCCAAGATGGGTCGCTGTGGCGCCGCTCGGTAGACGATCTCTTGTAAAACTGTAATTTTTTTATTTTGGTAGTATGAGAGGAGTTGAGATCCTTGGAAAATGATATACCTAGTTGTGGCAAAAACTCACTCGGATTTGAGATTTTACATCGACCGTCAGAATTCCTCCTTGAGTTGCAGCGACCATTGGAATTTTTTTACTCGAAATGTCCGTTTTTCTAAAATCACTGGGTATGATTAGACTTCGTTTTTTTCCGTCGCTACCCATCAGCCAAACGTTTCCCAGTACATCGCAGACCAATAAATTTCCGTCGAAGGTCCAGCTGACAGATGCCACTTTGTCGTCGATGGGCTTGATCTCGGTCGGCAGCAGAGTCGAGATTCTAGAGCATACGCTGATCTCGTGGACCAGTAGCTTGCCCGATTCGATGCCGAATTGGGTTATCGTGTAGGGGGCCGTCGTCGAGCATCTAAAATTCGAAATCCTCAAGATTCCTGAAGATTATAAGCCAGCAAACGGAAGTTTAAAAACCTGAAAGACCATCTTTGATGGTGCCTCGGATGCACACTGATAACAGAAAGACCCTCAAACTCGTTTTCGATGCAGTTCTGAAGTAGTTCACGACTTACTTAATGGGTTGCCTCGGATCTGCGACACTGGTATTCCTCACAGCCATCTTTTCGCCTGTCCGCCACTGCCACAGAGTCAATTTAGACTGCGGGAAGGATGACAGAGTGACCAGGTACTCTGTGCCTGCGAATACGCTCGCCAGGAAGCCATTTGGGGCACCACCACTGCATGTGGAAACTTCAGCCAGTTCCGGATATGTGAAAATCAGAATTCTGGGATTGGGTCGCCTCTCAGTTATAGCAAACATGGAAACTACCTGTTGAATAAAAGAACAGATGATCATCCCTGTTTCTTTTTTTGATAAATATATTGCCTTCACTATCCAGTCTCTAACAGTTTTTCACGGTGACAAAAATATAGTACCGGATGACTCGCCAGGCACGAAACTCCGTCACTCTTTTTCTCATCTCCAAATTTTTCCACGTAATTTTCTCCGGTGTTTAAGTTGTAAAAATTGATATAAACACCCCATGCAGAGGCTACCACTTCTTTACCAATAAGCACGAGGTCTTCTATATCCCCGAACTTGATCCACCTAGAATGGAAAAATACTTAGACTACTCTTGATGTATTCTGCATGATTATGTATAGACACATTATTCATACCTTGTTTCAGTCTGTGCATACTCCATTCGTTCTACATGTATCTTACGCGACAGCGATATTGCTTATTCATAAAATTTATCACTCATTCTATAATCAATTCTAATCGAGATCGGTATACCATACGGAGGCGTAAATTAAATGCAAATTTATGATAATCGTACTGTGAGTTATAAATGAAAAGCGTCTTTACTGTCGACGCTGTTATTGCTAATCATGGGACTAAGACAGTCCGAAATTCACATATTAAATCGTTTCGTCGATTCCAATAGTTGCTTGGCAACGCAACCCTCACCACCCCGAAACATGATAGTCCTAGAACCTTTCCTGTTCTTTTCTAGAGTATGAATGAATTCTAATTCGCCTTAGTTCAGGATCAAATAGTAGTTCGAGACTGTGAAGTTGTTCGTTGAAGTCGTCTTGAATAGAGATGCGTAGGCAGTACCTAGTGATTTTTATCAACGTTATGATTGAGTCGTTAAAATCTGAACAAATCATGTTAATGAAAGTATTTACTGACCCTGAACCCAGCCCCTCTTTTGCTACACACTCGTCTTTTGCTAGAAGATTTACGAGTAGTTGTCCGACTCGTAAAGATTTCCGGCTTGAGTCACTGCCGTGTAAACTGCGGAAAGTGACTGCAGGCTGCGCAGCTATACAGAAACTGCAAGGTCTCCGATATGCATAATATCTCAAATGCATAAATCGCGAGACCAAGTTACCACTGAAAAAATATTTTTCTTTATTGAGTATGAAAATCAGGCGTTTTGATACGCATTCTGACACGCCAGACGAAAGTGGTATAGAACTTGTAACGCACACTTCCGTTTTAGAGACGGCCACGTCTTACTATAACCATTACGGAAGTACCCAATGTCAATTGATGTGAAAACAATTGTATTTAGAATCGGATCAAACTACGTCATTAATTAATTAATGAGAATGGTATTGGCAGAGATATAAGTGGGCCAGTGGGCCTGTCAAACGGGGACTTGGGCTCTGGGATCGATACGAGAGACGTAATAAGGAAGGCGGGGACAGGGGTCCGTTACAAACAACGTTGCCCCTACATAATGATCGATCCTCACCTATAAACGTGACAATTTACGATGATCGTGTTAAATAAATTCTTAACAAAGCTTACATTATGGATGACTTAAGTCACGTAGTTTTAAATTCACAGCCGCGATTTCGCATTCGTCCAAGTTCAGTTGAATTTGCGGTTTTAACATGTTTCCCAGGGTGAACTTGAACAGAAAAAAAACCTGTTCTAATATCCAGGTTATTTCTCCTGCTCTAATCAGACGGAGATTTCAATTTTTCTTTTTACCGCGTACGCGGTTCATTGAGGCGGACTTTTAGTATCAAGATCTTTTCAATTCCGGTAGCCTGACCCTCCGGGATCAGAACTTTTACGAATGTAATGTGATCTAGACTTGCAGAAAGTTGCTGTGTAAATATATTAGATGTTTTACAGAACGTCTCGAAAAATCCTATGAGTACCAAAACCGAGAGAAAAACATGTTTCCATCATTTGTCACGATGAACTAGCCAGTGCGTGGCCGGATGTTCAGTGAAATGAATAGAAATGACAGCGTTGGTAATTAGGAGCTGAGATCTGGAAACTGAAATCTAAAAAAGTTGGCGTATCTGAACGGAATGAAAAAAATTAAAATAACTCGTTTTTGGAGAATAATTGCCCACTGTTTTCCTGGCTTTCGTTGTATCTAACAAATGCGTGCGAGAATGGTGGTGGAACAGTAACCCAGTAATCCCATAGTTTACGAATGCGACGCCCCTCCATGGCCTGTGGCATATATAGTCGATCTAGCTAAGACATTTTTTATTTACTCAAAGTTTATCGAGCGTGGTGAAATAACCTCTGAAACTTTCACGTGACCTTTCAATTTATCTATTAGTTAGTCTGTGGGGACGCTGTCCACTAAATTTTAAATCAGTGCGAGTGATTGGATTTTGCAAAAAAAGAAAAAGGAACAAAAAAAAAAACAAAGGATTGTGAATTTTTGCTGTAAGTTTTGATTCCTAGAACAAATCACACAATCTTCCTGTTGACATCGATAATCCTATACCGATTCTCGGACGTAGAAGATTCTGAGAAATTTCAATATTCTAATTAGACGTGAGCAGAAATCAGATTCTGACCAGTGCGCGACTTTTCATGCAGTACGTCTTGATCAATAAAGTAAAGCTTCGGTAGTCTCTCTCAACGTTACCACGCAAGTAGATTTCATTTGCTAAGGATATCCGAAATTGGTCGCATAATCTTTGTTACTCTCGAGGAATGCATAGTCCAGGGATGTAACAAGTGCCATTGCATTATTTAGCATATCATTCAGCCCGTAGAATAAAATACTGCATTTTGATGTGCTGTAAGAAATCGTAAGAAACATTTTACTAGAATTGTGCGGTAATGTAGCGTGGGAAGATCTGTATCAATATACTTCGTATAAATATATACGCACAATGTGTCTACTAACATACTTTATATATTTGGCTGTGATTCTGCTTGATTAGGGTAGCGACCGCTATCCACTTTGTATGCAAAGAGAGGATCGGTGCGAGTGACTTTGGTATTCAGAGGAAGGACTGAGGTCTCGTAACAAATTCTAGGCACGGCTTCTTCCCTCTTCAGCCTCTTTCTTGTAGCTGAGCTTATTGTTTCTCTTGTGACGTCAACAAATTCAGCAATATTCATACTGCTATATGCTGGTCAGATCAGTGATTTCAAATCCATGATAATTTTTTGTCAGCTAAAGGCACCAAAGCATTTACACCAATTACTGTTTCCTATCGGTTTATTTCAGTCTGAAATCCTGAATATTTCTTGTTGACAGAATATCAGGAAAACGAAGTATGCCTATGCGAGTGGACTTGCAAAATCATGCACTGGAAAAATTAGTGTGCACTGAAGTCTACTCAAGCTCTAGGTCACAGTGCTAATGCAAGGAAATGTATTTGAATTTTCTAGCTACGTGAAGGACAGCAATTAATCTTTTGGCTCAAAATGAACGCGAGACGTCGAGGATTACGGACCATATCCTTAGCTGTGACGCTACTGATGATGGTCAATGCTGTGGCGACGAAAGAAGCCGCTATTAGCCTGCCAACAAACCATAAACCATTTGTTTCCACTGATCAAGAAAATTTCAAGCCAAGCGTCAACAATACGTTGTTGAAGATGGAGGCCAGAATCAATGTCGACGACGGACTTGACCTGATGCAGTTCGAATCAAAAGAAAACTCTATAAAGCCCGTGACTCTGTCGCCGACCAAAATTCCGAAAAATCCTTCGAAAAAGGGCGTGTCCTACGTAACGGCGATTTCAGAACCACGGATTTCCATCCCGAGCTCATCTTCGACGGACTCTCAACGAAAGGGCGAAGTTCTTGCAGCCGAAAGGAACGTGCCATCTGTTCTTCCGGTTCTGGCAGAAGACCGGGGTCTACGCACGACGAAAATCTCTGGGAAGGACAGCTACCTGGATGCTCTAGCACACTCTCATACCAGCAAAGACGAGGATGAAGGCGTAGTGCAGAGTGACGTCAGGCCAAAAGTGCCGAAGATTTTCCGCAGGGATTATCAGGAAGGGCCGGTCTATCGCCCAGATTCTGACCGCTACGGAGCTCCGACCAAAACTCCTGCTTCTGGCTATGGAATGCCTGATTACAGCGGTCCAAGCGCGCCTGCTCCAACTCAATCAGCGTTCTTCCCGACCCCTAGCAATTCTTATTCTCTTCCTGAACATTCTTTCGACAGCTTTGGCCCCTCTTCGTCCTATGGCAGCCCGCAGCCGGCGTATGGAAGCCCTCAGCCGTCTTATGGAAGCCCTCAGCCATCCTATGGAAGTCCTCAACCTTCTGCTGGAAGTTCTCAATCTTCTTATGCAACTCCCCAACCTGTTTATGGTGCACCACAAATTCAGCAAGGCAGTTATGGCACCCCTGCTTCGAGCTATGGTGCACCAGTACCACAGAGTGGATATGGCCTTCCTAGTAACAGTTATCTACCGCCTCAGGGTCCCCAGCAAGGTGAGGCTAGAGGTACATGATCCTCCTTCGAGAATTATACCGTCAACTTCTATAAAGTGAATATTTTTTGGTCGTTTTGCTATTTCTTGGAATTTTTTCTTGGTTTGGTTTTTAGGATATGGTCCTCCAGCACCCACGTATGGAGCCCCGTACGCATTGCCAGGGATTCCTAGTCTGCCCTCAATTCCAATGGTCGATTTCAGTTGGCCCTTCGCTTTGAAGCTGAACGCCTTCACAGTGGCAAAGATTATCTTGAAACTCGTTATTTTCAAGATGATTGTAAAATTCATTGCCGTTATATGCCTACTGCTGTTCATCCCAAAGCTGGAGATCGTTAAGAAGGAAGAGAATCATGACGAAGACGAGGGTCGCGGACTTACGTCTTGTAGGGTTTTGTCTATTCGTTAATCGAGTACTTGATCCGTTCTACGCAATTAGTGACGCGATTTTTTCTTCTAGCAAATGGAGCCATGGACCGACTCAATTTTCTCACATCCATGGTAACGGGCTCGATCGAGAAACACGATAACGAAAACCGGAGAGACGGTAGCCTGCAAAATAACTGTACCTCTTTTGGCTGTCGTCTGAGGAAAGTTCTCACTTCCGGAGAGTCCTGGAGCGACTATATCCGGTTATTTAAAAGCTACGCTGCTGAGGAGGAGCAGAAAGTTGCGGAAATGAAACGTGCTGAACATAGGACGAAGAATTCGTGACGGATGGATAAATTGGTACAGTTGAAACTTGATTCCACCATGGAATTTATTGGCCTTCAAAAGTACACACGCTCAAAAATTGAAGATACATCAAACTAGAAGTTCACGGGGAAAAGCGATTCAAACGAAACTCGCAACTGACCATGAAAATTATATATCAGTAGGATAGTAATTTATTTATGTATTTATTCATTTATTTATTGATTATTCATCATCCATTATTTATTTGTCTAATAAATTTGTTCAATTTGTGATACCGATTCGTGCTTGAATCGTATCCTAATTTTCAAAGTACCCTTTACTGCCCACACTGCCATTCCAGCTTTGATCGAATTACCAAAACTACGTGGCCTGCCTTGACTATAAATGAGCACCAGAAATTGGTAAACTTGATCAAAGCATCCGATTTCAATTCTGTTAATTACCGTCATTTAGGACTCCTCAAACACATGCGCACCAGGGAAGGCAATTGAAATTACATTCTATTTTAGTCTTGGTTAAGATGTCCCAACTTCAATTACGGAGGAGATGACTAATACTTCACAGCCCACGTGTACTGTCTTCTCGGTCTATAATGTAAGCAGGTTCATCGCAGTGTACAGGAAAGCACTGAGACTCCCATTTCTTATGCACATAATTTCTGATTCTCGTTTAAGCATATTTTGATTTTGAATACTAGTCATGCTTAAAATTTTTAGTGACTGTCTCCAGAAGCTCTTACTGATAGTAATTATCGAAAATTGAATGGAGCGTGGAATGGTTACCTACCTGATGAATAGAATTGTCTCTACAGTAAGGCTCTGCATTTTTAACACAATGACTGAAGAATTGGAATTACCATTTCAGGGTTGGCTTTTAGACCTATAACGTATATCCGTCGTCGACACTCACTCGTAGACTTTGAGGATGATATGAATATTGCAGAGCCCTGGGGGATCTCGGTCTACCCAGCGTAAACCAGTCCACCAACTAGAAAATACTTCCAACGATTGTTATTGTTCAGTATATCCTGCCAGAGCGTGTCCAACCATGATGGTGGTAAAACCGAGCACTTATCTTCGGAAGTAATAATGTATGACGTACACGGTATTTATTGCTTTTATCTTATTTTTGTGCAGGTGTACCCTTCGAGGTACAGTATCAGTCTTACAATTATATCAAGTTCCACGCGTGGAATAGAATTATGCAAAATTATATGAAACCGCAAGATCTCACTCGCGGGTTACGAGCCATGAGTCACTTGCGTCTATAGCTCAGAATCCGGTGCTGCTAATTTGCGTGATTGATGATTGCGGGTTATCTCGTTAATTCGCACATAATTTCAATTCAAAAATATAGCCATTCTGATAAATTGTAAACTTGTGTTCTTGCCGGCTAGTACCACTAAAAGAAATACATATCGTACTTGTATAATTACTACTTCCCAATGATCACATCGATTTCGCGAAGCGTAACGTTCGGTTTTTCAGTCCTTCGCGCACGGTTTTCTTAACCCTTACAACCTACTTGACACAATCAAATTATATAGTCCATCCGTGCGTGCAGCGATAAACACGGTAGTGGTTATCGAGATCAGAAGTAATCGTTATGTAAAAAGGAGCAGCCTTGGCAATACGTATATATATTATTATTTACGCAGTTGACGACGTATATCACGCAGAAAACAATTATCTATCAGCATTTAAAATGCATTGGGATAGGGAAAAACGTAGATGAGAGTAGAGAATGGGCTTTCAAGATTCGATCGGTTATTATTCTCATCTAAAAGCTACATAAATTCACTAAACGAGATAACAGTTCGGATTAAAAATTGTAATTTTGGCTATGACTAGAACTTTGAGTCGGGATATTTCAGCTTGTAAGCGTCGTAGTTCGCGCCTGACCATCTGAATTCGTGGCCTTTGCACGGACCACGATAAAGGATTCTGTCGACCACTGTAATAAATCATAAAACTTCGAGTCATGTTCTAAACCGTAGAACCACAAATGGCCGAATGAAAAAAAAAAAAAATTTCATATCTAAGAAATCGACTCACATTTTTCCTTAGCTGCAAAAGCTGCGTACGCGCACTCGTTCCGCAGAGTTGTTATGTAGTTGTTCTCACCGCCAGCACAGACCGGCTGGCTACGTGAAGGACAGGTAAATCGTTGTGGAGGAGGCAGATCAGAAGCTGCTTGGAGAACGAGGAGATTCAGCGATGCAAATGCTACGAGGATTACCGTGGACGCCATTCTTCGCAGTCGATTTTTATTCAGGAGAAAGTTTACTGCTAATACTTGACTTATCAAAAGTTTTTCGGCTCAGGAGTTGGGATACTGATTTCTAAAGTGGATACCAATCGCGTATTTATATGCGAACGTCCTCCAAGAGCTCGAAGCTATCACGAGTTGTTTTGTAGTCAGGTTTCCGATTCGAAGAAGTCTTCATGTATCATAAAATACGGGGCATTCCCTGTCTCTTCCATAATTATAATACTGATGTAAACATGGCTGTGGATTAACGAACTGTTTGCGGATTGACCTGCAGTGTATGCATCAGCCTTTCACGACCTTTACTCATGAAAGACGCGAAGACGATTCAAGATTTTCTTTCATACCTACTCAATCATACGAATGTGTTGTCTGGAGGCTGCAGGACCGGTGTATTAATTTGCGAACACTGTATTTACGCATACGTTTATTCTACTTCCTCATTAGCCTTAACGATTGTTTCTATATCATAATCTGGCCGAATGAATAATTAATTGAAATGATACCTTCTTAGTATAAGTAGTAGCAGTTCTCAGTAACGAAGAAACAGATCACAGATGAATCAGTGAATAATAATTGCAACTTGATATATTGGGAGCTGCTGTGATTGATGATCAGAACAAGTAGCTCGTTATAAAAAAAAGGGTTGAAAAAAAAAAATAAAAACGAGGTATAAATGTTGTTATGAACGCGATTAATTACCGATTCGTACGTATTACACGTCTATAGACACGAACCTGTTACACCAGATCGCCTATAGTTTGCATCCTTTTCTCTTGGTATATCATGACATTGTTACGTCTCCATAGGGTAGCTGTTGTCATGCTAGGATTCCCTGTCCAGTAATCCAATTCTAGGCTATAACTAAACGATAATCTATAGATCTCAGGGCTCAGGTAAACAAAGCGACACATTTGCAATTGAATCGGTAGATCGAGGTCGCGTTACTCATGCTTCCACACATGCATATATCTGCTTACATGTATGTACACCATAGCAAATGAAAATTATTGATTCAGCTGCGCTTTAACTTCATTCGAATGCAATATTTTCGTGCAGGGTTTTACGTCCTCGGTATTATATCGAAAAAATACAAAACTTCACAATTTTTGTGCAATCGTATAATTAGTCTGATATAAATGATTAGAGTGAAAACTACCGGTATGTCGATCTATCCGTTCTTTTAATGTCCGTGAGCGTGAAGCGACGGAGATTTTTTTTGTTGCGATTTTAATCAATGAACCGGAAGTACATTGGCTTGTTCCGGTGGCGAATTCGGGTCGCCTGAACGTATTTGGGGCTCGTAATATCCTCTGTGTAACAATCATCGTCTGGTTATATTTTATTTCCTCTGCAATTGTCTCAAAATCAGATTTAGTTTGAACTCACGACCGATCGTTTTTCGTAAATAATACCAGGAAGTTAATCAGTGCAATTTCTTTGCTAACAATGAACGACGAATCAGAGTGCAGTTTCATTATACCGCGCAATTAGCACAAATTATCATAATTATTATAACATAATACCAGTTCCGACTAGATCAGGGATTTTACACCGGAATCTCGTGATGAAATAATCTACTTGCATTGCACAAAATTTATGCAGACATCTGAATGAACCTAATGGCGTAATTTTTTTTTTTTTTATGCAGTTTTTCTATTTGTGCATCGACAGAGGCGAGGAAAAAGGTTCAAAAAATTGACCTTTACCGCTCGTTAGATTGGCCTTGCGTAACTTCAGCGATATATTTTCCAGGAGCAACGACACGGTTGGTACACCAGTGGAAGGCCTTGACCGGGCACGTAGTTACTGTTGATGATAATCGGTCCACCGTCCTACAAAAAACAAATTTGGCGATGGAGCGATAATTTTCTTAGTTATGGGTATACTATACTGCAGGACGTCGTTGGTGACTAGTAGGTTTCCATCGCGTGATCTAATCATTTCTCGAGTCACTTATCTCAATGGGATAACTAATAAATGAATAAATTGGCTGTCCGCAAGGAGGCCGAATAAATGAGGTACCGAGACGTGCTGCGGTGGGCAGTATTTTGCGGATCATTCTCGCCCATCAGCATCAACACGTTCCTTTACCAGGCGCCTACGCTCGACACCGTTTTGTGGGGACGTAATCCTTCGGCATACAGGTGGGGATGAGTGGTCACAAGTTGTTTATATACGGGAGCTTCAGACTAGATAGAATAGTCAGTACTACAATCTCATAGTTAACGGCAATTCACGTGTTAAGATTTTTCATTTTTCTCTTTCGAAAAAAACAAACTAACGTAAGTGAACATCATCAAGATGAAGGTCACTCTTGCATTCGGTGAGTTCATCAAATCGACAATCGTTGCACATTCAGAGTAGCTGCAATATATCTCTCGGCGCCTCGAGGGTTCCGTTCGTCATATTTGCCTGCGAATATTCATCCACGAAGTGTTTTTCCCCTTACTTAATTATTTTTCCTTTCTTTTTTTTTTTGTCTCTTGACCGTCATTTCTGACCCCTGGAATATCCAATCATCCAATCGCAAGATAATTGAATAACAAGTTCGTAATTTCACGAATAGAAAATCGAAAGGTTTTTCAATTATAATTAACCGTTACGGGAAAGTTGTCGTATACCCATGCCAAAGGTCGCGTATTTATTGACTACACCGCATTTTGACGAGTGAGGTATACACGCGGACGATCCGACTGGGTAATTACCTACGGGTAACGTAATTAGGCATTACGTATCCTTGGATAGAATCACTGGGGTCGATGTGACCGTATATACGTACCCGTGTACAGACGTAGTTGCTGACCGATTATCCTGTTGAGCCCAGTAGGGCAATCATGTAATAGAAAATTCAAATTAATAATTAAATATACAATAGAATAGCAGTTACATGTATAGTGAGGCAGCGCGGTGATGTGAGCAGTCTCTACTGCTCGACGTTCAACGTACATTCACTATGTTTAACGGTCATACGATAATCACCAAAACTACAAATAAACTGTCTGACTAATGGCGTAGGTAAACCATCTGCAGCGAATATCATTATAATTCATATCATAATAATTTATTTTTCTTTCATTTTTGCAGTTTTGTTGTGCGCCTGTGTGGTGTACGCTTTGCCAACAGACAAGGAGGTGAAGACTGCGCCCGCCAAGGAGGTCAAAGAACCTAAGGAGATCAAGGAGGCTGCAACTGCATCTAAGGACGTGAAAGACGCTGTCAAGGCTGCCAAAGAGGCAAAGAAGACAAAGAAGGAGTGCGCTAAAGTCTGCACCGAACAATACGATCCCGTCTGCGCCCACCTCGCTACAGATGTTAACGTGAAACCAGTAACTTATGGTAGCTTGTGCGCCATGGAGGTTCACAACTGCGAAACCGGTGCCAGTGAGTAAAAATTTCGTTATTTCTTTACTCCGGCTTACGATGTTGTTCATTTATTTATATATTTACTTATTTTTTTCTTCAGAACTGACCGTGAAGAACAAGGGAGAATGTGCCGGAGCTGGAGGCGTGAGGCTGTCTTAATTGACTACCGAAATTTCTTGAAGAGTATTATTTATGTTATATATAACGGAATTGGATTCACTCGAATAATCGTAATTAATGAAATGTATCTTATGTTAGCTTCCACGCTCGCTGAATATAATTTATCATGCATTTGAAAACTTAGAACCATAGTTACCTGTTCTCCTTCTTGTACAAATAAAACCGTATCGAGATATATTACTCATGAATTGTCTCTAAATCTATGTTACTTTTTGTTCTTCTTTTCTTTAGTGAAAATTAGAGTAAAAACTGTGACACAAAATACGAGGCTAAATAAAACTTTTCAAAATTCGAATGATACGTTGAAAAATAATCATTTTCTAGACCGTATAGGTACCGCAATCACAGCATTGGCACCAGACGAACTTCCGTCTTTCCAGAAACTCGGTTCTGTGCAGCAATTCGATTCGCTTTTAGTAGACGATCAATTTCCTCCTCGCTAGTGCACCAGACAGTCAAAGTAACTCGTTGGAGGTGTTTAGCACCGTGAGACTTGTCCAATAACCCATAGAGCGTTTTTACGGCTCCACAATCTATGGGGCCCGAAAGATGCAGGGTTTTCAATCTCCTTAACTTTAAAGCACGAGAGACCATCTCTGTTGTTAATTTCTCTGCCGTCGTGCCACTCGACCGTTGGCTGAGACCGATGAACAAGTGTTCTGTATAGAATGAGTGTTAAAAAAGGTATAGGAATATCGTACCAACGGAAATCTTGATCAAAGACAATCTAGAGTCCTTTGCAATCACTGAAAATGCTCACCAAGAGTATTGCGATACTCTCTAAGTAGAAGTTCCAGGGTTGGTGTAGTGTCCCAATCCTCTGAGTGATAAATTGACATCTCACTGTCAATGCTCAAAGAAACGAGGGGTATTCCTGGTCTGAGTAGGATGTTTCTCCAGCCTGCGTTTATATCGACACCTTCTGGAACCACTGAAACTTGTTACCGGTTTCTGAAGGCCGATAGGCTGTGTCGATTGAATTTTCGAACAAACTCGGAGTGCTCAAGGACACATCGAGCCCAGGAGGTACTCGCTACTGCAGTGCATTCATTCGAATACAAGAAAAATATTTTTGATGTACTATTCACATTTTGACAGAATTTGCGATCGTAGAAACAAATCGCAAGGCCATAAAAACGTTTCGTCCCACTCTCAACGTCGATCGAAAATTTTTTACCTATGGTTAATTCAACTCGTAAGAACGGACATCTTGAGGACAAAGTCCTCCATACTCCGTCGTCAAGATTTGGCAGTTCTGGACCATCCTCATCGGAGCACAGGATGGCAAATTTGCGAAAACAGTGGCCCAAAGACAACCCAAGGATGTCTAATAGCTTGCAGCTTAGACACCTGTAGTCTATGCGGAGATAGGTCAGCTTACGAAAACTGGCCATTGCTAGGAGGTAAGCATCCGAGGAGACGGCTACTCTGGGAGGAAGTTGATCGAAGGTACCGGACAAGAGGAGGGTATGCAGCGTGGTATTTGCTGCAGAGGATTCTGCGGCAGCGGAAATAAGCTCCAGTCCAATGTCCCAAGCACAATCGACTTCCTGGAGGTTCAGAACTCGCAATTCGTTTTGGGTTCTGCACGGTTAAAGCGATATTTTATTACATGTTTGTGGGTTCTTCTGTAAACGTAGATGAGGCTGATGATGGAGAATAATGCTCACCGGATTAGGTTCGCTATGATAGTCACTGCCCGCGCTTTTCCTTCAGATCTACGTTCGCTTTCGAACAGAAGATCGTTGACCTGATAAAAAAATATACGGATTTCCGGTTAATTCGATTAGGTTTTTGAATATCTTGGGGCGAATGCGGAGATCGATTCAGACCGTTATTAGATCATTGTCGGAGTAGCCAAGACCCTCCACATCCGCCACCTGAAATCACAAACATTCAAAACGTTTTTGTCAAGACTGGTCAAAAATTGAAATTCGAAATGCTGTGGTCAATCTTGCCAGGTATTTTTTTTTTTTTTTTCAATAGCGAGTTACTAGAAGAGTATTGAATTCAGAGAGTGGATTGAAAAAATCATATCGTGTACGTGGATCTCTCGAAGCGATGAATTTTGCGAAAGAACCTCCAGGACTCCGGCAACATTCTTCAGGTAAGTTTCCAGCGCAGATCCTTCAGCAGGACTCCAACATCTGAGCTGCAGAAAGTGTAGCTGAGCTCCAAACCGTTGTGAAAAAGCCTTTTCTTTAGCTACTACCTCCTCGCATGCCCCATAAAAAATCATCTCGCGATGACGCCAGTTTCCTGGCCAAGAAAAGCCCTCAGTCCATGCTCTGAAACGAGAAAATCATTCCGGGAGATCTTTTATTGATTTTAAAAAGCCAAGATTTTGTCAATTTTTATTGAACTTTGACGTTTCCTCAGTGAATAGCTAAATTCTGTAAAAAGATGGAACAAAGGTATGGTTACCTGTTAACCAAGCTAGCGTTGAACTTGTCTCGATCGGGAAGATATGAGAAAATCATTGCTAACGCCACGTATGGCAATTTTCCCCAATCCCTCGTCCGATCAGGCCCGATATTATCACGTGACATAATTTTAAATCGTATAATAATAAGTAAATGAAATATAAAAAGACACCAAATTTGGAACTGTGTAAATCTGTAAAGGAAACAAAGAAAAATAAATATGGTATACATCGATTTATCGTTGCAATAAGCACAGTTTTCACACATGTGTGAATTGTAGTATCTGATAGAATTTTTGCCTAATTGTATCTCTGATCTTATACGGAGAATTCATTATCATTTATTTGGAAACGTATCGTTGGTACGAATATGTTAACGAATTCGGTCAGCTAATCGCGAATGAATGAGCGTAATGTATAAATAATTGCGAGAGCTATAACTGGTTTGTATGATATAATTGTCGCTAATGAATTCGCGGAATTGATTCTATAAATCAGCCCTACGTCCTACGAATCGCGGGTGTTGAATAAACACTTTAAGTACTCTTGTTAGTTGGTACCACTTGTTGTTGACCCTTCAATTACCGTGATTACCTTCGTTATTAATAAACGTATAATGAGGATGCCGCGAGACGTCAGTCCGGCCGGAGCGACCCACGCAACACGTTGCATTCGAGTATTTTTTGGCATACATTTAGTCATGCTTGGCAAAGTTATGGTCTTTAACTATCTGGTTCTGTTCGAGTTAACCTTGAGAATAATTCTCAGTTCTGGAGGACAAATTTGTCCGGAAGCTGCGTCCGAGTGCGCTGAAGTTAGCCTTGAGGAGGTCACGGCACCAACGATGAACCTGGAGGAATTGGAGAGCAAAATATCACGGCTTGAGCGAAGGCTGAGAGCCGTTGAACAGCCTGGTGAGCAAAAATGATTTCGTTATTGATGCGAGCTGCGGAAATGAGGAGAACTTAATTGCCAATTGCCATTCCAACTTTGTTATCTCAGTATGGCAAATAAGCGGAAGACCTGATGACTGGGAAGTGTGTGCGGAAGGTCCGTGTAGATGCAGACCGGAAACGAGGTCGATATCTTGCTGGGGAAGAAATTTTTTGGATGTTCCACCAACGCAGCTCGTACCAAGCGATCTGCTCAAGTTGTAAGTCCCGGAAGTCTGGTATATATGAAAACAAGAGAGGAAAAAGGGTGTCGCATCGATTTCAGGGACCTTGGAAGTAACCAGCTGACAGCCCTGCACAGGGACACCTTCCTGGACTTGACCCAACTTCTTCACTTGTAAGTTTTTCCGGCAAATAACATGACGAGGAGAAAAACGGACAGACGTGTTCATTACGGAGGCTTGTTATAAATTTGCAGAGATCTGAGTGACAACCAGATCGAACATTTGCCATTGAATCTATTCTTCTCTCTTCACGCTGTGACGCATCTTAGACTGAGCAGAAACCTTCTCCGAGAACTGCACCAGAATCAGCTTCTCCGTATGCGTCGTCTTCACATCCTGTGAGTGTATAACAATTGTGTCTCTTTTCAGATTTATAGAAATTATCTTTTGGTCATTTTCAGCGATTTCTCTGCAAATAAACTGAGCACTCTGCCCGTGGCGCTTTTTCTAACAACGACAACTCTCGCAATTTTGGATCTGTCCTCGAATCGTATCGCCTCATTGCCTTCCGGCGTCTTTAACGGTCTCAGGGACCTTGAGGAGCTGCTATTAACGAACAATCAACTCTCAACTTTACCTGGAACGATTTTACAGGACTTGAGCAATCTGGTTACTCTCAAACTCGAGGAAAACAGACTGCAGGATCTACCTGTTGAATTTTTTGCCTCCCAAATTCACTTGACGGAGTTGAACCTGAGAGGGAATCAATTCACACGAATTCGCAGTGGGCTTTTTGAACCTCTGATGAATTTGGTGGTGCTGGAACTGTCTGCCAACAGACTAACTCACGTAAATATTTTTGCTTATTTTCGATTAGGGAATCGATTTTGTCGTGAAAAGAATTGGAAAACCTCGAAGATGTCAGACTAGTTATAATCTTGGCATCGATGGACCACGTGATCATTAATAAGAACGGTTCTACCCGTTCATCGAATAACGTGTTCTCCACCTAACGAGTGCCAAACATAGTATTTCGTGTCAAGAGAAACTGCTTCTGCAACTGTTGCATTCGCCAAGTAACATTTGAAACGTGTATTGCAGCTCTTGAGTTGCATAAACTTTCATTTTCGCCACATATCGAATGTTTCAGTCACACATCGATTCACTTTTTTTTTTTTAAACACGAAAAAAAGGGAAGAGTTCAACCTGTCATTTGCCACCTTTGCAGATCGATCTGAAAGCTTTTGAGGGGCTGACGTCCTTGAAGGAACTGCAACTAGGCCACAATTTATTGAAGACCGTAATCCCGGGATTATTCATTCCAATTGGTTCGCTGGAACGTTTGGTATTTTACGCCAACGGTTTGGCCGTTCTAGAAGCCGGTACTTTCAAAGGTCTTACGAATCTAACGATCCTTCTTCTTCACGCGAATCACTTGAGAACTGTGCATCCCGATTTACTCCAGGATACGCCTAATCTTCGAAAACTGTAAGAGGAATTCACATCGCCAGGTCTGACGTTTTTGTAAATCGATTGTTTTCCTGTTTCATGTGTCGCTCGTCAGGCAACTGGAGGCTAACTACCTATCCTATTTGCCAGCACGATTTTTGGACGGCCTTCCAAATATCCGACAATTGAGACTGGAGCGGAATCCATGGCATTGCGATTGTAATGCTGCCTATTTGGCTACTTGGCTGAGGAAAAGGTATCTGGCTAATCCGAAAAGGAATTATCTCTCCAACAATAAGTCAAACTACTGGGAATACGGCGCTGGCGCAGTTTGCCGAGGTCCTGGTGCTCTTGGTGGGAGACTACTCGTCCAATTGTCCTTTCATGAGCTTTGCGAAGGTCAGTGGGCTTCCATGAGAGGGTTGGTGCCTCGGTTACCCGTCGAACAACCCACCACCACTTTACCCTCCACGGTGAGCTTAGCGAAAATTATTCATTTATTCAGATCTTCGTCATTTGAAATTTGCTATACATGTACAACTGGCTTTTTTTATTTTAAAACTCGTACGAAAATTTGTTGGTTTCTTTAGACTTGAGGAGCTCTCCCCAAATTTCAGATCGATTAAAAAAATTTTATAAAGGTCGCTCAAGAATCTTGAAAATTCCAAAAATGGTCAAAATCGATTTTTCTTTTATATCCAGTTTCTCACTAATGAAAAAAAAAAATTGTAATAGTATTTATAGTGATTTATAGGTACAGGTATGATAATTTTCAAAATTCTTGAGCGCCCCATAAAATATTTTTAATTGATCTAAATTTTGGAGAGGGCTCCTGAAATGTAAAAAGCTAATGAATTTTCACACGAAGCTCAAAGAAAAAAAAAAGTAGTCAGTGTACAAAGCGCCTGCAGATAGACAACCCAAATGACGAATTGCACTGTAAACCTCATTCTGGCTCCATCTGTACAATTATAAAAGAGAATTCAAAACTGACGCAAAAAAATTTGAATTTTTACAGATACATCATTGATCTCGAAATACAGAATTAAGGATTTCCAAGAGCCGATATAATACGATATAGTGATGTAAAAACGCATCGTTTGGTAATAAAATATTGAGAAAATAGTTTATTTTTCATATTAATATACCCACTGATTGTAAGCATGTATGTATGTAGTACAATTATCAATATTCAATCAGCCTTATATCCCAGTATCTTAAATATACAGGAACTATGTGTACAGGTAAGGTAGAAGTAATTGGCGCTGGATCATCGTCGCGACGATCTAAGATAAGATATGAAGAAATAGCTAATAGTTTTATGTGATAAATAACGTATTGCACATTTTGAAATTACCACTCGAAGTTGTAGATATGAGAAAAGGTCTTAATCAATCTAGTCGAGTCCGTGGTACCTTTCCTCAGATAAATAACGTACTTCATAGTTTGGATTTTTATTTCGAAAATTGTTTTACCAGCGACTTATCGAACTGGATAACCAGAAAAATGAATTTCGAGCAGTATATGCTTGCAGTGTAGAGTGCATTCCACAATGACTATGCACGAGTGTGTATAGCGCACAAGCGGGCTCATAGTTGTACTTCCTACCCGAGCCTCGAGATTCATTGTTAGCAGAAGTGGGAGTTGTGGCCACCCAGGAGTCGCAGAACTGGTCAGTTGAGACTGGTAGAGCCGTCGAGATGAGTGCTCAAAGAGAAAACTGCAGGACGTTCAAGATTCTCAAAGATCTTGTTGAGTTAATTGGCGAAGAAAATGTCCTGGAACCATCGGAAGATCATCCGGTAGTAGAGTTTCTCCATCCCGAGGAGCTGAAGGTAGACCATATACGATTCAGCGTTTCTTTGTCAATTTAAAATCGCAAAATTTCACATGGGTAAAATTTTCAACCCGTAATAAGTTCGAATTTACAAGATAGAAATCCTTATTCATTGAGTTTAAAAGTTTTCGCACACGACTCGGTCTCGATTCTCCTTGAAACGAATCAAATAAATATTTTGAATGTCAGTTGATTTTCACTTTTGCAAATCCATTCTTTTCATTCATCGATATTTTCTTGTCTTGTATCCGGAGGTTTCCACGGAAAAATAATAACAATAAAACTGCAATCTGAGAGAGACAATACTATCATGTAGGGTCAGTCATTGCCCTGTCATGTCATACATTGCGATGAAATGCAGTCTACACTGATTTACGTCGCTATAGATATTCGCGTATTATGCATTCCATCGTACGTTGCACTCCGGAGATTAGCTGCTATCTACGTGAAAGTGTGCAACACGACGAGTCATACGTCTTGGAAATATCTAACAGATTCTAACGACTCTTTCATACATTAATTTCCGGGTCAAGACAGACGCTCTGAAGTAATCAGTCGAAAAATAAAGAGGAAACAAAAAAATTAACACTGTGTAACTCCGAGTATCAAATTAACACGTTGATACCATCTTTCTTGTTCTCTCGAGTGCAGAAAACACTGTCTGTGGATCTCGGCGAGGATGCGGCTAGTCCAGAACAGCTGGACTTGGTAATGAGACAAATCGCTCGTTACTCAGTGAAAACGTCACATCCACATTTCCATAATCAGCTCTTCGGCGGCGTCGACCCATACGGTTTAGCCGGTGCTTGGTTAACGGAAGCTCTCAATTCAAGCCAGTAAGAATTTCTCCTTATATGGAACTCCCATCAAGCGTCTGAGTCTCAGCACTGCTCTGCTTCCAAAGAGTGTTTCAATTTCTAAAACGTTGTTCACTCCTCGGAGATGCGCACCAATGAAATTACTACAGACGCAGTGTAATGTTCAACATCCAAAAAATCACCTCGTATAATTACAGATATACTTTCGAGGTGGGTCCAGTGTTCACTCTCCTGGAGTGTGAAGTTCTGAAGAAGGCTTTAGAGCTAGTGGGATACCCAGCTCTTCCAATCGGCGATGGAATGCTCTGTCCAGGTGGAAGCATTGCGAATATGTACGGCATTGTTTTAGCCCGTTACAAAAAGCTACCAGAAGTAAAGACCAAAGGTCTTAGTGGAAGTCCACCCTTGGCCTGTTTCACAAGCCAAGCTGCTCATTATTCAGTAAAGAAAGGAGCCCACTGGCTCGGTCTCGGTACTGACAGTGTCTACCAGGTCAGCACCCGAGATCCCAGGACCCGAATCCCATCATCCGAAGTCAAAACCTGAATGAATGTTCATATTTCTTAGGTGAAAACAGACGACAGAGATCGCATGATACCAGAAGATCTTAGGAGAGCCATAGCAGAGGCACGAGCTGACGGACGACTCCCATTTTTCGTTAACACGACAGCAGGGACTACTGTATTAGGGGCGTTTGATCCGTTACCTGAAATCGCTGCGATATGCAAAGCGGAAGAGCTCTGGCTGCACGTTGATGTTAGAATGATTTAACGATAAACGATCAACCTTATCGTTCTATTGGGTACCATTAACGTTTCTCGTCGTTTCATGAACTGATTATTTCAGGCATGCTTGGGCGGGACTCTTCTGCTGTCTACGGAGTATCGAGATCGTTTGATGGGGATTGAACTGTGAGTTCATCAGCATCTTTAATCCTAAATTCCCTCTTTCCACTTAGATAAGCAAAGAAATCGAGAGTTGGATCTCCTTTTAACGACTTTTCTTAGGTCAGACTCAGTGGCTTGGAATCCGCACAAACTTTTGGGGGCTCCTCTTCAATGTTCGTTGTTTCTCGTTAAAGAAGAGGGTTCTCTCCACAGAGCGAACAGTGCGGCTGCAACTTACCTCTTTCAACAGGACAAGTTCTACGACGTATCTTGGGACACGGGTGACAAGAGTGTGCAATGTGGTCGTAAGGTGACTTGAAGCAATTCATTCAAACCCGTTTGAAATTCCTTACTTGATTGATCAATTATCCTGCACACAACAGGTAGATGCCCTGAAATTATGGCTGATGTGGAAGGCCAGGGGTACTAGTGGCTTCAGAAATGCTGTGGACCATGCAATGAGGATCTCCAGGTACTTCGAAAACCAAATAGCAAATCGGGAAGGCTTTCGTCTGGTAATTCCCGAGTCCCAGTGCACAAACGTCTGTTTCTGGTTAGTGCATCGATAAAAATTTCAATATTCTCTGAACCTTTGAAAGATGTTTTTATTTTTCAATAGTCGACATTAAAAATGATCGTTACTTGAAATTCCCCAGGTACATTCCTCCGAGTCTAAGAGGCCAGGAAGAAACTGACGAATGGAGAACTGAATTGAACAAAATAGCTCCGAAGATTAAGGAGCGAATGGTTTTGAACGGTTCTTTGATGGTGGGCTATACTCCTCTGGATCACAAAGGGATGGGTAATTTCTTCAGGATGGTTGTCACCTGTAACCCAGAGGCCAAAGAATCGTCCATGGATTTCGTTATCGAACAGATAGAAAAGTTTGGTGAAGATTTATAATGAAAATTACGTGTGACAATTGTCATGATTTGAACAAAAAAGAGACAAAAAATAGGACAAAATATTGTACTTACAATTAGATGGAAAATTGTAATAAATAAATTATCAATTATTGTAGTGAATAGTCATATTATGAAGGATGTGGATGGATTTGAGAATTAATAAAGCTTAATTTCACAAAGAAAGTTGTGTTTTAATATAAAAACGTTGACCATAACGGTGTTAACAATGAATTATATAGTTCGTATTACAAGTATAAAATCTGAAACTAGTTATAAATGCAGTTTGAAGTTAAATTTTGGTACGTATATCATTGTACAAGTAAAATAACTCGTAGAATGCAACATAGAACTTCCGTACATGTGAAATATGCGTATAATATACTTTAACGTAATAAAAATATTACTTGAAGAATAAGAAAGTGATCGTTTGATCACACGAAATAATTTTTTTATTGATATTCATGTAAGAAAATTGTGGCAAAAATGGTGTATAAAATCAACTCGTTTTGTTTTACTCACGTAATTATACTTAAATATTAATTAATAATATGTGACTCAATATGAGTCATTAAAAATCGTCTGGCGTTAGTCTATAATATACCTAAGTCTAAAATAATAATACCTTAATAGTTTATTATAGCGTACCTATTTTTTTGCTGTTTTTTTTTTTTTTTTTTTTTAATCTTATGAAGGCACCATGATATTATTTTATAATATATCGATCCGATCATTATATCTTTACATAAAATACGACAATAATTAATAATAATAATAATAATAGACGTATATACATATACAAGAGAGACATGGCACAATGTCATTCAATATAAATTCGAATTAACGATTTTATCAAAATATATATATATATAAACATATATGTAATATAATTATAATATTTTATATATGATATTTACAGATATATAAATTTTTTTTTTTTTATCTTTTGATTTCTTCACTTCGCACTTATGACCATTAAATATAATATAGTTCTATGTATACGGGTATATGTAATATTAAATTTATTCATGATTTATATATTATCGTCGCGCGCTTGATCGTATTATTATAATAATATTATACCTATATTACAAGGTATATACATATAATATCTCTAAAATGATTTTTGTGAATATTTATACAAATGTGTGCAGGTTGAATGCCCTTGCATTGAAATAAAGCTGATTATCATTGTCTAACTGCTTTTTATCCTTTTAATCAGACATTTTTTTTTTTCATTATACCCTTGGATTCCTCTTTCTCTCCTTAATTATCAAAATGACTATTTACATTATAATTATGTTTTCGACGTTTAATGTTCTTTTTGTTTTACTCTTCTCTACCTCTCTTATCTCGTTCAGAATTATCATATCAATTACCTAATCGACGTTCTCGCAATATTGAGCAACTGTTAATATTAATCACTAGTTAAACGTACCTATATGTTATAAATTTTATCAATTATAACTATATAGAATAACTAATTCTAATAAACTACTGTTAATAAGGCACTTAATTCTGAAATGGATGTATCACGCTCATTTCGGATCTTTCCAGGCTAGCTATAATTACTCAAAGAAAGTGACGTTTTACCACAGACAAAAGTAGTGTAATAACTTTGAGTTTCCTTTTTTGTTTTTTTTCTCTTAAATCAAAGTTTTTCATCGGTTTTAGTAGGTATAAGGTATTCTTAAAGCTAAAATCTTTCGCGCAGCACTATAGATATTCGGCCGTTTGTCAGTTACAATGAATTAATGATTGAATGAAATAAAACAAAGAATGAGAGACAGAAATAAAAAATCTAAATCAAAAAACGACAAAAAAAAAAAAAAAACTATAACAAAATCGAGAATATCTATGAATACTAAAAAATCGTGTAGCTGGTATTATTACATACATAGCTATCATCGTTGGACAAAAATCCTCAAATCCTCGGTCAATTTCTGATCACCTCCTACAGTCGCGGTTTATTATTTTTTTCTCATCGTCAAAACCTGCGGAGGATACAAGTCTTTGTGCGACTCGTCCTGGGGTCCTTCAGCTGCGCCTTATCTTCGCGCTTTTATCACACATAACGAAGAATTTATATCTTTTCTGTTGTAGGTATGATTTTTACCTCGTTGACTAAAAGCGCTACTTCTGCAGGCGCATTGTACCATCGAATGCATATCATCCGTGTGTGACTCTCACATATGTCACCATTTCATCAGTAATACTTATCCTGGTCCAGATCGGCTCTGATGTGTGGCTGTCCATGGCTGTTTCTCTTCAAGGTAGCAGACTCGTAGTCTAAACTCTTTGGGTACAATTTTGGACTTCCTAATCCTCCGTTAACGTTCGGATTATTCTTCGTACGAAGAGTTCCATTGCCGTTTGTACTCCCGGAAAAACTAGGCTGCCTTTTCGTGTTCACCTGTAGCGTAAAAGTTGAATAGAAATTAGGAAAGGTGTGGAAATCGATGGAATTAAGGAGACGGAAGATTTGGTATAAAAGAAAAAAGGAAATGGAATTTGGAAAATTAAGAAATAAATTTTTTTCTCACCTCTTTCAGCGGCACCGTTACGTACGGATTTTGTTTACTGATGTAGTGCGGGCTTCCCGGGACTCGGGGTTGACGACGTTTTTGATAGACGAAGCACATGGCTCCGGCTAAAGCCAGACCGATCACAAATCCACTTATGCAACTGCCGACCACCGCACCGACGGAAATTCCAGCTGCAGCGACGCTGCGTGGAAGTGCGTTGGAGACGTCTGTAATGAGTCAAAGAAACACTATTTTGAAAAATTGCACGTAAGTAGCTGAAGAATTGTTGTTAATCGTTGAAAAAAATTCTCCAACAACGTTGAGATCGTGTCTCAAGGATTTTCCATACATTTCAGAAAAATGTAAAAATTGGGAGCCTTCCAGAGTAAATTAAAAAAAAAAATCCAGGACACGTAGGATCCTGAGATATTTTACTTCACTGATTTATTTGAATCGATCAGAAAGTTGAACATTGAAATCTGGTTTCAGAGCAATTTTTTTGTTACATCTGTTCCAAATCGAACCTAAGCAAAATATGGAAACCGTAAAAAGTATAAAAACTACAAGAGCCTTGCAGCCCTTCGAAGTAAAAGATTTTTTCTACGAACCATTATCCATCCAGTCGGGGTTACAAATCCTTGCCTCACGAGCGAGTTCGGAAATACAAGGTTCCTGAAGACATACACGTTTCCTGTGCTGTTGTCCGGCAGTATTGCACGGAGTCCAAGAACTCCACTGATCCCATCCCCGCAAAGATTCGCAGCTTGGCATCTCGCAGGTCTCTCGTGCAGTGCTAGGTCCTTCACAACCATCATCGAGGTCGTCCTCGTAGTTGCTTAAACACTTCCTGGATCTCCACCGCACTCCAACTCCGCAGGAAACCGAGCACTCCGACCAATCTGTCCAGCATGACCATTCCCCGCTATTTTCTCGACATGGTTGAGTGTTGCAGAACCTTGACTGTTTCGAATTATCAACTGAAATCGCCTCTGCTCCTTCGCATAGCGGAGATTCGCATTGCCTTATCTATAAAATTTCGAAAAATTGATGATATCGGGTTAATAACGTTGATAGTATTTAGTCACGATGACTTTGATATGAAATTACTCATTACTCACTCTGTGCTGAACGCCCTTGCCGCATGATCGTGTGCACGTAGTCCAAGACGACCATTCGCCCCAGCCATCTTCGGATGCTTCGCTTGATCCACTTCCCGTAGATTTGAGGCATGATCCGTTAGAATTACAGTACCGTTCCTCCTTGGACATTTGAATCCGAAGTCCTGAAGCATCTTTCGATTGAACTCGACAGCTGAAACGATATCGTTCTTCGGTGTAGCCCGCTCCGGACATGGTTGAGTTTACGGAATACCATGGCGTCATAGTCGTAGAGCGTTTTTCGTCCTCGCATTGGCGAGTGTTGCAGTCTTCGATCTGGATCGAAATAGACGAGAAAAATCGAAGGATTTTTTAGTTGTGATAAACAATTTTACGGCGATGAATAATGTTCGTATTGGACAGAAGAATGTACAGCGAAAGGTATACATGTGGATATTTTTCTCACCTGAAAACCGCATCCAGGACATTCCGCACCGCCGTCCATCGGCGAAGGATCGTCACACGTACGTCTTCTAGTCCGAATTCCTGCGAGTCATTAAACGGAAGACATTAAACGCCGTGCAATACTTGAATATCAATTATATTCGACTTTACATTCCACGACAAGGTCGTTAGCGCAGATTCTTCCGGTTTTTTTTTTTTTTTTTATCGCGCAGAGATTCAAAAATTCTCTCACGTAATTTTTTCACGTATACTCGTATAAATGCTGTTTCCGCGCTTGAAATCGCATACCAAAAATTATTTACAATCAATTTTAGACTTACCACCGCCGCAGGGCCTCGAGCATTTGTCCCACGGGCCCCATGCCGACCATTGTCCATTTTGAGGGGGTGGTGTAGCCTTGGCAGGAGTTGGACAAGGCGGTTGACCGAGACAGACATTCTCGGAATGATCATACCCGACGCAAACTCGTCCACCAAATGCGGGTGCAGGATTACCGCATGTCCTTCGCCTTGTTTTCATCGCGAAACCGCAGGTCTGAGAGCATTCCGACCAGGCTGACCAAGCCGTCCACCCACCGTGTACCGTGCAATTAGATACTCTAACTTTGGTCCCTTCGCAATCAGCACCACCGTGTTTCGGAGGAGGATTGTCACACTCCCTCATCTGACATAGACACATGTCTGTGCTCTGTGAAGAAGATACCGCATCGGTGTTACGCATGTCGTGCAAAACGTATGAGAGATGCTAATTTTTCGCGGTAACGAAACAGAAAATTGTGAATCCCGTAGAAATGAAACGAAGATTACAATTCATTGTCGAATTTGGATACGGTTGACGATTTTCACAGCCATTAATGTTGACGAAACGGTGTCCCGCAAGAAAGTAGGACTCGCGTAATGCAAGTCCGTCAAATAACTTTCGAACGAGTAATGTAATTTAACCGAAATTCGTTGTGGAATTGCATTTCACCGTATGCAGGATATTTGATTGAACAATTTTTGTACATGCGGGTTTCTTTTTATTTCATTTTTTAATTAACTGATAAACTACCTGGAACTCAATTTCCATACACACGATTTAACGACTCCGATTACAACAGTACTTCCGGCTTTTATTTCTTTACATATCAGTAGGTACTGACCTCTTTGCTATCGTCGTAATTGTGCCCGTGGTGGGAGTGCGGGGTCTGGACTGCCGTTCCGTGTTGGCATGGTGCCCACGCGCTCCAGGAACTCCATCCTCCGTCAACGGGGTCGGTTAGTATCGGGCAATGCGTTGCTTCTTGGGACCAGTGTGCATCGAAGTATGCATGGGGTGGTATGGTGGCGCATTTTTGGGTCATGTCATTCCATCCGCAGTAAGGTTCTTGGGAATTAAGACATGCCTGACGCCCTCGATGACGGTGACATTGCGCTGCTGGTATTCTAAAAGAACGACACGTATATAAGAAACTATAAAGACAAACAGCGGAAACGACTAGTTTTTTTTTTCTCCCTTTTTCTTTTTATGAAAATGAAGGCTAAACTTCGTTCAACGTACCTCAGAAGACCCTGCTTCATTCCCACGTAGAGACTCTGGGTGTCTTTCAAGAACTGCAAAGTCATTACGGAGGAAGGTAATGGTCCCCATATTTCCAGAACACAGGTTTCTTGCGTCCTCGGTAATACCGAAATTTTTTTAATCAATCCCTCCGTCGTAGCGACGTAGAGGATCGTCACACTCCGGTGAAGCTTAGTCGGTGTTGCGTCGACAGCTATGTGCGTAAATCTGAACAAGAATTTTGTGATAAATGATCTCCCAATGGGAATGTTTCGGTTTATTTTTCTCCATCAGTCCAAGATCTGGATGGACCAAGGCCACAAGTTTAAAATGATATTTTCCAAAATTTGACTCAAACGTTGAACAGTTCCAGGAAAAGGTTCTGAATCAACGAATCGTTTCAGAAAATCTTATCGCGATAAGAAAAAAAAAAAAAAAAAGAAGAACTCAAGAGAAATATGCGTTTTGGAGAATGGACACTTACCGTTCCATGATGGTAGTGTGCAATGGTTCCAAAGTCGCGCTCTGAACGGCATCGTCCATTAACTGATACCGCTGTGTGTCCAAAAGCTGATTAGCCGCATTTCCAGTCGATGTTCCGCAGTGTTGTCGATTGCGGTGTGCGACTGGCCTGCGTTCCCATGCAGATCCAGAATTTTCTTGATGTTTATACGGTCCGTTGAAAGAGGCGGCTATGGCAGTCATGTTGAAAGCGCAAATTGCTGATCCCGGTATACTGTTGCTGTAATAATTAATGAGATGTGTAGAAAAAAAATTGGGTTTCCTTGATGTATATACGTGGGTTTTTGTTTTCGCTAGTGATTGATCGCGACCGAACAAAAAGGCGGCTAATTGATCAAACGGAAACCACCCACGTAATTAAATCTCGCGACACACGATCCTCACCGTTGTTATTAGACAAACAGTTATATTCTCGGTAATCTATTCCAAACTGATACGTGTTCTTATTCGACTAGAATTAATTTTGTATTGTTACACTGCGTGGGTGGTCGAATGAGTGTGATATTCGGCTTGATTTCACAAGGGATTGATTCCGCGAACGTCATAATATATCATCTACGTAATTCTATGCGTAAATAATGACAGAAGGCGACGAGATTGCTAAAAATAATCGGGGATTCGTTTATTGATATTTCCTTGTCTTGATCGACGATTGATAAGAATGAAAACACCCGGTGTATGCTCATGTGTACATTCTAGTGATAATATGTCATCGAAGCCTTACCTCGGAGTGGTGAAAGTCGCATATACGATTCCCTCCTCGGGCTGGTACGCAGCACCCTGTATTTCGTCGTAGTAAAATGGGAACTCCCCTGGCAACGAACAGTTTAATCTTGCCTTCGTGAACGTTGTCCATATATCCTGCATCATCGTTTGACCACCCGGATCGTTTTTACAAACCCTGGCGATCCGCGAATAGATTTTCTGTAAAAATAAGTCGTGACGTTTGGTTACGCGAATTAGATTTGGATATACAGGCAGCTGAAGATCGATAGAGAAATAATTAACGAAAGTATTAATACTGATGCGAATTCAATCCGAAGGTTAAGCCATGATCTATCACGACTTTCAATTATTTATAATGCATCAAATCTGTAAACCGCATCTATGCACCTGTACAACTTGAAGAGCAATAATTACAAAGACGTATCAGACGACGAGAATAGGATCTTTGTAAATATCTTTATAACAGCTGGATCATTGAATATAGATATCATGTGTTTAACATAGAGAAGATAGGTGTGTGCTCAAGTGTGAGGGAATATAGGCGTGCTTCAATCACGTGACAATCACCATTCTCCGAAGTATCACGTAACGACAATTACAAGTCAATTATGTAACCGTTAAAGCGTTGTGTACTGTACAGGTGCCTCGTCAATTGAAAAGTTCATTATGCGGTGTGTAAAGATCAGTAACATTCAATGTTACATTTTGTATCGTATGTTATAGCGATAAAATACCTTTCCGCAATTCATGTATTCAACAGCCGATTCTCTGAAGAGGAAATAGACGTGGTCATCCGTCTCAAAGCTACCAACGAACTGCGGGTCATTCAGCCATCTGAAACAAGACGAAGATTAATTTAGGAAAGGTCATAAGCATTTGTTACTTTCTGTGGATCAAAGAATTGTAGAGAGGAGCTCTTCGGGTCCGGAGTTTCTACTCCAAAACTAATCCGATCTATCCTTCGAGCAAAGAAATTTCTACTTAAAAGGAGAAACAAACCTGGGATCGTATTGGTGTGTCCTGAGATTGGGAGCAGCTAAAGTTCTGTAAATCGCAGGATGAGCTCCGGAGAAGTCAGTCGGTGCTCCAGCGAACAATCCCCCGTATTGTCCCATCGCTAATAAAGCTGTGACATTTGCGTGAGGAGAATAAGGGCACATTGCAACCCCCGTCATCCACGTTGTGACGCTGTTTATGTTCTCGATCTGCATTGAATGGAATGAATCGGTTTTTAACTATTCGATTTTTAGTCCTAGCGAATATTTGTCCGTTCGTTTTTGTTCCGAAAATTATATGCCCGTAGGGAAATTCAAACTAAAACCTTGGCCTGCTGGGTATAATGATATTGTTAGCGGCGCAGTCAAGCAAGTAATGATACACGTATAGGTCGATTAGTGTAGCGAAGTGAGCGCCGCGATGCTAACGTAAGCTAGTATTTCTTGGTAGTTCGTGCGATCGTGATCGTGAGCGAATGAAGCTGCAATGAGCGTATTGGTGGCATGGCGGTGGTTTTCTGCGTTATAACGGAGCCCATGTACCCATCTATCCGCTATTTTCTCGCCCTGGTACACGGTCCGCGTTCGATCCATCTCGCTCTTTCCTACCGCGTATTTGCTCCTGCACAAGGACGCGGGTAGGTACTACAGAGATGATATCACTCCGTGCCAAACATGACTTCGACTAGTCGCGTATATACCCACCGCAACACATTACCAGCTTCTATTACACGACCGGTAGGAATTAGCTGAGAATGGACTAACGGCCCGGTAATCCGCTGACACGTCAAGGCCGACTCCGGGATCGACGTAATGTATCTTCATAAAAAGATTCGCAAGACGTAGGAGAATAAATAAAAAAGAATGGAAAGAATCGAATCACGCGATGCCGTTCCATCACGGAAGTGCTAAAACCCAGCATGACTGTAATTACCAATGAGATTTAGATTTACTCGGACCACTACCCGGAGAAAAAAGGATCAAATTATCCTGAACTTAGGTTTTTACCTCTCGCCAGGTGCACTGAGGACTGAACGCGTTTGTCCCGCACGCAAAAAGGCTCTTGCCATTGCTGAGGACGACCTTTATGTAATTGTGGCAGTCATCGGCACTCTGTCCCTTCTCTTCACAAGTTGTTGCCTTTTCTGGTGGTGCTGGCCAGGGTGCGTGCTCTAGGACTGTCAAAGGACTCAGCGTTAATCGGAACAAGTTGTCCCTGAAACAGAAAAACGGCAAAATGAAGAGAACCAAAAAATTAAAAAAATGTTGTAGACGAATGTTTGAGGAAAAATTTCCGGACCGTTGAATTCAAGTTTTGTACTTGTCTTTTGACGAGAGGATAGAGTTCGTTGGGTATGATGAGGCGTGATTTATATGCAAGAAGTAGACGTACGAAAGTTACGAGTGACTTTCATAGTTTTCGTCTCATTGTAGGTACCAAACGTGTCTGAGAATGTTCAATGTTAAGATGCAGGTGTCTATAATGCGGAATATTCATGCCGAGCACGTAGATCATTATGTCAGTGGTAACTGAATTTTGAAAATCTTTGAACCGTCGAAAGAATCTCTTTGATTTTATTTCGTATTTTTTTTTTTTTTTTTTTTCTCTTACTGCCGGGTAGAAGAAGGTATGAGACTCCGGGACCGTAACCGACAGGCTTATATTAACGATGCCAGAAGCGACGCGAAGCGCGTTTAATCTAACTAAAAAGAATAAAGTAGATAGTAAAAATCGTATAATACTAATAACCGATGAAATATGCCCTGACTTTGCGCCTCGGCAACGTAGCCGCGGCTTCTTCAAATTCTTAAGCTCATAAATTCGAAGGTTGTCAATTTTCGTAAGAGCGGATAAGAGCTCGAGCTGAAATGGATGGACATCATTTCCTAGGTCCGAAGCTTCTGTGCTGCCAAGGGCTGATATAAAAGGCACGAAACGATGCGGTATATAAGCACACATTATCGTATCCTTAATTTGCATATCATCACCGCGTCGTAAATCGGTCGGAAAGATCTGCAATCGATCGGTAATGGATCTCTGGTTGGATTGAATGGTTTGTTGGATAAAACTAGTGATCAGCACATGCATGGGTATCGAGCATACGACATTCCATACCGAAGTGCAGATTTCTCAGCCCACATGACTCGAGCATATATATATTTACGTATACAGATACACCTATACCTGATCGTTGGGTCTCTTATTTAGTGCGATTAAAGAGATTCGCAGAGTTCGTTCTCTACACCTAATGTACAAATGTGTATTACTTACTGCGGTAGCACGCGTCATGCCAAGTTAAGCGGGTTGAAAAAATCGGCCCGCCGTTCTCCGGCCGATCCGAGGCAATAAATATCACAGCCGACGATAAATTATCATCGGTTTATAAATAGTCTCACGTTCGGTCGCGATCGCACGATGTCGATTCAAATTTCTCTTAGTTTTTTCCTTTTTTTTTTTTTTGATCCTTTTTCTCCCGCTGTGCTGCACTTTCCGAGGACAAATCTCCCGCAAAGCTGATAAATATATATATCCATACACAAGGATCACGTATGGATATCTTTCGCTCAGGGTATTAACGCACGTTATAGTATATATTATATACATACAAGATGGGATAAAAACGGTTATACCACATCCATGTGTAGGTATATATCAAAGTTAATTAACCATTTGGCTTTTCAGCCTAAATACGCGTATGCATGTTATAACCATTTCATCGTGATTGACTTTAATGCTCCCTGGCCGTCTCTAGGCACTCGAGTCTTCATCGACGAACATTTACATACCTCCTTAATTAGAGTTGCTGCAGAAACTCATTTCAGTCTTCCGCTTGAGTTTTAAACATAATAATAATAACGATTGAATTAGTTAACAGCAGAAGATCGTTGTGGAAAATCGTTCTTCCTCACTGACAAAAAAATAAAAATTAAAAAATCACCTGCCAATTCGTATATCTGAACCCGGTCCAGCCACTCGGTCACGTCGATCATATCTAATTTGTGATTTTCGCACTCGGTACACACTTACAGGCGTTATCTGTTCCACCGGTTCGATTAATCTGTGTTATCGTTGATACTAATTGCAAGATCGGTGCGCGTACCTCGTATGTATATATACAGGGTGTCCCAGAACTAATTGTCCAAAATGAAAGGTGGCCTAGAGGAGGTCGAACTGAGTAAATTGTCCCGAAGAACGTGGGCTCTGCGAAGTCGCGTTCGCGAGATATCAACGGTTAAAAAAATTTCGCTATGCGCCGCGATCGCGATCGCGGCGCATAGCGAAATTTTTTTAACCGTTGATATCTCGCGAACGCGACTTCGCAGAGCCCACGTTCTTCGGGACAATTTACTCAGTTCGACCTCCTCTAGGCCACCTTTCATTTTGGACATTTAGTTCTGGGACACCCTGTACACGTATCTGCGATGGGCAAACGTACATGAACATGTGATAATCAATCGAGCCGTATAACTTCCGTGGACGTATGTATGGTACACAGCTAATATGCTTGTAGAGATATTATACACGTATACTTACCCATAACCGTGCGGGTGTAGGTACACTAATCCGCCCACGATTTGTTTTATCTAAGCGTTAGATCGTAACGCACGGAAATAGCAGCTCATTAGTACAAAGGGAAACATCACAGGTAGACGGTATTAAAACTAATAAGGTGACGACAGGTTCACACGGCCCGGTTGCACCGCTCACCGTATAGCTGTGCGTAATTGCCTGCCACCCGGCACCACATCAAGCATCGATATATATATTTCTATCGGTTTTTGCCTCCCTGTATATACCTTTCTCTCTATTTCTCCATGTCTCTCTGTCGCGTGTGGACATCGATCTCTCTTTCGTTTACGGTTTTTTATTGCTTCTTTTTTTTTTTTTTTTTTTTACAATCTCACATCTTGAGTAGCGGGTACGATTTTCTAGCGCCAGAAACTCGAAACGGCGAGACCGCGACGCGGCGCGGCGCGGCGCCTGCGTAGGCGAACCCAGTCTGCGCGATTGCTAATAAATAATTATTATTAAGCACACTACAAGTGCCGACCATTGCATTCCAATTAATAACGTTCTCCTTGTCCGTTAGGCGGTCCAGCCTACGCCTAGAACAAACGTTGTACTTTGAATCTGACGTGTGCACGTTGCATTATCGTTCGAATGAGTTTTAAAGTCGTGGAAAATATTCATCGTCTATTTATTGCTGGAAAATTATTGATAATTAATCTTCAAGTTGAAACGGAAACACTTGAAGAATATACTATACCTCGTAGTAATATAGTGGCCAATGACGTACAGCTACACGTGATAAGATTATTCCAGCGACTAAAATCGTACACCCCCGTGCCCTAATTCCAAAGTTATACGATGGTTGGCACTAGATCTACAAACTGCTCGATGGTCGGACAATTTATTAGTTAAAAGGGAGCTGTTAAACCAAGCTCTTCGCTAGATAAGTACTCACGTATACCTACTCTGTTTGACTGACTGCAGAGCGAAGAGCGAAGGCAAACGTCATGTCAGGGCTAAAGTACACGGTTTGAATAATGCGCTATGTATGTATATATATACGTACGTACCTACTGCATTGAAACAACATTGAAACAGATTACTTCCTGCTCAGTAGTACGCGGCGCAAATAGTACCCTTACTTTAACGACAATTACGAAACCGTCGAATGGACCTGTTGTTGTACTCGGGTCTTTTAGTGAGTCGAAATAAGTCGCTGTAATGTACGGAGCTTATTTTTTTCTCAGTTTTCGACTGGGTGTACCTTCGATATTTCGGCTTCATTGGGTTATTTATGTATACAGTAATACAGGTGTGAACTGCAAGTGCGATAATAGCTGGTTTTGAATAAAATTTATCTGCCTTCTCCTCCTGCTGTTATTCCTTTTCTATTCGCGTTTACTTTAGTATCGGGCAGGTTTATATTTAGATATTTACTTATAGGCGTGGTATACTATATCGAGTCGTATCGTATCGTACCGTGCAGTACGGTACGTGCGAAATACCAATACCTGTATATCACACAAGATATATACACACAATGCCCACGATAAAACGAAACAACAAATATGCAAAAGAGTGGGCGAAGCGACCGCGACCGCGATCGCTCCAACGCGACGCGACGCGACGAGACGCGGACTTTCCGTTGCAGAATTACGTTGCAGCCAGCGCGACGAGAAGAAGTCGGTAGAGAGACCTGTCGATAGAAATAGCACCGGTGTATGTACGATATTACATATACCTACCTACCTACCTACCTACCTACCTACGCGTTTGATAAAAAATAATGTTAAAAAGACAGCGTAAAGTCGAGGAGTAAAGTTAGTGGCCAAGATAAGCCGCACCTGAGGCTCTCTATCGCTATCTTCATAGGCGTGTCTCTCGGTGCAGCTACGCGCTTCAACGTTGTTTATTTTGCTTCCCTTGGGTGTAGAAATATATTCATATCGAAAGGACGAGATGATTTATCCCGCATCCACGAATCGAAACTTACCAGAGCCTCGACTAAATTATCAAAAACATGAAAAAAAAAAAAATAAAAAAATTGCAAAAAATGAATCGGAAATAATGCGAATGAACTACTTTTACAAGCTTCTAAAGATCTCCTTACGTTTATACTTATACACGATGTATATAAATGGTCAAGCTTGAAGTAGCGCCAATATCGCCCGGAGGTATCATAACACGAAACGTTTTACGATCTCCTAGTGTTAGATCGCGGGTAGGTATAATATACGTAAAGGTATTGGTACGGGTATATGTACGAGCTGAATCAAAGCGAAATGAGATGTAATTGCTCAGCGCGCGCTGCAACACCAAAGGACTATCATTACGCGGTGCACTTATATTATAGAGCCGAGTGGTTATTGCGGAGAGAAGAAGAAGAAGAAGAAGAAGAAGTACGAGATCGAGGAACGGATGAAGATCAGGCGGGGCGAGGCTCGTGGACCGTTTAATATTTATAAGCCGAGTACCTATACCGAAGCTCGATACAGCATATATCCAACCCCTTTATAGAGGCGAATTCTGCATCATTGCGGTAGTATATCGCCTGGAGAGATATCGCATTTGCATTTCGGGATCCTGGGGGCCCTCCAAGAAGACCGTATCATACCCCTGGCTAACTTTGTCCTGCATAAATCGGTGCTTAATTAAGTTATCGGTTCGGATGCGATTTTTTTTCCATCGAATCGTTAATTACTGCAGCCGAAACAAAACGAAAGACAAGATTCCCGAGGGTAAACAATGCGAAATGATACGAAGGATTGGAGAAAACGAGATGGCGAAATGTAGTTAAAAGTCCGTATTATATGTAACGCTGCACGCGATATTATACTATATGGTACAGGTACATACATAGGTATATGTTCAGAAACTTTCACTGCAATAGGTACATAGTTTCAGACAACTCGCGTGCAAATTATGCTTTTCGTCCTTATTGCTGATCGAGGAGCTGCCTGCAATGGCGGAAATCTACGCTCCTAGATTTCAACCTCGGCACCAAGTCGCCGTCTAGACATCACGTCAATTATTAACCGGCAATTCTGGCTCCAAGAGTCCAGCGAGCCACTTCGACTACTAGCCTCAACTTGTATACTTTCTCTATACCTGAGTTATTTGCATCGTAGGACACTATCGAGGATAGAAAAAAAGCGGGGATCTAGGGAAGTTCGATTCCTAGCAATCAAAGGATGTTTCATACTTTCAAATTTTTTTAATACCTATCATTCGAGTTCGTGAGAATGAGGGTTAATGCTCAATATTGTTAAATCAAGCAAGTAATGATCTTGATTGTTCGGTTGATTTATTGAAGAAAAAAAACATGTCGACCCTTTTTTCTCCATGGCACGCGACTCGCTCCTATTCATCTCCCGTGGCTAGTGGATGGTGCATATTATGTATGTAGTACGTTGAGATCACAAGATCCTGAGATCCCGTGGGCCGTTGGCGACAGCCCACGTTGTAGATGCCGCCAGGCCCAGAGAGTGAGACCAAGTATCAGAATTGTGAACGGTTACTGGGCATTGCACTGCACTGCACTATAGTGCAACTACGCTTTGTGCGAGTGTATGTTTTCGATGTTGTGCCGCAGTGCAGCGAGTCGTCGAAGCCTGAAGTCTCAGCCTCCGTAGAAGGCGAGAGGCGGGGTTCTCGGGTATGGTGCGAGTCAAAGTCCCAAGATCTTACAGTGCGAAAGGGTTTCTTATCCCGCGAGCCTCTTGGCGAGGGCGGTCCACCTCGCTTAAGGATTCTCCGTTGCGTGTATTCCAGGCGCCTCTGGCGAGGTTGTTCCGCAAGGATTAACCGATAAGAATTTATAAGCCGGATCACACGCTCGCTTTAGCCACACGTCAGAATTATTTCTCAATACTCATCCGCTGTGTCAATTAGTCCGTTAATTACAATCTCTTCTCGAAAGGGGATAATCCTGAAAAGAAAAAATTGACTAAAGCCAGTTGAAAAAAAAATTTCTTTCACATATATACTCCGGTAAAGGCTTTCCCACAGGATAGAATAATTCAAAATAGAATTTCCCGCAACGCGATAAGTCGTCGTTAAGAGTAGCTGCGAGCACGTCGAATCAATTTCTGTACGATTAATTAGGCACGCTTTAGTTCTGTACACTATTGCATAGTGGGTAATATCTACGCGCTGTAATGGGACTAGTTCGTTTCTGTTCAGCGACGAGTATACTTCAGTACGGCGATATAAATCTGCGTTCATACTGGCGCCATTCTTATTTTTATTTATACCTATATTATTTTTTATTTTGTTGTACAGTGATCGGAGATAGGTATTCCGTGCCGTGTTAGCCGATCTCCTCTTCCTCCTCCTCATCATTCTTCTCGTCGTTCTCCTGGCGAAGCGGAAGTTGAAAAAAATATCTTCGATGGCGTTTTTTAACCGCTGATTGCCGAAGCTCGTACGTTTTCATTAGCTCGCTTCTCGGACTTCTCGCCTTCTCGACTAGTTGCCAAACCCGGCGTTTTCACCGACCGTTAAACCATAATCAAATTTTTACGATTCTTATACATAAATAAATCGTGCAGGCAATATATACGACGGGTATATACAGCGGCGATGATGTCGAAGTTACATATATACGAAATGACGTAGTGAAGAGAAAAAGATAAAAAAATATTCCGTCTTCGCGTTGAATTTGATGCTTGCAAAAATTTGCGGTTAGAAAGAAAAACGGACCGCAATTTCACAATGGAAAAATTATCTCTAAACGGTGTCTCCGCGTCTCCGCGAGTGTCCCGCATCTCTCGAGGTTGTTAACACTGCACATCGCAATTTAACTGTAGTGACATCAAAATTTGTACAATGCCTTTAGGTGACTGTATAGGTATACCTACTCGTTCTAACGCCTGTCTGCATATTATATCGGGTGTCATGTTGCAATAGCGTACTCGTCAAAAAGTTAAACAAATACAGGGTGTGGCGCGCGTTCATTTGTATGCGAAACGAACCGCGAGCTTGGCGCGCTTCTTACGGAAGTACCGTTTAGATCGAACGGACAGGTACACAAGTACATATACTCAGGGTCTAAAATGAGCCGATATTAGATTACGCTATTGGCTACACCTGATCATATATTGTGCTAAGAAATGATTAGATTTTTTCGAAAAAAAAAAAAAAAAATCAGTCAATCGCTTATACAGATACTTCAGTTATTTTTTTTCACATAACCTATATATTCCAAAATCATGGATAAGTCGGATTTCGATAATAATATGATTTGTTAACCGAGAAGATTAACACTAGGTATCGAAAATCCACCCGAGAGATGTTTGAAATAAATTGAAAAAAAAAAAAAAAAAACAACGTGGAAAGGAAAGTACCTACGCTGAGAGACAAATCGACTCGCAACAATTTGTCGCATATATACGTATGGTACATATGCGATAGTATGTCCCATCGTTGCGTGCGGTTGACTCTTCGGTATGTTCACGAGCCGGGCAATAGCTTAAAACTTGAGTAAAGAGAAATGCCGGGCATTTTTCATGAGCCGTTTAAAACTCCGATATAAATTACTACGAGGTCCGCGAACGTACATTCACGAATCAATTAATCACCGATTACAGTACATATGTATGTACGTATACATACATACATACAATAAAATTTTCGGCGATTCCTTATACGGGATTTGGATCAACGTACATAAACGACTCGTCGTTCGAATGTATGCCAGATATCGTCCAAACGGCTGTTACCCATCCAGTTGGAAAAATTGGTGAAATTTTTCTTTCGTTGTGACAATCGATAAATATTTTCAATCTTTCTGCAGCGTGTGACTTTATCGTTAAATTCCACGGAGTGCAGGGTACCTACGTGCAGGTAGCTGCAACATAAACCGCGGCTAAAGCCTACGATTCAAATGTATATCGCGCCCACGCAATTAGCGACTGGTGGACCGTGCGAGCTGCAACATATGTAGGTATATATTGAACATTAACCGACCGACTGTTGTGATATTAGAAAATAGGACACACCCGACGCCTATTAATAGAACGATAGTTATTAGCCTCTGCCCACGTCCCGAGGTACAGAGATAGGTAGGTACGTACATACATACATACACGCTCCTTATGCCGAGATGCAGCTATCCCCTATCCTTACAGCTCTTTTCAAAGAACAAACTAGATTGGTCACGTCGTCCTCGATTCTTAGCGAAAAGTTGTTTTACCTATGTAAAGCGAAAAGTATCCCCAGAATTTCGATAAATAACTGAAATCTGTTCTTCTCGGGCAAAAGATCTTCATTGTATCGTACGTTATAAATTCATTTTATTTATATTCGTCATGTGTATATGAATTCTGCGAACAGCAGGAGCTTACGGTTGTGGCGGTTTGAAGGAACAAAAAAAAATGAAAAACACATTTTGCGCAATATCGCACCTATGTGATCGCGTCGTGTGACTCGCGAGGCCTAATGAGTTCTGTGTGGGTGAAATTTTATTGATATGAATACGAGACTCTCGCGTAAGGAGGAGTTTACAATCTCTGAATAGCCGGCGGCGCGTTGTATTATATGTATATATACCTAAACCTATACCTATAATATACGAGTCCCTCAGTTTCGTTTTACGTTCTTCTCGTAGTCGTAGCTGCTACGATGACAAGAGAGTAAAGATCTGTAAAGAGGCAAAAGGCGAGAGGCACGCGTCTAACCACCCACGTAATTGCCATATAGACACCCAGAAACAACTCTCGTAGTACAGCAATGCGTCGTACGGGATTTCTGGTCTCGCTTATCTTGGTCAATCCGTGCCCGAGCGATGCCGGATTTAGTTAATTACATAAAACATTGCCTCGAGTCCTACTATCTCAGCTTTTACAACGTCTCATAGCCGAGCCATGCCAGTGTTTCCTGATCTTCCCATCTCGGCTGTGCCTTTCGTAAGTATCAGAGAAGGTTATAAATTAGATCGAAAATTTAGGTGGAGGTGGCGTATAACGATGTGTGTAAGTTTTAATTTCTTTTTTTCTTTTCTTTTATTTTTCCTCACAATCACGCCTACGGTTACACCGCAGCCTTATACAGCTTCTTCTTCCTTTTCTTTCCTTTCCTTTCCTGTTTTTTTTATTCCATTTATTTTCTTTTTCCGTCTCGTTGGTTTTGGTCACTTGATCGTATATTGTTTATCCGCACTCGTTGAGCCAATTTCTTTGCAGTAGCCATGGCTTATAGTCGCGTGAACAATGGGCTAACCGTGTATATAACTTCGGCGCGGCGCTAACTTAAACTAATGGTAATGGTAATGGTAACGCTGGCAATAATAATGGTAGCAGGTTATAACTAGGAGAGAAATAACAATCTAACGATAACAATAACATATAGGTATACGTACACACGCCGCATAAGCCGAGCAAGAAATCGCTACCGAACAACTAACTGTATACCCAGGGTACAGAAACTGCGTAAAACAAGCCGAGAGTAATGTTTCACCTATATGCAGATAAAATCGTATGTAATAATTTTCTTTACTGAGAAAGTCGGTCTCATTATTTAAAATAAGATACATAGTTATAGATATACCTACACATGGCTGCGGCACCGGATGTCAGCTATTAATCGATTTGCATCAAATATACAGCTTGGATCATACAGCATAGCTATTAGAATAGAAAATAGTTAAACGGTTGAAACGAGTGAAAGAAAAAATTGTCGGACATACGCCGTACATGTTCTATAATTAAAGAATAAAGAGCTTTGCAGTTGGTGAATATTGTGTTGCGTCTATTATATCGAGTCGTATAATATACCCCTTGCGGCTGCAGCAAACGCGCATGTGTATAAATATACTGATTTTATTCTTGTGGTATGGGTATAAGCTTACGTACTTGGACCATGCGTGAAAGATCGAGTCAGCCAATTACTGGGAACCTATTCCGAGATTGGAGGAAAAAAAATAATAAAATAAAAAAATAGGTATATGTCGGAAGAAAAAAATTGAATCGCTTGCTATACGGGAGTTTGCGGTAGTTTTCTGGTCCAGAAGCTGTTACACCGCACGCTGTACTATATTATATGGTATGTTACAGATATAATACTAAATCGCAAAGCTTAGCAAAGATAACGAGGAGTATTTATGAGCCCCCCCCCCCCCCCTCTAAGTCTATGTTCCGTGAAGAAACACGTTTGCATGTAGAATAGGAGAAAAAAATTTTCTCAAAGATTGACAAAGATCGGATATAATAATTACAAACTCTAAAACAGTTCGAACATTTTTTTTTCGTCTTTTTCTTCTTCGAAAATCACGTGAAATTTGATCAAAATCTTGAAAAAAAAAAAATAAATAAATAATAACTGTGAGAAAAATGGAAATCGTTGCAGGTTTAAATTACGTACCGAGCACCGACGAAGACCTGTTGTCTCGCAACGTCGAATAGTAGTTGTGAGAAAGACGTTACGCCATCCATCTGGAAGAGATTGCTGTCGACGAGATCTGTAACGAAGAAGAAAAAGAGGACTGAAAAAATAATTAAAAAAAAATGAAACAGAACAGAAAAAATTTTTCAGAAAATTGTGTCTGTGAAGGTATACGTCTGTGAAGGCACGTGTTAAATCGCCAAAGCCGTAGCCTATAGTAACACGAAACTAGAATTCAAACTGTTGAACACATTCCCAATATATTATCGCCCTCACGTTTCGGCAGTTACATTCATTGATTTACGGTTGTTAAATACGGTATACGTTATACGTACCTAATACTAATCAAAAACAAACCTGGAAGGTATTCTATAAATCGAAACCTGCAGCCTGCACGTAATCAGCTCGGTAAAAAAAGTTTCGGTAAAAAAAATTATCGAAGCGCTTGATGCAATGGACCCGAAATAAATAACGATACTGGCTTATTTTCGGGTCAGAAAAATCCTATTGTAAGGTTGAAATTTCACGCCTCGTGAACCACGCGGGTAAAGGTTAGCGTATATAGCCGCAAAGAAAAGAAGTGTTAGTTGTTGCAGGATTCGAAGACGGACCACCCAGTGTCTGGTTTCGTCTGAGGCTAGGCCTCGCGCGTGTCCCTTGACCTCGACTGCAGGGCGTCGTCTTCGACAATCCTTGGTCCAGGGTATGAGGGTTATGCTGAAGAGGCTGGAGTCGTTAATATAAAATTTAGTCAGTGTTAGGTGAGTGGAGACGCGTGTCCGGAGTAAAATATAATATAATATGATGTACGATGAATATAGGGTCATAAATATGATATTAAATTTATAATCAAGAAGTTTACCGCAGTACAAAGTTTGAATGGTTTAATTCCTACGGGTTCGTTTAACCTAAGTGGCGATCCGGTTCTTTATCCAAACTCTGCTAATTACAATAGAAGTCCTACGTCAGGGCGCGCTGCGCCGACCACGAAGAAGAGGACCAAGAAGAAGAATAAGAAGAAGAAGAAGCCTAAGAGTGAAGATAAGAGAAGAAAAAGGAGAGCTGGGAGTGGAGGATAACGATCGAGCGGTCAACTTTTATGGCGTCGTCAATAGACAGGACGAGAGAAGATACAGAAGGTAAGATATTCCCGGGTTTAACAGGCGTGAGATAGTCCAGGTAAAATTATCCAGTGCGTACGGCCTTCGCCTTCGAAGTAGTCGCACGCAATGACGCGTGCAAATGTCCTGCAATGATATATACAACAAGGTAAATACATACCTAGATAAATGCATATGCATATAGATCTACAGTTCTGTGGCCTAAGCCACGTCCGCCTTCGCACGCACATACGTTTGCTAACGAGAGAGCCGCAGGAGGCAAGGCAAGGAAAGGTAAGGCAAGGCCTCGTAAACCTGGTTTGAGAAGTTAAAAAAGAAATGAAGCACTGTTAAAAAAGGTTCCTCTCGGTAGGCGAACCCCGGGGCGCGGTGGCAGCCTCCGAAGATAGTAATCCCGTTTCTCAAGATTTGTCCACCTCCTTCTCACCAGAATCCCTTTCGCATTTGGTGCCGATCTCGATGGACAAACGAATAATCGAGAACGAGCTGCTAACCCGATAAAGTGGCTATTTCAAATAATTTCTCGGCTGGATACAGATCAGCGTAAAGTGCGCAAAGTGCATTTGAAGATTCAACATAATCTGCGCACTCTCGGTGCCAGGGATGGGCATTAAATTTCTTATAGAAATCATTCCCTTCGCATGAAATTTTCCAATCTTAACACAGCTACTCTCCGGAGCCTGTTATACCTACCAACGAGTCTTATCCAAGCGCGCGGACCTTGTTACGCGTTTCTATCTGAAATTGACTTTAAATTGGCACCGGTAGGTCGGTATATATAATAACGTTGCGGAATGAGCCCCGCTTAATCCCGGCTGCTACGGCCTCGTTTCAAGATCCTTTTTCCCTCTTTTATTCCCATGCGCCATCCCTCTGCGCGTACGATTGTCCGAAACGATCCGATCGACGGAATAATAAAGCGGGGTAAATTAATTGATAGAAAAAATAATCCAAGAATGTATAAAAAGAATTAACACTCCACGGATGCTGGTCTCGACCAGAATGGACCACCGCCCCAAGGACCACCGGGTCTGCTATGTTAATACGGATAATTGCCTTACATGAACTCGTTCGAATTCTCCTCACAGCCCTTTCGTGTACGTGTACTCAATCTGCCTTTACTTATACATAAAGTACAGGTAAAAATGTAAAAATACATGACCATGATATACTGTATGTACTAAACGGATGTATTAGTGTATAGGTACGGCTACGGATATCATACCACATATATATGCATGTATGTACCTTGGCGTGAGGAGGACCTACTGTTATTATGCATCCTTCGCCTCTATTATATCGCGTTGAAGCAACGTGGGTGGGCAGCTTTCTGCAGCTTGTGTACAGAGACCGTTTCAAAGTTTGAAGTCACTCAGATTCACGATCGGAACAAGAACATCAGAAAATAAAGGATAATGTACACGTATGTCAGCGTTAGGACGTACTTCAATGGCATAAGACGGTGTATGTACAGTACACACCTTGAAAATAATTTTTTTCATTTTCGAATCGTTGCTACGGTCTGAAAAAATATCCTACCGACTCAGCTTCCTTATAGCTGATTACTAACATTTTTTGAGACTTGATTCAGAATTATTTAAAATTTTCTGGACCTCAGGATACGTAGATTGGTCGCAGAGAAGATAAAGTGGCTCTCGTAAGGGTACAGGTCGCATCGTTGATTGAAACTTCTTCAAATTTGCAGGAAATTTTCTGTATTGATGTAATTTTAGGGCAAACTAATGATATTCGATGAATTTAACTTTCTAGATAGAAAAATTTTGAACTTTGAGTCAACTTTTTGTAAACTTTGAAAACCAAGAAAAGGAAAATTCATACTCACGAGAATGAAAACCCGACTGTATCTCTTCGTATTATTAATTTACTCCGAAATGACATATTTTCAGAATATTCCCCCCAAATTTCAAAGAGTTAATTCTATAAACGATGCGATCTGTGCCCCTTATACGACGACCCCTTTTTCTTCGGTAGACTCAATCTGTCTAACCCGAAGTCCATGAACTTTCAAATAATTTCTAATAAGGTTTCAAAATACTAGGAATAGGCTCTGAAAAAACTGAGTCAATAAATTATTTCTTCAGAGTGCAGCAGTCATTCGAAAAAACAAAGAAAAAAAATATTTTTAAGATCTGCATGATGCTTGCTTCGCCATGAGATCTTCTTATTTCTACGGCGAAGGTATATGTAATACGTATAGATAAACTAGTTGAAACGTATGAAATCCTATGTCTGGCTTAACAAAGTATCTTACGGCTGCAACTCGAGACAGATAAAGGCTCGCGTTGTTTACATAACGCACACGTACAAGGCTCAGTGAGAACGGCTGACAAACTGACGGATCGTTGAAGAGACCGCGTATCGGGGGCAACTCTAATCTTCTCGCTAAGACTTCCTAGAAGAGAGATAGCACAGGTCCACTGATAGACGTCTGGGCATTCTTTTCTCTTTCTTATAAGGTTCACTCGCTTACATTATAATATGCACACGTCGTCTTTCATGAACCGATCCCTACGGGGGGAAGAATCATGCTCAAATTATCACGCCCGGATCTAACAGTAATAAGTGTTATTAATTGGGCCGAAGAGTCGTCAATTATTCACAGGTTATTTATACCGGGTGTACCCTGTATCCTAAACTCCAGAAGAATCGGAGTTACGACTATGGATTTGGTCGTATAAAAAATGTTGGTTTATCATAAATTTTTTTTTTTTTGTTCTCACTTAATCACCGCTGATAAAAGTTACGTTTGCTAAGCCCTATTCGTCTTCCCATAACCGTTGAGATTATGATTGGGATGAGACACCCTGTACAGTTTATATATGATACACTTTAGGTTGAAACGTGTTTTTTTTTTAATTGAATCAACGGCGCGTAGATGGACTTTATCGCGTCTAGTCGTGAGTTTCAGACGAGATTAAAACTCCGAGACTGATCTAAGGTATTAATTATAAAATCTTTTGATTATTAATAATCAAGTCACGTAGGAATATGAATACATATACAGAGATGAATAAATCTTTGTCGCACTATCCGCGTCACCCTTGGGAATATATCCTTCGGTTAAATATCTAGAAGGGAAATAAGAATTAGTCAGCGTGTATATCCGTCCGAGGCAACTCCTTCGGTTATAAAAAAAAAAAAAAAAAAACAAGGAGATCGTTATATATTTTCGAAATAATATTTAGAAATTTTTATCTCTCTTTTTCAAACTCATATGTATAGTAATATCCCGTTATCAAAAATTATGCAAAGCTGACGTTTGCAGATAGAAGATATACTCCTTAGCTGACGCAGGACACGCAGTAGTCATCCTCGACATGATCGTGTTGCCTGCACAGTTTCGCGATAGAGAATTTCCGGTCTTATCTAATTTTTTGCTATACCCAGAATTATTATTGACTGATTAATATCTCTCCGCGTGGGCGAGCCACTCGATCAGTTAGCTAAGAAAAGAAAAGAAAAAAAAAAATCAAATCCTGAAATGTATCGGTAGATTGATGTTTCCTGGACAAGTTTTCGATCTTTATTTGCTCGTTTGGTTATTGCAGCTGTATTAATCAATCCGTATTGCATAAAACGGCAGTATCTGTTGAAGGCTTAAAAGTGATACAACGAGAGTAATCGAATAGGCAGCTGATTTAATTCCTCCGACTATAATCCCGCGCCTTTTACTTGCTACCTTAGGAATGTAGCCACTAACGATCACAGCATCCCGAAGAACCGGGAATTAAATCAACTCCTTCCGAAGACGAGCAGCAGCAGCAGCAGCAGCAGCAGCAGCAGCAGCAGCAGCACGCATTCGCGTCGTATGCGATAAAGGGAATCGACTCCTGGATCGACGCCATCGAATATATCGACTAAACCATCGACCCTACCGTATTACAGTAGACGCCAATGCTCTCTTGAGTACTTGGAGTACGTCGCCTCCACGGCGCCGCGCCGGCAAGGCCGAACCGAGGATCACCTCTCTTCATGTATGAGTTCGTTTATGTGTTCTTCGCATGAATCCATCAGCGAGGAAGATAAAGAGAGACGAGAGAAGGGAGGAAGGGAGAAACCGGCAAACAGCTTCAGGTTCGACTCCCTTATAAGCCTTGATGCACACTGCACACGTATGTACATACGTATAAGTGTATATCCTTGGGTTGGATAGCAGGAACCCATCCAGGCCGTCCATCCGTCCGTCGTTCAGTTTGTTCCGCGCATAAGATAGGCTGGTCGCGTACGTCTCTTTTTATTCGAAACTGATTCCGCAAAGGCAGCTCAAGCTCGGCTCAAGCTCAAGCTCAGCAGAGCTCAGTTCATCTCAGCTGAGCCCTCGGAGTTGGTCTGGACATCGCGGGTTGAACACAACTTAGCATAACCTGAAACTTAACTTGCTGAGATCCTGGAGCTCGCCGGTTCGCCGACGACGTTGTACCGCAGCCTGGAAGTACTGCAGTCTCTCCTCGGCCTCCAGGAGGAGATTGATAGGCGAGTAATGTTGCCGGAGGCTGAACTCTACGGGGTGTCCATAAGTTCTGCCACCCCTGGACCACCCCGGGATAATATCAACCGCAAGTCAAAAGCACCGACATTGGCAGCAGTCTCTTATGCCCGAAAAGAAGAAGGAGGAGGCGGAGGAGGACTCAAGAAGTCATAAGACGCATCATACCTTGCCAAATTGTATTGGTGTCCGTTAGTACATCGTAAAATTTCGTGACTTGAGACCGGGTCACACCTTCTTCTTGTACCTCAATCTACACGTCGATGTCGTACCGTAAATTTTATTGTATATATAACCGTTGAAATTTTTCGACGTTAGATTAACGAGGGGGTATAAATTGTACGTCGTCGAAAAAGATTCCCAGTCAGAAATATTGTTAGGAATGGTGTAACGCAGGTAAAAATGAAAAAAAAAGAAACAAGAAGTATTCGGAGCTGCAATCTCGCGTTGGTGATCAGCGAAAGAGAATGATTGCAGAAAGTGTAAACGATTAGTACCTATACGATCGTTGACTGGTTTAATAAGCAAGATATAGTACCTCCACGGTACTTGGTGATTAGAAGAAAAGATTGTAGTTCTTCTGGTATTTATACGCCTTTAGAAATATCGATGACAATTTTTTCTTTTACACCATGCAGCAGCTCTCGTAGCGCGTAGAAATTGCGAAATATGGTTTCGTATGTGTACCTACCTAGTTGTTAAGAAAATATGTAACCGAAGATATAATCCTCTTAGTCTTAGTCTTAGCTCGAGCTTAAGAATCGGAGACTGTACTATACTATCTTGACTAAAAGGATCTTTCGTAACCTTCGCTGTCAACACCGTAGGACGTGATCGTAAGGCGTAAGCTCTAAATGAAAAAGAATTAATTCAGAAGAGTTATTACAGGGATGTGGAAACGACGTTGAACGAAGGGTTGATTCTCTTCGAAAGGAGAAAAGAACGTTTAGAAAAAGAAAAACAGACCTAATGGCAACGTTTCAGAGATACGTGATCCCTTTCCATTGACTCCTTTGCAGTAATAATATTTATTGTGGTTAGGTATAAAAGAGGGATGAAAAAGAAGAGAACAAACAAAACCAAGAAGAAGAAGAGGAAGAAAAGATACGAAAAGAACAACAACAAAAAAACTCTATAAATTCTCATTGAATTAAATTGATTGCTTGTCGACGTTATTCCCTCCTTGAAGAAAATGCCATTCAGTTCTTGGAACGCGTGTCGCGGTAGCTGCAGAGGGCCCCAAAAGAAGAAGAAGTAGAAAAGCCGCTTCTCCAGTCTCCGCGTACGTGGAGCTACGCAGCCTCATTGATCTCACAAGAGATGTGGGGTGATCATCGAAGTTTATCCATCTCCGTGGTCAGAGTCTCCGGTCTGCTGGCTGACCTCGAGCATTGTCAAGCGACAGTTTTTGCTAAGATCATCGATGGTCTTCGATCTCCGGAAAGAAACTCGATGCTGCAGCTGTCCTTCTTCTCAGTTACTGCAAGTCTTACTAAACTAAGAAAAGGAAAGAAGAAGAAAAAAACTTGCCCGATATCCCTCCGCCTTCAAATCCTCGGGGAATTATCATTTTTTTTTTCATATATACGACCCGCACAGCGTCTTCAAATTGCCCCATGAAGTCGCGCAGGACGCGCAGTTAACGTTAATTGAGTCTAATTATCGATGCAACAGCAGAACCAGAAGCATAAGCAGCAGCACCCGAACAGTTTGGTCTAAAGACCAGTAATAAAGAACGTTAAAGAAAAGGAGGCTAAGAAATTGTCAGAAAATAATTACAAGGGTCTCGATCACACGAGTGAAGAGTTAAGGATATAATCGGCCGAAAAGACAGGTAGGACCTTACATGTACACATATCTGCCGAACTTTACATCGCGTGTAAAGTTGTGAAAGATGGACTCCGTCGATGCACCTCTTGAAAGTCTTGAAACACATTACACGGGTATATAGGTATGCCTACATGACTGGGCCACGAAATAAGTTATTTATAAATCATTCATCACTTTGTATATAAGGTGCGACGACAATAATTGCGATATGGTGCAGAATATAATCTTTGGTAAGATAATAATCATTATCGCTTAAGCCCTGGGGACTCTGGTTGATTTCCGAGTAGGTACAATATAATACCTGCGTGACACTAATGGGCGTCTATAAGTTGCTGATCGTCATTTAAGTTCATTTTTTTTTTTTTTTTTTGGACCGTAACACTTTTCTCATTTTCTCACGGGTTATTGGATGATCGACAGAAATATGGATCAAGAACGAAGATGAAGGCAAAGGCAAATAATGACGGAGGAAGTCACCGCAGGAATCTTAAGACTTTCATAAATATCGTGAGACTGCTGTACATAACACAAGTACCTATATCTGGACCCAATTTTAAACAGATGCTCAAATCTCATACCTACCGCCTTTACATGAGACTTGAGGTTTTATGTTATTCAATATAAAAGTAGCAAGTCTCGGTATAACGAGTGGTAAGGAATTTTTTACACCTTAGCTCAACCGACCGTGCAGGCTAAGGTATCGTATCTTTTACGAGAGTGTGTGTTTTTTTTTTTTTTTTTTTTTTTTAGATATAGATTGACAGTTTTACTCGAAACGATGTCACGCCAAAGAAGATATCGATCGATGTAGGCGCAGTCGAGTAGCGTTATGGAAACGACTTTATAATTTGATAAGATTAAGACACGTTCGAATTCTGTACTATACATCTATAACCCGCGAGCGAAGTGTCCTATCGGATGTGCTTTATCCACACAGGCTTATGCTACTCTAGTTGAAACAGCTCACGGCATTAAACGAACGGAAAATCTTACGTCTATATGGAATACTTGTTTTTTTTTGTTTTTTTTTTATCTAACCATCGTTTGATTCGGTCCATTGTCGCGGAGATTCATCTCCGAGAAAAATGAAGATGAGAGAAATGAATAATGATAAATATATCTGTGAGAAAGACTTCCCTAATTCTGTAAATCCCCGAGAACATTCCTGCGCTGATTATGATGATCGATTTCCATTAATCCCTCTACGGATTCGTTTCTTTTCGATATTTTTGAAAATGAGTGATTCGTCGGAGAGAGATAGCGCCGTCAGGGTTCGTTCACACGCGTCATATCGAAGACTGTTTCCAGAGGCTTTCTACTTATTGGTTGATACAACTTAATACTATAATTCAAAGCCGGGTTCCGAGATACCAATATGTAACGATAAAGAGGAATATAATCGAACGTGTAATCGTAATAATAGGCGTTCGGTTACGCCGGTTAAAGATTGTCCGCTGTTTAGGAACCCCTGCGGTTTCCTAGCCCGTCCCAAGCCCGGCGAACACTGGATCGGTAAAGAATCGGACTCTTCTTGAATCGAAGAAGAGAATAAGAATAAGAATAAGAATGAAATAGAAAAAAAAAACGGAGAAGAAGAACAGATTCCCTGCATAATGGTACACATTGTGGTATATTACACCGGTTCCGTTAAAATTTCGAGAGTTTGTTATAGTCGCTCAGAGTAAAGCGACAAACGCACGCTGATAACCGGACAGACGTATTGCGTAGTAATTAATTAAGAGCGGTAATTAGTCGAGTCTTGGGCGGTGTACGGGTCGGTTGAACAACACGAGGGCCGTTACGATTGTCGGCTGTCAGTGTTTCCAGTAGAGCTAAGGTATGTTACATACATACATAATAACCTACACACGTGATACAAATCCGTGATCTCGCTATCTATCCTGGTATCAAATCAGGTACCCCACCTAATGTGAGTAGGTATATTATTATTTTAGCTCATACTCCGAGCCTCTGATCAATCGAGCCATACATCAACCGTTGTCAGAGCTAATTCGTGGGCAAACATGCGTTAAATATTATCAGGAAAATTATTGAACAGGATAATTTAGGTAAAAATTTTTATATAAGAAACAAAAAAATGGTGTTTCGTTCATCGAATGATTTCCTCAGCCCTCGAAGGATATAATACCGGCTTTACTACTAACGATCTTTCCTCGCTGCTGCAACCCACGTCGACGGACGTCCACGTTCACCAGGACTTCGAATCCCGTAGTCTTCGACGCCCTCGCTCAACGAGCGGAAGAGACAAATGGCGATCAGCATCGAAGTTGGGGCTTGTTAGCGGTATTGTGGTAGTTGCCTCAGCGGCACCATATACCCAAGTGTATTGTCGTACAATTTATGAGAATGATCTTCGACCGGGGACCGACCGACCGACCGACCGGTCTCGCACGATTGTTATGCTCGACGTAATATCGTTATCGTTTGGCTACGCGGGGTATATACGTATACGGTGTAGGTACAGCTACACGCATGAGAAAGCACGAATTAAAATGCGGCTGCAGTAGGTATACCATTACGCGAATGAAGCTCCTTACTTCGCGGGGCTCACGTCTAGCCAAGATCTTAATTCGCCTTGTTGCTTGTCTTTTCACCAAAAATTTATCAAACTTGGGCACTGTATCAGATTTTCAAATCCATCCATGGATCGATTTTTTTTTTTTGCACTTTGCAGCTCTTCATCTTCAATTTTTAACATTTCAAATCAACTTATGTATATCGTTTCGTTATTATTTTGCCTAATCACCGTTACGCACGTTCAAACTCTACTGAACAAAGAATCAATTAGTTTTTTTGTTGTTTTATTTTCGTTTGTTCTTCTGAAAACACATATAGCCACCAACCTGCAATTAAGTCGGGATGAAAGAGATGAGATAAAAGGTGAAACGCTGACGTGAACATTCCGAGAAACACGGCATAGCGTAATTACCGAGATAATGATAACGCTCTTTTTTTATTTATTATTATTTTCATTAAACATCTTAAGGTAGGTATCGTGTATATTCAGAGGGTTAGATTTGCGATCTTATGAGAACCGCTGTGTTCCGAGAAGAGGAAGATATAGAGAAGATGCGGTGGAGCTGTGTGCCGGGTATAACTTGAAAAAAAAAGAAGAAAACAAAAAAAGTAAAGAAAAAGGAAATGAGAATATAACCATGCATGTGGAGGAGAGAAAAGGAGGAACAGATCGGAATATGAGACAACGGAAGCGGGACGAAAAGATGAACTTGCCGAACCAATCCTCGGCAAGATCTCCGGCTTCTGATCTCTTCGAAGTCGATCATCCGATCCATTCGACCACCGATTCGATAAGAAGCTACTGAAAGTGTTCTGTGCAATCCATACGCGATCTGCAACTGTACGTATGCAAAAATGGCCAATTTTTTACATCCCTTTTGTTGTATGGAATGAAAAAGTTGAGAAGTATACTCCAACGTCGTGTATATTCTCTTTCGTCGCTGGTTTGGATTTAGGTTGGACTCATTTCTCATCATATCTTCGCTTCGCGTGTACGAATGTGTACAAAAGTTTTACATCTAGGTAGCTGGTGTAGCTCTCAATCCCAGTCTTCAACATATGGGCTGCAGGCTAGTTCGTATATACTTATATATAATTAAATCCCACATCCGTTCGAGGTTCGTTCGTTTGACTTTTTGATTGCTGACGATGAGATGCTCTTCTTGGCATTGGCGAACCTGTCAGATACTTTGAAGACTCAAAGCCACAGTCTATCCCGGATTTAATTGGACATGGCTAATATAGTCTCAGTCTGACTTTTAGCACACCAAGACATGCAATAGCCCCGAGAATCGATACGGGAACTAAAAACTGACCCCATTATCATCGGCAATGAAGCTGACACCGAAATTTCCCATAGAAATGTAAAATACAGTTCAGTGGCCGAAGAAAGTATTTCTGGTATCGAATTTGGGACACGGGGAGATAAATACGAGCCTTTCAAAGAAGCGTTCATACTTTTTTGTGGACCCGTTGCTTAATTATTTGAAAAACTGTTTAGAAACAAAAATTTCACGTACACAAAATCACAACGGTTTTCGATTCCCAGTTCCCGGTCCTCGAGGTCGTACGTCAGTTTATAAAATAAAAGGTTAAGGGCGTGTGGGTGTGCGGTACGACCTTAGGAGTTAACGAGTTAGACCGAGCGAGTGTGCATGTGAATGGCTATGGAGGTACACGCGTTAGTTTCGTAGGTCGTTGGTAGGTTCCCCATAGATTCTGGGCCCCATGGGCTGTGGTCGAGGTAGGGCTTTATTGCGGCTCACAACGAACGAGTCTCACAACGTGCCCCCATGGCATAAAGACTAAAGACTGCCTTGTATGGCGTGCTGTGGCGTGGCAAGGTTAGTACACAAAAGGGCCCCACTGGCCTGGGGCATCATCGACATGCTGCGGGGGACTTACTCTACGTGCTCTGCCAGGCTAACGACCTGCAACTTCATTTTACGCGCTCAATGTCTGGCCACGTTTTGAGCCTCATGGATTTTCTGAAAGAGATACAGAGAGAGAGAGAGAGAGAGAGGGGGGGGGGGGGGGGGGAGGGGTCTTTGGTTGAATAATTTGACATACAAATCCCATGCAGTTGGGCTTGTTTATTAACCAAACGAGTTTTTGTGGTCAAGAATAATATTAAGGAAAAGTGAAGAAAAAAAAAAAAAAGAACTAAAGATGATGTTATTTGTAATCAAGGTATGTACTGCACAGAACTTAGTTAGACACCTGTTCAAATCAACTTTGAAATCTTAGGATGACTAGACGATTTGGTACTCTTTAACCACCGTGCAGCTATCGTGTGACGTAACTAATAGCAGTGCTTCGATCCCGTGCGGACCTCGGGCCAAGGCAAGTTGGGCAACGCGTAACGAGACGGGTTCGGTGAGCCTCCAATTTTATAAAAGATAATTGGAAAAATACGCCACGACGGTATTTATCCTCCAGGACCGGGAAGAAGGAGCTCCCTCCGAAGGACTTCAGCCCACAAGAAGAAGAAGGAGTTAAAAAGTTAAAAAGATATCTGGAACCAGTAGCATGATATCCAAAAACTGCATTTCTGAATTTTACACCGCACTTATTTTCCTTCTTTATCACTTTGCGATCGTAAATCTTATCGGCTATCGATTGTTTAATTGTTCCAAAGATTTACGGTGGTAATTTGGGTATTTTATACGCTGGCTACACTGTCCTCGAGAAATTTTAACGACGGTATTTATTGCCTTTGACCTCACGCTCGAGCACCGACCAACATTTTTATAATAGTAATACTGCCTCCTATTGCTCCATTCTAAATTGGCTATAGAAATCCTAGAATCTGTATAACCGTTTGAGAGACAGAGATAAAAAACAAAAAAAATCATAGAGAATTATAAAGAGAAAGAGAGAGAGAGAGAGAGAGAGAGAGAGAGAGAGAGAGAGAGGAAATCACTTTCTTATTACATCTGGCTGCAGTTTCTTTCTTCTAAAATATTGCGCGGGGCAATAGGATCAAGTCTCGTCTTGGTCCCGGAAAGGAAGAGCCCAAAGGAGTGGGCGATAGTTAATAGCATCTATGCGGGAGTTATGAATGGGGTGTGATTAGGAAACCACTAGGAATGTCATAACACGCTACCTTATAAATCTCCCGTTGGTATACGGGAGATGCTCGCGTGCTCAACAAAAAACTATAGTTTATACTTGATTCGTCTTAAAGGCACGTGTCTATGAAGGCGTACGTTAGGGTCGTAGTGCCGCACGATCATTAGGGTATCAGTGTGTTGGTATGCGTATGATAATAACAATAATAATAATGATAATAATGACAATAATAATCATGGCTGGTTCCATAAGACGATGAGGCGTTGCACCATGTTGAAAATAAAATTTATACGAGAAGGAAATAAATTGAGGATAAGAAATGCGGAAAGTGAGAGGAGAACAAGTGAGAAACGTAAAGAGGATGATGATAATAATAATAATAATAAAAAGAAGAAAAAAAAGATACTAAAGAGAAGCGAAAGAAAAAGGGAGAATTGAGCCGGAGAGAAAAAGTCCAAAAAATAAACATCGCCGATCCACCCACCGATCTCACGTGGCACGCAGGCAGGCGCGTGCCAAACCCGTCGCCCACGTTTTAAAGACGCGAGAGATTCTTACCGCTGTCTGAACCACGGTTTTGGACCTTTATCCTTCGTTTTATTCCTCTTCCAAAGCATCTTTTTATTAGAATCGTGTTTCTTGGTGAATACTTTGGCCGCGGCGCCCCAGGGAATTCTGGGCGAACGATCTATTGTCTGAAGTACGGGCGGGATCGCGAGCTTTCGTTTTTTTTTTTTTTTTTTTAATCTAAATGAATTAAAAAGTATAATTTAGGAAATTGAATTTCAGCACTGTCTCGAAATTTGAAACGAATTATCACAGAAAAAAAAATGAACTCTTCAATGAAAAACGAAAAAAAAAAAAAAACGAACCACTTATCAGATTCCAAATTAATTCTCCAAGATTCTGGTAGACCATAGAAACTCCTCTTTCTCTTCTTCTTCTTTCTCCGAAGAAGAAATATTGGTTTCAGGAAAGCCGACGCTGCCGTCGTCGCTCTCACACTGATATACCTACCTTCCTCACCTCGTGGGAGGCTCGGATCTTGCTACATACGATCGATTAATCCCACAGATAAAAGTCAATACATATATATAGTGGAGATTGTTTAAAACCACACAATGCAGCGTGGGATGTGACGTCCCACGTCGTCATCTTACGCCTCGAGTTGCTGCTGCCGTTGCAGCAGCTGTCCTCGATATTGAAATTTGGTGGAACCACCTCTGCCTGACGTGTTTATTCATTTATTTTCATCGATATTATGTTATTTTATAACATTTTCATTTGGCACTTTGAACTTGAGACGATATTCGTGCCACTGCAGTGCGCTACTGTATAAGTGAAAAAAACAAAAAAAAAAATAAAATCCGGATGACCTTAGGTCAGCTAAAATATTCTTCCTGCACCAGCCAGTGGTCATATCCACGGTGGACACCCCGCGGATCGAGGACTGGGCTCGAGAACGTGTAAATAAATAAATGATTTACATCAGTAGGGTCTTAAGGATTTACAACGTGGTTTGTACAGTTCATCTTTCAGCAAACGGTGCGGGACGACGAACTGCAGCCACCGGGATATCTTTTTGTGAGTTTTCTTATTCCCCCTTTTTTTTTTTTTTTTTTTGGTTTTTCGATTCTTTTTCTACCCGTGGGTTTAGCAGGGGCCGTTTTATGCGTCCCCAACAACTGATTTCAATATTCTCAAAGCGGAATATAAACACTCATGAATATTCCGCGATAGTATTCAAGACGTAACGGTTCTCCGACTATATCCTGAACTCTTGAGTCTCAATATTACTACCTACCTTCCTGCAAATTTTGTTCTACTCCACAATCTGACCCGAACTACGTTTCTACGCATAATGCAACAGTTTCTATTCCATCTTTTTTTTTTTTTTTTTTTTTCTTCGTCTCCCCTATCATGAAACTCCGGTACCCATAAGATTCTGCATTTAAATGTCTGCAGGAATTAACGATACAATAACTGTCACCGTCTAGCATTCCATGTTTCAATTTTTTTCTTCTTCTGTATTGTTAATTTTTGTACCAATTTATCTCATTCAATCTCTGAAATTATAATAAATGGATTCCTGCCTTCCCACCTAATAGAATAAATGCATGACGCCAGACACCGTGTCGGTTCTGAATAGGTATGCTAGCTGATATACGTGACTCTATGCAGAATAGCTATATATATGTGAAAATGACCCAGATCTATTAGCGATGCCAAGTTATTCGAAAAACGTAGTTAGTGAAAAGGCTTCTAATCAGGATTGCCTATACAGCCTTGCCACTTAGATACCCACACGTAATTACGATGCAGTGTAAAAGCCACGAGGCGCCGTAAACATCGCATAGTCCAGTTAATTGTGAATTATGCTAACTGGGGCTTGGTCAAGTTAGGTAACTTATACTGCAACATGAAATTAACACACGCTTCTGATCGAACGGGGAAAATCCGCCAAGCAATTTGAACGCATGATTTTGAATTGAGAAAAAAGATAACGAACCGAAATAAGGAACAAGCACGATTTTTGGTTTGAAAAAAAATGACTGGAATCTATCGTAACGAGAAATTGACCGTTGGGTGCCATTCGGTCCTGAGACTGCCTCGAGGGAACTGCAATAACGAGAAGTCCGTTTAACGAGGGACTGGTTATGGAGAAAATTTGAGTCTACGAAACGGCTTATCCATAGAAGGTTCGAAGGGTGTGGTTTTAACGATTTCGTTAAGGAATTATGAAAATTTACTGAAAAGGAACAAAGAATCGTTTGCTGGTAGTCGACGGAGGCTGCAGGGTCTCTGTTGGCATTGCTCAACGAATAACTCGTCGATGATTAAAATGATATAATTTTTGCATGCTCGTTGCATATAAATCGTTGTACAAAAGGTACAACGTGTAGTTGCTTTATCGTGTAATCGTTGCGCGTTTACACACCGCTATATTTGTGGAATTGACTTAATAATAATATATATAAACGGAATTGCGGTGCCTTTGCACCGCGGAGCCCAAGAAAGCTGCACCAGTCAGCGCGGTAAACGATAATCCTAATTAATACGACTATTAAAATTTATGAGGTGCATATTTGCCTCGTTCCATGCATAACACAACCCTTTCCAACTTCTCGATTACGATAAGAACGAACGGAAGCTATTACGACAAGTTATAGTGCCGCAAGGTTAATTATCGGTTTCAGTTTACCTTCGTAAGCGATGTGGCGAAAGTCCTCGGCGGCCAAAACGCCCACAAGGATCTGAACCAGGATGAAATAACGCCCGATCCCTTCCATGGTGAAGATGAACCCTCTTCCGGATCCTGAAAAAACAATAAGAAATATTACTTCGGAATTGCTTTTAAATCGAATTCCAAAAATTTTATAAGCTTGCCAAATAATCTTTGCATCAAATTTTTCGCACCTTAGCTTATCTTTTATCTCTTAGATACACGAGCAAGCCATTTCTTATCGAATCAATTCGCCTAACTAGTCAAACTGTACATAGGTATAAATAACCGCAGAGGGGATCCAGTCGAGACAAATCGTACCTTTATGGAACTGGACGTGATTAGATCGGCGAGATTAGAGCTCTGATTAAAATTGGGCAATAGTTCATTTCTCAATTGATTACCAAGGCCGATCGTCGGTATAAAAAGAGACTTTGAATCCGGGGAAAGTTTCCTCAGCTATTTCACTTGAGAAATTGATAAAACTTAGCTGTAACGATGATCATCCCTTAAATAGGGAAATTGTAGCAAACACAGGAATGAAGTTTCAGTTTCCTCGCTACGTATACCGGAAAAATTCCCTGAGGAAATATCATCGGTCTCCAAGAATCGCGCAAGAAGATGCCACGCTTGTTTTTTCAAACGCGATGCCGCGCCGCCCCCTATGCGGCCGCCCAGTAGCGGTTGATTATCTGGATTGCGTCTCGGTGAAACCCGCGGCAGCAAGACTAACTAAGCCGATGGCTAGAGTATCACCTCGAGCTAAGACTATGCTGAGGAGTTTTGACGGAGAAATACCCTCTCGGTGAAGACTCTAGCAACGAACTACGAAAGAGGTAGTACGAGTGGAACTAGCCGTCTACTGGTAGGTAGGAACTACGGAGGCTGTTTAAGATCAACGAACTCTTGGATGGTCGCCGATGACCGTATCTATACTTGTGCGGTATAGGAAAACTGCGCCTTAACGGGCACTGGCTGCCGACGCGATGCGACACGACGCGACGCGGTCGCAAGTCTTTTGTTTGCAAATACGGAAGATCAAGTTCTCGCGAAAATAATGGCTTTGCCGTTCGTCAGATCGAATTAGATGAGATAAGATTATCGCCTGGGTATATATAAAACTTGCGCGGCTCTTAAAAGGAGCGAAAAAAGAAACTAAGTCCATATCGTGCCCGGGAACACAAAAAAAAAAAAATAAATAAACTATTCAATCTACATAACATTAACTGGCAAATAGAGAATTCAATTATCTTATATCTAGACACATACGCAGGACAATTTAGTAGAAGGAGGTTCCGGAGTTCCGGGACGGCCGTAATACGAACATTCGTCTTTGTCAATCGTCACAAAAGCGGATGGAGAACAATTCCGATTTCAATTCTGTCCCGTTCAAGGATACTGGCAGACTCCTTTGACCAGACGCGAATACGGCTTCCCGGAGCTACGGCACAACGGTCAATTCTTGTACACGCGCGCTACCACTTAAAGAATTTTATTATTTCGCCGTAGGGTTGCTCGCTTTAGCGTCTCAATCAGTGCAACGGAAAGACTTACGTACGTACGTTCGAGCTGCTTTTCAGCGACGTCTGAATCGGTCGAATACTTAAAAGTCATTGAGAAGATACGGAGAAGTGTGATGGAGGAAAAAAAAAAAAAAAAAAGAAAAAATTGTCATCTTTGTTGAAGAAGAAAACCGTACCCGGTATACATCTTATACCTATATACCGAATCCGTGAAGAATAGCGAAACTAATCACAGCTAAAAATGCCAAAGCCGCGTATGAAAAAAGCAGTAAGAGATCGTGCCTAACGGTAATAAACAATTCCGTCATCATCTGTTGAAGGAACAGTAGATGAAGAAAAAAAAAATAAGTAAATAAAAAATTGGTAACAAGAAACCACGAAGAAGGAACTAGGAACGGAGTTCAGAAAGTCATAGTCGGATAGTCACGTGACCGAGTTGTCACTGTACTGACAGTCGAGAAGATCTTCCTGCTGGATATATTCTATCTATAGACTGAATGGTCTGGGTGATTTTGTTCATGTAATGGTGCATGTATGCCGCTGATGAAAGTTGGGTAAGAAGGAGAGAGATGAGAAGAGGGAGACCCACGTGGTCTTGGATATTCCGGGTCCACCACGGCGTGAGGGATTCGTCTAGCCCGAGGAGAATCACCCTCGGATGGAAAATGGAATTCCGTATTTCAGCTCTTCCTTTATCATTATGAGGTTATTCTGAGGCATCGCGTGGGTCTCCTTAGTCTTTCCTTTTAAAAGATTCTTGCAATAACACTTTACGCGTTAAGGTGGTCCCTGCCCAGGAATATTTAAAGGGACTCAAAGACTCAGAACTTAGTTTGTTTAACTTATCCGAACTTTTAATAGGTATATGTGCTTTTAAACGGATTGAGTGAATCTCGCTCTTTGGCCGGAGTTCAACGTTCACAGAATCACGCTCTCGCCTCTATATCTATATCGAGCGATGTAGAAGGAAGGAAGGAACCGGCTGCATCATCATCAGCAGCGGCAGCAGCAGCAGCAGCAGCAGCAGCAGCAGCGAGCGGCGATCCATCTTCCGAGACAATAAGAGGTCAGACCTCGAGGTCAATCTAGTTTAATTTCACTCGATTAGAATTTTTACCAGACTATCGGTACGGGTGCCACTTGACCCAAAAGTTTTAGGCTAGAGAAGCGAGGGCTAGAGATCGATCGACCTCTCGAGCTCGCCTCGGTGAAACGGAGCAGAGCGCCTCTCGGACAGATCGAAGATAAACTCCGATAGAATTTTAATAATATAAAACAGCACGCCGTCATAAACAAGATCCGTTAATGCCGTTACTACTTAATATCAGGCTTCGTGTCAGTGATGGAGTTAGGGAAGTTCAAGGAGGGAGTGGCTCGTAATTAGCTATTAATATCTAACCGGGTAATAACTCCCGCGAACGCGTCTGCTTTGCATCTGATATTCCTCACCGACTTCTTACCCTGATCATCCTCACTTCGCACCTTTCCATCTCACTTCCCATATAATAAACGTGATCGAACCGAAGAGCGGAAAAATTGAAGCGGAAAAAAAAAGCTCATCCGATGATTAAGGAGGGTCTGATAGTCTGTCCCGATGGGATTGTTCGATAACCCAGTTTTATCACTTTAAAAGTATAATGAGGTAAAAGTCAGGATTTGTAAGCCATCGCCTCTCATAGTTTATAATCTGCAGTAGAAGCAAAGGCAAGACTTACAGATCGATCGCAGCTTTGATTTATCGTTCGAACAAATATACGACTTTTTGATGTGTTAATTTTTGTTCTGGAATTTGAAAAGGAAGCAGCAAAAGTTGTTTCAATTCCAAATTTGGATTGAAGGTTATTACTCGAATAATTTCTGTTGTATCAAAAAAGTTCTCCGTTCGTCTGAAAGAGGGCTTCTTCTCCAAACAATTGGAGACGTGAAGGCGCAGGAAAGCTCTTACTTAGACCGAATCTAGTCATTAGAGTCGATGGCTCAGAAATCCTCAGTTTTAGATGAGAACAGGTGAAAAAAAAAAGTCTATATGCGAAACCGAGTGAATGTAGAAGACGAAATGAGTCCCGATTTTCAACGTCTTTTGCAATTTTCCGGTTTTTCGTTTTTTTCAAATAATTCTTAGAATTTTGTTCTCGAAAGGTTGAGTTGTCGCCGGCTCCTCGGTCCCCGTTTCTGCACGCGACGTGTAATCGAGTGGAGGTAAGAGGGTAAAACATCGTTTAAAATTTAGCAGGCGTGTCGTGGATCGGCAACGCGACCAGAGTGACATAATAATTACTTGATCGTAGATAGGATCTGTTGTTGACGTTCTCGTCTTACGTTACCACACGATAAATGGGGCGTATAGGAAATGGAAATACACTTCACACACACACATGGGATCCATTTATTATAACATAATACATACCTACGTGCAGGAGGCGTAACACGCGCGGTATTAAGGACCCGGATTAACACCACGGTGCTAAATACATCCAAATCCGTATATTTAACAGCCCCGATCTTTTTCTCGGGATCTTAAAAAAAATATTAAAAAACGATTTTCTTAGAAACAGTCGAAAATTTGGTATCCTCTCCGTACGTTTATTCGCGTAGGTGATCGTAGGTTGGTGTATATAGGCAGGATACTTCGCGCAAGGTTATCTCATCGATCATCCTCCACCCACCGTAAGGTAGAAGCGTATATACGTACATACATACACCGGTACGTAGAGTTTATATATAAATAAACGAAATGAGTATATATGCATGTGTGAGGTTTATCCAACCGGTATTTCTGAAAAATTTTCAACTCAAATAGCGAGGCGTCAGCGGAGCCAGTTGGCGTCAAATAATCATGTAAATTACGTTCTGTCTGTTGAACAGCTAACAATCTCGCGGGAGTTGAGATTGCGAAATCTCTGAAGAGACGGGCCACGGCGTCTGTGTGTAGTTATTATGCACGTGTACGTGTACCTGGTCGTCGTAAAATGAAATAGAAAGAGAGGATTGAATCGAGGAATAAAGACAGATTATATACAGCCTTTTGCGGTGGGTGGTTCTGACCCCAAACGAGCTACTCCTAAATCATTATACACACGTTGTTTTAGCCCCACACGTCACCTCTTCTTGGCTCTTCAACAACTCTGCATGCACTTCGAAGATCGCGTTACGGGACGCCGGCTGATTACGATCTAGAACCTATACGATCGAACCGCAACACAACGTCGAGCTAAGGCGTGAGTCACGTTTTCAGGCTATTCGAAAAAACGAGAAAAAAAAAAACAAGATGCAAAAAATCGAGAGGAAAAAGGAATGCGAATTAAAATGATGTATGTACAGCAGACCAGAATCGAACCGAGTATAGGCACTTGAAATTATTTTTTAAAGAAGAATTCAAAAATGTAGATAGTGTTAAAAAAAAAAGAGCCAAGATGCCTTTCATCGCTGCTTATTTTTCTTTTCTTCTCCTTCTTCTTCAGCTGTTGGATAGTTTTAATTTAGTTGTGCCAGGTCAGGTTTTATAGACGCTGAGCAATTTGACGTCCGTGACAAAAGCGGGTTCGAACTTCCCGTCACGGAAGGCTGACTAGCGGTAAAACGTCGGTCTGATCTGTGCTGCGATCACTCTAAACTTAACAATGATCTACGGACAGGGCTGCAGAGCTACCGATCGTAAATAAAACGACGTTGAATATAAGCCGAGGATCAAGGATCGAGGATCGGTGAGCCAGACTCTCTCTCTATAATCTCCATCTCTTTCCGTCTCGTTGGTAAAAGAAATCCACACAGGACAAAGGATGAATTGTAAAAGAGCAAAGACAAGGGGTTGTTTCGTGGGCTCAGTATATAATACCTACCTCATAGCCATCAGCTGTATTAGCATAAAGAAAGGATGTGGCGTAATGAACGACCGCTAAGAGGAAATTGTTAGAAAAAAGAAAAAAAATTGTTACTCCCGCTATGTCATAGACACGTGACAGGAAATTATACCTAAACGCGAAAAGAATTTCCTAGATATCCTCTTCATAATTTTTATTTCATTTTGCTATATCGATGATGACGTAGGCGTTTATTATGTATATTCTTATGTATGTGGCTTGGAAAGAGAAGAGAAGAGGAGTAGCGCTCGAAATAGACTGATGATATTACGTATCCCTCCTGTCTCGCCCGTGGTTCGAATATCTTCAGATAAGAGTATGGAGACTCGTTTATTTATATATATATATCTATAAACTCAAATGTTATTCACCTGCACGACGTATCGATCTATAAAACGCGATACTATGGAGTAACTGGTACCCGGTGCCCACCGGCGAGGCGATGATGAAAAAAAGAAAAAAAGAAATGTCACCGTTTTTATCAAATTATTCATAGAAAGTGAGAATATTTGCGAAACAAGTAGCCGCATTTATCTCCCCGCTGCGATTCTGATGGAGTAAATACAGCGTAGTATATACATACGCTCTGATTCGAGTGATGAAAAACACGTGTGAAGCACGTTGGGGCCCTTTTTCGAATAGCGCTAAGATCTTGTTCGAATAAAATCTGTCTACATGTGTGCGTTTGTGTTCACGTGTATTGATGCAGAAGTGAATGATACAGCTGAGAATCTCTGACGAGAAGCTTTTTTTTACGCCCATTAATTAAGTCGGCGTTAAGTAGAACAGTCGTTAGCTTCTCTTTATAGCTTGGGTGGATGTTCGTACGTGCGATGCCCAGGGATCCGCCTCGATATTCAACGATACGTTTATTTATTTATTTATTTATTTATTTATTTTTTTTCATTTTTTAGTCTCACATCGATCGAAATAACCTTCCGGTTCACTCTCGTGGATCTCACGTGTGTGCAGAAATATAAATTTTAATATAATTGGACGTTTGGAGGCGCGAGGGAAACCGAGTCTCTATAGAATAAATTTTCGATAACAGCTATAATAGCGGTTCGAAAAACTCTTCAGATCGAAATATCGCACTACACGAACTGGCTAAAAATAGGAGCCAAAAATGTTGTGGGGAAGTTTTCGAGTCACCGGTTAACCCGCAAACAAAGAACTGCCTATATAAACTCGGGGTCATAAACAACTCCGTCAGGACTAACTAAACCTGGAACAACTCAAGTCTGACTTGGACCTATATATACATGATATTTTTTCGTTGCAGGTTTTGCGAGTAAAGTCGTTAAGCTCTGACGTAGCCGTTGCCAAAGACCCGCTTAACCTTCGGTATTAATCTCTGGGGGCTGTCAAAGTCAGAGCCATGAAGGTATCCCAGAGGTCCATCCTTTGAGAGGCCCAAAGAAACGCTCGTATCTAGAAAATTTTGTCTCCCAATTTACTCGAGAAACGAGTCCGATTACTCGGCGAGATTTTATCTCGGAACTATTCACTACTAAATTATAATCGGGCTTTCAAAATTTGATCAACTTCATATAATTAACTCATCTTCGAATCTCCACGTTATCCGCAAATATACCAGGATTTGACCTCCGACGAACCCGAGATTTCGACGCGATTATACCGTCCAGCAGTAATCGCAGTCGCGTGCGGGTGTGCCGCAGGATGTAATCAAGGTATACACTTCACAGTCGATTAATCACGTGCTTTCGGAGTAGAATAGTTAGACCCGTATCGAATCGACGTCAAACACAGTAGCTGCAGGTTACTTCATTTCTCGCTGCGTGGATGCTGCAGGAGTCACGAAAGGGGTTAATCCCAGCTGTTGTTAATTTCTTACAATATATGATCGGTTATCGTAGGTAGGGTACGAGGTGGAGTTTGTTTGGTGAAAAAAAATTGGATGGATTAAATCGACAAGTCCCCAATTTGGCATAAAATTTATTTTCGGCAGACGATATATATATATACGATAAATATACGAAGCTGGTAGGCACTCGACAGGCGCCACACCATGCCACGCCATCCCATGGCACGGTTCTTCGTGCATCAGCTTCGCGAGCCTGAAGGCACGTCCTCCTCCTTTTTACTCCTCGATATCTTCTGCAGGGTGTGGTCGAGTGCAAAATTTCATCTATAGTTTGACCGAGCTAAATTTAAAACTTTGATACGATTTAATACACGATGATAGCTTCGACCAAGTATAATCGCCGAGGGTCTTATGTGAACCAACGCATATCAAATATGTGTACATGTAGGTACGAGTTTTATGGGAACGGGTCGCCGTACATGGTAACATGCCCTCCGTTCACTCGTTCAGGCCCTCAGCAAGCTCGAGGTGGATGTACGCACCTCGATCTGGTGTTGGTTATACCTTACGAGCTTCCGTTACATCGTGGGCCATAAAAATCGATACGAATGCTGCTGCTATACGGGGAATAAATAAAAAAAAAATGAAAAAAAAATAAAATAAAATCTATAGGGAGAGAGATAACGACGTCGAGATTCTCAGAAGATTCTTTCTCTTCTCTATTATTACCATGCAGCAACTTTTGATCAACTTCAAACACTTTTATTTTTACCTATAGGTACTTTTTGGAAGTAAGAGGATGTGCCGCGGAGATGCGATTTTCCACAGATATGAAGCCATGCGTTACTAAATTTGAAACAAAAATAAAAAAAATTCTCTTCAATTTTTTCATTCCATCTCCTGCTATCGTCTACATGCATCATTCACTCCAATTTACCGAGAGTGAAAATATTCGATGTTTACTTTTCTGTCAACGATCGAGTCCCGTACGTATGGGTAATTATTGGTCGTTGGAACGGGAGAGGAGACGTTGATTTGTATCTAAACATACTCGACGACAACCTTGGAGCTTACAGTCGTGAAGGTATAAAGCTCTTATACCGAGGAGAACAACTTTGATGGAGACGTGGAATGAGATGTGATATTTTCAGCAAAGAATTTTATAAATTATATGTATATTATGATAGATCGTTAATATACTCGCGCGATGATTTGACCATGTTCGAAAGATTCTCTCGTAGATTTGTTATCGACGATATATGAAATGACGTGAAGGTAAGCGCGAGACGAGTTTGATGCTCATGTGAGCTGCAGGCGGCGACGATCGTCGAAGTGCATATAACGCGAACGGACATCTCTAGGGTTGGTAAAAATTAGAGGATAATGAGGATAGGATGGGATGACGAGTCATCGACGGAGAGAAACCTCTTCGAGAAATATATAAAAAGACTTTATCCATCTTTAGATCTCTTCCGCGTGGGCGGCCCTTGCCTCCCGTCCCTTCCAGTCTCCTTCACGGTGCTCTTCGTTAATACTAATTCCGATAAATCACTGATTTTTTTTCTTTCTCCTTTTTTTACCCTTTTCGTTTTATTTCCCGTTTTTTTTTTTTTTTTTTTTTTCTTAGCCTTCTTTCCTCACGCCGTCGTCTCATTCTCACCGACTGAAGAACCTCATTACCGTATCTGTCTACCCGTACCTTCAAACTCTTTGATCTCGTCAATCCGCGTGTCGAACCGATCGGGAAGGAGGCTAACGGTTATAAGTGACTCTTGTATGACATGCAACCTGCTCGCGTGGCAGGTACCTACCAAACAAGTCACTCGGTATGCGATGACGATAAGCTCATGTCTGGTATGGCCATACCACACCGAGCCTCAAGGCGCGTGGCCACATCGAGAAGGACATTGCGGGATCAGGCCGATCGTAAACATCGCAGCTATCGTCTGGGTGAATTCAGCTTTCTTTTTTCAGAGAAAAAAATTTGGAGCAAAATCTTTTTCAAGTAATTGAAAAAGATTGGCAGAGAATCCGGAAAGTTGTAAAAATTATACCAAAACGAAATTCTGTACAATCAAATCGATCGAAGACTTATGGAGCTTTGCAGCAATTAGCCTAAAGCAGCAACAACTGAACAAATTTCATCGAACTCACGTCGACCAATTTCACTCAAAGTCATTAGCGGATCTAGAAATGATCCGAGGCAGGGTGTTCCATTACCGAATTCCTGAAATTGTATAATTTTAACGAAACGAAGAAAGCGGACGAAAGAAAAAAATCTGCTGATTATATCGAAGACGGTAAATCGATAGCCGCGAAAGCACGGGGGGCATTGCTTTCGGAGATCGTTGTTGGAATAAGCAAACGCTTTGGAAGAATACATCGCAATTAGCAAATGGCTATGTATCTACGCCAGAGGAAATAAACCAAGAGGCTAAAACAGCTCTCGGGATGAACATCCCGGTTCCTTAATCGCTCTTATAGAATGTTGTTACTAAAAACCCTCAAGACCGTCGTGTTGTGTATATTGGAAATAGACGGTAGACATACCACTCTGAGTTACGAGGTCTGGTTATTCCATAAAATGGGCGCTTTTACAGAAAAGGCCGAGCCAGTCACGTCCAGGTTTATTGACCCGTGGGAACGTCCTTAACTAACGTATAGAAGTTACAAGTGCGATTGTTTCTTTCCGTTTTTGTCTCGAGGAAATTTTCATCGGTTTATTGACCCGGATCAAGCGACTCTCCACGATCTTTCTCTCGTTCGAAACTGATCGAAGAAAAAATCCAATGCAAATGAATAAAAATCGTTGCTGAATTAGCCGAAAGTTATCTTTCCACGTACCAGGAAATGCAGTTTAGCTGGAAACGCCAACGCTAATAAGCCGGCACTAAACGCTCGCGAGATAAGCGGAGTTAGCCACTTGAGCAGGTCGGAATAACGCAGGTTTGCACTGCGGAGCTTTCCTCGCGTGTAATTCAGCTCAGCTCTCTTCGCGCTGCGCTCGCCTGCGCAATGCAATGCAATGCAACGGAACTTAAAATAATAATTAATGTTGGTATATTATGATGCAGTGTACGTGGAGCAGCGCGTGCTTCAACGCCTCCCCCGCGTTAAATAATAATACTTATACCGTATATACGAGTAGGTACGTACGTGTACGATTTCCGAGAACCGGCATCTTGTAACCAACAAGCAAAGCAATCTGCGGGCACCTCTACTCTGATTCAATAAAACAACTACTATTCAAACGTCGTTATTAATTAATGTAAACGAGTTCGGAACACATGCAGATCCACGCGCATATATCTACGGCCTTTATAATACTTTCTGGCCGCGGGTATATATATAAGTAGAGAGGGTCGTAACTCACTGACTCGGTAGAAGCCAAGCGTAGGTACTGCAATTTATTTTCGCATTAAATTATTCGACGATTTTATAGAAGTTTATAACTTTTTCTTAACAATTACTTGTCATCGAATATCAATTGTACATAAATCGTGGATACAAAAATCAGATTTTTTATTTTTGTTCTACATATTTTTGGTGATTATATTCGTTGAAAAACTGCAGGCTCATTTATTTTTTGTTTTCTGTTCGTTTTTCATTCATTTTTTCTCGCAAATTCTTATGTAATAATATTGTAAAAAAAAATGAATATAGTCTGTGAGGTAAAATCGTACGTGCGGTCTTTCCGCACGACCGAGCAAAAATTCTTCCAAGAATTCGTCAGGTGATTTACATCCTCGATGTTTACTAGGTTGTGGTTGACTTATTTTTTTTTTTCACGTACAAATTCACGCTGTTGTAAGCAGCGTTTCGTGCTCCTGGTCTTCCATGTACCTATAGTTGGGTTTCTTAACTTAGTTCCTGGTTAGAAAATTTTGAAGCAATGAAAGAGAGACTTGGAGCAAAGTTAACGATCCTTTAACTAAATTAATTCCTAAAATTTCATTAGATTACGGAAAGTTTCTTGATCCTAGCCTTTATACGCCCTTCTCAAAAGTTTAAACGTATATTTCCGATTTTGTATCACCGTATTAACGTTAACGGTCCAGGTTAACATCGTATACTAACAATAAAGGAATCCCGAGAACGAGGTGACATTGCAAATTTAATTTCTACTCGCTCTGTAATATTGACTCCGAATTAGCGATCTGTAAATTTCTCTTACAATTCTTGGAATTCTTGGCCGTTTATAAATTCTTTGGGGGATATTTGTAATATCTGAATCTTCGAACTCGTACGTCCGTCTGATGATAAATATTTAAGGTACTAAATCGTTATTTCTAAATTTCAAGATATGCTGCAGCATCGGCATTGCGGATGATGAGGAAACTGGAACGTTGAGTAATTCACACTTACGCTTATTTCGTAAACATATATAACCGAGACGTATGGGTAGGTGGAAAGTTGATTTTATATCTCGTATGGTTTATCCTGAACTGTTTATGCTTTACGATTTACGGTTTGACGGTTTTACGGTTTACGGTTTACTACAGCATACGGTATGGCGAGTGAAGAAAACTTCGCACCTAGAAACCGGCATGTTTACACTTTGCATAGCGTTAGAAGTTTGGAACGGGTAAACGTGGTGATTGGGGTAAAAAAAAAAAAAAAAAAAAAAACTGGAAAAAGGAAAGAGAAAACTTGAAAAAAATAAAAGGAAAAAAAGAAAAAAAGAAAAAATTGAAGAGATAGAGTAGAGCAGAGTTAGAGAAGAGAAGAGGCGAGAAGAGCGAAGCTGACATTGACGCATCGTCACGGATCACGAAGCTTTTACACTCGAGAGCTTTTCAGAAAGTTTGACAACCGATCACCGAGGTGCCAAAAACGTTGTGCAGCCGTTGGCCACTCGCTCCGTTATCCGATCCTGTTGAGAAGCCTTTTATCTCATCGATGTATAATTAATAACCGCGAGGCGTAAAAATAGTTGATTGAACAGTCGACGACGAGGTGCAGCAGGTGATCGAGAAAGTAAAGAAACGGGGGGAATAAAGAAAACAGTAAAAAAAAATTCTTGACCAAAAAACAAAAATAAAAAAAAAAGAAATAAAAATTCTTAATAACACATCCGCGAGCCGGAGGGAAACGCCCTCAATTTTGCACGCGAGATAAAAAAAGGCCTCTGATCATCGCCCTCGTTCCTCGTTTGCGTTCAATTTTATTCATTTATTTGTTCATTGATTCTTTTTGTTCTGTTAAAATCCAAAAAAAAAAAAAAAAAAAAAAAACCTGAACAAATATCATTAAAACTCTTGTATCGAAGGAACGATTTTTTTCATTTTTTTTCTTCCTTTTTTTATCACGCTCAAGTTAAGCCCCGGTATATCTGATTCAATCATCGTCTAAACTGCCGCAAGACTCACGCTATAATATATATGTATAAATACCTACCTACCTACCTAATCAATCGACCGCAAAAATTTGGTGACAACAAGCACCTGACCGAAACTGATACGCGATATGCCTGTATATCTACTACTTCACAACGTGGAATATAGTATACGTACTTGAGTTAAGTAACGTAACTATACGGGTACACACTGGATAATATGATCGTAGAAACCTTGTACCTATATCTCTGTGTGTGTGTGTGTGTGTGTGTGTGTGTACAAAACCGATACGTTGAACTCGCTGAAAGTGATAACATAACCGAGGCGACGTGCTGTCTGGCACATCGCGAGATCCCTGGCCTTCAAATAAATTAGTATGTGTAAAAAAAAGATGAGGCAAAAATGTAGTATTAGCAAGAAAATATGTATATACCTACCTACTCGAGGTAAAGGCAGGGTTAACAGATCAACGAAGAGGAAACGTATATGAGGATCTAAGTACTTTTTTCAGTTTTTTTTTTTTTTTTTTTTAACCAGTCGCAATTTTTTGGTACAATTATATGTATACGTGCTCGAATATGTTGGTTAAAGATTGCGATAATATCGGTGAGTTTAGTGATAATTATGTACAGGGTGTCCCAGAACTAAATGTCCAAAATGAAAGGCGCCCTAGAGGAGGTCGAACTGAGTAAATTCGCCCGAAGAACATGGGCTCTGCGAAGTCGCGTTCGCGAGATATCACAAGTTAAAAAAAAAGTATCGCTTTGCGCCGCGTCGAGGAATCAAAATAAAAGCGGCGCAAAGCGCCTCGAGGCGGCGCAAAGCGATACTTTTTTTTTAACTTGTGATGTCTCGCGAACGCGACTTCGCAGAGCCCATGTTCTTCGGGCGAATTTACTCAGTTCGACCTCCTCTAGGGCGCCTTTCATTTTGGACATTGAGTTCTGGGACACCCTGTATATTCTTAGGTAAAATACATCGATCGATGAGTGTTTTTCTGGAAGTATGAACAGTTACGTTACATGATACCGATTGGAAGTAATTTTTACTCGTGACAGGTGGCGATTAGATAGCGAAAACAAAAATAAGACGAAGAAAAAAAAATCGATAAGTAAAATAAAGATCAAATTTACGATATCTAGATATACTATACGTATAGTAAGGTCGAATATTTCCAAAGGACGTTTCGGTGCTTTTTCTTTTTTTTTTTTTTTTTTTTTTTTCTGATTTGTCATTTCACTTGTCACGTAGCTATATAACCGAGCTTAAAATATAGCCGATTCTTATATACCGATGATGGATATTATAATACTTCACTCTCACGGTCGAGGTCGGAAACAGTCGAGTACGTATCCGTGTATACCTATACGGTATGCCATATTGTGCTGTGATTCGTTTATTTATTTCAAGGTATGGAAGAAGAAGAAGTAAGAAAAAAAAAAAAATGAAATATAAAATGAAACTAAAGAAAAAAAAAAAAAAAAAAAAAAAACGAAAAAAAAATGAACTTGACTTCGCGAGAGCTCGACGTCGCGCCGTTACAAAGGACGCATTGTGGACCGTCCTGCTCGCGGCTCATACTACGCACTGTATAAGAGGAACTTGTCGAGGATCTCCAGTCCTGAAATGTGTTAGTATATAAAAGCCAGACTCTATATGGAATAAGCTAACCACTGTTCCCTTAAAAGTTAAAGAAAGCTAACCCAAAGATCGGACTCTAAAGCCTGTCTCTCTCGTTAATAAATACTGCAACACAAAGATCACCGATGCTCAACAGGAGAAACGAATGGATGCCTACCATTCTTGACCGCGTGTATTCAGAAAAGAAAAAAAAAACTCGTCAAATTTACAAACTTTTTTCAATTAATATTGAAATATTTCATCCAAGAAAGAAATAATTTTGCCATACAATGAGCGGAATTTTTGTGGAACGATAATATGGCAATTGTTTGCCGAAAGTTGTTTTTTCATCTTGTTCTCTCTCTCTCTCTCTCTCTCTCTTTTTGCGATTGTATTCGTTGTTCTTTGGTATTTGGTGGTCGTATAATATACGTATAATAATGTCGTCATGTCGTTTCGATTCGGTCCCGGTTTCTCTCATCCTATGTATTATACGTACTGCAGAGAGAAGGGAAACAAGTTTTTCGATTTGTCTTCGATCTCGTAGAACACGAGGAGTTATCGGTTTCGTGTAAGTACAAGTCGGTCTGCGGTATGTATAACCCCAACTGCAAACGATGTTAAGACTTTATAGAAGCGTGAGCGAAAACGAGATGGATAATCGCTCCGGGGTAGGAATTCCGATATAGGCATAGAACGCGAAATGATCATGTTTCGGGTTTTCGCAAGCTATATATTTATTACGGTTCACGTATCCATTAGCACACCCGGAAACAAGAAGAAAGAAAAAAGATACACGATAGAAAAAAAAAAAAAAAAAAAAACCAGACGCTTGTATCTATACATACAAAATTAACACAGGTATCAATCACCCCGAATATTCGTAATTAGCGTTATGGCCAGCCCATAGAAAGCCGGGCGTCGGTTTTATTTCACCATGGCTATAATTTCGGCAATTCTCAAGTCCCGCACTTGCCTCGGGGGGGGGGGGGGGGGGGGGGGGAGTAAAATGAATTTTTATTATTCGGCACACTTTCGGCAGAAGAATTTTTTCTGCAATAAAAAAACATACACGTATCTCGCGATGGTTCATCGATTCGAAAGAAATATACGTATTCATTATACGGGAAAAAGAAATAAGATCGAACTTTGTCCCAGTGGATCGTGTAAGTGTATAAGGAATAGTTTCGAACAACAATAAACCGAGGGAAGATCGTAAAGCTTAGGCTATTGTCTTCGGGTCAAACAACCATTGAGCTGATAAAGGGTACGGTAAATTTTATTTGATGTGACCGCATGATCGGGATACTACAGCCTCCAAGGCGTCGCGGTGTCTAGCATGGACCTATTACTGCTCGATTGGACGTGAGAAACTCTAAGTTAATAACTCTCATCCTGAATCATATATACACTATACCTATATAGTTAGTTATAAATTATTTTATTACGTATATAGGGGCTCCTGTGAGATTTATTCGGGGTGCCTTATATACGATTCACATCCCTTTCTGCTCTCAGATCCACGCATATGTTGTAAACCGTTTAGAGTATTTCGAACAACGTCGCGGAATCGCGATCTATCCAAAATTCACATACAAGTATAATAGTACATAAATTCAACAGGCAAATTGTTCCGGCCTGTATCTATAAAAGCGGATTTCCAAACCCCCTCGAGTCTATGTAACCGGTAGTATAACACGATTGTGTAATTAATTCGTTGACAAGCTTATACTTCGCACGGTATACGTAGCATAGTAATTACTAATTACGATACTCCGTAAATTAACACTGTCTGCCTAATATATACGCGGTATAACGAAACTGTGCGAAATTACTTGTCCGCGAGTATAGATATAGGCATAGGCCGTAATATAAATCGGTATTACGAGCACAATGATAAATAATTACTCTGCAATTATCTCAATGATTAAGCTCACCGAATTTTATCCCTCCCCCATCGTACTGAAATTCTACAAAATTATGTAGATGTATTTATGTACATTTTACAGAAATATTCACAAAGTCTATATGAGTTTGAAACGAACGATTTTGAACAAAAAAAAAAAAAATTTCATTCTAAAACTGAAACCTTCAAAAAATTCTACAATTTTTTTCAACGAATTTTTTTTATAGTACGATATCTCCGGAGTTTTCTCTCAGTAGAGAACAGAAGAAAATTGTTCTAAAAAAATGATTTAATATTTTTGCACACACGGGACCATCTGCGTTATACGACATACAGCAATGCATATCATTCGTACGTCACATTCATGGGCTTGACTTAGGTAGTAGTGTCAGTAGTGTATAGAGCTGCCTTGCCGCAGGCGAGAAAGTACGCGTTTTACGCGACTCGTTCGCTCGCTCACTCCAAGCCCGATTACTTACATGTGTAACTGCATACAGTGTCTTTCTCTAAATCTATGTATACACGCCATATCGCTATGAGAGTCAAGGAAAAAAAAAAAAAAAAATGACTAAAACCAAAAAGAATCGGTTAAAATTATCGACACGCGTTGTTTCCGTGTCGTATTATCATACACGTATGTAGTACCTAGGTATGTAGTATGTGAACCTTGTATCAAATGGTCTGAAAAATTGACCCCTCTTCATCCGCGACCACGTATGTAATCCGCGTTTTATACACCGTGCGGCAATCCGAGTTGTGGAAGGCGCCCAGGATCCGAGGCCAACGAGAATTGTATATACACATATATACATGTGCATTTCTTATATATGTATATATACCTACATACGTGTATACGTATATACGCGTACGTACATAAGCGCCTACTAGTAGTAGGACGGGCAGAGCTCCGTCCATATAGGGAGCGCGCCTTCCTTCCTTGCGTTTTACTGTAGGCCCTGCTGTCTTGTCTTATGTCGCTGAGGACCGCGCTACGTTGCCTTACGTTAAGTTACGTTACGTTGCGTTGCCTTACGGCCTCGATTCTCGCGTTAAGCTTTTGCTTGTGACTAATCGTATAGCGTACATAAGCATAGTAGGTATATAGATGTATAGTGTAAAGATACTATGCAGATTATATTATAGCTACGTCAAAACCACGTGGCTATATGCGATCATCCGGTGTAACACTTATTAAATTCATAATATATATATATATATATATATATATATATATATATATATATATATATATATATATATATATATATATATATATATATATATATATATATATATATATATATATATGTATGTATATATATATATATATATATATATATATATATATATATATATATATATATATATATATATATATGTATATATGTTCGTCGAACGGATTTCATATAGGCCGTTTGATACGTAGGTGTGTATACCATAACCAATGTGTGTTTTGGCCAGAGGAGATATAAACCGCGAGAGAAAGAGTCGGATCGTAGAACTGGCTTTAGATCGGAAGATTACTATATACACATATACATTTAAGCGTGACCGCGATGACTGACCCAATGGTGAATGACTTCTATGCACGAATGTGTATACGGTATAGGTATATATATATATATATATATATATATATATATATATATATATATATATATATATATATATATATATATATATATATATATATATATATATATATATATATATATATATATATATATATATATATATATTATAATCCAAGGAACGAATTTGAGTCTGCAAACCTTTGGCCTTTATTATCCGTGATGGTATAGGTGTAACTAGCTAATCAAAATTCACATTCGAGAGGCGCCGAGATCATTTCCATATTTGAATTATTCGATTTCTTTTAATAGACTTAAGTATGGTACATATATATATATATATATACATATTCCTATATCTATATATACAGCTCTGGCGCCCGCTGGATAAATTACGCATTATTAATATCTATATACTATAACTAAACGTTATTTGCCGATGCAACCGATAATATTATTCTGTTAATGTCAGACGTTTTATTATATTATTACGGTAAAGGTGAAACCCGCGATGATTCGTGACACGGTATTAAAACGGGTAATTATTTGCAATTTATTTATCTATTTATTTTTCAACAAGTTTTTAGAATTCAAGATGGGAGTATAATAGCGATTCCTTGAATCGTACGAACGTGACATTTCTTTCACCATTATCTGCACGTTGGCTAAATTTCAACAAATTTCACAGCAGTCCCAATAGGCAGCTGTAGAAGAAGATGAAGAAATATATATACGTATACGTGGACAGGGATTATTCACGGTCGAAATTTTCTGTACGTGTAAAGTATAAGCCAACGTATACATATATAGGTATAAGGTATATGTACAAGTAAATCCGGAAGGGTGTAAATTTTTTCTAAGATTATGGCATACAGTTAAGCATTTAAGTATTTTTCAACTAGTTTTACGGACGGACCACACGCGTCAGAGGATTCAACAGTGACAAAAACTGTGATAAATCTTCAAATCCTGTTTAGAAGAATATATAAGGTAGTTTTCAGGGGACACGATCAACTGCAGAGAGAGAAGAAAAAAAAAAAAAAAAAAGGAAAAAAGACACCAAGGAGAAAATATATAATTCGTACGTGCCGTGGAATAATGATTATTCTTTTACCTATGGCTATGTATGTATGTACTATAATGTACCATCAGCCAATGTACATAAATTCACGAATAATCATCAAAGCCCATATTACAACGCCCCATGAGTATTTTACCATCAAGTTTTTTTTCGCCGCGGGGTATTTCCATCCAACGATCTGAAATTTTCAAATTTCTTACGTCTAAAGGGTCCTTTGTATTTTTGCACAGGCATGTGAGCACCCTGTTTCCAAAATTCTAGGTGGACCTGGACCTCACTTGACAATGTAAGGCTGCATGGGGTCCCGGAAAAAGGAGGGGATCTTTCGACTCCGGGTCTGCAAGGGCTCCGCAACTTTCATAGGCGTAGGAATAGAGACGAAAAGTAAAAGAAAAAAGGAGAAAAGAAATATACGAAGAATTTTTCGACCAGATAAACCAAAAATTCTTGTTACTTTTTAAACGAATTCTTAGTTCTCCGGTATCTGGAATACAGATACCCCCTAGAAAAAGGTCGCTGATATAGTAAAGATAAATCGTTAGCTGGGTAGACGACTGACGTAAGAGTTTAGTTCTCTAAGTTGATTAGATTGCCCAAAATTATACTCGAAAACGAAAGGAAAAAGGCATGTACCGTATGAGCTACGGCGATAATGAAGAATTGAATAAAAATCAAGAACAAATCCGATCTTCGGATAAACCTGACCCAAGTTTCCAGTTTATGTTCAGAAAAGTTGACGCCTAAGAAAACAAGGCTTGTATAAACATGGAATGGATTTATTTGTGAAAGCAATATGTACGCTACTACGGTATATCCGTATATAGTCCAACAGCTAACATAAGCTAACTAACGTATAAGAAGAAGCTGAAAAAAAAAAAAAAAATAATAATAATAATAATAAGAAGGAAAATAAGAAGAGAAAGACTGTACGACGAGAAATCTGCTCTCGCAATTAGCGATGCTCTCTCTAGATCATATACTTAGTTTTGCGATGTTATTATTACTGAAGAGACGCGTCGAGCTTTGAGAGCAACGTTAATCTACGAGACTAACACAAGATGATCCATTACACGTAGGTATATGGATGTAGTAAACTTTGTGAGATCGTTTCGTACGACTTATACGAGGAGATACTGAAGCTCTTTTCGTGGTCGTAGTGGTTGATAAATTATTCATATACACAACTACTACTATGAAAATAAAAAAGAAAAAAGAGACGAAAAGGAAAAGCCATAGAATTCATTTAAATTTTCCCTCGGCAATGTACCTAATAGTAAAGGAATAGAAATGGGACTGGCGTTTGTTCAGCATAAGATATCGCGTCTAACGCATTTCGACTCCGAAATGCAGAGCACATGCTCTCGTCATAGGATTGACACTGTTTTAGTTATTCGTTATTCTGGACCGTAGGAAGCTGTATAAATTATTGACAAATCTTCGACTTACCAATGGAGGATAAAACAGAAGCTAACACCTTTCGATTATATGGTGAAGAGAAATACTAATGATACCGCGTGCGAAGACATGCTTGATTCGAATTTCGGCAGTCAATCGACTTCCCACTTTCGTTGTTTAAAATTTGATTGTTAAAACGCGCGGGAAAATCATTTGTAAAATTATATAGATGGATTATTTATTAAAAAACACACAATCACTGATTGTTTTATAACGTAATAGTTTATTCTTATTTTTTTTAAACATATATATGTATAGGCGATATAGTTTGTATACTCGAAAACCCACTGTTTAAAATTTTACTTATTCGAGTAAAGTGGGATCAAATCTGTCCATGGTTTTGTATTAAATTTAAAAAAAAAAAAAAAAATTGATCGAGGACACGTTCGATCAATTTTTTTTTTTTGCTCTTGTAATATCGAAACAATGTGGTTTCAAATTTGATAAACACCGTCTGTTTATATACTCTGTACAGAATGGACGGTATTTCGGAGCGAGTAACTGCTCCAATGGTGTTGCGCTTAGCACTGAAGAGAATATCTTGAGGCTTGGATGCTTGGCTTGCCTCTCTCACCACTATCAACGAAACTTTGAACTACTGCCGCCAGAGTAGCGCTAGCTAGCAGTGACCACTCGTCACTTTATCATTTTCAAATTTCCCATTTTTTTTCAAAAAATAAAAATGACAATCGTGATCGACAGACTTTCGCCTTCCATAAACCGCGACGCTGACAACCTGTTGCCGAAAAATTTTCACACTCTGTGTCGACGAGATACGAAATGAATCTTATTCTGATTAACATACAAAAAAAATTTGGAATTGACCTTTTTTTTTTTTTTTTGATTAATATTTTGCTCTCGTAAAAATTTAATTGCTAATTTCTGAACTGCACTGTATAAGTATGATGTAGCTATGACTATATATATTCGATTCAGTACAACTATATCGCTGTAACGAATTTTGAGAGATTGAATTTCTTATGGCGGAGTTGATATCGCCGAATTAATTTTCGTTTAACCAGCGGCAATTCGCCCAGGTTCTTGTCCTGAGACCTGGATTTATCAATATCATCTTAAACATCCACATCTCTGTCCAATAATTATCGAGGTTTTGCGATACTCGCGACTTACTTGTACGTGATTATTTTATTTGAAAGTTTGGTAGCTGTAGACAGGTTGTAAAAAAAAAAAAAGAAGAAGAAAACCACCGAACGAAAATTAATAACTGAGTTAATGAACTGAAATATAAATTGTACGAAGTTATGGAGATTAATTTTTCACTTCGTCAGAAGCCAGTCAAGCCTTATAAGCTGTAAACCGTGTGATATTTGAAATGACGTTTAATATTTAAGAATAACTTACGACACGCGTTCGAGTAGGTAGACGTGATGTAAAAAGCTTCCAAATAGAATGAACGAAACGGTGCAGTTGTAGTGTAGTGTAGTGTAGTGTAGTGTAGTGTAGTTCGTAAAGTGCATGGCTATTGATCAAGCCGCTAACAAAGCAATGGAGTAAAAAACGAAAAAAAAAAAAAAGAATTTGTTAGGCTTTCACTCGTAGCAAGTATACACGTATGCATTCATAAGAGATGTTTCTTGGTTTACAGAAAACTTTAACGCAACCTAAGTAATAAACGGAGCCAGTAATATTCACGGCTTATACTCCCTGACGGTTATACCTCATCTGACACTCGATCCTCACCGATATCAATAGGAAAAATTATTTATAGCACTTCGGTTTCGGATTGCCACCAGTTAATTATTAGGTGGGTCGTTAAAGTCTTGTTTTACATCGATACATTCATCGCTACGAATCGTTGGGTACACTCTGAGCAGGAATTCTACACCCTGTATACCATCGAATGAAAGAAATCATCATTTTTCCCTCATTATATTTGTCAATCAATAAATTTCTATTCGAACCGGATGCCGGAAGTGGTCATTTTTCCATTTTATTCTACGACAATTCGTTGACCACTTCCGCGAGATCGCTGACGGTAAAGGAGATCGCAGATTAATTAAATAAGAAAATTTAATTTAAACTTGACGTGGAGTTTAGTGACCGGAAGTGATGTACGGTATCCGAAACCCTCCTCTTATTTCTTTTCATTTTCTTCGCCTTTTCAGTTTTTTTTTTTCTTTTTTTTTTCTAAGGTTAAAAAATCCTTGTATCTATTTGGCCGGTTCGTGCCCCAATGCGCCACTGTGTGACGCTCAGCGTCTATCGATGCATATCCAATTCCAAATGGGCACGTCCTTCGTGGCTACCTGGTTTAAAAAAGGCCCTGGAACTAAGGCTCAAGGAGAGACCAAGGAGGCCCAAGGACGCAGGAAACCCTTCCAACTCCAATTTCCAAGCCCCCCGTCGTATAATCTGAAACCTGTTCTGCTGGGAGGGTCAACAACAACACCGCCTCATCCCCATCTCCATCCGCATCCCCATCTCCATCTCCATCTCCGTTTCCATCTCCATCTACTGCAGGCCTAAACCATCGAGGGGGCCTTCAACCCAAGAAAGGGCCCCGTTTTCTCGATGGGCACGCATAAGACCTTTCGTGTAAACCAAAGTGGTTACAGTATTTTATACCGTTTTATAGCTCTATTCCCTTTATTTTTTCTACCCACAGAATTGACGACGCACGCGGAGCTGTTTCAGAGGCCGCTGGTATAGAAATATGCCCCGACAAATGTCATGTAATACATACACCTACGGGGATCTATATACATACGCATAATTTGTAGTCTAGGTATCCTAAATCAGCCAAGATTAACCATCGAGAAAAAGTTCCTCGAACACTGTAACGAGTTCAATTAGATCGTCTCCAAGAATTTTTCACTTTTAAATTTGTTCGAACTATGTAAAGCGTTGGATTTCGATTTCTAAGGAACCTTAGGCAGTCTAAATTTTCCACGTTTTTCTTGGTTTTGTTACTCAAAAGTAATCGGGGGTTATAATTCGCCATAAACGAGGTCGAACTTCGTAAGCCAAGTCGAAAGGGATTTCAGACTCCCAAGGCCAGACGCCAGACCCTAACATAGAATTAAAATTCGAGGAACCACAAATGTGCCGCGAGTATATAGTATAGCGTAGTGTAGTTTGGTTTTGTGTAGCCGCATACATATATCTATATACATATATTTATATACAGGTATTTCACTACATAATAGATGGGGGCGTAGATAAAGGTGGTTAGTAGCTATACGTGTCTCCCTTGAGTCTGCGGCTGATCCCCATGTCGCTTACCTCTCCGCGATCCGGTCCAGCTCCGGTCGAAGAAGAGACAAATAAAAGGAGTGGAAATCGAGTCGCCTCGTCGATGGCCTAGGCCAATGAAACGAAAAAAAAAAAAAAATATAGAGTAAAAATCATATACGAATCGACTCGTGGTATAAAACCGTTGTACAGTCTGTCTCACAGTGGTATCATACATAGGTATAATCTATGTGAATAAAAATATAAAAGAAAATAACATACATACGTTTTTCCACACGCTGATATCTCGTTTATGTGTTTCTGTTATTCTCGGCCATTTGTGATAATCGAAAAATGACGCGAGTTAAGTATATTAAACGATCAGTCTCCGAATGACCTTACGAGCTTTTATCTCGTCGATTTTTTACCATATTTTCGTTTCTAGCTCGGATATGGATGACCGACTGAACAACGTGACAGATATATTTATCTATATGGTGTGCGTGGTTTCGTAATGAAGATTAATATCAGTTGGCCCTGCCACAATTTGAAGACTGTCCAATTCTATTAACCGCGTCCTATGCCTGATCACCCCTTACTCACAATCGGTCCAAACAGCAATTCGTTCAATTTAAATCTGGCCAAACAATAATGACAATAATATATGACGACGAAACGTGATAACGAATAAATTTACGGCTATTGGTTTCTTTTTTTTCTTTTCGTTCGTTTTTTAATTCGAATTTTTCCGCTTGTTGTGTGATTACATGCTTGCAAATCAATACGATACACATGGAGAGATGACAACTGGTTTGTCCATTGGTTGGAAAACTTTCCGTATCTAATGATTCACGGTTAGTTGAGTAGCAATCGGCGTTCTTAATTTGAGTAAATATTATTCTGCGCTGTTTCATTTCCAAGAATTTTTTATGTATGTATTTGTCCCCTCTCCTGTCGTACATACATCGATATGATTACAAACCAATAAATGTATCGGGGTACATATAGCCGAATGTGAGGAAAGAGAGAACAGTCAAGACTGCAGTTATACCGGCACTGCAAACTTAGGCCTTTAGCTGTCTCATCGTCAATTCCAACCCAAAAGCTCGATAAGTTCCAGAGATGACGTCGTTCGTGATCTGTCTTATTTTTATGAGGTAAGTCCACTCTTGTCCATCGTGAGATCTAATTTTTTATTTTCCAATAACGAATAAGCGATTCGATTTCCTGTCCAATCATTCAATTATTATATCTTACGACCCAATTAGAAAATATATTAATCAATTGGAAGGAACGATGTCGTGTGATCGTGAACTGGAAATAAGACAGAAAATTTATAGGGTACCGGGTTATAAATGGTCAACGATTCTAGTTCCCTATCTCTAACTGTTCGTATTCGGAAATCTCTGGGTGTGTACTTCTGCGTGGAATGAAACATTTTTCTTATCTCTTGGCGCCGTTCTTGTTCATGTCATCAAGAATTCTTTTTTTTCTTCTTCGATATTATACGATCTGAAGAATGACGAATAACGCTTTTTCGTCATTATCTGCAGCAACTCATTACTCACGGGGTATAAATATGCAATTATACACATTCTCAGTGACCAGCGATAGCGAGTTTATAATTCGCGAAATTACCAAATCGTACTGATAAGCGAAATTAAGACTTGGCTAATTCTGATAATGAAGATAAAGTTTTTTACAGCGTTTACTGTGCTCAAGGACACCGGAATTTCGCCGGGCCATGGCAGTACGATAGATCACATGTTAACCAAGACGATCAACAGGCGAATCGTTATCAAGGCAATAACTTCCATAGCGGAATTTCATCTTCAGCTGCATCTTCGTACGCAGTCAACGCGGCCAGTTCGAGCTCAAGGAACACTGGATACGACGAGAATGGAACGTACTACGAGCGTGATGTCGTCGAGAACACCATAGGAAATACGCTTTACCATCATGAGAGGATTCACTGGCCTTCTCTTGACGCGACCAGAATTATCCGGTACACTATCGATCTGACAAATCCGAACGCCCAGCCGGTTTGGGACCAAAATTATATAACGTCCCATTAATTTTCGAAAAAGGTCTAATATCTAGACTGAATTTTCTGAAATTAAAATGTTTTCTAATTTACGTGTTTTCATGCAATGTCTTCATCGATTGGAGACAATTTAACTTCCATTGAACTTTTAACTATTCAATAATTCGATTGGGATAGAAAAATATTTTTTTCTTCACCCTAAAATAAAACTTTAATAAATCGTCAAGTTTCTTGGAACCTATTCCGCGTTCAGTGACTCGTACTTATCAGGTCTCCGCTGACTCGCCAAGATAAACCTTCCTATGTCTACCTGTCCCAAACTCTCCCTCTATTTTTCGTATATAGGGTATATACATATACCTACATCTGTAACTATTCTCTTGTGTACTTTGTTTCGGTCCACTCTCTCGTAGGCTCTTCTAAGAATACTGAAAGAGTGAGAAAGAGTAAAATAAAAAATAAAAATTACTGAAGCGAAAAAATCGCTCCGTCTTTTATTCGGCGATTTCTCTCCCAAAAATATGAAGTCAATGAGAAAATATAGGACGTTTTAATTGAGCCGTTGATGGGATAATAATCAACGTGCTGATCTGGAAACTCCAATATTCATGCAGATTCAATCACACTAAATATTACAAAAAAAAAAAAAAATTTGAATACAAATATCGCAAGATATTTTCGACAGTAGCTGCAGTTAGCCTCACTCAAACGGCGCCAGTATGCGAGGTTTACAGGTGTCAGACATTCCATGACAAGAAATTTTACTTCCAAAGTCTTGGGTTTTCTCTACTACATCATATACGCTGCAAATCGTGCAGTCTAATATTTTTCGAGTCATTGGAAGCTCGTTTGGGAGAGGATGTGAAACAAGGAGTAAGTCAAAAGGCGTTATAGTCAGAGTAAAATTATACTTGAAAAGTCAAAAAATGTTTTTTTCGTTTTTTACTTTGCTTACGCTTGTACCTGTGTGTACCCGTATTCTTTCATACATTACTTCGATGTGTATTAAACACGTTCTTGAAGATAAGGAGAAAGGGAAATTCTAGAAGGGTGAATATGCAGGAATACACGAGAAGGATGAGCCGAATTTTACGTAGTATATGTATATGTATGAACCTACGTACACGTGTCGCGCTGGTAAACTATATAGCAAGTATGCGTGCTCCCCGCTGTCCCTCTTATTATGGATGTGGGCCCATTGTCTATGCGAGGCCACCCGTTGTGCGTCCGTGGGTGTGAGAAGAGGCAAGGATGAACCCTGCAGCTCGAGGAACCCTGAGGAACCAGATGTAGAAGCGGGGGTAAGAGGGGCCCGAGATTTGGAGATTCGAAATGCGGCGGGGACCGCGCGCATTAGAATACAATGAATTGTAAAGGTGGAGAAGCGGTCCATGGTGAAGTGCGGAGAGTGGTCCGAAATTTTGGAAGGTAAATTTTCGAAGGCATGATACGTATGTACAGGTATATAATCTCTTTTCAAAAGATTCAGAGAGAAGAGAGAGAGGGAACCGCATCGCGTTATCTTCACGTTGGTATAAGTACCGCGGGATATAAATCTTCTCGAGACGTCGTTGAGATAATAAAACAAACAAATTATCCTCGAGTTCTCAATAGCCCTACACGTCGTAAACAAATGAGACGCGGTACTCCGCGAAGGTAGGTTATAGTTATGTGTACTGCAGCAGGTCTGGTTTTCTCATCTGCAGATATATACCATTCGCAGTGAGAATGGGATCCTGGCCCGGAGGGTATTCACGAGGCTTCATTTTATTCTGTATATCCTCTTCATTTTCCCTTTTTTTTTTAATTCTCTTTTTCCAAAGAATCTCGAAAAATAATCAACCTTCGTATCTCAATTCGTATACATACTATAGTATGTATAGTAGTAGGTGGTACAGATAATTGACCAGGTCAAAAGCACCTTTTTCTATGTTTTTTTCCCTCCTCTTCTTCCTCCTTTTTCTTTTCATATAAATTTATCTTCGCTCTCTATCTGTGGAGCAGTTTTTTTTTTCTTTCTTTTCGTCCCTTTCGAGTAGGTATCCATATCGTAAACATATTGAATTTATTTATCTAGAGACTGGTTTTGCTCTTTAGAGGGGGACTTTGTCTCAGAGAATAAAAAAATAAGCATTTTTTTATTCTTCTTCTTCTTCTTCTTCCTCTTCTTCTTCTTCTTCTTCTTCTTCTTCTTCTTCTTCTTCTTCTTCTTCTTCTTCATTTCGGGGGGTAAGAGAAGGACTCGCAGTCTTTTTCGTACCAAAAGGTAGTAAATATATGCATCGAAATCACGCCTCTAGGTAGCCGGCAAGTTGCAGACGATCATATCTCAGCCACGTTAAAGGGTTTCTTTTTAGCTACAGCTGCAGCAGCCTGAGTCCGGAGAGCGTAAAAAAGAGGAAGAAGAAGAAGAAGAAGAAGAAGAAGAAGAAGAAGAAGGAGAAGAACCAACTCGAGAAATACGAGCGTTGAAATAAGAATACCATCGCGGAAGACCGCGAGGAAAGATGCATGGGCAGTGTAACTCGTGGATAGAAGATGAGAGGAAAGAGTAAAGAGAGGAAAAAGAGTCCCATTGTGTCTTGAAAGCGTCGGTAAGTTCTTCGCGTTTCACCGTACCGTACCCCGTGTTCTTTAGATACGCTAATTTCAAATTCTCATAATATCGAAGGCACGCAACGAGGCATTTCACCGACCCCACTGCAGTACATCATTGCTCAATAGTTCGAAGAACTGTTGAAACTAACTATTCCTGTACACTATGTTGGCAGGTACCGAAGCTTGTGTTAAAACAGAAATAAAAAATCAAAAAAAATAAATAAACAGCTAGAAAAATCTACGGCCTATTCATGCGTCGTGAAACTTGGATAAAGGTTCTCTCGCAGTCAGCTACAAAAGGTACTGGAAGCTGGTTACTGACCGCGACACATCGGCCAAAAGATTTTCCAACGATCAGTTCACGAACCGCTGAAGAAAATCACGCGGAAAATCATTAGACCGTTAATTTGTCAACCCTGGATCACTCGGGGCAAGCCCAGATCGTTTACCGTGATAATCTTCGCTCTAGGATCCCGAGGAGGTTTGTACGACGAGGGAAACAACGTAGGAAAGGTTTGAAACAGCCCAAACCCTAAAAGCGAAGAACACACCCCCACAGTGATGATGCATTTCGAGGACGCCCCGTGGATGACCCCGGAATTATAGACCAGCCAGTAATTTCCAAATGAGAAAAGGTTTTCGAAAAATCAGAGTCTCGGACTCACAGCTACGTCTCGTACGAGGAACAGGTCGCGTGAGTTCTAGAGGCTGTGCAGGATTCTACGCCACAGATAAGCCGACTTTGTGTGTTCAACTTATCGTTTATAAACTGTCTACTTTTGATAACAGGTGACTTCGGCCTCGGAGAATAAGAGTGCAGGGTAAATGGAATGAGAATATCCTGGGCCGATAAGGAGCTCTCGATCTTTACGAACTGCGCGAGTCACCGGAAATTATACAACATCGGTTACTTTTCTGGGTGTCTCGCGACCGTTTCTCCTCTTTCGAAAAAACGTGAATAAAAACCGGAAAAAAATCTCTGATTCAAGTAAAGTATCGGTGTGATGATAACCGGACGTGGGTTGCCGCGGGAGGGTCAGTATAAGCAACACAGTCGTATTTCGGTGGCAGAGAGAAATCAAAGCTTTCATATATGCATTACGCACTATAAATGTATGTATTCAACCCACCCCGAGCTCACTACTCTCCACTACGTCAACTGAAACGACTTCATCGTGTCAAAGGAATCGGGATAACAGCCAAGGTCTAATTATATCCTGGGGAGAGGTGGGCTGCACTGTTAAGGACCATAGGCGTAAAGATCGGTTGAATGTTTACGACCGCGTTTTGGACATTCGCGTATTTTCCACAGCTACCTTCATCACTCCCGGAACGGTTTTTAGTTTAATTTCCACTTTGTATGCGCCAATTATCGGCAGATTATCAGTTCCCTGTAACGCGTCGAGGAGGAGGCAATAAGGATCTCGTAACTCGTTGCCTCCAAGTCATTTTACTCGTATACCCATCCGCGTTATACATATACGGGGTGGCCCAGAACTGCAATGTCCAAAATGAAAGATGTCCGAGAGGAGGTCGAACTGAGTAAATCTTCCCGAAGAACATGGGCTCTGCGAAGTCGCGTTCGCGAGATATCACAAGTTAAAAAAAAGTATCGCTTTGCGCCGCGCGGCGACGCGGCGCAAAGCGATACTTTTTTTTAACTTGTGATATCTCGCGAACGCGACTTCGCAGAGCCCATGTTCTTCGGGCCAATTTACTCAGTTCGACCTCCTCTCGGACATCTTTCATTTTGGACATTGCAGTTCTGGGCCACCCTGTATACTCGTACCTTTTTTTCAGCACTCTGTACAAAAAATTCATATTTCAAAGCGCATTTATATCGCTATGTATTTCCTATTGCATAAAGTGATAACTATTATGGAATCGATCCCGTAATAGCTCCCCGGCAAATTTCATTATGCATAAACTTCGCCAATTTACATACCAATTATATTGGGCGGGAGTAAACGAGAGACAAGTAATACCCGCGGGGGCTTAGTATAACGTAAGTGAAAAAAGAATAAATCACGCCGAGAAATTCGTATATTTCGTATTTTATTCAACTGGCGTGCGTTTGATGGGGTTCTTTTTTTTTCTCTCGATTGTTATAAGACTTATTCGATTTAATTCTTACCCCCTATAACAAAGCCGTAATTTGTGGGTACATTCGAAAAGCCAAAATTGATTCGATTCGATGCTCTTCACGCATAGAATTATACCAAAGAGTCATTATCTCAAAATTGTATTAGTCAAGCTTGTCAGGTAACGTGAAAATTGATTCATTTGAAACATTAATTTAAAGTTGGTTCGTGTTTTACGAAGGTAATATCTCGCTTTGGTTCAAAAACTAAAAATTAATATGAGAAATTAAATCCTGGAATTTATCACCGGACTTATCATTTTTTTTTTTTATAACTCTAGAACCAAAAATTGATCAAGATATTCAACCACCTCAGCCAAGACTTCGTAATAATTTATATAAATTAGCTCCTTGGAGTCGCAGCTGAGAATTGAACGGTAGCAAATTGTCGCGAACGAAAATAGATAAGAAATCAGCTAAAAGGGAAAAATAAGAAGAAGAAAGAAAAAAAAAAAAAAAGAAACCTCTTGAGTGGAGTGAATGGTATATATATTTTATTTTAAGGGCTACGAAGCCTTACTTAGTCCTAATTTGGGCCTGAGTCGAGATCGCGTCTCGTGGGCAGGACCCAAAGGCGCCAGAGGCTCATTAGCAAACTAGTTTTGCTTCGAACGTTTGTGAAATTTTTCTGTGTATTTGAATTACCGGCTCTTCTGCATTGCCAGAATTTAAACTTCGGACAGGCGTTATGATAATGGCGCGAAGCCAGGCTCCGTCGTATTTTCTCTTAATAGAATATTTTCCGCCCAGAGGGGAGTCGCCAGATGCCAAGACAATTGAGAAAGAAATAAAGAGATGTAGAATAAGAGAAAGAGAAATAGAGAGAGAAATTACGGGTGAATAGAATTCATTAATTCGACTTGCGTTTGATGTAGATTAATTTCTGTGGCGCCCACTTTTATGATCGTATATTCTGTACGTAGGTATAGCATATGTATATAACCGAAGCTGTCCGCTAGCTGTTTCGAAATAATTTATTTCGGTTATCACAGGGTTCGTTACTTTCCAAGATCTACCCATGCACGTTATTTACGATTCGTGTATGCCGACCAATAATTGCGAAAAACAAGTATGCCCCAGTACATGTTCGTGGATTAATCGAGGCATAAAATTATCATCGATTCCCACTCACGCTCACACTCAATTTAACAGTATTCGTATGTTTGTCCGGACCAGGGGACAGTACAGCAAATGATATCGACGTCACGTAGCGCAACGCAATGCAGAAAACGGTAAAAACCGAATGGGGGAGATATAAAAGCGCGTTTTGGAATCCCGACTCTACAGAGAAACGGAATAACAAACCAGTTAACACACCATATCGCAAATTTCAATTACTACGTCAAACGGCTGTTGATAAAACTCGCTTTAATTTATTATTCATTAATCATGTTTTAGTCGGGTTCCAATTTGGTCCGGTAAAATCAACGGATGATCAGTTATCAGGCTGGATACAACACCATGAATACCGCCCCATAACCAAATCAATCAAATAAAATCGCGAATATATCAATTAAAAATCCGTCACGCCTGAAGCTTGAAACCAATCAAATTTAATCAGGCTGAATATCACGTGGAGATATACTGATTTACCCATACCGCACGGTTCAATTAACACTTGTTCCTAATTAGCCGCTGCATTTATATCAACGCAGATCGATGCCCCGGGAGAAACGGTGGATCCGGGTAGGTATGATCGATATTTCTTTTTTCGTTGTGACCGAAGGACAAGAAAAGTTCAGCAAGATGTGACGGTCGACGACAGATGGAACGCGTGCAACGCATTTCAATTGGCAATTTCTCAAAGATTCGCAATATCATTATTGTTTTTACGTATACCTATATCGATAGTCTTCTTTTTCTTTTTTTGATTAATTCAAGACATGTTATCGTAAGTTGAACTTTGGTCGTTCACATTATGAGTCAAGTTACTAAATTGTAGTGATCTTTCTGTTAATTAGATAATTTCGTAATTGCGCGTTGACCGGCAACTTAACTTCGGACGTGTAATTAATTAAGGAAATGCCATTCTTAGAGGGGGATAGGGCGAACCATATTTGGGATGGAACCGGTTTAACAAACTCATATTACAACGTCTAATCTCATGCATCTGCAGAGGATAGGCTGCAGCTATTTCCACCGTGGGCCACAAGCCGGGTTTATAACTATAAGATTTGGTGTATCGTTTAGGTTTTAGGACGGTAAATAGATTGATGGTATTCATTTAGATAGGAGAAACGGAACTAGCCGTCGGCCGTATTTCAACCTGAAACGTAATCAAGCCGTTACCGTTTGCAGTTAGACGTAAGACATCAGCTCAGTTTCAAGTCCCAGAGTTCAGCTCGCCTACGCTAAACTGAGGTGAACCTTCCCTAGTTTAGTACTACAGCCGCTATTTAGATCGCTCGAGAAATAGCGGAAAATTTAAATTACAGGATTCCCCTGAAGATTACATCGCGTTAAACTTTCCTAGTCAAAGATTATAGTCACTTTAGAGTCGCCACAGAGATTGCCGGAAGTACAGGATAGTAAGAGAGCAGGAGATGGGTATTTAAATCCAACTTTTCACATTTTATTTTTCGTTTTATTTCTTACCTTTTTATTTTACACGTTTCTCTTTTTAGGGCTGTATCTCTGGGAGTTATGAGCGAGATAAAGTCACACCGTTTCACGTGCTCACGTCAACAGTGTACAATCCTCGTTATAATCACAGTGTAAACCTCTCATTTTCCGTCTTAACTCAACTCTTACTTTACTTTTTTCAAGCCTGGCCCAAATTAAAGGCTACGTCAGCTTCCTGGGGTACGTAGAACGTAGATCTTGCCTCCGTTCGCTGCCTCGGCTACACCTCATTAGGGCATGTCGACATGGCCACTTAAATTCTTTGGCCTCCCTCGCCCTCGCCCTCGCCTCGTACTCTTCTTCGTTCTTCTCCTGGTCTGACACCAGGCCAACCCCCTTAATGTGCGCCTCTCTATACATAAAATTATTTACCCTTGCCAGGGGAGCACGAATGTATACGAAATAAAATTAAACGCGTGTAGGTAACGTGTGGAACAGAAATTCGCAACTGTTTTTTTTTTTTTTCCTTTTTTTTCCGACAATTTTCAACGCCCCAGTGGGTAGTTTGATGGGGTGGTGTTAAGCCTCGTCGAAATAGGTAGCGTTAACAATAAAAACCCGTAGTGAAACGAGAGAAGCAACGGTTTTATACATTATTTTGAATTCTTATGAAACGACGGATACTACGACGACCCCAACGTGCGCCGTTAAACATATGTAGCGTAAATAAACGTGTGCTGAAATAACATCCTAAGAAAAGTAAGGAAAGATAATACGATCTCATATCCGGAGGGAATTTATCATATAAGTACGTAACAGGCGACGTGTTGTTGAGATACCACGATAAATAAAAACAATTTAATTAATCTTTGGCCGCGATTCGTCGTCGATTCGAAAGTTAATTATTATCTATCTTTATAAAGGAGGATAAAAGATACGATGTTGGCAGTATCCCACTGTAGTGTAGTACTTATATTTTTTTAATGCCAATCGACGCTACCACTTACATGTATGTATATCGTATCGGATCGTACACCTTCGTACGTTCGATGCACAGCTACGAGTACATCGCATGGACATTTGAATACACGAAAAAATATTATTTTGGCTACCCAATGCCTCCCGGCATCATCCACCTCAACTCCTCTTCGAGGTCGTGACACAACCTGTAATCAGGTAGCGTTGTAATTTGTTTCAAAAGTGTAAAGTATGCCACGATACCGAATCTGCTGAATAAGGGAATGGCACACTTCATGGTCTCGATTTGCAAACAGTTTCTGACAGCGGAAGACTCGCTCAGCGAGAGGCAGGCCCTCCAGTAGATACATACTCGGAGAGGAGCAGGAACAGCAACAGCAACAGCAACAACAGCAACAGCAGCCAGAGAAAAGCGGAGAGAAGCCTTCCTTCGGGGTCCCTTAAATGGAAGTGCCCCCGGGCTGCCCCCAATACGATCTCTCCGTGAGTATCTCATGTGGCTGTCTACCTCATGGAGTATCCGAGAAACTCTCTGGTGTTACCTCAGAGATTTTAAATGAGCGCGCACCAGCGTCGCTAACTGCACAATACAAGTTTCTACATGTGATAAACACCTACACCTGCACCGAGTAATGCTTACGTAGTCCGACACTTGCGATTCTATCCGTGTATCGTACCTAGACACATACAATACGTACATTTATACTGATCACGACGATCCCTGCGATAGCTTGGCTAGAATATCCGCAATGTGTTATTAATCGTGGGATCGCGCGAATGAGTGTGGGATGACCGATGAGCAGAGACGGTCATAAGGATCAAACTTTCCGTGGATAGAACGTTTAGAAACTGACAGGAGATTATCAAGTGACAAGCGCCCGCTTGCTTACTTATTTATTTATTTATTTACCGACTTCGAGACCTGGTTCACTTTTACAGTTTTCACACGCGGAGGTCACTCGGTTCAAGAAATAAATACTGACCGTTACTTCGCGCCTCGACATTATACTTCATCCTCATCGCAGATATTATTTTGCATATTTATAATATGTCATGCAGAGTTGAGAGATCCTCTTATCCTTACCACATCAAAAAAACAAAAATGACCCAAAAATCGATATTCTGTCTTATACCATGTTCAGTCGAAATTATGTTATTCACAATTCTTTCTTCTTTCTTTTTCTACCACTTTTCTAATCCAGCTAAAACGCCCTGCTTTCATCCCTTAAAAAAAAAAAAAAAAAAACACGTCGCACAAGGGCTGCATATAACTTCCGATAGAAGTGTCATAGCGCATACTTTTCCCATGCTAATGTAATTGAGAAACGCCTGGCGTTATACAACCAAGCTTACTTCCATGTGTTCACTAGCCTGTGTCTCACAGGCGCGAGTATATAAGCTGTGGTTTGAGGATTTTGGTAGTGTTGTCTGCAGCCTACAACCGTGACTGGTGTTTCAAATAGACTCACTCCCGCGGCCCGACCATTTAATTAGACGGAGTTATTCATAATATACAAAGTTATTAATTGGGAACTAAAGCGATAGGGAATTCCGTGATAATATTCAGTGATAACACGTTCTACGGAAGTGAAATGAAATACTTCTTTCTACTATTCGCGATCTTGACAGGATCAAACTGTCATCCGGTCGAAGAAGACGCAGACTACATCAGTGAGTATATATTCAGGTTTAAAAAGACATATTCAAATTTTGGGGTCAATTATTTAAAAAATAATATCAAGTCCCTGAAGATTAGAGACGGTTACTTATTCAATTTTCTGTAAGAGTGTTTTTAGAAACTGAAACTCGTTATAAGATTTCTTGTTCACGTGTTCAATTTTGGCAATAAATCGAATCTCCTGCTGTGTGGAAAGTGAGGATATCATTGGATATAGCTGCAGCTAATCATAGAGTGAAAGTATCATCATCTCCGGCTCATTGGTAGAAGAAAAAAAAAAAAAATAACTATCTCCAATTATGTTAAGTGCAGACTCTTGGCTTTTTGGTGTCATTCTTGAGCCATTCACTTCGGAACTTCTATACCTCTGTGTATTAATTTGCATCAGGCATTAGAGGCTCGAGCGTTTTCTTCGGATGATATTTTTCATTCTGTCCTGCAGCACAGAGGAAGCTGCGGCATCGTCCGGTTTCTGATAATAATATCAATTTGCAGGGGTACTATCATTCCTATCTCTGGCGCATGATGCAGCAATGCGGTTCACAGATAGAAACAAATTCACAAAGACTTATAAACTGTAATTGACTTTAGATTTTTTCGCCTAACTGCAGATCCCAACGGCTTGGCCAGCCTCGAATGGGGTCCACATCTTCGGGGTTTAGAAACCCTCCAGTTTCCCGAGGATTTGGCCAATCCGCACTTGAGGGGAAAGCGATTTGTGAATTTGAGTGATTTGGCGAACGAGCAAAAGGTAATTATTTTATTATAGTGGAATTCGTTATGAACTTTCTATCGTTTAATTACATCCACGACATTTTCAGCCCAACAAACCTTATCAAGCCTGCATTGCACCGAACAATAAAAAGGGCCATTGTAGACACCTGAGCCAATGCATTCTCGAAGAGTTTCGCACGAACTTTCCACGGTTTATGGATTATTTCTGTATCATCGAAAGATCGTAAGTGAATTATCGAAAGGTACCAAATATCGAAAAAAGGGTAATCCAATGACACAAACTTTGTAAATTTATCAAAAAGTTACGTCGGAACTTGCTGTCCAGATGGAGCCGAAGTTGTGAATCCAACATCGCGGAATGCCGAAAGCTTGGCGGGGTTCCTACCCGTTGTTGCAAGTCAGTAAAAACCGAAACCTAAATCAAAATTAATATTTTCGCGGCCAATATCACTCGCAAGAGTCATTTGGAACCTTGAATTTTCTATCCACAGACACTGATGATGACAAACCGATCTGGGGATCAGCGGAGGCTGATGAATCCACTGACTTAGAGGCAGCAGGAAGCGACATATCTGCCACAGCAACAACGCCACAAAAGAATAACGCCACTCAGGATTCCGACGCTTCTAGAACAACGGGACAATTACGTGGACCTCGAGGTTGTGGAGTGAGTACAAAGTCAAGGATGCGTATTGTGGGAGGGCGACCTGCTGACCCTCAGGAATGGCCTTGGATGGCTGCACTTCTCAGACAAGATGCGACTCACTACTGTGGCGGTGTCTTGGTAACTGATCGTCACGTCCTGACCGCTGCTCATTGCGTTTATCAGTGAGTATATGCACGATGTTATGAGAAAAACCAAGAATTGCTGTAAATTTTGACAAAATTTCTGATCTCTCGTGATATTTTCGAATCTCAGGGGACTTTCAGATCTTAGTACTCGCTTCAAGGAGCAAAAGCCACAGAATTTGACTCCTCTAAATCAAATCAATTATCGTCTTCCCTCGCAGGTACAAGGCGAGAGAGATTCGCGTCAGACTTGGCGAATATGATTTCCGTCAGCCCGACGAGACCAGAGCTCTTGATTTCCGGGTATCAGAGATCAGGCAACACCTCGACTTCGATCCAACGACCTACGAGCACGATATAGCTATTGTAAAAATTCACAGACCAACTACATTCAATAGCTACGTATGGCCGATTTGTCTCCCACCAGTGGGCATGACTTTTGAAAATAAAAGCGCCATCGTAACCGGTGAGTCTTCTAGCTGAATATTTTTATCAAAGCTGATCCCGTGAGCTTCGCATATATGTAACACATATTACGTGGCTATCCGCCGGTCGTATATTAGGCCGAGATCATTCGGGCGTGAAAGTAAAATATTAAATGAGTCGAGGGGCCGAAAACCGCGGGGTTTATTTTCCTGAAGAAACCCAGGCGATCCCTGAGAGCTTTCAGGGTGTAAATGATTAATTAATCAAGAGATAAAGGTCAAAGGTAACCGAAGGCTTTCTGGGCAAGACTCGGTATTATATAACGAGTAGGTATGTCAGCAAATGTGAGTTTTATATGAGCACCAAGTATCCAACAGAGCGATAAACTTTACTCCGTTATTCCAAGCGTTATTCATAATTCAGTATCTGACGTACCGTACAGATTTCCATAACTTCTGTCGAAAGTTCGCGCCCTAATTAACTCGGGATTCACCCTATCAGAACTAATTTCATCCAATTTAAACTAAATTTATTTAAAGTGAATCCACCTTATAATTTACCTCAAGTCATTCTACCTGTATAACAGGGTGGGGTACTCAGTACTTTGGTGGTCCCGCAAGCCCTGTATTAATGGAAGTTGCGATTCCAATTTGGCCCCAAAGAAGATGTGTTCGTAGTTTTACACAACGTATACCAGAAACTGCAATGTGCGCTGCTGCCTACGAAGGTGGTCGTGATTCTTGTCAGGTAAGATTTGGAGCTTTAATATTCGATTCAAAAGAACCAATTACCTAATCGATGAATTCACAAATCTCGAGTGAAATATCAGATGGGGATAAAACGGTTTAAAAAATTTTAAAAATTACTCGCGAGAGAAGATCCTTGGTCAATTTTTTGTATTAAAAATGAAATGAAGATAGTATTTTTTTTCTTATTTTTATTTTTCATAGGGTGACTCCGGAGGGCCGCTTTTACATCAGTTGGGTAATGGAAGGTGGGTTAACGTGGGTATCGTGTCCTGGGGCATTCGTTGCGGCGAGCCTGGCCACCCCGGGATATATACACGCGTCAACAGTTACCTGGACTGGATATTTGCCAACGCGGTATTTTAATGACGTGAAGATAATGTCTTGCACCACGTTTTGTGGTTTATAATTATATACATAATAAATATAACACTGTGCCAAAGTTTTGACAATAAAATTTTCATATTATAATAATTGTGCTGAATGATTATCTTTTTATTATCCATATCGTAAATTGGCAATAACAAAAAAAAAAAAAAAAAAAAAAAACTATGTGCCTTTCGCGTCGAGTTGTTGTATATAATTTTCTTTTCTTTTCTTTTACTTCTCCTTTTATTATTAAGAAAATTTATCATCTGCAAAAAAATGACTGAAAACGATTTCAACTTTTATTACGAGCTGTGCTGCAATAATAATAATAATAATAATAATAATAATAATAGTACGTCGTTCATTTTTTTTTTTTTTACACCATTTTTAAAGAATGAGACATAAATATGATATTCTTCAGCGTATTATCTTTCTGACATTATTATTATTACATACTCATTTTTATATCAATTTATAATCAGTCAATCACTCATCCGCTCGATAGAATTACAGCTTTCACGTTCAGCCTCTATTTTTGACATTTTTACACTCTCTCTCTCTCTTTCTCTATCTCTCTCTCTCTCTTCCACTCGATCATGTACCCTTTTTTTGTAATTTTTTTTTTTAATTAATCTTGCACTCGCCGTAGGCCCAGCCTCGACTCTCTAAATCCTACACATCGATCTGTGATAATTTTTAATAGTATATTATATATGTATAATTTCTTTTCTTATTTGTATAATATAAGACTACTAATAGTATACATATATTCTATAATATATACCATATATACCATATATATATATATATATATATACTATATATATATATATATATATATATATATATATATATATATATATATATATATATATATATATATATATATATATATCATATCTTCAAATACGTAATACTACAACGTTAAATTTCTAGGATCTCAAGTTTGATAGCCTGCAGCTGTCGATGTATAAAGGGAATTGGGGAAAAAAAATGGAAGGAAAAGATAATAATGAGAAGAAAAAAAAAAAAAAAAAATTGGAAAATAAACTCAATTCGCTTCCAGCGCAAATTCTACCGTATAATATTATACTCAACACTGCACCGAGTACAATTACTTGTATACCTATATACCTAGATATCGTTGGTTCAATCGGCACGTATACAATTCACCTTGTAATTCATTGAGAGTTAAAGATTTTTCTTGTTTTCTGTTTTCACCTTTTTCGATTCAGTTCCGCAGGCTTTCAAACTTCTGATTCTTCTCGTTCTTTTTTGTTTCTTGCTTCATTTTTTTTTTTGTATTTGTATTATATATATTTTAACAATAAATTGTGAAATTGTGCTTAAAGCTAGTAATGTCATACGTAACTGCTTTCCGTTGGCCCATATGAGCCTTTTGGAATAGGCCGAACCGATTATCTTACTCGTAGCAATGAACGACTATATATTTTAATTTATTTTATTTTATTTTTATTTTTTATTTCTTTTTTGTTGATGAAAAAATGAATCTGGATATGAAATCAATATATGTCTGAAAAAATTGCTCGCTTGATTACCGTATAGGTACATACATGTAGGTACATACGTGCTGAATAAAATAAATTATAAAAATACGATCGTTATAGGTATATAATACTGTGCGACTGGTTTATAAACTTTAAATCCTTATTTATATATTTTTTATATTACCGTATATATAATGAACTTAGCTACGAATTATCCATATCCGTTTTTACGTTAAAGAATTTTTTAAATTTAAACATTTAAGTAAATGAAAATTCTTCTCATTTTCGTTCCATAATGTATATAATTTTTTTTTTTTTTTTTTTTATATCTTTCTTTTATCTCTGCTTTTGTAATACTCTTTCGATTCAATGAATTTCAATCCTTATTATCATAGTCGCTGAAATTCAAATTCATTTATTTAAATCTAATCATTAGCTAATAATGGTAACATTGATTCCGCGATACCTTGTACAAAGAGATCACTTCCTAGCGATCGACGAAGCTGAGGATCTACCCAATTATTTTACTTCTTTCTCTTGTTGAATTTTAAAGAGGTTTTTTTTTTCAATTTTTACCGTATATTTTCTTCTTCTTCCATCTCCTTTACCATCTCCGAGTACAACTAAATAAAAATAAAATTCACCCCTTACACGTATATTTTTCTTTACATATATTTCTTCTCTTTATTTCTTTTTATATATTTGAGTTACGATTCTTGCCTCCGATTTACGGTGACTAAAATCAAGCCCTAATTATACGTCCGGTCATAAAACATCTTCCGCGGTTCGTACGTGTTGAGGGATTTGTGTACCCGGGTTTTGATCCCCTTCTTCCTAATCGCTAATTTCGGCAACATTGGTTCCATGTAATACCTGACGCTCGTAAGCGCGTTTTAATCTCTAGTTTGGGTCGTTTGATTTAAGGGATGAGGATTCGGGGCTTGGGGCTTGGAGTTTGGATTCTGGGGTTCGGGGTTTGGGGTTTGGCTAAAGAGAGCTAGACTCGTGGATGTGATCCAGCTGTTGCTGGTAAGAGAAGTGGGGCCTGGGGGCCAGAGTCAGAGTGATTGGGGACACTTTCTAGGGTAAGGTGTGTCGAGAGTGTGGGAGGGTGATTTGGAGGTCCGTTAGCGGCACCATCGGTGGCTCGATGAAGGGGTGAAGGAGAGACGAGACTTGGGGGTGCCCCGTTACCCGTCAAATTTACCGCGTTCCGATTCTGGCTCTGTATTTGATGTTGGTTCTGATGAGCGATCGCTGGCACTTGATTCACCATTGGCGTAGGCCTCGACTGAACGTTATTGTTGTTTGTTGATTTTGACTTTTCACCCTGTAGCCAGTACGTCACCATCGTCCCCTTTCCCTGCGCCAAAGAAACATTGCTAATTCTTCATACCAGTATCTAATAATTATCTCAAAATATTTCATTCACAAACAGATTCGCATGGAAATTCATCGATTAAAAAATTCAGATCATAAATCTCACGATCTGCACTCTCCCTTTTGTTAGAGAGTAATAATGTCCTGTTATACCTAAAATAAATGATCGATTGACCTGCATCTGACAATATGATGGGATCGAAAGTTCTCTCAACACGAATGAATTGAGTCTAAAATATACCTATTATACCCAGTATATTACGAAATTTCATAAGATGGTAGCATTTTATTTAAATTGTTCCTCAATGCCTCTGACGTGATATATAATAGGGATAAAAATTTTTTTTTTGAGATTTAAGACGATTTTCCTTTCAATCTGGTCAAAACCCACGTTGTATAAAGTTCTACCGTCTAATAATTTCGTTATACCCGAATTTGTCCGGCATTCTTCAAAGAACTTTTGTTCATCTGACAATCTGGGAATTTTAAATCTGGAATCGAGAGCAAAAGGGATAAAGCGAAGTAACACAAGTCTAAGAACGAGAAAAGCCCGTCGTCTCTTGAAATTGCTGTAGAAAAAAAAAAAAAAAAAGGAAGAAAGTTTTTTCTGAATGCTGATTAAATAATTCTAGCACAGTTTTCAACTCCCGTTTAAGTTACCATTTCCTTCTAATTTTTGCTTTTTTTTTTTTTTCGTCTCATTTTCGCCAAGAATATTTGCGGAGGAAAAAGCATCTCAGTAACTAATCACACGGCTATTTGAACGACGACGACTTACGATTAGTTAACTCGTTGATATAATTACACAGTTCAAAGATAATTACTGATTAATATCTGGTAAATGAAAAACTGGAATTAATTGAAAATGGGAAACAATTAGCATCAATTTATTTAACGAAAAAATCCGCTCTTCACTGACCTTCATCGTGACCTCTCCTCTGCACTCCAAATCGAAGGTACCGAAGGTATCTAAAATCTCTTTCGTCTGTGGACTGACGTGTATCTTGAGAGCTGAAACGAATGATAAATGAAAATTTAAATTAAAGAAAAATTATCATCTCTTGGATCCGGCTTATCTCACGCCTCGGGGTTTTTCACGTTTATTATGTATTCAAAAAAAAAAAACAGAAAAAAAAGTAACCGAATGAAAGGACGAACGAACAAGCAAACAGACGAACAAATAAATAAACAAACGAAGAAAGGACAAGGTAAACGAAATGCGGCTTAGGAAGAGCGTTGCCGTATCTTCAAGACACGAAAAACGTTTCGGGTATATAATTGTTGAAAATTCCAGTAAGCTAGGAATTCAATTCCAAGTCAACATGGGATACAGTTATTTGGTAGATATACGCGACGATTGAGAGACTCCTTTACGGGTCAACGATCTTCGACAACGGATGCGAAGACATGACGCCTCCAGCAAATTTCCTGTCTCTTCTGAACTGATCTTCGCTGAGATCGAACAGGACCGTACCCATAAGACGAGTAGCGAGAAGTATTCACTTCAAGTTTTCGATCGGGTTCTTGACGGGCCCTTGAACCCTCGAATAACGATATTCCGCGCCCTTATCCAATCCTTGACCACGGCCAAGGACCTCGGAACGGTCTGTTAACTTAGGATGGTAGTGAATTTGTTAAAGGCGCAAATTCGCGTCGGTAGTACCTTGGCAAACACCATGCCAGTAGCTGGGTAACTTCTCGAAATCCCCCCCCCCATTCTACAAACAAAGCTAGTGCTCAAATATATTCCAGGTTGAAAATTAATTATCCATAGGCATACATACGTACGTACGTATCTGCACACACGCACACGCACACGTACGTAAAATATATAGAGTATGTAAATGCACACGTAATTGTACAAACCATTCGTTGTGACCGTTATTCAAAGTTCTGTTATGTGATATATGATATAGTTTATTATAGAGCTACCATTATATGGTATAATACACTGGCCCTAATTAAAAGCAAACATTAGAGTTAAAGCAGCGACATTAACCATCGCTAAAATCGAAGAGTTATATTCCATGCTTTAAAAATATCTGCAGACCAAAACCTGAAAGGATCAAAATGACGAATTTTTCTTGCCATTAAATCGCCACTTTTTCAAAATTTCGACAAAGCGAAGGTCGGAGAAATGTTTTACAACTTAATTGAAATGGGTGGGAAAAATTTAGTGAAAAGTGGATAATAATTGTGAAAGATTAGGGGTGAAAAAAAAAAACAAATAACTGCCCAGTCATTTGGCTAAGTGGTCGAAAGCCTTATACGGTGAAAGAAAAACGGGGGGAAAAAAAAAATTATGGTAAAGAAAATTTTTAATGATAAATAGAATTTATTACCTTGCCCGTTGCTTTCCATTCTCGAAGCTGTGTTCACCGTGTCTCCGAAGAGACAGTACCTCGGCATCTTTAGCCCGACTACCCCAGCAACACAGGGTCCTGAAAAGGAGGAAATTCGCTGAGGTTTATTCGAGGTAAAGAACAGGGAGAATAGTGTCTTTGGAAAAATGGAATTTCCCTCTAATTTTCAGCGACGGAAAATCGGGGCCGGAGATTGAAGCTGATCAAAAATCAAGTGAAAAATGTAAAAAAAAAAAATATTATTCTTTATCCCTTTCATCCCGGATGACTCAGAGGCGACGTTAATACCTGACCTTGCGAAATATATCTTTGCGAAAGAGATAAGCCGCGGCTTCTAACTCCGGATCTAAACTATTCCGCACTTTAAGTCTCCGAGCTTTTGATCTCGCCATATCTCGCCCGTGTCTACTTAAAGGATGACCCAAGAGTCCGGAGCACTCAGCCGCAGTAAGAAAAGATTAATGAAAGTAAACTCGCCGCATAAGGCCATTAGGTAATATTAATTGGCGACAGTACAGTCTGACTTTTATACTCAGGTTGGTATTGAAGCCCGCAAGCCTCGGGCGACAAATTGATTGAAATTTTTCTGATACTTTCATATAACCTCGAGACAAGATTTCAGTGACAGAGTAAAACCCTCAGGATTGAAGTGACGAAAATTTTTCGCGACAGGAATGGCAAGAGACTATAAAACGGCTAGTGAAAATATGTCCTTGAAAATATTTAAATATTTTATAAAAATTGTTAAGAATCGAATCTTCATTCGAATTTTTTCTGCCAAGAAAAAATTTCCTAGTGAAATATGAATTTGAATAAAAAATTTTGAGCTATAACAGCGAGCGAAATTGAAAAAAAAAATTGAAAAGGCGTGGGGTTTTTTTTTTCTTACCGGAATGCATCCCGATCCTTAATTTCAATTGTTCCTTTGGCCTGTGACGGATGCTGAAGGTCATAACTGTGTCTCTCAGAGCCAAACTCATCCGTGCTATTTCTCTGGCGTGATTAGTCCCGTTTCGAACCGGAAGTCCTGATACCACCATGTATGCGTCACCGATGGTTTCCACCTATGGACACATCCGATCGATGCTCTTAATTACCTCTTGTTTACAAGGCAGACCCGCCATCAGTGCCACCCTTCTATTTACCTTGACCGTAAAAAGGGGGTAAATGAATAAAAAAAAAAAAAAAGAAAAAGAAAAAAAATCAGAAAAAAGCTCGAGAGAAAAAAAAATAGCAATAATAATGATAATAATATATGCGACACGCGATGCACGCGATTATTTTGTGGAAATAAATGCATAATTGATTGTATATCAAGGGCGGAATAATTAGTCGCTGTTTCGAATAGAAATATACCTATAAGCGTGGTAGGTATACCGCAAAAAAAAAAGAACGTGAGAGTACAAGAAAAAAAAAAAAAAATATGTGTCAAGTTATCCAAAGGACCGAGGAGATTCGATATTTCTTGCCGAAAGCATGATGAAATTTAATATCGTGGAGAATTTTTATTTATATACCTATATACCTGTACCTATGTATATATGAAAGAGAGAAAGCGCTCGCTCACTATTTCTTCGAGTTGTTGGTTCGGAAATTTTTACCACGCCTTTTTTTTTTCTGACGATATGATCTTGTTGTAGGGAACGAGGTTGCTCAGGGTTTTCTGCACCCTTTTAGTCACGCGAACGGGAAACCTTTGTCCCCAAAAAAAAGGGGGTGAATAAAAAATAAGAAAATAATAGCGACGAAGTAGTGGAGACAAAATAATAATAATAGTAATAATAATAAAAATTCCCCGAGTGTTTTACAGCTTCTGGTAATTTAATCTGTTAAAAGAACCACCACCACCACCACCCCGCCGAGTAACAAGTGTTCTCTAGTTCACGAATAATTTAAGGCACATGTTTCACGTATGTATACCGCAGCTTTTTACTACGGGTACGTGAATTTATTAAATACTTAGTAGGTACCAGAGAGAAAGAGAGAGAGAGAGAAAGAGGAAACATCATAACTCAGCGTTTCAATTTTTAAAACCACTTAATTCCGCTGTGAATTGAATTTTCAAAAGCTGGAAAAAAGCTTATCCTCGACTCGGCGCGATGCTATGCTACGCTATGCAATATAATCGCGTGACTTTCGTTGCGGTACGGCAATTTGGGTTAATAAGTAACCGAGTTTCAAGGGAATCAAAAATTAATCTCACCACTAGTTGCAGCAGCAGAGAAGAAGAAGAATAAGAGAAAATTTTTTATTCAATCATATTATTCTGATAGAAATCTTTCAGAGCTTTAAATTCGTCATTGATTTGAGTTAAAAGCGTTCGATTTCATCGTTCCTGGCTTGATTTGGGCTTCTTTCTTCAATTTAACCATGACATGCCGTAACTTAGTTAGGATTCAGTTCTCTGAAGCAGCGAGAAAGAGAGTCTCCTGTTTACTTTCTCGTCTCTATAATTCCTGCGAGATATATTAATCCTGAGGAGAGTGAATAGTCGCATCGAAGTCGGGGTAGGGTGGTGCGATCTCAACACCACCGAATCAAATCGTGTTCTTCGTATTTTCCTACAATTCGGAAAGTAAAAAGTAAGTGGCAAAAGATCCTAGCGCAGAGGCTGCAGGAATATGGAAGAAACGAGGAGAACTCCAGCACTCGAATCGGAGGACTACGTGCTGAAGATACGAGTATAAAGAAACGAAGAAATCCACTCGAGATCGCGATCCAATTTTGTCTAACCCCGAGATCTGTATCGTCGTGTAGTAAAGACGTAATTCAAAAAATAAGTACATATTCGAAAGGGTATTGACCTGCATTGAGAGCAGTGAAATAAACGGGGTTTACCGTACCGAGGTTCGTTGTAGTCGCGAAACTTTTCGATAAGAGTAAAGGTCGTTCAAGCTCTGTACTTTATAATCGTAAGTAATGACGAGTCGTAATTCGTACCTATAAGCTGGATCTCGAATTTTATTGAAATAAAAATCGTCTCGCCGGTAGTATAACGTCCGGGATGAATAGAATCCTGACAAAGCAACGGGGAATCCCCGACGTAGGTACTTTTACTCCCTAAAGCTCGCGCTCCGTTACCCTCGAACCCAAGAATCTCGCGTTTAACTCCAACTGGTGGAAGAATCCGATGTAAGAGTTTACCAGTTCTCACAGCACTAGGCGTACACGTATCTCGTGTACCTATACATCTACCCTTAGTAAAGAGAGAAATAGGGGAGAGGAAAGAAGAGAAGGACGCACGGTGTAAAGGTAAAGCCGTGAGTATTAGTACGTGCCGTTGATACTGCCAACGTATTTAGAGAATAAGGTTTGCAATCCTCTAGTTTTGCAGGCAAACAAAAAGACCCGTGTTTCAGTACGTATAGGAATTTGCATATTTCATATTTTAAATTTTTCCTTTCTTCTCTTTTCATTTGTCCCATTTTGGCACGCGGACCTCTAATTCCATCAACGACAAATATATTTCCGTCTTTGGAATGGCTGTATAACTTAACTCTGTGCTTTTGTGCCTCCACAATGTCCGAGGCTGTGTATAATAGATCGAAATTCGCTTTTCTCTTAGACGACTGGACCTCAGTACACGCTTTCTCGGCGGCTATTCCTTGTTTGTAAACATTTTAGTTACGCTCGAAGAAATACCTAGTGAATACGTCTCTACCTATAGGAAGTTAAGGGAGAGCTTTTCGCGTGTCTAGGTACTCAATTTACGTGGGTGTTTCAGTTACACGCTCGTGCGCGTTGATTGGCATTTAAAAAAATCGCCGAAAGTACAAGGACCCTCGTTTAGTTATAATCTAATCCATTTTTTGTCTGTTTTGTTTCCCCTACTCTCACTTCTCAGGATTTTTAGTCAAGCTGATTTTTGATGGCCCAGACATTCTCGAGTTTCGAACGGATAAATCGTCCACTTTATCTTTCAGTTTTGACCCCAAAATAATTTGCAATATAACAATGAGAAAAATTTCCGTTGATTCCCTCAAGGAATCGATTCTGCTATAAAAGAAAATTATCGCATTATTCTAACTGGTGGGAAAAAAAAAATAGCGAAACCTGACCTCTGAAACTTGAACGACTAAATTGTGAAGAAACTTTATACGTAAAGGGGAGGAATTTTCTGTAAAGTAATTGTACACACAACCGTAAGTGTATGTGTGTATGGAATTGGTGGACAAATCGAAGTATGTATGTACCTATACATATATACAAAGTGGAGCTGCGCGAAAGGATATAGACCGAAGCTTGAGATAAAAGCGGAAAATCCTGAGAGCGAAGCAGCTGCAGTAACGTATAACGAGGTTCAGTTTCGTTTCAAGTTTTAACAACATAGCTGCAAGCTGGTGTTAAGAAGGCCAATGTTTGAAGAAACTTCATAATCCCGTGTCTCGGTTAACGGTAACCGAAATTCTACAGAATTCTACAGAAAATGATACATCAAAAATCTCATGTAAAGTATAGAAAATTTTTTGATATCTCGGTCTGTTTCTTTCGTCGGAATAAAAGCGTTCGGAAAATTGATTCGAGTTCCCGTATTCACTCACCTTATAGACGTCAAAATTCTCGATGATTGAGTCGAAGCAGGTGTAAAGGTCGTTGAGAAGGTCTACGACCTGCAGTGGTGTGCTTTCAGCAGAAAGGCTGGTGAAGCCGACGATATCGCTGAAGTAAATGGTCACATGGTCGTAGGTTTCAGCGATTACACTCTGACCCAGTATTAACTGAGAAGCTACGGACCTGAGAAGGTAAAAAACATATTGGTCATTTTAATGCGTGGATGAATATACCACTGATGCGAAAACTGGCGTATATTTTTCAACAGCAGTGAAACCGAACGAGAAAACCCAGGAAACATTCCCATTTATTGAGAGATTCTATACTTTCGTTTCTATAGCGAATAACGGGACTATTCAGCATCGGATCACGTCGGGAATAAAGTATCTTCCAGTCAAAGCTCGACAGTATTGAGTAAAGGAGAAGAACAGGGAAGAGTATTTCCGTGAGACTCGCGATTCTTGGGTGTCTTTATATCTTGCAATTTGTCCGAAGAGGTGCATTGCTCTGGGTGAGTATTCGTATTTTTTTTTTTTTTTCTTTTTCTTTCGTTTTTTAGTTTTTTCTGTCCACTTTTTTGTGTATAGGTATATGCATAATGCATGAGTGTAAATGTATAAATATTCTTTCCACGGAGAATATCTTCGCGATTTTGAAATCCCTATAAATTTATTCCTATCCGAATAGATCTCGGTTTGATCTCTACGTATAAACTTGCCCTGTTGGATCCCTTGACTCACTACTCCTCTTCCGCAAATAGGGCTATCCGTCCGATTCGGAGAAGCAATTCCCACCGACTGTCAATCTTTCGCGGCTTCCACTCTACCCTCTGTATATCTATATACCAGATACCTATGTATAGTTATACGACGATGAACTTTGTCGAAGGAGAACTTTTGAAAAGATCGCTTCCACTGCGCCTCACGTCGACTGGCCGAAGACGGAATATACCGACTACAACCCTTGTTGAATTTTATGATCGATACACGGTTTTAATGTTGTTTCTTTTTCGGTTTATGTTTTCTTTTCTCGTTTTCTTTCTTCACTTGTTTCGAATGATCGACAAGGATTTATACTTCTTCTTCTTCTTCTTCTTGCGGTGGAACGGCTTTGCCCATCTTTCTTCTCCCCGTTTATTGATAGGCTTTTGAAAATTGAGTTTGAGCAACCCTCCCCAGATTTTCCTGTTCCCCAACCGTACGAATCACGGTATAATATTGGGAGTAAGGAGGAAAGTTAGTTTTGAGGATTGAGTGGTAAACTTAAAGCTGAAGAGGAGCTAGTGTGAGAGCAGACGAAGAGATGCAAAACAGATGGCTGGATTAAATTCTTCTATAATCTTCGACAAAACTATAAAAATAAGAATTCGATGTCAGTGTTGAAAGGGGCAGGACGTATTTTGCAAGTGAAATTATTCCATGGGGAAAATTTGAATTTTTAACAGTTGAGAATGTTTTTTTTTTTTTTTATTTTTGTCCAAAAGAAATTAATCCTACGAATACTGGACCCCGTCCTATCGGACTTCACATCCGTCTCTTCCCAAGCCTAACAAAATACGAAATTCCATTAAATTCAAAAGCGTAACGGTGTTCTCGTGTCCGCTTTGACGGTCTACCGAACAAGACAATGATATGTATTTTCAGCACGGTTCATATTGTGCGTTTTTTTTCTCTTCTTATTCTTCTTTCTCATTCTCATACGTAAAGTATTCCAAATTAAGTGCTTCGGGATATTTATCTCAGAGTAACCTGTACTTACGTATACAGCTATACCCGTACCCCTAAAGTAAAATATTCTACATAAGAAACAAAGTTGCACATCTGGCTGCCACGAAATAAATTCCCAACGACAGATATTGCCAAGAAAAAGTCTCTGAAATGAAATATATTCTCTCCACGAATACGCATATTTACGTATACGACTTTCCCCCCGTCTCCTTGTTTCTCTCTTTCTTTCTCTTTACGCAGATAATTTCGAGGCAAGGAAAAAAGAAAAGAAGAATGAACAAAAAATATCTTCGAACTTGAAAAGTCTGAATTTTGAATATATGTCGTCTAATTTTTCCTCCGGCTAGACATGTTTTAATTTACCTTGTTCCAGCTAAATTTAATTCAGCGTTTATTAAACGCGCCGTTGGTAGAGCGTGAGGTGTGATTATTATTTAATTTTTTTTTTTTTTTTCTTTCTCTAATCCTACTTTTTTGTCTTATTCTTCTTTTACGTGACGACGATTGTTTCACAGCGTCAGATCGTTAAAACGGTCAGCGAATCTGGTCGGAATGTACATACGTATTTACCAACCGCATATCATTGGCGTAAATCGGATCTAATTTCATGTATCATTTGCGGGGAAAACCCCCGATTCAGTTTCCTGAATTCATGTATTATTCAGCGTTCCGTGATCGAGAATTTTGCATACACCATTCACTGAGAGAATAACCGTCTCCTTATAGTCTTCAAACTCCTTCATCTCGACTTTGAGCCCCATCAAACCCGCGGACAACCACTTTTCGGAGCTCCATTTCACTACTTAGAATAAATCCATATCGCTATTCGCCGCCCTGACGCGTTGCTTAATATTCCATAGAGATTTCCAATTTATCTCAAAGAAAGCCTCGAACCTGGTACCGAACGCCGACAGCATCACAAAAATCATTTGCTATATGTACGTTATAAGTACGTTAAACGTATATATCAGGTGTCAAATTTAATCGATATAGTTGACTGTATCTGAAGCCAGTATTAGAATCAGCGAATATAAAATGCTCGGAAAGAACTTTTACGATTTGAAATGGAACGGAATTGAATCCATTGAGATGAGGGTTATAGGTACTGCCGTTTTATTACCTGAACCCCTTCTCACCGTAATTATTGAAGCTTAATCTATTCCTACTTTTCCCGTTGTCCTTGTTCTTCGGTTTTAATTAATAATAGAGCTTTGAATTACTCCTGAAGATAATTGAAATAAAATTTACACCGCGTCAGCTACGACGTACCTATAATATACCACTCGCACAAGAAACACTATAACTGAATAGTCGAAATACTTGGGATACATGGACGGAATAGTTCGCGAACTAAGGCCCGTCCTTGGCTAGGCCTTGCCCCAATATCCACCTGGAAAATGGCCACCGGCGATTAGCAAAGGGATTCCAGATGAGAGGGAGGCTCTATTATTGGCGTTTCTTTGATTCCCGACGCAATGTCCGGCCTGTATACCCCGTCGCCTCTTTACACAGCCTTGGGGAAGTCAAAGAGATCGAGACAGAGCGAAAGAATAGTCTCTTTGGTCGGAAAGCTCGCTCGAGCAGAGATAAAACGAAAAAAATAAAATATCACTTATAAGTCTTACCGTATTTTGTATCAATTCGAGGCCCCCCCCCCCCACGCTCCTTGTAAATTTCGTCAAGATTTTCTGAGGTAAAACATTTGCGTTCTTGAAATTAACAACCCTGAGCTATCTTCCTCTCGTCCGACATACCGTGGTCCAGGAATTTTCGTTGTTATATTTAAATTGACTGAATTCCATGAAAACCCCGGAGAGGGTTTTTGGCTGATTTTATACATTTTTTGCTGCGAGATTCATCGCGATTTTTACATTTTTCACATTCATTTTTCAATGTGCTCGCGGATTTTCATTCGAAAGACGAAATTAGATTGGATTCGGTTCGGGGGAATCGCGATACCTACATATTAAATCCGGCAAACTTTTTTACAATATCGTATACGTATACGGCAATCTCTGCGGATTCTTCACTCGCTTTTATAATACACGGAAATATTGGCCTTTTTGGTACGAAAAAAAAAATTCAAAGAACTCGAAAAGTCATGCTCTCTCCGTTACATAATTATAAAATCGCCGCAAAATTCATATCCTGATTAAAAACATGCGCAATGTTTAATTCAGTAGATTATAATAAGCCAAATAAGCTTGGACGAATTTCACCCCATCCTACGACGTATATAAGTAATTCTAAATTAACGCGGAGGATTAAACTTCCATTTTATAAAAAAAATGACTAAATATAAGCAACTTAATCCGTGAAGGGATCCAATAATCTGTTCTCCACTTTCAACAGTTAGAGCAAAATTGCCTTTGTTCTTTTTAAGTAACGAGACTGAGAAAAAAGGACTTGAAAAGTTGGCAAGCTTTCATGTCGATATATTTGATTACCTGGGACAGAGTAGTTTTATTTTTTTATACGTGCTCGGTTGACTCTGGGTGTTCGTCAGGTATATATCAAAGCCTAAATAAGTTACCCTATTTCATCCCAGACGATCGTAACTTGACTCGACTTACTTTGGCAAAAGTTGGTACAGTAGTTCCTCGCATTTACGCTTCTCCTCAAAGTAGTCAGCCGTGCGTTCCTCAACCAGAGTCTCCAAGTTGTTAGCATATTGTTCCATTCGGGAGAGGAGATTGTCCAATATATTGCTGCTCTCGTAATCTCTGAAACAAAAATATCAGAATAAAAAGAAATCGAAAAGAAAACAAGCAGGTAAATCGGCTGACCACGATGGGCCAGACCTAAAACTTCCCGTCCAAATTTTTCAAGGAAACAAAAAAACAGATGTATGACGATTTCCTAAAATAATTATTGGTAGGCAATTTTCAGATGAGAGGGGTTCAAAAAATCTGTCCTTGTATTCGTGATCAACGGTCCAGAAAACCTTGAGATTCCAATTTTTATTGGAATCCGTCGATCCTTTCTCGAGATATCGTGGATTGAATTAATTATTTCAAAATTTTGTTCTTCGAATAGCTCGAAAACTACTGGACCGATCAAATCCAGAATCTAATCAGTTCTAAGTTCGGAGAATCCGCGTCGATTGATACCAAATTCATAAAAATCTGATCATTCGTTCTCGAGATATCGTCGGCCAAAAAAATTGATCACATACATACACACACACACACAGACGTCCATCTGAAAATGATCGGAGATGATTCTCTAGACTTCAAAACGTCGAGATTTAGTGAAAACTCAACTCTTCATTTTCGGGGTGAATACAATAACTTCCTCTTTTCTCTGATATCAGAGAAACGGGAAGTTAAAAAGGTGAAAAGGAAGGAGGAGAATAGATTAGAGCGTAACGATAATCGATAAATTAGCCCCTCAGTCATGACCGATCAGCGTATACGTACAATATTCTTGAATCACGTTTCTTTCCGTCTTTTTCGAAAGCAATTATAATTAGTTAAAGGTATATAAGTACTAGGCAGCCTGCCTTCTGCAGGCTCCAACAGCGGAGGAATAACGCTAACGATGTTATTGTTTTCGAGTGGATTTGATACTCGGAACAGATAGGTAAACTATAATATAATTTCCTTGCAGACGCGGGGGCTGATATCTCGTATCCGAAATAAGGGCTGTCCCTAACCAGTATACTTGTACACCGCAAGGAATAACTGAATTAATGTGATGCCGTAGATACCGCGTTTCACATTTCGGTGAACAACCGTGTACATACCTACCATATAACTTGTCTCGTTAGTGTGCAGGCGGAAAAACGGGGAAAATGTTAAAGGTCAAGTAGCATTTGTTACCCGTCGCCAAATCTTCCCAATTGCATATAACAACGACGTATAAATAAATCCTGTATAACATTACCCCGTTGGGTTTGTAGAAAATAACTTTTTACCCCCCCAATCTACTTACTCTAAGTTTACGAATTGTGTGTTGGAAAACTTAGAAACTAACTTTTCCTAACAAAACTAATTAACGTTTTAACCCCCGAGAGATTAAAAGGGCGAAAAATTTTAGACATTATTGCGAGCTGAAGGATCGTGACGCGCTTTTTCAGCTTAATATCTTTCGTTATTTATTAGGTTCATTTTTATCTTTGCGCTCGTCAACTTCTTCTTCATCAATAGATACACGTGTTTTGGTTTTTCTTTTATCTTTTTTCTCTCGTTTTGTTTCATTTTTCTCATCCATCTATCGACCATCCTTTGCACCTGCGCTTCTGGAGATGAACAAGATCCTCGAAGCGGCAGAAATACAAAGCCGATCGACTTTGATGTAAAATTTCTTGTGTCAACAGACAAAGCGATAATCGTAACACAGTCCGCGACCGTTTTGATATCCACCCCTGGTTCGTCATAAATTCGCGTCATGTGCGCCCCGTGCGGTAAAAGAATTTCGCAAAGTGGCTGCAGCTTCGCGACGCTCCAAATGACGCGGAGCGGAACTTGGCCCTCGACCGTAAAAGAGGCTTTACGGGCTTCTCCGCAAGTCCAAGGCTTAGGAGTCGGTAATGGCGTTAATATAACTGCTCTTTTGCCATAGGGTTCACGGAAGTAAGAATCTGAGAAAGGGCACGTTTTGATTTCCGGTTTCTAGACGCAGTTTCCCCTCCAGAAATGGCCCTCGGCCGTGACCCTGCATATTACCTCGATAAAAACTCTCCCGGCCTTTCACGAAACGGAACAAAAAGCAGGAAAAGAAGAGGGAGAAAAATAATTATAAAAGGTAACGAAGAAAAGAAAGGAAAACGGGAATGGTCAAAAATGGAAAACCCTCCGCCTCAGGGTATCGCAAGCTCTCTACACTAGTGCGGAATTTTCTTCCCTTCCTAGCATAACGAATGTGTATGTACATATAGATCGCAGAAATGAGAGCACATATGTACCTACGCCATGCTGAACAGGATGGAGAAAAAAGGAAGAACCAGAACCTGCAGCTAGCTGTCAGAGAAGAAGGAGATAAAAAATCGAGGCTAGCAAGTAGAGAAATGTTGGAGTAGCTGCGATTTGTTTCAAGATTTTGTCATTTCCACTTGACGATTGGAGTCACGCCTTTACCCCATTTCTCATGCATCTATACGCGCCCCTTCCGTGCCAGTGAACTAACTTGTGAATCAATTCCAAGCAAACAAATAGGGTTACGAACGGTGAGCTAGTGGTAACGCCGGATTTGGTCAGACGCCAAATTATGTTTGTATATGTAGCTTGAACTCACAATCAAGCGCGCGCGCCGTTACTACTGGCATGGCTAGGCGGCGCGAAGCGGCAGCACGTCCGACGTATGACGGGCACGTACTACTGTGCGACGATGAGTTCATCCCGGGATAAATGCGGAAGGTTTTAAAAAATATTATACGCATTTAGATGAAGAATTTTGTGTCTGGAATTTGGTCCATTTTTCACCTTATATATCACCTTGATGATAATAAAGAAAAGAATTCGAGCAATGACTTCTGTTCTTTTCAAAGAATCTTCGTGTTTTCGGACTTTTAGCACCCGAAAAACAGATTTTTAGAAAGACGTCGGTCTGGATGACACACTCGACAAATAATCTCAGCAATGCCTCGACGAATGAAGCCGAAATTTACAGGATTTTACATTCAGATAATGAGCATGAAAAAAATTCTATATCGCCCTTCGATTATTCGCAGTTCTCTACATATAAGCCATAATGTGATGAAAAGTACTGTGCAGAATTCCGTTTCTACGCTTTTCTTTTTTCGTTTTAGCTAAAAAATCGGGAAATTTTCCTTTCTTCTTTTCATTTCAATAAAGGAAATTGAATTTGAAGAAAATCTCAAAGCCCATCGAAGATAATGGAATGGTTGATAGGTATTCTTTGGTATGAGGCAATGGTCAATGCGTAGTAGGGTAGCCGGATTACTGGATTGATCAAAGCGACTTTGCCTCACTGTATCGTTTCAGATTCTGATACCGTATTCAGACGAATTCGATCAGCCAGAGTTTCGAACTTCAAAGATTTTGGATTCCTGCAGAATCGCGACGAATCATATATAGGGACGAGTATCACAGGTAAGTATATTAAAGTTGAATTTTTCAAGAGTCACGTCTCGCCCTCAAAAATATGGAGCAAAATAGAAAGAAGAAGGAGAAAAGAGAGATAAAAATCATTAAAAACGAAACTCGCAAATCCTCTTTTAAAGTTTGCTGAGGTACTTATCCTTCATCACTCGATCCAACGTATAAACTCTTATTATAAACGTGAAAGTTATAACCTTGGGTGTATCCTGCATCCATGCATATTTTTTTTTTTTTCTTTTCTGCACATACTTAAATAAACGATGAAATTTAGTACCGAAAGTTTGAGAAGTTCTTTGCTGTAAGACTCCGGAGGGTTAGAAAATTTTTTTCAGCCATTCTTCCTCGCGATCTTCAATACTGCCTTATGGTAGAAGGCCCGAGTACTCTTACCTCAACGATCAGCCATCGTAGCAGTGGATGTGGATGTGGATTTTCCCAACTCTCGTCAACGACGAAACCAATTTTCTCAGAGACTTACGCGCCTCATAAAACGATCGAACGACTCAAAACCGCAACGAAAATCAAATCTCTGCTCAGGCATTCCTCGTAGTAGATTTTGGCCCTCTTTCGCCTTCTCTCTGGGTTTTCTGTTTCCACCCTTCCGCAATAATCCACGGTTAAATATCCCGCACTAAGTCTGCGAGCCTGTTGACTCCTCGTATCCAATTACAACAGAGACCGTCGTCTGACGTGACGGCAGGAAGGTTGGTACACCTAGGCGTGATGTTTCCGCACCGTAAAGGGTCAAACCAACCTGGATCCTCGAGAGACATGGGAAAAAGCGAGCGAGGTCAGGACGAAGAGTCCTCATTGCGCTAGCCGCTAGGAGGGAAATAGATGCCCAACGCCTCGCTGAATGCCCCCGCGAGGATTGCGAGAGCGTATAGAAGAGGGTAACTTCCGCGAGTTTTATTTCCTAGATATTGCGGGCTGCTCGGATCAGTTGGTCGTAAAATTCCGCTAAATTTATCGCCCCCTCGATATACGCGAACGATTAAACAATGTCCGTTTACAGTCCCCGGTGTCTTTCACGGTATGTTATAGTCCGCCCCATGCACCTCCGACGAGGAGGTTTCATTTTTCACGCAATTTTGCGGAAATTAAAACGTCCCGTAATTTAATTAACCGCAAGAAATTTCTCGATTAATTATTTAATCATCCGTCAACGTACCTTATCGTATTATGACGTAGTACGGAGCACGTCATGTTTATTGACTTATCTGTAATTTGATCTAACGAATAATTAACCTGCGCCTAAGAAGCAAAATTTTCGCCAAATTCGAAGCGCAATTATTTTAATCCCGAAATTAATACGTACCGAAATTTTGAGGATAGAAAATAAAAACTATATTATACGGAGACAGTTTCCTCTGGGATTTCGCTTCACCAATGAGAACGAACCGTCGTCGGCGTCCAAATCTCTCCTTTCTACACCCGAGGGAAATATTATACTGGGTACAGGAAGAGGAGGGGAAACAGCATATAGTATGCAAGATAATAATTGGCTTGGAAGTGGTGCCGCTGGGTGTTCGAAATCTTCGTATCAAGCGTTCCTCTGGAAGCTCGGAGCGTGATCCGTTTCAGAGCAGAGTTACATATACGGTAAAGGTTCAGAATTACCATTTCTACGAATAAATTAGAATAAAAAGACGCGTTCAGCAGTGCTGACAAAATAACAGGTTGAATTAAGCCCTCCGAGATGTGAGCCAACTCGAAAAAAAACGATTGGAGAGAAATTTACCCATCGTTTAACCGGGCGATACGGGGGACTATCCAATTTCGAACGAACTCAATAGTATTTCTAATATCAACATCGAGGCGAGGCGAGGCGAGGAGAGGAGTTTAACCCGCTGAAATAATACGAGCTTTCAACTTTAGCTTGCGTTCACGTACACGTACTAATAATACGTGTACGTATGAAAAAATTAAATTTAGGCAGTTGATGTTAGATAAATTGCGTGTGTTTTTAGAAATCGAGGAACAATTTAATTTCCAGCAATAATTATGTGAGGTTTGCGTGTGCGTCTGATGAATTATGAATTCTAATTATCATAAAGTCTGAAGTGAAAAGCTCAGCTGAAAAAAAAAGAAACGAAAATAAAAAGAAATATGAGGAATTAAAAGAAGCGTGAAATTCTTATCAAAGTATAATGTAGAGGGAAATTAAGAGCACCTACCTTTATATTTTTCATTTACCTACTAAGTAGGTGAAGGAAAAATTGTAATGAAAATTGAATTGAAAATAAAAGCTCCTGGCTTAGAGAATTGGGAATCCCTCGGGCTCGCAGTGGAGGGTGTTTTTAATCACATAAAATCATCTTTACAAAACGAGATTAATTACAAAACGGTAAAGGATTGGAGTATAAAGTCAAGTCACAGACCATACACGGACCTTAATTCGTTTTCTCGAGTGGAATAAAACGAATTTAATATCAAACATCCAGAATCACTCGACAGCAAATTATACAATGGATGATTCTCGGCGTAAATTAACTTCCTTTCTCCGTAAAGCTCTGCAGTAGAGTATGTAAAAAAAAATTACTTTGAATTCGTTTCCATCGTCATTGTGAGTTGAGAGGAAAAAAAAAAAAAAAACGGAAAAATATGTAATAATATCGATACACAAGCTACGAATGTTCATCCCTTTGGCCGTTTCATGCATACAGTGACCGCGAGAATGTATGTATTCTGAAGTATTGTATATCAACTACAGCACAGTGAACTGCATCTATACGACTGGCACTTGGCTACGTGTCACACTGATAAACTGATTTACGCGAGGTACTTCTCCATTATTATTTACGGGAGGTTGTGACTTTATGGAAATCCAATACGGACAGGTTTGAGTGCTGCCTGCATCAGCGTCCTTTCACCCTTACATCGCTACACCCTCCGTTTGGTTCCAGAGCATGATCCCGGTCTACGTTCACGCCGTGACTTCACCGGAGGTAATTCTGCTCCAAAGTCTATGTTCGTCCCTGTGTATAGGTGTACGTATTATATACATATACATATAGCTATGTACTCGTCAGGTATATACCTGCGATGATATCCCTACGTGTATGAACATATGCGTGGAGAACAGAAGGTCGAATATGCGATCATCAATCGAACCTCTGGCTTCGCAACTGATTATTAAATTACTGAGCTGACATTTGAATTGGATGGTCTCGATCTATGCATTTCGATGAAGAAAACGTAATAAAGAGATTCTGTGAGTATGCGATATGCGGAATAACGTACGTACATACATATCGGCAAAATTGTAAAGAGTACGAAATATTTTATGTATTCACTTCGGACTAATGCGGTTTGTGCCTCGTGTGCCTGATACCTACCCGTTTTGAATTTGAATATACCGTATATATCGAACGTAGGACTACATATCTACGGCTTCGCGAATACCTATACCTAGCTCGACTCACCTCGCAATATCTATCCAAGCACGTGTTACTATTTGTATAAAAAAGTAATCCCCACCACCCGACGCTCTATAACATGACTAGAAAATTTCCGACTCAATTTATTAACGCGAACTCCTCCCCGTAAGTAAGCCGTAGCGCACTTGAAATCTTTTCATCCCTCACAGGATCTCACACAAGGCTTACTCATTCAACTATACGCAATAAAAGACACATCAGAAGCTCCGTATCTGATCCGAGAACAATCTGCCAAAAAATACTCGGCCAGATGTGGTCAGGAAAATATCTATTCAGTATCAAAACTTTTTTTCATAGCTGGGAACAGCTTGCAGAGGTCTTATAGACACGAATTATCGCGAAGAAGTTTTATCGAGCTGAAATCCGACATCCGCAATATTCGATTGCTGTTCCTCGGAGAAAAATAGTGGTTCGAGCTTTTACCTGATACTATCGCTTAAAAGGATCGAGATTAATGTTTGTCAATTATCATGGGATACATTAAGGTGCGAGGTAAAACTATGCGGAGTGTAGTTAACGCCATGTTTCATTGCCGTTGTGAGCAAGGGTGAAACTCTATAAATTAACTAAATTGGAATCGAGCCAATTAATCGGGCATACCCGGATCACTATAGGAGTTTCTGATTCGTTCCATTGGCTGATTTCTCCGGGGTCTTGGCTAAGCCGTGGAAGCGGTAGAAATATAGATGAAGTGAGGTCGGGAAAGTACGAGGGAAGAGAGGAGAAATTCTGGTAAAGAAATCGTTCGAGGATGAGAAGATCATTTCTATTAATCGTTAGATAATAAATAAGGGAAAGTTTTGATACGTTATAGGTATACCTTTGTATATAGATATAGATCGTTCGATATCCGTAATATATCCGTTATATACCTTCATCCGATACTTTCGCGTTATATTACCTGTATGGAACAATTTGCGAATGTAATAAAGCAGCCTAAGACCGTAGATTATAGTCAACAAACTTCTGAGTAACTGATAAACGAGAAGGCAGTCTCAGAGTTCACCGAAGCAATTACTTTTGTAATATCATTCCGCAGAAGACGTTGTATAATTTCCAAGAAGTTAAGACGAAACAATTTACCTAACGAACTCGGGTGAGTGTTCTGGGGGGGGGGGGGGGGGGGTAAGTTTGCGAGGCACGTTTTCGTTCGCGAACAATCCAACCTCTTGAAGTTGACAAATATCCCTCATTCCTCGGTTGAATTTAGCAGCAACGAACAATCGGACAGTATCCATTAGTCTAAATTCTTCTATACGCCTGAAGCAGTATACCTGTATATACTTTCTTCCACCAAATATCCCATCACCGTTGGACACTTTACTTCCTACTGGCTATACAATCTATAGGATGCTGCTGAGAGTGAGATGAAGAGCAGAAGAGACGAGAACGGCTCGATTGACCGAGACGCGATCAATGCCGTCGAGAGTCTCGACTCCCCGTACCTCGATTCGGTTTTTTATATTTTTATATTTTTCACCGTACACACAGAGAACCTATATAAGAAGCTTTTCGGTCCACCTGCAGTACACCGCTGCTGTGGGTCTAAAAACCGAGAGAAAAATCCCCAAAATCCATATAAGCATAAGCGGGAGAAGAAGGGAGAAAAAATAATAAGAAATGAACGAAAGAAGACAGCGATTTATATCGTGTTTAAGATGAAGAAAAAAATAATCAGAAGTTAAATCTGTCCAGTACACGCTGGTACGGAAATTTACCAGACAGGTACGAGGGAATACGTATTATACTGCGAATACGAGTTGCATACTGCAGCTGCCTTCCTGTAGTCTGGGTCATAGGGTAAAGTTGGGAAAATCTAGTTGACAGTTTTGTGCAAATGGAATAGAATAGACTATTTATAGGTATATGTATGAACATAGAATCTGATACGTACAGATATATTGATCAGGCGGTGATATACTAACGGGAAACAACGAGGCGAGATTTAATAACGCGTTTATACAGGGTGTCCCAGAAGTGCAATGTCCAAAATTTTCGAAAGGTGTCCTAGATGAGGTCGAACTGAGTAAATCTTCCCGAAGAACATGGGCTCTGCGAAGTCGCGTTCGCGAGATATCACAAGTTAAAAAAAAGTATCGCTTTGCGCCGCGCGGCGACGCGGCGCAAAGCGATACTTTTTTTTAACTTGTGATATCTCGCGAACGCGACTTCGCAGAGCCCATGTTCTTCGGGCCAATTTACTCAGTTCGACCTCCTCTCGGACATCTTTCATTTTGGACATTGCACTTCTGGGACACCCTGTATACATGTTTGTTTTCACACGGATATACCGCAACGTACAGCGTGTTGGATAAGAGTGTTCGATTCGAGCCTGTCAAAACCAGAACTTCCCTGCAACGAAGAGATCCTCATTGCTATGGTTGTATATAGCTTATAGATCAATACGCACTTATTTACTATACAGAAAATAACCAAAAATACGTATACATACATAGGGTATATAAAACCGTATGATATTATATCATATTTCTATTTCTCTCGAGCCAGACCTGTACCAGGCCTTAATATCATCCAAAAGAATCTGATATTCTTGAAGTCTGATGGGTAATATCACATAGGACCCATTGTTAAGCGCCTATACAGCTAGCGATACACAGTCTTCTATGTAACGAATGTATATTGCATGTACATGGCTATATATGTACGGTACATTGTACCTATACGTATATAGGTAATACAGAAATGTGTACAGTTAGGTTCACAAGTTTTCAACTAAAATATAACGATCGAAGTATACATAGCTTGCGGACCACTGTGGTGATAGTGCAGGATAACGGGAAAGTACATCCTCGGTTGGTCTTTTACACCAGCTACGACTTTCGTACCAATCGAGATATTGCACTGGGACCAGTGGCTACTCACGAGAATTGTATGTGTATATAGGTATATATATATATATATATATATATATATATATATATATATATATATATATATATATATATATATATATATATATATATATATATATATATATATATATATATATATATATATATATATATATATATATATATATATATATATATATATATATATATATAATTGTCTTATTGCAAGCTCGAGGTATCCAGGCCACGCGGGTCTGGCGGGAAAACTTTATAGACTATCTAATTGTCGTATATACCAAAACTTGCTGCTCCTCCTGTACGCACACGCGAACTTTGAACCGTTCGATACTGCAGCTGGTGGTATTCTGTTTTGCAGTTAATGTAAATTTTGTGGATACGTGTCATAATTCTTGGTGGAGGTTGTGGTATATGCTAATATATATAGGTATACGTAGGTATGTATGTATGTACATTGTACAGATTTGTACGTTGTGATTGGATTTTCCGATAAAACTGTATTAAAGTTTAAAATTGTTAAAGCAATCGGAATCCGATTATAACCGGATAATTTTCACACCTCGATAAATCCTCTTAGATATAGAAATTGTACAAGCTGCAGTATAGGTATAGGTGAAATGTTCGAAAATTATTTCTGTATATATATATACTTTTAGTACCATAGTCGAATAATTTCATACCCGAAAGATGCTAATTCGGAGTAGGTATGTATACATATACGAAACGGGATAAACGTGGAGAGAGAAAGAGATGAAAAGGAAAAAAAAAAACGGTTGAAAATATCCGCGTGCTGTTATAACAATTTCAATGAAATATTTTCCTCTCGTTTTCCCGTTTTATGTATGTACATACCTACGTGTAGGTAGGTTGTATGAATAGAAATTCCAGAATTAGTGTGTAAAAACGGAGTCGAGTTTTGACAAGTAATTATTATTACCTATATACCGACGAAATAAAAACCGAACAAACAAAAAACTTAAAATTCCGGAATACCTGTATATAGATATACACAGGTAGGTGGGAAAATTTCAAAACATATATTCTTAACTATACCCCCACCTGGGCAAGCGTCCCGACAGAAAACATTGATTTTTTGGTAGAAACATAACTCCCATCACGCGTTCGCGCGCAACGTCGTTGCTAATGTCCCAACGCCTTGGTAAGTAGAAGATCAAGTCACTGACTGTGACATGTATTTAACGATGTCAGGTAAGACGGTACTCGATAGATGCAGGTATTCAACCGTCATAAAGTTTAGGAAAAGCCATTTCAAGCTCTGGACTATAAGCTGCTTCGATAAAGGTCAAAGTTCTGTGTACTCGAGTATAGGTACATACGTGAGACAGGGCACAGATTATTTCTGATCACTGATTAAACTTGATAAAATAGTAGATCTAAAGTACTCCAAGGATTTGTGAATTTCTGTTTAACTTGCTCAACCAATATGTTACTAAGCCTGGCGAGAGAAAGGGTTTACGTTTGTCAGTGTGACGCACCAACTCGCGTCGGATATATACGACAAGAGAACGAGAAACTAAACCGATTTGATCCCACGCGATTGTGTCATAGGGCATTGTGCAGACAATAGAGAGATTATATATAACTACCTAGAGATATATACACACGAATATGATACACACGTACGTAATACAATCGGACAGCAAAATGTTCAATCAGTTTGAATCACCCCTATCGCGTACGACCTAATTTCAATCGAAACTATAATACGCGGCGTAAATATATTAGGTATAGTGTTTCGACGAACGGTGCACAGATTTTCACTGTCGATTGCTGTTTGGAATTGGAAAATCGTGGTACAACGCGTTACCCACACGCGGTGTCATTATACGACTTGACAAAGCTAGAAATGACATTGTACGATATTATAACGATAGCAAGATGAGTAGATCAGGTTTTATTTCACGTTAAGAATATAAGCGGTTAACGACACACATACACACACACACAGATTGGAGATGGTATGAACTGATTATGTGAACGCGACCGTTAACCTAAGGCAATTAAATTTAGTTGACAAATTTCGAGAGCTTTGCCAGGGGACATAAACGGGAAGTCGGAATGGGGAGGAGATATAGGCAAGTGAGAAAAAATCTTACGAAATATTACCTCGTCTATTCCCACGAGCATACGTGTGTATGTGTGTGATTCTCGTTGGAACGTAATCTTGCCAAAAAGAAGAAAAAAAAAAAATCAGACTAAAAAAATCGGACGAAAAAAAATTCCCCAAATAAAAATGTGGTACCTTTTAGAGATCAGATTTGAAAGGCAGCAATTTAGTGCGAATAAAATGGCGCCCAGGTGCGCGGACGTAGGAGAAAATTGCTTACAAACAACGCGCGATTTTTTTTTTTTTTTTCTTCTCTCTCTCTTTGGTGGCTTTATACAAAAAGGAAAAATGACGCCCACGTTTGTCTTGCGTAATAATCGCACATCATACAGAGATGAATAAAAACTAAGGGTTAAGGGGTCGATGTGGCTATGAAAGCAGCACTTCGCGCCACTGCAGAGAGAAACTGACGACAATTGAGCATTATTCGAGCATAAAGCCAGAGTCTTTGCGACAATGGTTTTGTGCCGCGTCACTTTACCCCATGATTTGTAATAAATTTTAGAAACAAGAAATCAGACCCGCGAAATTGACTAACGGGCAAAACTGCCTGAGAGAATTTTCCCGCGGTTATAGACTGAAAATTATACGAAGGTAGGTAAGAGTGAAACAACGATTAATTAACGTTGTAAAATTGAGTAGACAAGTCGCTCAGACGTGACAAGGACAATAAGTTAACTCGAAAGTCATTCTAAAGTACTTTGGAAACTATCGCTGAGTAAAATCGTCACTTCTTTCTCTTCCACGGCTCTCACTTATATATTCTTTGATTCTTTTTTTTTTTTTTTTTTTTTTTTTCTACGATGGTAAAGTAAAGTGAACTTGAATTTTCAAGAGCAACGAACTCACACTCGAGTCTATATACCTAAGTAAAACGGAGATAAAAGCTTCGAAGTCTGTACGTCAAGTATAACCGAACTCGCAGCTTCCTTGTAAAAATGTCACGCGCCAAAAAGCAACAGTTCAACTTGCCCGGATGATCTATATATGTAATAGTACGCTCGACTTGAATCTGAAGAGCTAACGACTTGGTGCCCAAATGGCATGAAAATACATACGTTTTGATCCTCGACTCCTGGAGAAATATAATTGATTCCAACTGTATGCGACAGTAATTATTTAGGGACACGTTCGCTGGCCAAACACTTCCGAAGCCGGGTATACGCCGACGAGCCAATCAAGTTAATGTAATCGCCCCAGATACTCTGCAACGTATCCTCTTCCCTGATACGAGCCTCTATTATTCCCGACGCCATGACGTAATTAGTCCTACCCGTCCGCTTCCGAAATTGCCTTTTAGTGTCACATGTAGTAGTCTTGCTGGGTGACGGGACGCGCCGCGTCACGACGTCGGAAAATCAATCGGGAAATAAATACACTTGTAAAAGTAAAGGGGAAAGCGTGAAGCCTCAAAAGGAGGAAAACTGGTCTCGGTTTTTTTCCTAAATCTACGCCTCGTCAACCCGAAACCAATTTTTGCTCAAATTTGTTCTAGCACTCGTTTGGCACAATAATTGGAGACACTGAATCTGGGGTTGGCCTGGACGTAAGGGCTGTGAAGAAGGGACGCTCAGAAGTCAGTACCTCATCGAGATTTGTGTCTTTTATATGTCTACAAGGATTCTTTGGGATGGGGGAAAAGAGATCAAGCGATGAATCGTATCGTATCGAATCGAATCGAATCGAATCGAATCGCTCGTTTCTAAGGCATTAAGACTTCGCGGTAGAATCAATCCGCAAATGAATACCTACGCGTAAAAGGAATCCCTTTTGGTCTTTGAGGCGAGCGAAGAACCGTAAAAAAAAAAAAAAAAAAAAAAGGTGAAGGACCGCGTTTTCGAATCGTATCATTTCTATGCCTTAGGAAGAATTCGTTACAGATCTTTATATACACCGAAGAACAAGAACGTAAAAACGATATCAATCGAAGGAGCCACGCGCGTAGGTATCCACTCGATCCAACGATTGATCCACAATTTTCAGGATCTTTTTTTGTGCAATTCTATGCTCGGCGGAGGCACAGATGGGTTTTAAATAAAGTTATAACAATCTACTTTGAAATAAATATATACGGGTATGTGTAATCGTATTTTATCACCGTTTTCACAACCGGTTTATAGAGGAAGAAAAAAAAATTTCTTTTTTTTTCGATGTAGTATACTTTGAGTTGTTTGTCATCGAAAACTTTCTTACGCTAAATTGACTGCGAGCCAAAGTTCACGGTATTATCTTACCGCGTTTTCTTTACATACATATACAGCATATATACCTAAAGTATAACTTATTTCGCGGTCATTATATATATATTACGTAAGGCAAGATTTCACGCCAAACCCCGAAGCGTTCGGCGTCCACACAGGCTAATAAAATATAGAAGCTTCGTTGGACAAGTTGGGCCCTTTTCGACCTTCGACCTTTGACCTTTGCCCTCCTTATACCATTCCCGAAAAATCGTCGTCATAAATATATTGTAATATCCATAAATACAAGCTATGGGCTATCAGAAAGACAGAGATTGAGTGGAGGAGTGTTAACAAATGGGAGGCTCGGCGGGAAGTGAACCGAATAAAAAAAAAAAAAAACGAAAACCTGAAACAAACAACCAAGAAAACAACCGCAAAAACGAATATAAAGATAAAGCAAAGAGCCGAGAATCGCGACTTAAAAGAAGAAATAAAAAAGACTCGGGCGGGGGGGGGGGGGGAGGGGGGAGGTAATCTTACAAGTGAAATATTTTGAAAAAGTGCTCGCAATCAATTATTGTTAACTATAGTTATATATTTATTTCCTTTCTTTCTCCCTTTTGTTTGCTTCTAATTATCTTGCGGCCAATCCTTTTCTCCCCCGAATCACGACGTGATTAGACTGTCAATTATATTCATTGGCGTACTCGGAGCTTCCCCTCCGTTCGAACTTTTCAGGACGTTCTTTTTTTTTTATTTTTTTTTCTTCTATATTCTATTTTTCTTTCTCTTCTTTCTTTTTCTTTTTTCTCCCCTTTTATTCATGGCAATGGCACGGCTCATTGTCAGTCACTCGTTTATCAGCGAGGAACGCTTTAGAATTTTCTCATACATACCGTTTCAGAAATTTCAGACCGTCTAAAAAAATCTTTGGAAGTCAAACTCAGCCGCCGCAGTCTTAAAATGCGAAGCGTCATTCATTCGTTTTTTTTTTTCTTTTTTTTTTCCAATTTTTTACTCTTACTCTCTCATAATATTTTCACAGAATCAAGCAGAGATTCGATAACGAATAATACTAATTTCGCTGTCAATATTAAACGAAATATTTTTTTTTTTTTTACCCAATTCAGATTTCGTTTCTTTGGTTTTTTCATTTTTTTTTTTTTTTTTTTTCAATATACCTACATCGTATACGGTTATAATTATTCGCCCTAAAGGCACATGAATGTCGAAATCGGTTAAAACCGATGGCAATTCGATTTCATACCGGGGAATGAATTTCGAGCTTGAAATGTCGATTAATAGAATTGGAGTCGGAAATCCCAGAGGGATGATGGACATCCGTATAGGTGCCTATCTAGAGGCTTTTCTCGCGCCATTGGCCGTCACGCACATATACCTATAGTATATTTAAAAAAAAAAAAGCTATGATCTCACATAGCCTATAAATATTCTACCTTATCAAAGCCATATGCACTTGTACAAGAACTCATATTGTCAATTTTATTCCTTATGTTTTTTTTTTTTTTCAATACCACGGCAAGGTTAACAAACTGTTGCTGACTTTCAGCATCGAAGCAAAAATGAGATAAAAAAAAAAAAAAAAAAAAAACGTTACCAAAAAAAGTCGCTCACGCTTCAATTGAGACCCTCGCGAGGGGTTATGCTTGGCGAATAAATATAAAATATTTTAATCAACGCTAACGGTGAAGTGTTTTTTTTTTTTTTTTTTTTTTTTTTTTCGCCTATCTCTAACACAAGGATCGTATTCACCGTGTTTACACTGAATTTATATACCTATATATGTATGAACGTATATACATACACATTCACAGTATGAATACTCGTATACGGATATATACGAGAGTATTGATTCGCGAGTATAAAAGCGGAGGGGAAAAGGAAAATTTATTTCGTAAATTGGCCGGGTGAAAGGAAATTTTTAATTCAAACTTACCGGACTATGTATACAGGGTGTCCCAGGAGTGCAATGTCCAGAATGAAAGGTGGCCTAGAGGAGGTCGAACTGAGTAAATTCGCCCGAAGAACATGGGCTCTGCGAAGTCGCGTTCGCGAGATATCACAAGTTAAAAAAAAGTATCGCTTTGCGCCGCGCGGCGACGCGGCGCAAAGCGATACTTTTTTTTAAACTTGTGATATCTCGCGAACGCGACTTCGCAGAGCCCATGTTCTTCGGGAAGATTTACTCAGTTCGACCTCATCTAGGCCACCTTTCATTTTGGACATTGCACTTCTGGGACACCCTGTACATATAAAAGCATAAATACAAAATTAGGGATTCAACTCACTTGTTGATTTTACGAATTGTCTGCTTTAACGCCGGAAAATCTGGCCTGTCGGCCGCGTCTTGTGCCCAACATCGTCGCATCAAGGTAGCCACCTACAACAGACGATTTTTATGAAAACTTACGTATAGGATATCAACATTTAATTGGCTTCAACTCTCGCGAAAACCAGATTCGAATGACTAAAATAACAAAAAAAAAAAAAGAATTAAGAAATAAAAGATCGTAGGTAGCACACATCAAACTCACCTCTTCTTCGACGGCGGCTTCATCGATGAGAGGTCGCATGGGTGATCCACCGCCCCTTCGGACGCCTTCGACGATCTCTGGAAACAGATATAAAACGAGAATGTTTATAGACTTGGAATAAAATAAATTAGGTATACATTTATTCTCAATTTCGTATGTACATACATACGTATGTATATAGGGGCATTTATAGGCTGTCCTGATGACGAGGGTCACCGAGATAATCCCAGTTATTTAAAGAATGGGAATTAATTTATCCGGCAAAGGTTTCCGGGATTAGAGAAAAGTAATTTGGGAGTATTTCAACTCGGCTGTTCGCTTTATTATATAAAAATTGTCAAGTTTTTTTTTTCTTTTTTTCTTTCAATTTATCTCATTTCGGGTGAAAATTTTAGAGGAGGACATCGCGAGATACCGATTTCAATATTTAACCACATTTTATATAATAATGCATATTACGTTTAACCCCGTGACCCGAAAAGGGAGCGAAGAGGGATGTGAATGGGGTAGGAATACAGGGTTGAGTGAGAAACGGCATTGTTATTTAAATAACTCTCCCGCGTATTTGGGGCTCTTTAAAAAATTACAACCAACCGACAGCCGGTCGCTGTCACGCGGTTTATTAAGAGGAAAATGTGGCATTCAGTTACTGGCTTCGAACGATGCGTATTTCGCGTATACTGCCTCCCCGGGTCACGTAGCGCGACCTCGGAGGCCTGACACGACGGTTGTTTCACTCTCGCGAAATTCGCGTCTCATAAATATTTAACAAGAGGCCGAGGCGGCTGGGAAAAGGAAAGCAGTCGGGACCACGTGAACTACGTATAGTTAATATGATGGGTAGTTCGTCTAACAATAAAAGAGTTGCTAAAACTCGTCTCTCACACTTTTCTCTGGTCACGTACGTATACCGATCCGATTTCCCTAAGAGTAAAAAAAAAAAAAGAAATCTATTATAAGTTTCTAGACCTTTTCATTTTCCTTATACGGTGGGATTTCCAAAGCTGCAGCAAAAAGACCGAAACGTAGAATCAAGATTTTACGTCCCGTATGTCGCGTCATCTCAGAAACCCATGTGATTACTGAAAACGTTATCGAGTATGTAAAGAATTTAGGTCGTCAGTCAAAAATTGAAAGTCCATTTTTTTTTTTCATTTTTCATGAAAGCAATTGATGTTCGAATTGAACGAGATATGGAAATTTTTTGGTCCCATATCATCCGCATGTAGAACCCTGTGAATTTCAGATTCTTTCACGAGATAATTCGGCGAGTTCGTTGGGCATTTTCATCTTTCTTTCGACCTGTTCTTCGAAAATTAGAGGTAGCTGAAAATTCGCAGATTCGTTGGAATGAGTAGAAGTCATTTTCTCGAACTTAACGACGGATAGTTTTCTCGGAAAGTAACAACTGAATGAGGAGACAAAAAAAAACCTCATGCTCTTACGCTTCTCGAATATCAGCGTTATTACCCACAACGTAACAATTCCAGAAATGTATGAGGTACAGTCAGGCAATAAAGTTCTTGTAGGGTCGAAATTTAGGCTCAGGTGTTTTAGTGTCTACGCTGTTGAGCAGGCCCATCGATGCGTTATTTATTATATACAGGGTGTCCCAGAACTAAATGTCGAAAATGAAAGGTGGCCTAGAGGAGGTCGAACTGAGTAAATTTTCCCGAAGAACATGGGGTCTGCGAAGTCGCGTTCGCGAGATATCACAGGTTAAAAAAAAAAAGTATCGCTTTGCGCCGCGTCGCGGCGGCGCAAAGCGATACTTTTTTTTTTTAACCTGTGATATCTCGCGAACGCGACTTCGCAGACCCCATGTTCTTCGGGAAAATTTACTCAGTTCGACCTCCTCTAGGCCACCTTTCATTTTCGACATTTAGTTCTGGGACACCCTGTATATTTAGGAAGTATTTCTAACTTTAGTTTGAGTAGGTAGTCTGCCCGATTCGCGTTCTCAGAGAACGGGGGCTGCTCAACAGCGTAGACACTGAAACGTTTGAGCCTGAATTTCGACCCTCCAAGAACTTTATTGCCCGACTGTACATACGTATAGCTTTACCGCTGATAAACTATACAATTCCAACGGAAATAGCTAAGATTATACGTTCACGGCAATTTTACGATACTATACTTTCCTAAAAGCATCAGGACCCCGTTTCTGCCTTCATAAAAAAAAGAGTAATTTTATGTTAATGTTTACTACGTATGAATGCGGGTAGTTTTTCAGAGGAAAGACCGTCGTTGACGCGGTAAGCGACTCGTCTGGCCACGTACGGCTCATACTACTGATAATTACGGTCTTGGCTGATCGCCCGGCGACTCATACTACTTCCTTAGCAGTAGGTACGTAATTACGTGTTATACTTGGAGTTTGAGACCCCTGGGACGTGGAGTATGAGTGTGAATATATTCCAAGGTTAATTGATTGTAATTAATTGGTGATTGCCGTTGAACGTGATGTTTTTTTATTCTTCTTTCTTCTTTCCTTGGATGGTGTATGTATATACCTCAAGGCCGGGCAAAGAGCTGCAAAATCTTGACTTTTAACGAGCTGCTGCAATTGGGACGAGTAATGAATCAATTAAGGCGGAACAGCCTGCAACGACTAACGAGTTATTTGAACGCTATTCATTCACCTAGTGATCTCCGGTTTAACTATGATAATATCGATAATATCTTATATATACCTACGTACTGTACGTATACGGGCGAAGTTTAGTTTCACCCTTAGACGAGAAATACTCGTCGATGAAAAAGAGGAAAAAATATATATTCATCCATTTATATGTATTCTTACTTTAGCATGATAAAAAAAAAAAAAGAATGACAAAAAAGTATAAGAAACCTGTCAGCGTATATACGTAGGGCTTGAAAGTTTTCACAATATCTTACGGATGCGCGACATTGTCGCGAACTTCTACTTGTAACACAGAAAACGTGCGGCGTATGCCAGCAACGAAATAATGATTCAGGAGACGGTTTTCTCCACCTTATTTCGTGACAGAGATACGCACGATGTCACATCGGTTGAGGTTGGGTCTGGTTGTTGTTGGTCAGGTCTGTGGCTGTTGTCTGGTGGCGGAAAGATTCCATTTTTCTTTATTATTTCTATTTTTCCTTTTGTCTTCTTATTTTTTTTTTTTTTCAAGAAAAAAACCAACAACGAATCAGAAAATCGTTCCAAGGTACTAATCAACCCTCGGAAAGGTCACGAGGCGGCGAAAAAATTTTCCGAGAAGAAACAAGAGATCGGGGAATGAAAGGTGAGAGACGTGGCACCTCGAGTATCAGCGGATGACAATTAGGACCGAGAACAAAGATGGGGAATAAAAGGTGGGCCAGAGTGTTAAGAGTTTTAAAAGAGCTGTACGCACAAAGTCTACTTCTACTCCACTTAGGATTAAGTACATACGTTAGAAGAGAAATTAATTTACGTCTATATATCTATATACATAAAAAATATTAAATCATTCCAATCACTTCCCGATATTTTTTCTCTTCACATTATATTATAGACCCGTCGCAAGCTCTTCTTCCAACAAAATTCCGCTCAATCGTTTCTGAGAGCCAAAGTATTCAGAATTTTTCAAGACACAGATAAAATTTTCATAAAAGCTTTCCTGGCCAAATTATTTAGGCTTACGGTCTCCGTACGTATAGATACAATACGATATTATTCAACAACTAAAACCACCAACGGCCACCAAATAATCCAAGGACGTACATTTCTCTACCCGCATAACTAAGGTTCTTGGATTTGAGCACTTTAGTATTGAAACCTCGGAATATATACAATGAATAAATGTATATTGCATATAACGCATGGGCAATTTGAATAATTCTATAAGTACACGAACTGTAGGACTGATATACTTGTTATATTAATATTACCATTTACAAGGGTATAGAAACTGAGATACAGAAGTCTGCTAAGTCTTAAGCCCCCGAAAAGTACTTGGAGTTTTTTTAGGAACAGTAATTAAAATTTTTAACTACATAAGCAGATTATTTCATTAAAATTTTTTTTTTCTCTCGTTTAGGTCTCTCGAATGTAAAATGAAAATGAAAATTTCATTACGTATGTATGTGTTTCCTGTACGTGGAATAATGATCTGTACTGTACAAATTTAATACACAGTTTTGTGAAGAGTTGAAAATATAGTTCTCAGTTTCTGGATGAATTTTTTTAGACACAATCCCTCCAGCTTATCGAACAAAATATAAACAGCTCACTCGCCATTTTTTGTGACATAATTTTTGGATTTCAAATACGAAAAAGAAAAAACCCTAAGCTCAATTTGTTTTTTATTTGTCGAGTAATTCATTTTTTGGGTATTTTACAACCAAGTATGGGTATCTATGTTCAAAAATTTGAGGCTTTTTTTGCATGAGAAACAAATATACTGCGATATTGATCTCGAAAGAACGAAAAATTCTAATGCAAATTTCAACCTGCGTGAGAAAGAAGAACAGAAAAAAAAGAAGTAGAAAAAAAGAATTTATTAGAGTGCTTCTGGCAAACGCCAACCCCTAGATTCCTGAGTCTCAACTCACCATCAAAGCTCATCGCATACCTAGTACATTGAATAAAAATATCAGACAAACGAAAACCTTGAGCAATTGAACTATGAATTGGTTTTGTGTAAAATATAATTGATGCCCGGTTCAATTTCATACGAGGAAACTATATGCCATTCGCAAAATCCTGAAGATCTTACTGTGTCTGTAGACATCCTCGAGATACGCGCTGCATGATTCGCAGTTGAGAGTGCAATGGGGTCTCCGAACTTCCAGGAGAGGGCTAACCGCCCTCCGGGGACTAGCCCCTCGTTCAGGGCTCGCACCGGACCCTGACAATGTCGGAAGAGCCAAACTGCTAGTGCTGCTTGAAGAGGCGCTTCTCTCGGCCATCCTGGTTCGCGGAATCCGGCGTCGTTAGATGGTTGATTTCTCAGCAACACATGACACGAGATACTGAACAGTTCTTCACGCTTTTAAAAGTGCTGGACTTTTGGTTATTCCGAGATATTAGAGGCTAAAGGATTTCGATCTTAACTCACAATCAGCGTTCAGCCTACGCTGATTGTGAGATTATTTTTTTTCATACATGAGAAATGAGCGGATCAAAATTTTCCGACGATGAAAGAGAAGAATGAAGATAAAGAAAATGGGAAAGGAAACTTTTTGGGAAATGAATGAACGGAGAGATATGTAATTAGGAAAAAAAGAAACGAAAGTTGTACGAAGCCGCGAGAAGAAATGATGAGGAAAAGCCTCACCTCTGATCTCTGAACAAAAAAAAAGTAAGAAAAAAAGGACTTACACATATATTCTTTCAATGTAATAAAAATTGGGGAAGAAATCCCTGCATCCCGAGCTTTAGACTCAAAATGGAATTAATCCCAACGACTAATTTGAAAAGAAATAACAAATGCTACGAGATGATGGGAACGATTTTAGCTGGGGTCCAGAGGCCTTGAGGTCCACATTCGCATCATCCCTGGCCAGTCGCGAGGCTACGCTTCTCGGAATACACGGAGTTTTATACTTCACAATTATTATTCAGAGAACAAAGAGGTGAATGAATTTTTCAGAAGAGAAATTCATGAATTCCGGTAATTTGGCTCAGTTCTGATTTCGATGGGAGAGAAGAATAGGGTATAATTAAAATTAAAATAGAGAGATAATCGCGGTGAAATAAAAATTAATGTATATAAGAGAGACGCCCGTCCTCTGGGTTCTGGTTTGACTATAAAACTGATCAAACTGCTATAAAAAAAAAGAAATATTGGAAATTGATAACTGTGACACCCACCTCCGAGGGAAAATAAAGTCTTGAACGGAGATTTTAATTACCGCGAAGCCTCAGGCTGGGAATTAATCCGCGAGAAAGAAAAGTAATTTTTAAACTAGGCTTAAGTCTTTTTTAATTTTTAATTTTCTTATTAAATAATGAACATCCATCAATTAGACGATGTTATACTCCGTTACGTATACAGGAAAATTATAATAAACTAAGCCTAACTCTGACGTAGAAAAATTTCCTTCACCTGTTATAAACGTATTTGAAAAACGATGCGTATACGGATACATAAATGAATATTGAGGAAAAACGATTTCGTACGATATTCGCGGGTGGGCATACGTAATCTCTCTGATACACGGAGTATAAAGCCAGCTATACCCTTCTCAAAGCTGTAAATAATATTTAAAGTGAGTTTCGCAGAGGTGGAACGTGTCCGAGACTACCGTATATCCGTACGTATAAGTCTTAGTTTACCCGGTCGAAGAACTCGACGAGATTTTATACATGGACGGAGGATACTACTCCCCAGAGCGCCCGATACGTTTATATCTAATCTACGCCTACACCGCGAAACAAAATCACCTACCATTTTTAGGATACCGAGTGTACGTGTGAGGTTTCTGACGTTCTTTTATAGATATAACTCCTAATTTCGCACGAAGAAAGTCTATCGTTTATAATTCGATCCCTGGAATACGAGCTTCGGGCCTTTGTGATAAGCATTTATAATTTCGTGTCCTTTTCATTGCCTATATTTTGTAGATAAACGGATCCTCTCCGGGGATAAGTAAAGGTGTGCATTCGTGTGTGTTCTGCGTTTAGGGTCGAACGGTTCTTCACCGGCTAACTTAAGGATCAATATTTACATGGGAATTGATGCTGGAAGCGTTTGGTACTTCGAATGGTTTTTGAATGTAGAGATATTTGATTTTGTTTTATATCACTTGATATATGTACCGCACATATACATACATACACCTATACATATATACTCTCTGAATAAATGGAGAAAAAACTCCCGCAGTAAATCGTCGAGAAATCTAAAGTTATACAATTCACGGTAGGTATACCTAAAAAACAACAAAGAAAAAAAATAAGCTCTGCACATACAGTATGAATAAATGGCAATGACATCAATTCTACAGTTAAACTGTGGCGGAAATGGACATCTGACGTTAATAATATACTGAGGTTAGCAAACTTTCACGAGCATCATTTCATCCGTGTGTTTGATGTTCTGACATACAAAAAAAACTACCAAAAAAAGTAGAACCGGAAAATGAAAATTAGTTTCTTCCTCCTCAAACAATTCAAGTGTTTATTTAATACGTATACGAAAGTTCTGTCGCGCAAAGATTCGTGAAATGAAAAATTTTCATTCTCAATTTACCCTTCCGGGCTGTAAATTATTTGGCGAATGGAATCCTATCAAATCGCTTATCTCGCCCCTAGATTACGAACTCCGAAAGGGCACGTACCTAATTTTCTCTAATTCTCGTATATAATAAATTGAGGATGTTGACAAAAATAAATTGTATATCCGAGTAGATATACAATTTGTAAATAAAACCGCTGAACCGGTGTAGTCACGTACGATTTTATCGAAAGGAATTCAGCCACTCGATATTTCTTTAATTAATTTGTATTCAGTAGGAGAGAAAGAAGATAAAAGATACAGAAGTGAAAAATCTATATAAGAGTAGAAACGGAAGAAAAGGGTTAATAAATAAATAAAATACGAATTAATTCCCACCACTTTCTGTCTAAGGGATGTTTTTCCCCCGTTACGTCGCTATCGCCCGTTAAAAACCGCGGCGTAACGACGGCAATAAACGGATCGGTGACGTCAGACCGAGTTCACAGCATCATATTGAGTCCCGACAGTCTCGCGAAGGGATGCATGACGTCATTGACCCCTGCGAAAGCAAAGACTTGAAGGAAAAAAAGAAAATTAAAAATAAATTCAAGCCACCCTCCCAATGAATATCGAAGTATATAGGTATATAGCTAAGGGTACAGCAATTTAATGGATGGCCCGGTTTCATCCCAAGCGACGTGACAGGATGACTAATCTTTTACTCAATTTTTAACAAATTACAGACTCCTACGGAATTCGTATACATATACATAATACATATAGATGAAATATATATATATATATATATATAAGCCGATATTTATTGGTGTAAAAGTGAAATTCATCGGAGGGGGTTGAATATTCGGTGAACTATGTCTGCGGCGGAGGTATGGGGGGTACGTATATATATTGGATGAAAATGATTTTCGATCCTGAGAGACTTTCTGCCACCCGGAAAATGCCGCCGCGTTTCAATTTCTTCTAGCAACCAATTCGGGGGTCGTAACCCACGATTGACAGTTCGATCAACCTTCCACAAAATCAGCCCACGCCTCTGAGCTATACCTTTTTGCGAGTCTATTCTAACACGCTTCCCTTACACCCGGCTCAAATAACCACCCATCCGTTTCTCAGCACCCACTTCAATCTCTCTTCTACGTCACTAGGACACAAGGCGACGGGATAGGGGCTTGATTGGTCGTGGAAGAATGCAGCCTCTGAGAAAACCGACTGCTGCATTCTTACCCTTATTATAATTCACAACCGTGGATATAGAAGACGGGTCATGGGTCACCGAACCTTTCTCATTGTAATACGTTATTTAATCTTCGCGTAATGTGACGTTGAATTATTTGGTTAAACTTTTTTGTCAATTTTTTAAACTTTCTCACAGTATTTGCATAACTTTTCACGCCTGATTTCTAATCCGAAACATAAAATACCGAAAATTTCTTTGAAAGAGTAGATAAAGGGACACGAAGTCGGAAATGCATCGCATAATGGGTGTCCGTGAAAGCTCAAATTCGGAGTACGACGGCGAGAGGATGACCACATACAAACACACGATTAATTATAAAATAAATATTGTAAGGGTTTGGGGGGAGATTTTTGACAGAAAAAAAATGTTATGAAACGATGATGAAACTAGACTATAATGAAACTATGTGAAAAGTGATTAAAACATCGATGAAAACCGATTCACGTGTTGTCGTATCGCCGCGCGAAGACCCCGTGCGTCTCTTGTCGCGTGAGAGCTCCAACTGAGCTTTCATCCCTCGCTTTAATTCCCTACTCGAATACTGGCCCGTGACAAATCAACGTCGTCGATAGTACTGATCGGTAAAAGCTCTGCAAGCTTCGAGTGAGCTTACCTGCAGAAGAAATGCGATGCGGGGTTGATCGGGGAAGCTCGAAAACTCGAAAGCTCTGACCGACCGTCGCTGCTACCTCGAAGATTTCACGTGGACCAATCTGCACATGATTTTACCGACGCAATGTAAAAGAGCTTTTTACAGCTTTCAGATTTCACTGTCGGTAAAATACTCCCTGTACTCGAACTTATCGACTGTGAGCTTTCGTGGAAAGTTAGGTGGCCTCTTTTATGGTAAATAAAAGTTTCGCTGGCGAAGCTTTAAGTATATTACAGAACTAATTTGAGTTAGGAGAGTAGATAAAGTTATTTTGTGCCAATTTTGTAATTTGTTAATTTTTGTTTTTTTGTAAAACAAATTGTCGAAAGCTCATGTAGATTACAATTACTAAAATTTCATTGCATCTGTTTAAAAGGGTAAAAAATTAAGCGTTTGTAAAGTTTTTTCTCGAGGAATTGATGAGCTTGCAAATCCAATGATACTTGAATGCAAGTCGAATTGGGTAATCGAGGTGTGATATTCCAACCGTAAACGTAATACGGGGCAAATTGGAGCTGTCATAACTATTCATATGATGATCGTGAGAACGTTAATTACGATGACATGATTCGCAGATTGGTAATTACGGTTCACTGTGTAAATGTACGTGCCCAAACATTATGACCTCGTGTACGAGTATCAGCCAGTCACAGAAATTAAATCCTAAAAATTTTGAAATTTTATACGTTTTCTATATTCGGCGTCACGAAAATCCAGTCCCGTGCCGACATTTTAATTCACAATAAGATGTAATTACAGCATTTCCTGAGTTTCTAAAGTTTTGAATTTTTAATTGAAGATCCGGAAATATTTTTTGTCAAGCCATTCAAAAATAACGACCCATCTTAGAGGGGAAGTTTTCTTGCTGTGGTAAAAAGTACCCGAAAGTTGGACCACCTTTAATAATTTAATTGTATAAAAATGTTTATTTGTAAATTATAATTTCTTTGTTTTTCTGAAATGGAACGTCGGGACGAAGGAATGGGCTGATATTATATTTTGGAGCTGGAGAAGCTCATCAAAAAATTGTTTTTAAACCCGGTGGTTCATATCTTCGCACATTTCACCCCATAAGACTAGAATCATATATTTCTGAATTCAAGGTGAATAAACAAAGGAGAAAAACAACATCGCGTATGGAAATGGGGGCGATTTGAAATTCCCCGAAGTCGAAAACTCCCTCGAATTTAAAATTTTTTTCTGAATTTAAAAATATGCTAATATGAAAAAATTATATAATACGTACGTAAACGTTGCGAGTTGAAGCGTTAGAAAACCGGGACTACATTGTCCGGATGCATTGAAAAAGTCCATTTTTTTTCACAATTGGTAAAAACGGAAGATACATTTTCAACTAACTTCTCATTTTGGTATCCACACCGTTTCGTCGCCTATTCTCGTTTCTCTATTATATCGATTTTTGCTCTTCGTTTCTCGGAGACGCTAGTTATGGTACGCGTTCAAAAAGGAATCAAAATATATGTATAATATAAAATATCTTGAAAATTTCAATATATAATTATACGGCGAGAGCGCACGCAAGTTTGCGTGCCTCGATATTTTCTTCAGACACGTTTGCGAGCAAGAAAAATTTTCTCTCCCCAACTCCGCGCGAGGAAAATCAGTATAATTTCATGAATCTGACGTGAGCAACGCGAACACGATGATATAGACCGTTGGATAGACAGAAAAGCAATCGTGAAACGGTATTGGCCACTATAAGCGAAAAAATTCCGCGTTAATCCTTCCCGTGAAAAGAATCTCGTAGAAAATTTCTTCCTTTTGATTTTTTTTTTTTTTTTTCTCGCTTTCCTTACACAGTTTTTTTTATTTTTCTATAAATACTTACAGCCTTCGTGCAGGAAAGCGCCTGCAAGCTGAAAAGTATCCGATTTTAGAAGCCAGATACTGCAGGTGGTACCAACACATTATAAAGCCTGTCGATTTCCTGATTTTTTTATTCTATAATTCGTTTTTCTGTTTTTTTTTTTTTTTTGCCGAGAAATTGTTTAGTGTATAGGAAAAAAAAATTGGCGAGTACAGTCGCTTTCATAGAAAAGATGTAAGATAATTTTTTTACAACTTCCTGGTCTCCGGCTTCATTTAACCCTAACGACTTGAAG